>CAJQZJ010001896.1:13188306-13223885 GCA_907164525.1 Lophiomys imhausi
AGTATCTTTTGGGTACAGCATAGTAACAGAGTCTCCCCCAGCCTGCTATCATCTTTCAAGCACAGCATAGTATTTAATCATTTGTAGCAGCCATTGCAAAATGGCCATGACTCACAGAACCTTCCTGTTTTGTTCGCTTCCAGCAATGGTCAGGATGAAAAGAGAGTAAAGAAAAGCAAAGGTTCTATTTGTGGACGTGTGAATGGTATAATTTTTGTTCTTGTGGTTATTTTTTTTTCTTTTTAAGGAGTAGTAGTAGAGTTAGCGTGGACATACCTATATTATAGTCTTCTTAGCTAGTCTGGGTACCTGTGGTTGTCAATGATGGCAAGAAAATAATGCAACACAGACACCTTAAAATCTGAAGCACTGCTGTGAGAAAAACCAGAGGATTCAAGGAAGAAGGGGTGATGGCACCCTTGCAGTGGATTTGAGGAGAGCTGAAACATAGTGTGTTCACGTCAGGAGTTAGTCAGCTTACAGGAAGAACCAGCCCCTGCTTGTTTTTACGGTTTGTTGGAATGCAGACACACTTTTTCATTTATGTAGTATCCCTGACTGTTGTTCCCAATGACTACGTTGTATAGTTGTAAAAGAACCTGGCTCACTGAGCCCAGAAGGTTTACTGGCTCACTCTTAATAGAAAGTTACTAACTCCTGATGCACATGATTGCCGGCTCTTGCATGTGGCACATACTTGGGAACAGACACTAGGATGATCTGTGACTGCTGTGAGTGGCTTGGTCTCCCTATTTCTCCCTCAGTCTCAGTGTGACCATAAGTGGCAGGAATGCATCTTGTCTTATAAATTTAAGTGTATTGTGGATGCTGGATGTGTGAGTTCCTTGCCTGGTCTCACTGAGGACAAAGTAGGTGCTAGAAATCTGCAGCTTTTTCAGTGCTCATCTCACAGTGGACCCCAAGAGCCTTCATGGGTTGATGTTGCTGGGCAACCTCTCATTTCCCATTCCACAGCACCTGGCTCAGGTTCTCCTCACGTTCTCAGAGGCACAGTTCTTCCAGTTCATCAGCCTTTCCCAGATGTGCCTCTTCTGATCCTCTTCCCCTGCTCTCCACCCACCTGCCTCTTCTTACTGTTTGTAGCCCTGCCTTACATGTCTGCCCCTAAGAGACCTGTCCACTCTAATGTTATGGTATCTCTGTTTCCTCCTCTCCATAACCTAGCAAAGTTTGCAATTTCAGATACAGGTAAACACCACTTTTGCCTGGTTAAATTGTTTTCCTGCCAATCTAGATGGTTAAAGTAGTTCCTAGCTTAGAGTGGTCCCTAAAGGATATTTAAGTAGATATCTTGCTCTCTTTTGAGCAATGGCAACATTGGCATTTAATAAAAGGGACTCCTGGTACTACTAGAAGTGTGGGTTTGAGCCCAACATACTGTTTGCATAATCTGGCACATGGTGTTTCTTTACCTCTTTTGAGTGTCAGGTGTTTTCATCTGTAAAGCAAGGTATTATGTACCTCCCATGTTGGTGTTTGAATTGGTGTCATCAATAAGAAGGTATTAAGCCTTATATGTCTCAAAGAGCCTCATAATTTTGATAGATAATTTTCTCTAAAGAAAACTTGCTAGTCATTAAGCTGTAGCTCCAATGGTTTTCACTACTCTCAGTTTTCTTCTCTATAAATTGGGGATGAGAATTTATAACTGCCCTGTGTGATACTCATGTGCCAATCATGTAACATAATGAGCCTGCCATCTCCTAGTAAATAGAGGAGTTCTGTTTGTAAAACTAATATATTCATCCTTCATTAATGACTTCCCAGAAAGATGCATGCTAAAACAAGATTTCATAGATAGTTGAATTCACAACCCCTTGTAGCTTTCCACCACGTATGTGCACATACATTTTGTTATTGGCACTTTGCAATTAAAGACATGCTCATCAGAGCAGTAGCTGTAGGACTTCAGAACATTCCAAACACGCGTGTATGAGTTCATCCTATGAACATCCCTAATGTTCATCAGCTATAGCAAAGGGGTTCAGAATTGGTTTTTGTTATTTACTTATTTGGGGTTGAGGGGAGCTTGACAAATAGCAATGGCTGCAGCTTTTCTTCATCTGAAGTTCATTCTTTTAATTACAGACTATAATCTGTGGCCAGTGTGTGTTTTGCAAACTCAAACACCAAGAGACCTTTGAGAACTGATGTTTGGATGGCCCACCAACCTGCACAGCTGCCAGCAATTGTTCCAGACTCCACTGTGGGAGCAGCTGTCTGGGACCTGGGGACCTGGGCTCTATCTGGCACCTTTACTGCCTTCTTAGATGATCTTTACTTTTGTACTTTTGTGCAACAGTAAATAGCATCTCTGAGGATTCTCACCCAAAACTTAGATATGGCTCTGTTGCTTTAACTGCTTCAGAATCTGGGAGAGCAGCTCTGAATGTTTACAGAGACCTACAACAGAGGAGGGGGGTTGCTGTTGTTGTTGTTGTGATGTTTTAATTCTTTATGCCAAAAAACAAACAGCAAAAAATTAAAAGCTGCTTTTGCTATTATCATGGAACACCAGCTTGTGGTTGTAAAATGATCGAATATGTGAAGCACCCATTGCAAACGTAACATGCTTTATAAATGCTAAATAATAATGATGATGTCACAGGCTTTCATTTTTAAACTGTCTTAATTTCATTCTCAGTTTGAGCTTGCAGATTACAGTAGTTAATTATAGAAATTGGCCCAGAGTGAAACCTTAAATCAGATTTCCATTACAGTGCATGACTGCAGCAAGTAACTCTATAGTGGGAAAGAAGCTGAGAGTTGCAAAGTCTGCTGCAAGGGGACCTCTCCACCACCCAGGAGACACGTTTTTCTCCCAGGGCACTGTGGGATACTGTGTGTCCTGAACAGGCCCATCTCCTAAGCCAAGCAGCCTGTGTTTGTTGTTGCTTTTCCTATAGAAATTGCTTCCCAAGGAAGCTGCTGTCAAACCTAGCTGCCATTCAGCTCTGGAACTGGAAGGAATAAGTCAGAGAAGCCAGGCTCCTGACCCTGGTCCTGAATCAGACTACATTGTCCTGCATTTCCTCAGGTTACCTCCCATATCAGGCTCTTTCTCCATGAGTTATGTTGGGTGCCATGTCTGCCTCCATCCAGGTTATATCCTCCTCCTTAAGATGCTTAGGTTGAACACTGGCTAAATGTGTTGCTTTCCTTTAGATAAAGATTGTTTCAGGTAGAGAACCTGTGTTTACGGTTGGACTACTGCTGAGCACAGTGAGACACTGTTATGTGAGAGGCTCATGGGACCTGACACCCACTGAGACATTCACAGTTTGTGTCTGACACTGACTCCAGGGCATTCACTCACTAAGTAGAATTGTCACAGGGTCACAGGCATCATGTGTTTCTCACTCCTTCCACTCCTGCCTGTTTAGATAAATTCACTACAGTTCATGTGAGCTGTGTAGAACAATCACTTCCTTTCAGATAGATTAAGCGCACTATCTCCTCGTAAGTCAGTGAGATGCTGACACATGAACTTGTCCTTACATTGTAGAGGTCACAGGTACCAGTCTGTGCTTTACTGGAATGCCCAGTTTTCCTCATAAATGCTAGTGAGCACCGCTACAGTTCTGTCTCAGACCCCATAGAGGAGTTATTGCATGTGAACGATTTTCTTCTATTGTTCTGGCAAATTCCCCTCTACCCCACAGTTATTTGGAAATTAGTACTCTACTAAGCATCAGTACTCACAGCATTTAATAGTTGTCATTAGAAAACAAGCTTCTGCTTACCAGTTAGCCTGCTGTGGATGGAAATGGGAGGTTTCTTTCTTGGGAGTTGCCCCAGTCTCTAATTGGCTTGAAAATATTGCTTATTTATTTTATTACTAAGCTGTAACCTTTTTATTAAAGTTTAGTCACCATGATCCTATTATATATTGAAAAGGGTTTCCTACTAACAGTCTGAATAGTCTGTCCAGTAGTGTCATTGCTGGGAAAATCCTAAGCACGTGCAGTGACAGCAACTTGCTAAATATAAATAGTGCACATGTATCATCTCATGGATACCTGCCAACAGTCTTATGGACCAGGGACTGTTACTCTCATCCTTCAAGAGAAGGTATGTAGCTTACCTAGGTTGCAGGCTCAGCAGTCAGCATGAATGAAAACCAGTAGATTTTGAGCAGTGCCACTGTATTGTGTTGGCTGTGTGACTTTCAGTGTCCCATAGCTCACTCCTCTACAGGTGGCAACGTCACTGTACTTCTGAGCAGGTTCTGGGGAGATCAGAATAGAAAAATAATATTTCATGTAATGACACATTCTAGAGCTAAGTGCTGTAGAAATGCAATCTATTCTTTCCTCCTTTATTATCTGAAGTTCATTTATCATATGGAACCCATAGGATCTAAAATGGCAGGCAGCATATAGATACATGCTTTGCAATTAGTGTAGCATATTTTAATTGCCACTGCATTGTTGGAATTTTGATGCCTCAAGCTTGATGAATAACTATTTTCTGTGGATGTTATCAATTAATCTATCTAATGAATTCTCTTCATTATCTCATTCTTTTGTTAATTATACAGGATTTTCTTATACCTATTTATCAAGTTAAGACAAGTACAATATTCTTTTTACCTCACATGACTCTAAATGTGGAATCTGCACAAACAGGTGAACATGATGGGTTTAAATTTACATTCCTGAAAAATTTCTGTTGGTAACTTGGCTCTTTTTATAATGTTGTTATCCCTTTATTATCTTTTTTTTTTAAATCAAAGTGATTGTTGTCTAAGATAGTTACATTATATTTGGATTTTGAGAATGTGATTAAGCATAGTAAAGGAGTAGTAAGAATCATGCAAGATTGTAGTCTTTATCTGTTAATGCAAACAGCACATACTAAGTTCCACGTCTTATACTGTTTTGTATTAAGTACACATCAAGAAGAAAAGAAAACTAAATGCATGAATCTTTACATGACACTTCTTATTTGGAAAAAAAAAGTGTTTAAATGAGTTCCAAATAGCAGTATTTAAGAATAAATAGAGAAATGAACATAAATTGGATTAATTTTGAGATATGTCTCAGTTCATAAGACTGGTTAATAATGTTATATATTGTTATTTATTCATTGCCAAAGCTTAATTTCATGACAGTCTTGCCTGTTTTTAGTATTTCTTGCTTCTGTATAAAAACTGACAGAAATCAAGGACCTTATTTAGTGATCTCTGTTGTTTAACTAGTTGGCTTGAGGCTGTTGGCTGCCCACATTTGATGGCACCTTTCTGTTTGTTTGGGATTTCAGGTGGAAGCCATTCTCATCAATATCTTTGGTGGGATCGTCAACTGTGCCATCATTGCCAATGGGATCACCAAAGCCTGCCAGGAGCTAGAACTCAAGATACCACTGGTAGTCCGGCTTGAAGGTGAGTCACATGAAGAATTCCCAGCACTTGTATCCCTTCCACAGTCATGTCCAGCATGTGCTAGATGCACACACTTCCTAAGATGACAGAGAACTGGGTGAAGTAAGATGCAGCAGATACATTGCTGAAGGACACCTCTGGAGCTCCAGCAGGCAAGCGCAGTTACAGCTCCTCAGACACTGTGGGCTTGAGTGTCCAGATTTTCCAGGCTGAATCCAAGCCACTGTACAAATATCCAGCATATGTGTTCTCTTTTCTGAAACATACAAACCTATGGTAGGATCAGTTTATAAAGAAGACACAGCAAGAAATTAACAATAGCTAGAAATAAAATAGAAAATTGAAACATTATAGTGAAGTGAATTTGGTTTCTCTCAAGACAGTTAATACTTTTATGATTGGGTGAGTACTCGAAACTGATACTGTGAGAAGAGACACCACAGATATGAATATGTATGTCTGTATGTTTGTGTATATAATATCTTTGTGAACATTTTTAAATCTTTAATAAGACTGGCGACAGTGTTCTACAGTTCCCTTACCTCTCTAACTTGATGTGCTTCTCTAGTAACTCCCTTAAGACTTTCTCTCAAAGTATATGAAGAATGTTTGGCTTCACAAATATGTATTTGGACATAGGAGGAAATGCCTTGTTTTTCCAACTTTTGTTTTATTTGAAACCAGGTCTCCCTCTGAGGTCCAGGCTGGCCTTGACTTGCTATGTGCTCCAGTCTAACAGTACTACACTCAGCTGAGGTGTTTCAGTCACCCTTTCATGGAGCTGTGAGTTTTCTTTCTTGGTATTACAGTGAAAGTCTCAGCCAGTTTCCTTACAGAAGGTGCTCTGGTGTGAAATAGAAGAGTATCTTGAGGAAGTTCTAATACTCTGCTGTTTTCAGTCCCTTAGTGTGTCTCACAATAAGTTGATTTCACCCATGTACACTGTGTAACCTCGTGCTCTGATAATTGTTTTATTTCAGTTATGCATATACTGTAAGTATTGACACATTTCAAAATACAAAACCCCCAAGTCTGTGTTTGTTACTATCAACACCACTCCTAAGTATTGGGAAGCTGTCAGATTCACAGTGGGCAGATGCAAGTGTTCAAGAGTTGGAGTTTTCAGTTGAAAATATAAATTTTATCCTCAACAATAACAAAGTAGTTGTTGTCCTTGAAATGACAAGTTCCTTTCACTCATATTTTAGGAAATATCTCCAAATAACCAAGTCTGAATAGCCATTGGATATTGATTGATCATTGAAGTAATTACAACACTCCACGGGAATGTGACTCAGACCCATGCTTAGTATAAAAGCACTTCTCCCTAGAGGCAGCCACCATAGTTAACCCAGCAGCTTACCCGATGCTCAGGTGCAGAAGTGCCTTCTGTAAATGTCCAGTTTGATTGAGTAGGGGCATCAAAAGAGTGCTCAAGGTCTGAAACTTTTTTTTTTTTTTGATTTTTCGAGACAGGGTTTCTCTGTGTAGCCCTGACTGTCCTGGACTCAATTTGTAGACCAGGCTGGCCTCGAACTCGCAAAGATCCGCCTGCCTCTGCCTCCCAAGTGCTGGGATTAAAGGCGTGCGCCACCACTGCCCGGCTCAAGGTCTGAAACTTAATAAAATTAGTATTTTTATCCTTCATCACCACTAGTTCAGTGTGGCCTTTGCAACGTCACACCATGACCTGACTGTCATGGCAACCTCATCAGTGCCAAAGCCAGCCCAGTCTTGCTGTCATTCATTACTACCACTAAATGACAGTCAACTTAGCACAGAGAACCTTCCCATATTTAGAAACATTTCAATATGAAAACTCCTGAAAGCTGTCCACATTATTATTGCATTCTGGTTGTAAAATCCAGCAGCCCCACTGAGTTGATTTCTTCAGTGTCACTGTAGGGACAGCCCAGATTCCCCAGGCTCTGTGCTGCTGCTGTTCTCCAAGAGATGAAATCTGAGCATAGTTTGGCAGTACTGTGTATCCCATCCCCTGAGGGAGAGTCTAGAAGAACTGTAGCCTGTTTCTCTCTCTCCTTTATCTCTCTTTTCTCTTTCTGCAATACTGCTTATTCCTTGCCTGAAACTGTCTGCCTTAATACCTAAAACAGAAGAGCCTGGACTTGGTAGAAGCAATGATCACAGAAAGAAAGTAAGATAGCAGAGGCTCCCGGCAGCAAAGTTAAGTGTAGACAGTAGAACATTCCAGAGTTAACTCATTGTAGATGTACAGAAACAGCATAATTGATTTCTGTAAAACTAAAACAGCCAATGATTGGCAATACTACAGTTCGGAAAGCTGGCCAAGGAGTTAATTATAATTAGTTCATGAGTATTGGCTATAGTTCTATTAAAATATTGGTTTCAAACTGATTTTAGATTCAAAATGACCCTTGACCCTCCTGTTGTAAAAGCCAACTTATAAGTTGTGTTCACAAGGGGGGGAATAGGTCTCTCTAAGTAAGTCCTGTTATTATCTGACACTCGGAAATAACTACAAGTATTCCTGCAGTGGATTTGCTCTTCTAGCAATCTTCACTGGGCTGACAAGTGTTGTTATGTACATAATTATTATTTATGCGTTTCCAGAAAAGAAATTACTTCCTTTTAGTTTTTATTTTAAGTTGAAAATGAGCTTGGGTAATAGCTCAGTCAATATGCACACAAACTTTTGATCCTCTAGACCCACATATTTTAAAAAATCCAGGTTTTGTGGTGCACATTTATAATCCTAGTACTGAGGAGGTGAAGGCAGGAGAACCCCTCCCTGACTAGTAGCCCAGCCGACTTCATGAGTTCCAGGCCAATGAGATGCCCTGTTTAAACAATAAGGCCAACAGGACCTGTGGAACAACAGCCAACATTTTCCTCTGGCCTCCACCTCCATTCACACACACACACACACACACACATATGCATATCACACATACTTGCATCTGTGCACACGAGCATACATACACAAATTGAAAATAGCCCTTCTTTTATTTTTACACTATGGTTATTATTCCAGAAGTATTTGCTGATCCATGATACCTGGGAGCTACATATGAAGAAATATGCAAAATAATACACCCTAGATTATCTCCCTACACAGTCTCTGATGTTTATGTTAGAAATCTGTTCAAGAGAGAAAAGCTTTGAAATTTCTAAGCTTTTTAGACAATCATATTTGCATCTTTTAAGTAAATAATCTTCTAAAATCTGTCCCTATGTTTTTAATTAATTAGTTATTAAGAAATGCCATACACCTGTCATAGAACTTTAAACATGAAGGAGGATGAGTAGAAATATAAAAAGTTAACATGAGAAATGAAGCAGAAATGATAGGATAAGGCAATACACTAAACATTCATGATGGTTTGCCTTCATTGGACCTGTCCCTGTGTTTTCAGCAGTGGGGTCCCCAGGTAGGCCTGGCCTAGAACACTGAAAATTTGGAAACACTGATGGTATCATAATGTCGGTATCCTCAGAAACTGAAAGTGATGTTTCAAGACAAGCACAAAGCTGGCACTTTTTCCCCAAACAGATGTAGGCTAAGGCAATGCTTGCTGACCTTTGCCACTCTCCTTACTATATTCTATGGTCTCTCTTCTGTCCAAAGCACCTTTTACCAAGGAGGAAGCAGATGAATTTGCTATTTCTGGAGTCCTAACAGGCTTGCTCTACTTCTGCTTTACAAGTTGGCATATTGTATGATCAATGTTCTTGAGTAGATGTAGGCTTTCAAAACCAACCTAGACATATGCATTATCTAAGAGAAAAAATAGCCCAACACCAAGACAAGGCCCCTCCCCAAGCTGCAATGCTACCACACAGTAAACACAGGGAACATAAAGAATTTTGTTCTGACTCTGTTCTGAGCTCTGACCATACATGACAAAATGCAGAATTTGGAGAAAGTACAAGCCAGAAAGGCCCCATAACAAAACTAAGTGCAAACTAGGCCAGTGCTATGTCAGCTAAGGAAACACGGACTCCTGTGAAGCATGTATCTCTCAAGACGGGTGCTAGTGTCTCAGCTACTTTAGTCTTCATGCTGCTCATTTAACTTTTAATTTTACTTTTAATCTAATTCATTAAAAAATAGCTATTACAGACCATGAAATATTTAAAACCTGTATGTGTTGTCTATGTTTAAATCAAGTGAAGCTATGTGCACCTCAGCAGTATCATTCTTTATGGTGAAAACATTTCATTCTGGCTTCATGAAAAGTATAACATTGTGATCTGTAGTTACCTTGTACAGTTGGTACCCAATGATCAGCCTGTCCCTGCCCCTATATACTCTCTCAGCTACTGGCACTCACTATTCTACTCTGGAATCTGCCTTTCTTACCTATCTGTCCATCTGTCTATCTATCCATCATCCATCCTATCTATTTATCTCTTATCTATACATGGAATATATGTGTGGATATGTCTAGAATCCCTTTTTTTACACATTATTGACTTACTGTAATTAGGAAGTTTAGAAGTATGACTTTCAAAAGTAATTTTAAATTTTAATTGAACTTTTAATCTAAAACATACAATGCTCTGTTTTGTTTTATGAAACCAGATTTTTTTTTTAGACTAGCTATATAGCCAAGATGACCTTTAACAACTGATCTTCCTGCCTTTACTTCCAGAGTGCTAGGATTATACACCTGAATGCCATACCCAGCCCCAAATGAACACTATGAATGGGGAATTTCCAGGTTGAATCTGGAAGGATAAGACCTGAATGATTGACAAGAAGGAGGAGGGAGTTAATAGAAGAAAGTCAGCATCCATACCTCGGAGGTGGATCTGAAGCCCAGGCTCTGGATAGGTGAGAAGGCCACCATGGAGACAGTGGAGGCTGTACAGCAATCTGTGGAAGAGCAGAATGCAGAGTGAAGCAGCCATCCAGAATCTGCAGCGCTGGCTGGCATCTCAGGCAGAGCTGCCATGTGAAGAGCAAAGTGAAAGGTGGAAGAACAGGGAGGAAGAAAACGGAGGAAGCCTGAGAGCTTTAAGTCTAGTGAGCAGCATTCCAGGGTTAGGCTATGATCTGGGGAGCAGGTAGAGAGTGAGGAAGAGTGACATGCAGGGGTCATCTCACCAGGGTCATAGGAAGATGATGTGCAGTAAGTAGTCCCTCCAGCATTGTAACTGACATGAGTCCCTGCTGCCACTAGCCCTGACCCAGTGCTCTCAAAGCCTCAGACACTCCAGCGCATATCTGTCTAATCTGTACAACTGTGAGAATTCTAATAACCGAGATAGCGAGTGTTTCCAAAGGCCTGTTAGGTTAGTAGTTTCTATTCCTGTAAATAAAGGAAACAACCTGCTTATTTGTTTTCTCTCTGTATGGAAGACCCAGCACCCTTGTCTAAGTTTCACACATTCATATCCATGTCATGACAACTCTGACCCACACACAATACCCTGGAAATGTCCTGAAAAGGGAAGTTTTGTCCATCAAGCCAGGCTTGCTTTGGTGGAATGTTGTGGATCAAGTCCTGTTCTCTGCTGTGTCCTAATTACAAGCTGTCTTTACCTGTGATTAAGGAAGGGTTTTCTCTCCTCTTTGAAATTGATAACATCATAACTCCATGCATTCACTTGCCTTACTAGGCAAATGAATTCATGAAATGTTTCAACCGACCAAGACACAGGATTATTTTATTTTAAAAGACTTCTAGGTAATTAACATCACATACCAAAGAGAGGTTGAGCCTTTGTAAACACTTGTTTCTAGCTGGATAAAGAACATGGTTTCTGAATGAGCCCTTCACTTTCTGAAATGTACACAGACGTAAAATTCGCCTATTCAGCATGGCCTGTGGTACTGCTGAGAAATGTACACATAATGGTTGACAGTGGTATTAGACGCTACAGATGTGTTCCACAAAGCATTACATTCTGTATACATTTTTAGAGTTCTGTAGCATCTGGATTTGCACACACCAGTCAATCATCTTTATAAACACTCATACTTGGATGAGTGGAAGGCTTTGCCATTCTCATGGCTTTGAGGAATTGGGGTCCTTGACATGCCAACAGTACATATTCATTTTAGCCTTCATCCTCCCCTAGGACCTTACAGTCTTATTAGTGTTTCCTAACTCTCTAAAGGGGAGAGTGTAAGGTATCCCTCTTGCTTATTTGGTAAGGCACCTTTTTTTCCCTCTCGTAGTACAGTGAGCACCCCAACCCTCATCCACTGTAGTGCTCACCAGTTAGAGCCACCACTGTAGGAATGCAGAGTGAACACACTTTTCAGTGTGGGCACAAAAGAAGATTTGTCTGCTGACAGGGAAAAAAGATCTATGATTTTTTTCTTTTTTTTTAAATGTTTATTTATTACTTCAAGTTACATCTCCATCACAGCCCTCTCCCTCCACCCCTCCCAGCCCCACCCTCCTACCCTCTCACCCTTCCTCCAGAATGCATAATTCTTTTTTTTTCAGTCCAACAAATGGTTCTTTCTCTTATAACAATAAATACAGTACAAAACAACTGAAATAAATAGGCCACAATTCTGAGAGTTATATGGCTTAGCATACATTCTCAATGTCCAGTCCATATGTATTTGGCCCCTGACTTTAACATTCTACTATCTAACTATCTCCATGAGTTTAAAGTTCTCTATCTAACTCAGCTTTCATACTAACTTGCTTCACAATTTTAAAAACATCTTCTTAGATCCAGAACGCCCTCTTGATTCCTAAACAACTCAAAATTTAACTATGAGACTCTAGCTATCTATTCTTCAACCACCTCAGAGACCTGAGAGGGATAATATATAGGAAGTGCAGGATCTGCAGCTTCCAAAACTAAGAAATGAAATACCAGTGGCTGCCTGGACAGTTCCCATTTTCTCTCCATACATTACAGCATCAATCTTCAGCCTTTTGGCCCCGTTTCTCTGACAGACATTGATTGTAAAGCAGGAATTATGAAGGACTTACCTACCCTGTCTTGGCAGAGCTAGGCTGTCAACTTACCTGCTTCCAAGTTTTGTCCTTTTTGGACAGCAGTCTGTCTGCAGTTGAAGCAAGGGTTTTTTTTGTGTTTTTTTTTTTTTTTTGGTTTTTTGGGGTTTTTTTTGCCAAGAGATAGGCTTGCCAGTAATTCAACCATCTCCCACTAGAGATTCTTCGATGCTCATCTTCTACTTGAAGTGGAATAGGGGATGCTGTCAGGAGCTGGCATGTCTCGATATCAAAAAAATCTTAATTTAAGAAAACATCTTTGAATGCCATACTCTGCAGATCTCTTGGGGTTTTTGAAGATGCCCTATCTATCTCTTATGTTTAGATACGCAAATGTTGCTGTCTCTTAACAACTTGATTTCTGAGTAGCTTAGAAAATAACTGTGATAGACTGTCATAGTAACTAACAAAATGACATGCTTGCATCACTGTTAGTTTGTATTTCTTAATTATCCTAAACAATTTATGATGGTTGGTAGCAAAAGGCCAAAACTTCACATTTCCTTTTTAAACATTACTAGGTACAATACCTTTAAGAAGTGTTACCCTTAATTTTGTAACAATATACAAAGATCAATACCAATGTGGCCAAATATACTCTTAATTTTGTATCAATAAACTAAGATCAGTACCAATGTAGTCCATTACGATCTTAATTTTGCATTAATATACAATGATCAATACCAATTTACCCTAATATAGTATTAATTTTGTATCAATATACAAAGGTATAAGGGCTTATTCAATAATCTTTCCTTTTTTCTTGATCTTTCCTATACTGTGTCCATGTCCCATTTTTTTCTCAAGTCTGTTCACTCCTACATAGGAGAGAAAGAAGGATACAGAAAAGAAAAAGAGAGAAGTCCCTAGGTCCAACCTCCAAAACCCATTTAACAAGACCATTTAACAGCTTGTAGTCTCTTCCCCTAAATGACAAAATTTTCTTTTATCCATCGACTAACCAAGGGGGGGAAGAAACACCCTCACCTTCTGGGCCTGGGACGTCGCTCTCATAAATGACTTCCTGCTGATTTGGGATGTAGTAAACCTGTTTGGGGCCCAAATAGGAATGGAAAAATGGTTAAAAATGTTAATAGAATCATTTGATGTTCAGTCCTTTTGTGCTCAGCTATTTAGATGTCCTAAGAAGTTTGTAGACAGAAGCTGATCTTCAGGCCTTTACTGAAGTTCTGGCTGGAGCAGTCTGTGGAGCTGAACGATCTTAGTGATTTTGAGTTGTGGTTGTAGACTTTTGAGGAAACAGCTATTGAAGGAGTCTGCAAGGCTGGATTGTCTGGGCCGCTCGTCTTCTTCGGTGTCTGATCTGTTTTCTGCTGAGGTTTCCCTTGTCCAGTTGTCCCTGGAGTCCTTGAATGGATGCTTTAAGTCTCCTGGAAGGATAAGAACAGAGCCCTGCCCTAATCCTAACTCTGGAGCAATTACCCTTTTTTTTGGGGGGGGGAGGGTCAGGTAATATTTTTTCTGGAGCAAATTTGTTTTTTTGACAATATATAAAGTATTATCTTTCAATCTGGATTAAAGAAGAAATTATTTTGTTATTTTGGAGCTAAACAAACCTTTAAATAAATTTATTTTCAGTAAGAAAAGGGTGGTGCACACATCACAGAGGATAAGACCTGGAACAAGCTTCAAAAACCATCAAATACAAATTTTTTCAAATATAGTTATATCTCTTTTTTTAACAGTTAGGAAACAATTACCAAACTATAAGGTATAATATACATTCCCAATGTCCAGTCCATATGTATTTGGCAGCTAATAAGAATATTCTATTATCTATCTATCTTGATGAGTTTAAAATTCTATACTGAACTCAGTTTCCATCCTAACTTGCATTACCAACTTAAAAACATGTTCTTAGACCTAAAACATCCTTTTAATTCCTAAACAAGTTAAAACTTAACTATGAGACTATAACTATCTAGTTTTCAACCACGTCAGAGACCTGAGAAGGAAAAATATATCTGAATAAAAAGGAAGTGCAGAGCAAGCAGCTTCCAAAACTAAGAAATGAGAGACAAGTGGCTGCCTGGACAGTCCCCAGTTTCTCTCTCTAACATTGGAGCATCATCTTCAGCCTCTTGGCCTGATATCTCTGACATTAATGTCTGTCAGCGATCTGGACAGTTCCCAGTTTCTCTCTGTAACATTGGAGCATCATCTTCAGCCTCTTGGCCTGACATTTCTGACATTAATGTCTGTCAGCGATCTGTGGCTTTAAAGAGCAAGAGGGAGCTTTTGTCTGTGTGTGTTTGCTTGCTGACTGTCCCTTCTGCAAGTCTGCTGCCATACCAGATGATATGCCCACAAGATAAATAAGAGACGTAACTTCACCTTTGCCTCCCACCAAGACAGTCCACAAGCAGACTGGCTAAGAGTTTCATACAGAATAAGGAACCTGTCTTTTCTATTTCTGTCTGGGATAAACAGGACAGAGTCCCTGGGTGGCTGATAAAGTAAAAGCGATGCATGGCAGAAGTAGGTCCTCCAATGTTTCAGTGACCTCTTGGGTGCTTTTTCCTATTGTGTGCTTTGTTCCAAGTTGCATTTTCATGTTCTCTTCCTCCTTGAGACTGTCCTCTTGTTTTGTGCCAAGCGAGTACACCCAGCCTGCCTAAGTGTACCTTTCCATCTCTCCTGCTGCCTCCTGTAGTTACTAATGGCCTCCACTGTTCACATCAGTGTTCCTCTTCCTCCCACTCTTTGGTTCCCATTCTTCTTAAACCATTCTCCAGGTTCCCATTTTCTATGCACTCTATACCTTGCATTGCTCTCTACCTCCCTGGGGTCCTCGTTCCCCTTTCATCTCTCCCCTCCTTCAGCATTCTTGGTAGACATGTCCTGCCTGGGGCCGGTTTCATTGTAGTGGTACCCCTCCCTCACTCTCCCCTCCTTTAATCACTGGCACCTGCCTTTTCCCCCAGGGACCCTCCTTCCTCTTAGTGCTCCCTTCATCTTTATCATCTTAAACCACCTGTGGCACTGGAGGGAATCAAGCTTCCAGCATCAATGTGTCTGAATGGACAAGCAGACAGTAATGCTTGAAGTGCAACCGTGCTGCTCCTGATCTTTAGACCAACTTTGCAGGTGCTGTCCTGAAGCATTCCTCAGAACAGGGAAAGCTTCTGTGGATCGAAACTTCTAGTCTGCATTCATCTACTCTCTTAGGCAATTCAAGTTTCACTCATTTCATCTCTCGATAGGTAGTGTGCACAACAGCATTTATGTCATTTGGATATCTGTAGCCTTGTCATAGATGTAAGCTAAATCTTCTCTAAAGAAGATAACCCCTGCATGATGTAGTATCCCATGCTCTCGGGATGGGGTTGATGAATGGAGGTATATGTGACCGACAAATCCTCTCTGGTCATTGTCATACAAAAGAGGTTATGGTAAGGTCTAATGACATTGAGGCCAGAAGCCATCTGAATAGGACATCTTTGTTCTCTCTCCTTAATGTTCTTTCTTAGTACCTCTGCCCTAGTGGCCATTTGGCAAGGCCAGCTTGGTCTCTTTCCTTCCAAAGAGGTCCAGATTCCATAGGTGCCAGTCTGCTTAGCTTACCTGAGAATCTGTTTCAGTTCTGCACCCGTCTGACCAGGTCCACATGCCAGGGCTTTTGAACCCAGTAGGTCACTCCACATCACAGTTCAGATCTTGGTAAGGATCAAAATAGTACCTTCATTGCTGATCAAAAGGGTGCTTAGGTGTACACCTTGCTTCCCATTGTAGATCTTCTTTACTTTGAACTTGAAGTTTAGTCAGTTTTTCAGACATGATCTCAGGCACTGCTGGACTTTAAGAGATCTGCCCTCTCTAGAGCATAACCCCAAGGTGAAGGAAAAGTTGGCTTGCCCTGGGAGAGAGACGTTTCTCCTCATGCCAGCATTCACCATCCCTATGCTCTAGTCAGATCCCCTCTGCCATCACTTTCTCAGGGCCGAGATGCTAGTGTGTGAGGAAGAGAGGGGCAATATGCTAATTAATTAATTAACCCCATCCCTCACTGCACATCACAGACAATCTACCCCTAAGGGTTGGCTCTGGTCAGAGCCTGTCAACCTAGGCCGTGGGAGAACAAGGAGAACAAGCTCACAGCGTCATTTGTCTGAGCTATAGGTATAGGTGGAGTGGCTTTAAGGAAGAGTGGCCGGCAGGTACTAGGACCACTGCATCCAATGCAGACTCTATCTGCTTCCTGGATATTACCCTCTGTGGCCAGTCAATTCAGGTCTTCATGTAACACTGTAAGTTATGCTGATCAGCACCTTACTGTTAGGGAAGAGACCTACAGGGAGATTCAGTCCCTTGTTTTACAAATGATAGGTCTACCCCCCCCCCCATAAGACTATCCCAGAGAGCAACACCTGGAGACTATCCTCAAGTCTATCCAGATAGCCTCCATGAGAGTGTTTTAGAGTGGGGAACACAGATAGCTTTCACCCCATGCCACCTTCTGTTTATTGACAATGGCTGCCTAAAGGACTGTACCAATAAAATCCTGATACATTGTAACTCAGAAGAAAAAGGTTCCATAATCGTGATTGTACACTACAAATGTCAAAAGCAATGGTGGAGGCTTTTGAGCCAACCATTTGCCATTAGTAAGTGAAATCATACAGGGGATTTTCTGCCCTAGAAAAACAGAATTCTACTCTATTGGGAACAAGAAGTCATGGGGCTGCAAGCTGGGAGAGAAGCAAATTAGATCATGTCTTACCTTCTTGCAGTCCATCAGACACGAGGATGGGTGTTGTGACTGTAAGCTTCCCTGTGAAGAGCCAGCTCCTGGTCCTTGCAGCCATATGTCCCTGCTGCAGTTACTCAGTTCTCTGTCATAGTGTTGAAGCAGCTCTGGTCAGTGCAGGAGGAGATGGCTGCAACTGGGCCAGAAAATATATTTTGGTACAAAAACAGACACCAGAACAGGTCTGGCTTGTGAGCCATAGTTTGCAGACCCCTAAGTAGAAAAGAGCCTAGCAGCAAGGCCTAGAGTTTTAGAAACTCCTTGTGTTAACCATTTCTAATTCTAACTGGCCTCAGCATGTGAATGTCTCATAAGAGTGAAGTTAGAATTTGACAAGCAATAGCTGGCTCTTCAAATACAACTTTTTTTCTCAAGGAAAATATTAGCAGTAGAGTCCACACTCATTCATTTCCCTTTATTGTTTTCAGAGTCACATACCATAATGCAATTGTGTAACTTCTCAGGGAGTCTATTATTATGTTTTGTACTGCTATAACAAAATACCTAGGTCTGGGTAATTTATCAGGAAAAGAGGTTTGTTTAGCTCCACCTCTGGAAGAATTGGCATCTGCTCATCTCTGAGAATCTGGGTAACACATGGCAGAGTTATGTTTGGAAGAGATCATCTGGCAAGCTAAGGGGCAAGAGAACAGGCACGGCTGTGCACACTTGTGACACCAGCACTTGGGAGAGGGAGACAGAATTAGGAATTCAGATCCAACCTTGGCGATACAGAGTTTGAAGCCAACCTGGACTACATGGGAAAAAAAATAAGAGACTGAAGCAAGGGCAGCCTTACTCTTTTTGTGATGATACGCTTAGGATAAACTAAGCCAATCCCATTAGACCTGGCATTAGTCCTGTAAGAGCAAGTCATGACATACTTACCTTTCCACTAGAACTCACTTCTTAAAATTTCCACCAAGTCAACACCACCATGCTGAAGAGCAAGCATACAGCAAACGAGTCTTTGGCTTTGGGGCATTGCTGGTCATAACCAAACCATAGCAAGGCGGACTGGAGTTCAAGTCAACATTTTAGACTGATGTCTGGCATGGTCACAGTTACCTAATGTTATCTATAAGATAGACGACAGAAGGATTGGAAACCGTAGGAAGACTCAAGGACGACATAGAAGGAAAGACCTTGAAAATTGTAAGATCTCTTCACACGGTCGGTCTGTCCTATAGCATGCATAAGTCCTGAGCAAGGTCGTGACCACAGACCAAATCCCAGCATGGAGGGACAGAGACCCATGAAGCTCACCACTAGCCAAGAAGCTGTTGGCAACTGATAGCTGCTGGGAGGAGAGTAAGTCTTTTCTTTTTTTTTTTTTTTTTTTTTTTTTTAGAGTGTAGCCCTTGGAAAAGCAACACATTCTAATGGAAGGTCTCACATTCCAAGAATATGCAGGCAGCACAAACTGGACTTGGGTAATGAAAAGAAGACAAAAGTTAGGTGGATGGGAAGGGGGCAGATATGAGAGGAGTTGGAAGGAAGGGATGAGTATGACCAAACACACTAAGAGAACGCAAAGAACGAATAAGACTTTAAAAAATAGCAAAAGGTCTGTCCCATGCTTATGGATGATGGGAATAAGTATGGTGCTACTGCAACCTGTTTTTGCTTGCCAGAGGATTCTTTGCATTCTAATTTAATATTACAGTTGAACATGGCTTGCAGTAATATTTATGCTACTTTTTTGAGGGATAACATAATTGAAAGCAAAAGCTTATGCACCTAGGATTAGCTTTCAGTGAACACACATTAGATTTCATCCTGAACATTGCTTTTGTGATCAGAATAATGCACCATGATCAAAGACTTCCTGCTACTAATGTACCCACAGAAGTCCTGTAAACAAACATCCTGTCCACATACAGCTTCACAGGCCACCTTAAATTTCATAGAATGTAGGAGGCACATGGTGTATAGACAAGATCCTCACTCAAGGATGAAGACTCTCAAGCCTGATAGAGAGTGACTTTCTCAAGTCATTTAGTTACTTGGGAATAAAGCCAGGTGTGAAATCCCAACTTCCTTTTTATAATGTGGAAATGAAAATCCTACAGTATTAATTGACCTAGTGAGATGGCTCAATGGGTAAAGTACTTGTAACCCAAGCACGAGGATCCATGTCCAGACCCTCAGCTCCCAATCAAAAGCCTAGTGTGGTACTATGTGCCTGGAATCTCAGCACTGGGAGAGAGACAGCAGGATCCCAGTATATTGCTGACCAGCCAGTCTAAGCAATTGGTGAGCTGTGGGTTCTGTCTCAGAAAATAATATGGGGAGTAATGGAGGAAGACACTTGACTTTGACCCCTATTTTCCAGAGGTATACCACAGGCACATGTGTGGGCATATACACATGAGTTGGCATACATAACAAGTAACAGCGTCACAATGTTATGGTAAGGCACAAATGAGTTTTCCAGTAATCTGAATAAGCCTGAACTCAGTAAATGTCAGCTATACAATTTATACTAGTTGTAACATCTGAACTCTTGTTACTAACACTCCTAAGATTCTGTATGACCACCATTGACTTCCAGGTAGTGTTCAGCCTGAGACTTGAGTCATCTCAAAGAAGGAAGGGATACTGGCACAGTGGGAGTTTTGCCTCTGGTTCTGTCCTCAGCAAACTCTTTATGCATTTTGGATATTAGTCCTCTGTCAGATGTATAACTGGTAGAGATTCTCTCCTACTCACTGGGCTTCCTCTTCACTTGGTTAACTGTTTTCTTAACTGTGCAGTTTTTAGTTTTGTGAAGTCCCACTGGTCAATTGTTGGCCTTAATTCCTAGTCAAAAGGAGTCTGAATCAGAAAATCCTTTCCTATACTTGTATCCTGTTAAGTACTCCCTATGTCTTCCAGCAGCTTCAGTGTTTCTTTCCACTTTCACATGAGGTATTTGATCCTCTTGGAGTTAACTTTTGTACAAGGTAATAGATGTAGGCCTAATTTCATTCTTTTACATGTGGACATCCACTTTCCCAGCATCAGTTAATGTCTTTTCTCCAATGTGTTTTTGGCATCAGTGTCAAATACCAGATAATTCTATGTACTTATATTTGAGTCTTCTACTTTGTTTCATTGGTCTACATGGTTTTTGTGCCAGTACATATGGCTGTTTTTATTACTGTAACTCCATAATATTCCTTGAGATTTGGAATGCCATTCCTCCAGCCTGTTCTTTTTGCTCAGGATAACTTTGGCTCCCTGGGGCCTTTTGGTGGTTGTGTGTAAATTTTAGGATTTTTTTTTTGTGGTGATTTGAATATGAATGGCCCCCTAGGCTTCTGTCTTTGAATGTTTGATCCCCAGTTGGTGGGAATGTTTGGTAAGGACTAGGAGGTGGGTCCTTGGAGGAGATGTATAACTGGAGTGGGTTTTGAGGTTTCAAAAACCCATATCTTTCCAATTAGCTTTCTTTTTGCCTTAGATCAGGATGTAAGCTCTTAGCTACTGCCCCAGCTCCATGACTGCCTTCCTGCTGCTGTGCTCCATGATGGTCATGTCATGGGCTCACCCTTCAAACGTGAGCAAGCCCCCAGTTAAATGCTTCCTTTTAGAAGTTTCCTTGGTCGTAGTGCTTCTTTCCAGTAAAAATAAAGTAAGTTTTTTTTATTTCTGTGCAGAATGTTGAGGGGATTTTGATTAGAATTGCATTGAATCTATAAATTGCTTTTGGGAGAATGATCATTAGTTCTACTAATCCTTGAGCATGGGAGATCTTTCCATTTCTTTAGTCTCTTCCTCAATGTCTTTCTTTAGAGATTTAAAGTTCATTGTAGTCCCTTTGCCTCTTTGGTGAGGTTCATTTCTAGATGCTATATTCTTTTGGGCTGTTGAGGGTGGGAATGTGCCTGTGATCTCTTTCTCAACATGTGTATTGAATTATTCCATTATTAAAAGAATAATACAAGAAAAGAGATGTGATAATTGTCTAAATTAACTCCTGAAAACAGCCCACCTCTGTCTGATAATGACTTGAAAAGAGGAACAGGGCACAGGGACACAGGACTCTCAGGAATCTGCTCCTGTGTAGAATGTGCCCTGTTTGTACTCCAAGGAAAGCAAAGAAGCCTCAGGGCAGAACTGAAACTTTTCTGGCGCTGTGAGCCATATTGTCTGTGTCATTGCCCTAGCTCTGCCATTGTTGAGCATAGCAATCAGCAGTCTGCAAGCGCATCAGCTTGGCTGGGCTCCATCAAAACTATTTATGAGCACTGAAATTTGAATTTCATGTAATTTTCATGTGTCACAAAATATTCTGATTTTTTGCCCAGCTATTTAAAAATATGAAAACTATTCTTAGTTTACAAGTAGAATGCAAAAAGCCTGTGGGCTGCACTAGGCTCAAAAGCCATAGTGTGCCAGCCGTGATTTAAACAGGGGGCTGAATCAGGCCTGTGATAGCTCACTGATTGATTGATTGATTGATTGATTGATTGATTGATTGATTGATCAAGAAAACTCCTTAGTACCCGAGCTTCATTGTCCTCTATTGAGATCAAGTGAAGGCTCAGCTTAAAGAGCTGAGTTGCCAGTACCCTTTTTCTTGTGGTCCTCCACAGTGCATGACTATTATGTGATTGTGATTTCAGACAAGTCTAAACTCTGGTCTTGTTCCATCTTCCAACAGTCTGGGAGTCATTGAATATGGAGATGTCTGCTGACAGGGTGGAAGTCTGCCATGGCCCTAAGCCTCTGAGCTTGGTGCTACAACGATGGACTCCCTTTGTTCGATGGAACCCCCTCTTCCCTCTGATTTGAGGATTCTTGATCCCCCTAAGACATGTCATGAGCAGCCTAATCCTCCCCCCTACTTTCCCATGCTAAGGAGATCTGTTGGTGCCTTGGCTTTCAGCCAATGACATTCAGTGTAGGCCTCTAGTCTCTCTGGAGTTTCTCCCTACCCCCACTGCCATGAATTAATTAAGCATTCCATTTTTTTTCTTCTGATTGGGCAGTATCCAGAGAATCCAACACATTCACCTCCAAACCCTTCCCCACTACCAAAAGTTATAATATAATGCTCCCTGATTCCAGAAGTAAACTCTCTCTTCTCTCCCTGAGATAATGTCGGAGTCTGTTTATTTTGAGCGTGAGGGTTGGGGGGAAAGCACTCTTCCTTCAATGAAGGATCCACCATGCCCCAGCCATGGCCCAGGCTCCTGCTGGCCACCATCTAGCTAGGTCTCCTACATCTGGCAGCTGGGGCTCCTCTCTGCCCAGTTGCTGCCATTGGCAGCTTAGCCAGGTTTGATTCTTGAGTAGGCCACCCCCTGGGCTTCTGCCATTTATTTTGAGCACCAGCTCCAGCCAGGCTGCGGCTGATCTGAGCAGGCTAGGCCTATTAGGGGTGCCTGCTCCCACCAAGAGGCACTGAGTTTTCATACCACCTGTTACCACCTGTGCAACTTCCCTTTTCTACCTAGACCAGGTACATATCTCCCGGTCCCTGTTCTACTCCTTTTTTACCTAGACCAGGTACATATCTCCCGGTCCCTGTTCTACTCCTTTTTTACCTAGACCAGGTACATATCTCCTGGTCCCTGTTCCACTCCTTTTCTGCCTGGACTGACCAAGTCCAGGCCTTCTGGTTGGTGGTCCAGTGGAGGAGCGTGCGATTCCAGCCTGATACCAGACCAGTCTGGGAATTCCCCACCATGGGTCAATTGCTAAGTCTCCTTGAACTTTTCCTTGGTTATTTCAGCTGTGAAGTGGGGCTAAAATGCTGTTGATTTTAGGGTTGCTTTGGGAATTAGTTTTGTGAGACTTAACCCCTAAGTTTTTTAAAACATTTATTTCTTCAAGTTACATCTCAATCACAGTCCCCTCCTCCCTCTCCCAGCCCCACCCTCCTACCCCTTCCCCCTTACCCTCCTATCTGCTTTTTATTTTTTTTTTAATTTAAGGTGTATCTTTTCCCCCTAACAGCTCCCCCTTTTAGTCCAATAAAAAGGCTCTTTTTCTTGTAACAGTAAGTATAGTACAAAACAATAAGAATAATTAGTCCACAATTATGAAAATTATGAGATATAACATACATTCCCAGTGTCCAGTCCATACATATTTGGCAATGGATATTAATATTCTATTATCTATCTTGATGAGTCTAAAGTTCTATCAGAAATACTGGGCCAAAAGGCTGGAGATATATGCTCCAGTGCATTGAGAGAAATTGGGGACTGTCCAGGCAGTCAGTTGTCTGTCATTTCTTTATTCTGGAAACTATTGGCTCTGCACTTCTTGTTTATTCAGATATATTTATCCTTCTCAGGTCTCTGATGTGGTTGAAGACTAGATAGTTATAGTCTCATAGTTAACTTTTAAGTTGTTTAGTAATTAAAAGGAACTCTTAATCACATATAGGCAGCAAGCATGTACTTGTTTTAGTATCTCTTTACTTTTATTCTCTTTTAAAATCTGGTAACATGTCATCAGTATTTATTTAATAATGTCATTGTATTCTTTTTTAAAAAACCTGAATTTTTAAGCTGGGGAGGTGGCTCACTAAAGTGCCTGTGGCACAAGCATGAGGACCTGAGTTCAGATCCTGAAAGCTCATGTGAGGAGGTGGGTGCAGGAGTAGCTCACACTGTAACACCTGTGCTGGGGTGTTGGCGTGAAGGGAGGTAAGCAAGTGCTGGTTCTCACTGCCAGTCTGGGCAAATAAACTCTGTCTCAAGCATAAGATAGAGAATGATCAAGGAATACACCCCATGTTGACCTATGTCCCTCAGAGGCACACATGTATGCAAGCACACACAGACATACACACACATCCGAATTCCTATGAAAATAGTAATTCAGAAGAGACTTCTGCCCATTTCTGCACTGGGCAGTGGTTTTCTTGCATCTCTTCTCCCCGACCCTGTCAGCCCTGTTCAGTGTTATCTTCTCTGTGTGATGAAGGCACAGGACGTGTTTTGATAAATTACCCCTGCATCTCTGTTTACAGCTCTCTTCCTCCACCCAGTGGCAGGAAGCTGCTGTAAAACACATGGTCGTGGAGATGGCTTCGAGTGTTTAATGAGACTGTTTCTCTCATGTCTGCCAGCAACAGAGAAGACCCTGTGTTGAGCCAGTGCCCCCTTTGGTTCTCTCTGTCTTGTCATTTTCAAGGCCTGTAATGGGTAGAGAGCCACATGGCTAGACAGCTGTCAAGAAGCCAGAGTTAAGAAGTGCCAGCCACCTGAGCCATGCTGCATGAACAGTTAGTTATGTGTTTGTGTGGTTATTAAGTATGTTATCCTGCAGTCTCATTGAGAAGCACGGCAGCATTTAATAAATATTAGTGCATGTCACCAGCACCATTTAAGTGTGGGAAAGCGATCTATTTCTGTTGTAATTGTGTGCACAGGCATAAACACTCTCTTTGGAACACTTAATTCCATGTCAGAGTTTAAAGTGGCTGTGATGGTTTCTATTTAGATATAAAGTCAGAAAAGGGGCTGGGGATAGATGTGAGCCATGGAGGTCAGAAAGCAGAAAGAAACCTCAAGTGCCCCAATAATACTATTCGCCAAAAGATGCAGAAGCTCCCAAGTGTTTGCCCAGGACATCCTTGCTTCCCATGACCTGTTTTTTTCCTGGCTACTTTTTTTCTTTGCAACCTCTCTTCTCTTTCCCCTCCAGCTGCTTCCTCAACCAGAAGGAAGAAGCAAGAAATAGTAATTGCTGGCCAGGCCAGCAAGGCTGTGGGCAAAGCCCGGACATCCAGGGGCAAGCCAGGAGAATACTTTGAAGAGATGGAGGAAGAAAAAGGACAGGGCAGGCACAGGTGCAGAGAGCACGGTGGCAAGCTCCCTGTTTCTTCACTGTGTGGATGCATTTTGTACCCTGCCTTTCTCTTTTCACATGGTCATCATTCTCTGGCTTCTTCTCCCCTGTGATGCTCTCTTCTCTTGTGTCTCAGGATGGTCTTCCCCTGACCTCCTGGTTTCTGTTAGACCTTGGCCCCTCCCTTTTGATCCTTTTCTCATCACAGTACAGTTTATTCCTGGGATGTTTGAATGTTACAATCCCTTCACACCCTGCTTCTTCCAAGCATACTAGTATATACTTAATAATTAAGGGTGCAATTAAAGTGTAACAGCAAGTCTAATTAAAATTCACTTTAGTAGGTCCTGGAATTAAGCAATTAGGTACTTTGGTATGGCACTGAAGGAGCTGCCAGGACGGGGGGTGGAGGGGCTCCCTTCACTCCTTCTCCTGACCAGTGTAACCTGAGAGTGACACCTCTCTTTGTCTGGGCACCAGAGCTGCGTGGTAAGAGAATCATTAGCAGCTTGAAGCTGGAGAGTAGCCAGACAAATGGAGTGCCAGGTCATGGAGTCATAGCCAAAGCCTCTGGAGAACCCTCATAGTTGCAAAATGATCAGAGAAGGGTCTGCCGACACCTCTCTCTTTGGGCATCATCACATGAGACTGTGTCCTTACCCTGTCTGTCAGCTCGTATGTACCATGTAGCTGATACTGCAATGTACTTTGAGAAGCAAGGCTAGCACTGAAGTGGATGTGTACCAGGCTATGGAAAATGTCACTAAGTCGCTCCACATGACTCATCCCTTTTGCGATGTAGAGATTCCGGAGTACTCTAGTAGCACATGTGACAAGCCTGCTGTAGCTAGGACATGGAAGGTGGGGGCGAGGAAGTCAGCCCAGGAGACTGAGAGACAACTTCTGGTGAGTGGATAGGCATGCAGGGCAGAGGACAGTGGGCTCCGGGTGCCTGCCTAGGCACTTGTGATTTTTAACATCAATGCTTTTTATTCCCCTTGAGAATACCGCTGCTAAGCCAGATGCTCCAGATGATATTAATTAAGGACCTGAATTAATTATGCTGTAGGTTGCAAGGAAAAGAAACTTTATATGTGAGATTTTTTTTTTAAAAAATCAGCATTTATTTCATCCTTACTCATGGAGGGGAACTCAGGTAATAGTGAATAGAGAATTCTAAGTGAACAGTTCTTAGAATGGATGAAAGCATGAGAAAACCGAGCTAAACCCCAAAATAGCAGGATGGAAGTGGGAGAGAGGCCTGGAACAGTATGTTCCACAGCTATGTAGAGGTCCTGGGAGCTGGGTGCTGAGTCTGGAGAATTCCAGAAAGGAAATGCTGCTGTACTTGTTTTTGGTTTTGTCTCCAGCAGACTGGAGGGCAATTAGGGAGGGTATCCCAGTCTTTTTCTATGTGGAAGGAGATAGAAATTGCACATCACAACTACATCTCTGGTCCAGAGATGTAATTCTAGATCAGGCCAGCCTTCTGCCTCACTTTGTCATTGCTCCATGACAGCCACACCTGCAGATTAATGTGGAGATTCCTTAGCTTCTTAACTAACACAAGCCATCATCCACACTCTGTGCTGCTTCTCAGCCTTGGGAACCCAGAGCAGAATGTACACTGAGGTAGAGTTAATGAAGTAATAAGGTTTTACGTCCATATTTCTTCTCTGCCTGTGTGTCCGTGATCCCGGAATTTGGAAGTATAACGAAAAGATACTTACATATCTGAGAGTAGGAATCTGGGTGTGGCTTGGCTTGGCTCTCATACTCAGTCTTCACCAGGCTGTGGTGTAGGTGCATTGGATAGAACTGCAGACACCTGCGGCTTGCTAAGTGTGTAGTTGACCTTCAAATCGGCTTCTACGGTTAATAACAGGATGCTCATTCCTTCATAGCTGTTGGCTAGAGGTGACCCTTGGGTGCTCGGCAAGTAGGCTTTGTAAATAGGGTGGCTTGAAAAGCAGCAGTTTACTTGCATAGATAGTAGAAATGTTAAAGCAGACAAGACAGAAGGAAAGCACGGCTTTTACATATCCTCTCAGAAGTGACATCCCATCACTCTTCAATTCTTACACAGTGAAAGGGGGAAAGTTGCACAAGCATGTGGTCTCCAGGAGGCAGAGTCAATTACGTGGTCTTTCCACTGCTGTTTTAGAAGCTACTTGTCACAACATTAAAAACCAATGTGTTGGGTATAGAAGTAGCTCAGTTAGTAAAGTACTTGCCGTTCAGGCATGAGGACCTGATTTCAGTCACCAAAAACCATGTAAAATAGCCAGGTATTACTAGTGTCCACTTGTGATGCAGACACAGGAGAGTGGAGCTGGCTGGATCCCTGGAGCTTCCTGGCCAGCTGGCCTAGCCTGCTTGGTGGCTCCAGGCCAACAAGAGGCCTTGTCTCAAAAAAACAAAATAAACACTAAACTAGGTGGACAGCCCCTGAGGATCTACACCTGAGTTGGTCATCTGCATCTACATAACTACATGTGTACACACACATGCACACGCACACACACACACAGGGTTTGATTCCAAGTAAAGCCAGTTTAGCATTATTGAAATGTGTTTCTCGATCATATAAAGTCTGGGAGAGTGAGTGAGTCAGATACTGGACTTTACCTCATAATCCCGTATCTAGGCTGAAGTGACCACCATTCTTAAAAAGCCCCCCCCCCCCCCCCCCTGAGGTTACCGTTACTGGTGCAGAGCTGAAAATAAAAAAAGAAATCACAAGCAGGTAGTTATGAATGTGTGTTTTGTATCCACTCACATTCTACTGAGTAGACCTCTGTCGTCTGATCCTACTTAGATAATGGAGTATCTAGGAAACACTGTAGAGGCAAAGTAGGGATTTGGTGAAAGCTCACCGTGTCTGCCATAGAGACATAGTCATTGACACAATGCTTCCCTCATATTACGTTGTGTGCTCCTCTTCACCATATATTCCACCAGCTGTGCCATCTTCATGTCACAAAGAGTGTGGAACATGCAGAATTATGTTACTGCCTAGAGCAGAGAAGTGTGCCCTCTGTCACTCATCACCTCCATGAACTCATTACTTCATCTGTAAAAGCAGGACAGTAGCAGCTACTCGTGGTTCTGGTTTAAATCATGTGCTTCATGCAAGTGCATGGCATTGTACCTGGCATGCATAAGTCCGTAGCGAATTTTAGTTCCTAGAGAGATAATGGTACATGGAGATACAGAAGCTAAAGCTCCACCCCTTGCAGAAGACTATGGACAGTGATGGCGGCTGTGAGAACAGGTGATATTTTCCTCTGTGCCCATGCTCCAGAAATACCATCGAACCCACGCTCATGCAGGCAGTCTTATTTAAACTCAGTAGGTCACACACAAAAAAGCTCTGGAAGGAGGAGGGGACTTGTTGGGAAGCATTTCATTGGGAGAAGGAGGAACGGGAAAGACGGTTATGGGTGAAAATAACCAACGTTCAAAACTGTCAATGAATTAAAAAGAAGTTTCAGGCCTGGAGATGTCAATGGTCAGAGCAGCCCTTGTCGCTGTTCCTGAAAACTTGGGATTGATTCTCAGCACCCACATGGAGACTCACACCCTCTGTAACTCCACTCCCAGAGGGTCTGATGCCCTCCTCTGGCCTCTGCAGGCACCAGGCATACATGCAGGCAAAGCAGCTATAAAATATTTTTTTTTAGATTAAAACTTGAGGAAGTTAACTGATTAAGCACCATACCCGAATGCATGGCAGAGGTGGGGGCTTCAGTGCCTGCCCCTAGTCATTGTTTATGAGGTGTCCTTGGCAGAAGATACGATGTTCAGTGATCGTTTCCCACTGCTCTTGTGGACCCACTGTCCCTGTGCTCCTGATCAGCACAGTTCACTCACCTGGCCATGTCTCTGTGTGAGACATGCTGGCCAAATGCCTGTTTATTTTTGCCCACATGGAAAAACATGTTCTCCGTGGCTTGTTTTTCAGAGTCTTTGTTACAAACAACTCCACCTGGCAGCTGGATAGGAACACAGGAGCAGTTCCATGTCATGCTTAAGTCACTTTGTCTAAGCCCATTCTCCAAGACTCAGTGAAAACACAGATCCAGTTCAGATTTTCTTCCTTCAGACTTAGTGAGCAAGTGACTGAGAAACTTTATGTGTGTGCATGATCTTAAAGAATGCTTACTTCTCTTTTTTGGCATGCCAGAGAAAATACAGGCAGTGTCTTTCTAAGGCACGTTCATTGAATTGAAAGAGGGGTCGGTCATCTGGGTATATCTGAAAAGCCGGAGTTTGACAAAAAGCCATGTGTGTTGTACTTAAATTGTTGGCATGGGGGAAACCAGGCATCCTGGGATTTCAGTTGTCCAGCTTGGCTGGGTGTGTCACTTGCAGATTAATTTAATGACTGCCATTGTCACCCCCCTTCTAGGAACTAATGTCCAAGAGGCTCAGAACATCCTCAAGAGCAGCGGACTTCCCATCATGTCGGCTGTGGACCTAGAGGATGCAGCCAGGAAAGCCGTTGCCAGTGTGGCAAAGAAGTGATGCATTCCCCTGGTTCCCTCATCACTGTGAAAGCAGTCCTTATCTCACTCGGAAGAGGGATGAGGCGCACAAGGATCGAACTTCTCAAATGTGCTATCAAGAGTGCCTAAAGCTGATTTTACACTGTAGTGACTGTTAAAAAAAAAAAAAAATCACACCTTACCATTTCACACCTCTTGCCCAGTCAGTAGCAGGGTCTGCCAGCTCTGCGCCATATTCACTGTGGCCAAATAATAAAACATGTGCATAGGTACACTGTATGGCACCACATCTCTGTTGATTTGCAAGAACTTTGTAGACATTTAATCTTCTATAATAGAAAATTTGCAGCACTCACAAACTCAGGATTATATTTAACACAGTAGCTTCCAGGAGGACAAGCTGAGACTCTTGAGCAGCCATCTCCATGGCTTCTAATTCCAGCACGCTTAAAAAAAGAAAGCCCATGAACGTCCTCAAGAGTGACTTACATTGGGCCCCCACATTAATACTCGGACATTGCACATATTGTACCCTGTGCCTTAATGTTGAATGTGCTATCTGCCTTACACCAAACTGCAGCCAAAAGCCTTAGTCACAGGTTCAAAGTGTGAGGTTTCTTTCCATCTCAGAGTTGCTGAATTCTGGTTTTTATGAAACTCTGTGTAAGGAAGCCATTTCATTAAGAGGCGGTGCTGAAGATCAAGCGGTGTTGGTGGTCGGGCCTTTCCCTCTCATCCCCTCCACCTCACATCTACCAGTTTGTCATAGAAAGATGAGAAATGTCATTGGAAAGAATGTGGCCTTTCTAATAATATCCTTTCTGGTGGTGGAAATTTTCTTAATTTGATGTTGGGTTTAATTTTGATAAATTTGTGTTGATATACATTTTAAATAAACTTGTTTTTCAGTCAGTTTGCCACTGCTGCACCATTCTTTTTTTTGTGAAGACATTAGCCCGTGTGCCTGAGTCCTAACTCCAGTTAGGAAACTTCAGTTGATTCAGTGTTCTAACTCCATGCTGATGTGACCGTTTCTGCGGCAGATGATTCAAGAAGGACTAAAATTTACACATTAGACACAATCCCAGAAAAATGTCTCTGATGTCGGACAGGGTGATACAGTTCAGTGAAATACTGTGATGTATACCAAGGGCCCCCCTTACCAGTCTTCCCATCCATACACCAATGTGTACCTAGCCACACTGTTCCCATCCATACACCAATGTGTACCTAGCCACACTGATTTGTTTGTTCTTGTCATGTTTTCACACATTTCACATAGTCTTTATGTGTATGTGCCATAGAGAAATAAAGCATTGACTAGATCTAATCTTACATCTTTTCTCAAACAGTGCACTAAGTGAAGACTATTAACAAGGTCTTTTTAAATCTCTTTGTTTTCTGATAGCTTAATAACTAGTTTGCACAGTAAAAAGAAGTAAACGTGAATTTTGTCAATTAGCTAAAAATAAGTAGGATGAGTTTTGCTCCTTGAAAAAGACTTGTGTCTATTTTTATATTGATGTTTCTAACTAGCTTTGGAGGCTGAAAGAAATTTTTAAACCAAACGTGGTTATTTTATAGAAGGGTTAATAATAGGCAAATAGTTTTTCTCTTCCAATAAACTGTTAAGCTTTTCATTTATTTATTCATTTTGGGAGTTGTGCTTGTTTGGATTGCTCAGGTTCCTGATGCTGCAGCGGTGCTCATAATGCGTGCATTTGTGCTTGATGCTGTGTGTGCCTGTATTCTGTGTGTGGGACAGACCCTGCAGTACTTATGGAGAAGCTGTTACAGCTGTATTGTTTCTTGGCTCATACATCCCCCTGTGTGCCCTATTCTAGTGCGTCCAATGTGCTGAATCTCCTAGCAGCCTGTACTATATAAAAATACCAAGATAGTTACCTTTCAATGTTGTCAGTAGTGAGGTATATGTAAGTGCGTGTGTGTGATATATATTCATGTGTGTGGTATGTGTGTATGGTATATGGGTGTGTGTGTGTGGAGAGAGAGAGAGACCAGATAAGGATGTGTGTTCTGCTCTGTGTCTCTCTGCCTTGTTCACTTGAGGCCGAGTCTAAGCCTGGTACCAGACTGACAGCCAGGAAGCACAGGTGATCCAGCTCTCCCTCTTCCCCTCCCTGCCCCCCTGCCCCAGAGCTGCGGTTACAGCATATGTGCCGTGTACAGAGCTTTATGTTGATGCAGGGGACTGTGACTCAGATCCTCATGCTGCACAGCCAGTCCTCTCACCCAATGAGCCGTCTTCCTAGCTCCCCTTCCCTATACTTTTTTAACTTGGCTCTGTAACAGCACAGAATGTTTGTGAAAAGAAGTGACAATCTAAATATGATTCCTGAACTGCTTTGTGTGCAGGGGTTTTTAACTGGCTTGTTCATCTACCATTGACAGCCACAATCTCCTAGAACAAGTACCGAGTTTAGAGATGCATCTCTGACCCTCCCACTCACTCATGTCTATTCTTTGACTTGATTAACCTACTGCATTTGTAAGAGAGTTTTTCCACTGAAGTTTTGTCTCCATGCATAAGTTAGTGAAACAGAAGGAAAAGTCTTCAAATGACCCCACTAGACCTGTGGATTGCTGTGTCCTCTATATACCTGCCCCCCTAAGGAAAAGAAAATCATTGTGATGAATTATGTTTGTTTTTAAATTGGAAACTTTAATAAAAATATGAATAAAAATTATTTTTGGCACTTCTAAGTTACATGTTTACAAGTCTAATGGGATCCTTGGCACTGTATTCAAAAATACAGTGATAAAATGTGCAAGAATAACAAAAAAAAGTATTGGGGCAGGATGTGTTACTATACAGCCTTTGTGATCTGAAGGTGGCAAACTTTAAGGCCACAGGGTCTGTTAGAGTAAATTGTTTCTGTGTGTCATATGGCTATGTTTGTGCTACAGCGGCATACTTAGTTGTTATAGAATCCTCATGACCATAAAATAATCTTTGGCCTGTCACTAAAAAAGCATATTAGCCTGTAGATTTCAAAACAAAACAAAATGGTGGTGTATTATTGTCTTCAAATAGGGAAGGCAGATAAAGTCATCAAAGTGAAATAGAAATGAAAATGTAGGGAATATGTTTTTCCTATTTTTGACCCTATGAGAACTTGCTAGTCTACAAGTAGCCACACTTGACAGTGGAAACCTATCTACTTGTGTTAATTTTTCATTCCATCACTATTAAGATCTATCTGTGCACTATGGTTCTGGGCTTGTCCCTACAGGGATGTTGGAACAGTATCCAATCGTAGGTAACAGTACTAAATTCCCTAAGGATTGCACACATCAAGTCATCCCTGAAGCCATCCTTGGTAACTGTGCGTGCAGAGGCTCATAGAACAATAAAGCAGGAGTCAAAGGACTCAGTGCTCCTGATCTGCCCCGCCCACCGGCATTGCTGCAGAGGTTCTCAGAAATTGTGTGAAAATGCAATGATCGCCCTGTTAGCATTTGACTGATGGAGTTCTGGTTTGTGTGTGTTTCTGTCACTTCTGTTGTCCAACACAATGTTCTGTAATGATGGCAGTGGCAAGTCCTGGAACAGTGCAATATTTAGCCATTAATCATGTGACTGATGATGACAAGGGACTAAGTTATTAGGGTCTAGTAAGATAGCTCAGTGGCTGACTAGTGATTGAGTTTGGATCCCGAGGACCCACAAAAGAGCAGAAAGTGGCCTACTTGTCTGTCACCCTAGTGTGTCCAGAGGAAATGGGAGTCAGAGACAGGAAGAGCTCCACAAGTCTGCAAGCCACTTTGCCTGGCTCATGAGGTGTACAAGAGACCCTGTCTCAAACCAGGGAGAAAGAGGACTAACAACTACATTTGTTTTCTGACCTACACAAGTGTGCCATGGCATGTGTATGGGTCCACACCCACATTCAGGAGCACTCATGCTTCATTTACATATGCATAGAAACTGAATCATTAAATACACTCATTAATAGCCACATGTGGCTGGCAGCTGCATATTGTAGGTCACAGCTCATTTAAATTTCATGGTTATTAAGATGCCTCACATTTACTTCAGAGGAGCCCAAACTGATCAAGTGCTGCTGCACGTCAAGCCCCTTACTGTGTCACCTTAATTAATCTTTAATATTCTTTGAATCCATCATTATTACAGGAGAGAAAGAAGTATTTTTAATTTTATTTTATTTGAATAGGTGTTTTGGTGCAATGCATGTCTATGCACACATGCATGCCTGTTGCCTCCAGAGACCAGAAGAGGGCATCAGATCTCCTGCAACTGGAGCTACAGTTGTGAGTCACCATTTGGGTGCTGGGATTCAAACCTGGGTCTTCTGGAAGAATAGACAATGCTCTTAACCACTGAGCTGTCCCTACGGTCCCAAAAAAGTGTATGTTAGGGATGCTCAGTAACATGGTAATGTATAAGTGCGTGGATCCTCAGGACTGCAACTTCTGCAGAGTGTAAATACACTCCTCTGTTCACTTGTGGTCATGAAGATTCAAAGGAAATGTGTCACCTGTCATATATTCCATACCGGGGAAACAAAATTTGAAGGCTGAAAGATCAGCAAATACAACTGGGTAGGTTGTATGAATCACAGTACAGATGACAGATCCAAGACCTGCAAAATGCAAAAATCTAAGGAATTGACTCCACATGCCTTTCTCTAAACATCAAAAATAGCATGACCTCCCAAGACAGAAGGCAGGAATTGACAAGGAAAAGATAAGTTTCCCACTCACTATAGCACACAGCCCAATAAGGGAGGTGGAGTGTGTAGATCCTCACTCTCAGACAACTAATCTCAGATACAGGATCTAAATGGTTTGTACACCTGCCAGAACAAAGAGAAGCTAGAACAATACCATGCATGCGATTAAGAAAGAGCATGATGTCTATGCCGCATGGTACAGGAAACATAAGGCGAAGCCCCGACAAAGCAGGCAAGCCTTTACAAAATGCACATACAAGTTGATGTGTTTAAGAGACTTTAAAATTAAAATATATTTACATAATTATTCCCTTCCCTTTCTGCCATCCAACCCCTTCTGCGCCCCTCCTTGCTCCCTCTGGAAATCAAAATCATGGCCTCTTTTTCTTAATTATTGTTACATATATATGTACATATGTATATATACATATATATATTTATATTATGTATATATATTTAGGTATGCACACATATATCTATGTATATGTGTGTGTCTGTGTTTATGTGTGGATACCTAAATATATAAATATAACCTGCTTAGTTGGTTTAATGTTACCTATATGTGCTTAATTTTAGGGCTGACCACTTGTTACTGGATAACTAATTAGGGGACTCTTCTCTGGGGAAGACTATTTCTCCCACTTTAAGGATCCTTTAGTTGCCTGTAGTTCTTTGTCTAGAGGTGGGGCCCCATGATATATACCCTACCATATTAGCATGTCTATTGGTGGTGTACCTTTTCAGGTCTTATTTAGGCAGCCATATTATTGAAATATCATGGGTGAAGATTCCCTGTCATTTTTTGGAGACGAAATCTCACAGATTCCCTGGCTCTAACCGTCTTTCCTCTCCTTCTTCTGTGATGTTCTTTGAGTCTTAGGTGCAGGAACTGTGTTGTAGATGTACCAGCTGGAGCTGAGCTTCCCTTGATCAGTCATTTTTTGCATTTTGACTAGTTGTGGCTTTCTGTTCTTTGATGAGGGGTGAGAATTACACCTAACTGTAGGTGAGGATAAGTACTTAGAATGCAGTTAGGAATTATGCTGGTTTGGTAATGGGCCAACAGTATATTCTCTCTGAAATCTATGACATCACTAGTCCAAGTAGTTTGGTAGGTTTATAGTACCAGGCATGATTTCCCTTCTGTTGAGCAGGCTATGTGAGCATCCAATTAGACAGATACAGCTCGATTTTTAAAGGAGCTTTGAATATCTGTGTGGTTTTTAAAAAAATATTAACTTTAGCTAAACAGAAGGTGGCCAAAGACTAACATAAAAAGAGAAGGAGAAGAGGAGGAGGGGGAGGGGGAGGAGGGGGAGGGGCGAAGGGGAGGAGGAGGAGGGGAGGGAGGGGGGAGGGGGAGTAGGAGGAGGAGGAAGGGGAAGAAGAAGAAGAAGAAGAAGAAGAAGAAGAAGAAGAAGAAGAAGA
>CAJQZJ010001896.1:13223895-13249964 GCA_907164525.1 Lophiomys imhausi
GAAGAAGAAGAAGAAGAAGAAGAAGAAGAAGAAGAAGAAGAAGAAGAAGAAGAAGAAGAAGCACCTAAGCAAACCAATTGAAGCTTAGGAAAAACATCACCATGGAAGAACTAATCAGTAAATTACAAAAGTACAAAAGCCCTAAGGACACAATGCACAGAAGGGATTCCACCACCAGGGAAAAATTTTCCAATTTCAAGTGCCAATCACATCAAGGTTTAAGAAATATAGGTTATGGGTTCTTATAAAATCCAAGTCCAAAGGAAAAACCAGACAGTGACCCAAAACGAAGCAGAATGAAATTAAAGGAATTAGGAGCAAAGCAGATGGAGCACAGAGATGATGGGACTGGAGGACAGGTGAGCATCCCAGAAGTAGGAAAAACTGGAAACTGGAAGGTTATTTTAAAGGCATAATCAAAAGTGTCCATTGAAATAGACATGGAGATTGGCCTAGGGGAGAGAACGAAAGTACTAATGAATTGTTATTTTATGGAGAAAGATTCTCAGCTTTAAAACAAACTCCCAATGGCAGGTCCTGGCCAAACACACAAATGAGAAAATACAAAAAAGCCATCACAGTGGACTCTTCCTTACCTTAAAAAATTCTTAAGAAAATAAAATTGTCGCCAAAAATTTCAAACCAGATGAGATTGTTTATCCCATTATTATCTCTAAGAAAGAAAAATTGGGAACAATAGCAATATATCACTATAGTAAATTGCATAATTAACATTTTACGTAAAGAATACTACATTTCTGTTAAAACATAAAGTAAACATATTCTTATTAATGAACAAGGGTTCATAAAATAAGCTGCAAAGGGGTACCAAAAAAAGCAAAATGTACTATCTTGTGTGAAATTTTGTCCATGTAGATACACACAGAGAGAGAGAGAGAGAGAGAGAGAGAGAGAGAGATTAATAAGGATATAAATAAAAAAACAGTGTTAGAAGCAGAGGAGCTTTTTTCTTCATATTTAGGTTAGTGGTTTTCAGTTGAGGTCAGTTTTATTCTCATTGGAATATTTGCCAATGCCTGAGATATTTTCACGTTTCAAAACCATAGGGATGCTCTTCACTTCTGGTGGGTACAAGTGTGTACACAGCACCACCACAGAGAATTGCACAGCCCACATGTTCTTTCTGAAGTTGAGAAACCCTGCCCTGATGGTATTTTCCAATTCACCGTGGTAATCAGGAATTACTGTATAATAAACTGATGTCACCAAAGAGAAAGGTGCTAGAAAAAAAAGGCAGCTAGAAAAGCACTTATTAGATGAATGTATTAAGCTTTAAAAGATATGTATTCATTTATACATTGTCCTTTTTAAGGTCTTGAATTAATTTGCCAACATTTTGTTACAATAAAAACTTATATGTTAATATTCCATATTAGGATAAATATTGAATTCTAAGGAAAAAAATAGGTAAATACAACCCTTGCTGTTTTGTTTATAAGTTGGACTACCTACGAAACTATTAAAATGCCTGTTCACTTTGCTGTCTCAAAATGCTTGCCCATGTTAGTTTTAGGTCTTTAATTGGAATAATTAATTACTGATTCTCAGTTTATTTTATGAATATGCTTTTAACTTTCTTTCTTATCTAGAACTTATTTCTATGCTATTGCACAGTTGCTGGTGATATTTTTAAACATTTATTTATTAATTCAAGTTACATCTCAATCACAGCCACCTCCCTCCTCCCCTCCCAGTCCCACCCTTCCACCTTCTACCCCGTCTCCGTCTCCCACCTATCCTACTCCTCTGGTGTGCCCCCCCCCCCACATATCAGCCCCCCTCAGTTCATCAGTCACATAAGGGCTAAGAGCTTCCTCTTGCTCTGGGGCCTGACATGGCAGCTCAGCTAGGGTAAGGTGTCCCACTGACAGTTGACGAAGACCATGACTGAGGCTGCCCCACCCTGTGTGTTAAGGGATCCATATGAAGACCATATCTCTGCCACCCATTATGAGCAATCTGAAATTCTGGTTTGTAGAAGTTTCCCATTTTGTCTTTCACTGGTGGATGGTCAACCACGATATCAGCTGAGTTGTATATGAGGGTAAAACCTACTGTTTCAGAGGAGGCAGGATGTAAGGCTACTCAGCCCCTCAAGAACCTACTGGCTGGGAGCAACAGGGCAGAACTTTCTCCCTTGAGAATACAAGTGTTCCAAGTCGTTGCCTTTTCTTCCAGAGCTGCAGACCAGAGTTGGAAGGCTGAAGTCCTTTTCAGCACTGCCATCTTCTCAGAATGCAAATAGGACTGGGGAATTCTAGCTTTTTTTCTGAGCCTTTTCATCCTCTGAAAGTAAACCATTTTAGGATCACTTCCCAGAATATGCCATTTAAAAATAGGGGATGGAAACATAGCTAATTAAGTTTAATTCAAACAAATGTTTGCCTAACATCTGCTCTCCCCTGGCAATATGGCAGCTGCAGGACAGAAAAAAAAACCATATTCAATAAACAACAAACCTTCCACTCATGGTGGGAAAGATCCAGACATGCTTAGAGGTACCCAGTGGCACTTAGGCACTTGGGAGCCGAGTGAATTCTAGGCTTCAGGGTCACCAGCCCACCAGGCTTTCTCAGCTCTCCTGTAGAGGAACTTAAATGACTTCCATCTGTAATAGTAATGAAAATAATCACTGAATACAGTGCTGGGCCATAATGGCAAGCTATTGTGACTTCAGCTAGTCCAGGACGAGTCAGAATAAAACATAAGTCTTCATACAGACCCCTTAACAAGTAGGGTGGGGCAGCCTCAGTCATGGTCTTTGTTAACTGTTAGTGGGACAGAACTTAGAGAAGTGACAGAAGTGGAATTTGAGAAACTACAAGAATTTCCCATCAGTAATGGGTATACCGTGTGCTTTTGTAATGTGTGTCAACATTAGCAATGCTACATTTTTGGGGTCAGATCTTTAGAAACTATATTTTTCAGACAATTAAATTGGTTTTAAAATGGATAATTGACTAAATTACAAGTCTTAAATCCTCCTTTCTCAACTCACGGATCTTCTAATTGTATTTATAAACCTGTCCTATTTCTGATGAGATACTCTCAAGCAACTTTGATTCATGATTTCAAACTTACTGAGATGCCTTCCCACACTCAAACGACCAATACAGTATATTACATTTGCCTTCCAAGTGCTTCAGATTTTACCATCAAGCATCCCAACTGCTTCACTGATTCTCAGAAATCTAATAAATGTAAAATTAAAATATCGCTCTTAAATTATCTTCATTGTCTCTTAAATTATCTTCATTGTCTTGCTGCTGTTCTGCTTAAACTCCCACATTTTGGTCAAAGATTCACTCACACACTAATTTGGAAATAGAAGAGCTTGTTAACATAAACATTTTTTCCAAAAGCTCATGCAAAAAGTACCAGATGTACAAAACTGCTGAGCACTGAGTATCTTTGACATGCCTATGCTTTATTCTGACTCGTCCTGGACTAGCTGAAGTCACAATAGCTTGCCATTATGGCCCAGCACTGTATTCAGTGATTATTTTCGTTACTATTACAGATGGAAGTCATTTGAGTTCCTCTACAGGAGAGCTGAGAAATCCTGGTGGGCAGGTGACCCTGCAGTCTAGAATATACACAGCTCATGCTGTTTCTGGGAATCTTGCATTTGATCTAGCTTCTTCATTCTTGATACATATGTCATTTAGAAAACTTAAGTTATCAACTATTATAACATCTGATTTTCTTCATCTCCACCTTTTCCCACCCCTCATTCTATCATTCCAAACCTTTGTTGTGTTCCCATGGCTCATTTGAGGATCTGTTCATGGTTTTGGTGTTTGGTTGTTGTTGCTGTTTTCAGCCTGTTTTTTTTCTATGTTTCTCAGATTGAGAGTTTGTTTTTGTTCTGCCTACCAGCTTGTAAGGGATTTTCTGCACACCATCAATTTTGTTGTTCATCTTTATTTATTTACTTATTTTAATTTCTATGCTTTTTCAGTTCTCAAATGTCCATTTGGAAGACTGGAGACATGGCTCAGCAGTTAAGAGAATGTATGACTCTTGTAGAGGAAACTAGGTCATGGTTCCCAGCACCCACATCTGGCAGCACACAACCACCTGTAACTCCAGATCCAGGGAATATGATGACCATGGCTCTCCTATGTGAGTGAGTTTTGCAACTTTATAATGCTTTAAGATTCTGAGAAGATGCTAGGAATGTAGCTCCGCTGGTAAAGTGATTGTCCACTTGTGGGTGCCATGCCCAACACTGTGTGAAACCCAGCACAGTGGTGCTCAATTCTAATCCCAGCATGTGGGAGGCAGAGGAAAGAAGACCAGAAGCTCGGGTTATTTACTCTATGCAATAAGTTCGAGGCTAGCCTGGGCTATGAGACCCTGTCTCTAGATAAGCAAAACATCTGGCAGATAATTCTATTATTTCTGTCATCTCCACCTTGGTGTCTATTTACTGCTCTTTCATTCACTTTGAGGGCTTTGTGATATAATTTCCCCTCTCCCCATGAAAAGTATTTTTTACTGAAATATGGCCATTAAGTTTGTTTCCTCTAGGTCTTACTTAAGCCTCTGATTCCCTGACATCCTCTAGCTCTGTTCCAGAAGGGGGGAGAAAGGTGCTATTCTTAGCCACCAGGAGAGGTAGATGGCCAAGTTCCACCCCTGACCTCATTCGTATCTGAGCCCAGGCCCAGGGAAGGATGGACATTCTGACTTTCCATTGTGCCTTCACTCACTCACAAGAAACTGCCTGGTCATTTGACAGTCCCACCACCACCCCTAAGAGAGCAGGTTACAGCTTCCTTCCCACAAAGTGGTGGTAGAATTCTCAGTTCTACTTGGGCTTCTCAGACTTCAAGACAGAGCAACAGGGGGAGGCTTCATTTCTGCTAAGTCTGTGTGGTGACCTAGGATTCCTGACGTTAGCAGATGATCTCTACTGACAGCAGTTTGGAAAGGATGGATCTTGTCCATGCCTAATAGAGCTAAAAGTCTGGGTTTCCACTTAGTGTCCCTGACTGTCCTCTCACAGCTCAGTAAAGGAAAAATCTAAGCTTGGCACTCCATGCCTGCTGGCTTTTGTAGGGGTGAGGTCATGGGTGATTTCAGTGGGGTTTTACTGAAGGGAGGCACCATGGTGTTAATGTCTTCTGCCTTACAAGGCTGCATCATTCATGCTTTCTTGCCTAAACATAGCAGGCTTTGTTGTGTTTTTCCTCTTCTTGCTAATTGTTACTTCCTGACCTGTCTTATGTGACACAAAAGGAAAGCCGGGGACCTTTCAGAAACCCTGCGCTGCTTTCTGAAGTCTCTGGGAGGGCTTCCTCAGCCTTTTTAGCAACCTGATCATTGTTTGATACAAGACATTTAGAGTCAGGTTTCTTATTGTAATGAGAAAAGCCTATCTGTGTCCTCTTAGCAAAAGAGGAAGTCCCTTCTCGGGCTTCAGAACTCAGAGAAGAGACATGCCAGTATTTTCGATGCTATTGGTGTCATTTATTCATTTTTTTAAACCATTTCCCCAAATCTACAGTAATTCTTTTATTGCTTGTTTTTAATTTAATTTTTTTTTAAATGGAGTGTTTTTCTGCAGTGGTTCCCATTTGTCCTAGTTAGGGTTTCTATTGCTGTGAGGAAACACCATGGCTAAAGCAACTTGGGGAAGAAAGGGTTTATTCAGCTTACACTTCCACATCACAGTCCATCAAAGGAAGTTGGGACAGAAATGCAAGTTGGGCACAAGCCTGGAGACAGGAGCTGATGCAGAGGCCATGGAGGAGTGCTGCTTACTGACTTGCTCCCCATGGCCTGCTCAGCCTGCTTTCTTATAGAACCCAGGGCTATAAGCCCAAGGATGGCTTCAGTCACAATGAGCTAAGCCTTCCCTCATCAATCACTGATTAAGAAAATGTTTCCAGGCCTGTCTGCTAGCTAATATTATGGAGAGATTTTCTTATTTGAGGTCCTCTCCTCTCTGATGACTCTACCCTTTGTCGAGTTGACATAAAACTAGCCAGCACACCATCTTTGCTGGATTTCTTAGATGTTCAGTGCTGACTGACTGGGTAGGTTTGTCTTACTCTTCAGGACTGTGCTGTGTATCATATTTTTCTTGTTTGTCTTCCTATGCATGTGTGTGAGTGTGCATATGTGTGTGAGTCTGTGTGTATGAGTGCTTGTGTGTGTGTGTGTATATGTGAGAGTGTGTGGTGTGGGGGTGTGTCTGTGTGAGTGCATGAGTGTGTGAATGTGCCTGTATGTGTGTGAATGTGCGAGTGTACATGTGTATAGGTGTGTGAGTGTGTGTTTATGTGAGTGAGAGTATGTGTGAGTGACAGTGTGTGTATGTGTGTCTGTGAGTGTGAGAGTGTGTATGTCTGTCTGAGTGTGTGTATGTGAGACTGTGTAACTGTGTGTGTGTGAGAGTGTCGGGGGGGTGTTAGAGACCAATCTCTAGTGTCATGCCATCTACCTTGTTTGCCCGCTTAGATAGGTTGGCTGTCCAGGGAGCCCCAGTGATTGAGTCCAGGTGGGTGCCACCACACTCAGTTTTTTACAATGTGGGTTCTGGGGATGAACTTTGGTCTTCGTGTAACTTTGCCAACTCTCAGCCCCCAGTTTCCTTTTAACCTCACGTGTAACCGAACTTTTAAATTATTATTTAACACTTATTTATTTATTACTAAATTCACTTATAACAAACACCAACAATTTCTTAACTATTAATCCTATAAATTCCTACAACCCCTTTAACCTATCCACTAAACCTATTGATAATCATAACAACTACTTTCATAACCTTTTAGAATGATACAGTCTCTGGGGCAGGTCCTCAGTCGTCAGGAACACAGTATTTGTTTTTGTTGTAGATTCTTTTTTTTTTTTTTTTTTTTTATTTTTTGGTTTTTCGAGACAGGGTTTCTCTGAATATCTCTGGCTGTCCTGGACTCGCTTTGTAGACCAGGCTGGCCTCGAACTCACAAAGATCCACCTGCCTCTGCCTCCCAAGTGCTGGGATTAAAGGCGTGCGCCACCACCGCCCGGCTTTGTTGTAGATTCTTTAACACACTTAGCAGTCCTTTTTCTGGATCTCTCAGATGCAGGTTCGTCAGGGTAAGTTGGTTATTGCAGTCTCACCTTAAATAAGGCTTTATGTTTTCTTCTCTGTGGGAGACCCCAGCCATCTGCAGGCCAACTTATTTCTTTTGAATCAGGAACTCAGCTGCTCTGCCTCAGTCCTTAAAGCCAGGCACCGTTTCCTTTAGGCCATTGTTTGGACAGATCAAACCCCTCTAGGCAAAAGCTGAGCCATAGGGTCCAGTCCTTGGCCTTTTGGTGTCTTGCTCAGGCTTTCTTTGCTCACCGGCTTCTTTCTGTTTCAGGGAGAGAGCTGGCCATCAATGGCCAGCCCTTTTTTCAGCAGGACTCTTGGAGCTCTCTAGCATCAGGGGCCTCTTCTCCTCTGGGCTCCACGCACTGTCCTCAAATAGGAGGAACTCTGTTTTCTTAATTTGGGCTCCGCCCACTTAGCAGCTGAAAACAATGTCAGGCCAGATACTTTGTTTCTTCAAGTCTTGAGTCTTTCCTGTTTTTCCTGACTTCAAACTTGTTTTTCAGTCTATTGAGTCTTTCCTGTTTTTGCTGACTTCATGCTGATAATGCTCTTCAGGCCCCAAATTAAGAGACAGTATCAGAAACTCCTATATATTTCCTAAATCTAATTTATCTAACTCCTACAGAGACAGTATCAGAAACTCCTATATATTTCCTAAATCTAATTTATCTAACTCCTACACTCATGTCATGGCATTTTCCGAGGTACTGTCACCTCGTCATTAAGGATCTTTAATTAGGAGCTTAGAGGGGGATTATATGAAAACCTGTGTGCTCAGACAGCAAGTGCTCTCCAACTGGAAGGTTCTTTTGAGAAATATATGGTTGTACAGTGGTACAATTATATGAACAAATATTTCCCATGAAGGAATGAAACCTTGACATATGCTTGTACATTTTATTTACTCACTAAAAATCCCATATTTGAAAGACTTAGTGTTAATAACCAGTGAGACTCTAACCAACCCCAAATTATTAGATGTCTGTGAATGCATGAGCCATTTGAGAAACCTGAGTTCTTATTTGCCTCTATGCAAAGATATATCACAGTAGATATTATTTCAGGTTTTAAATTAGTTGGTTTTTTTTTTCTTGACTGAACAAGGAAGGTTCAAATTGAATTCATGTTCATGGCTGGGGTGGGATAGAAGCAGAATCTGAAAGAGGAAATCTTATTTAAGTTATTTACTGTAGTCAACTTCTCAAGAGAGGCATAGAGATGGCAAGGGAGTGAATTAGTGCTGAGAGAGAAAAGTACAGAGGTAGCTGGGTTTAGAGTCTAGTACAAGCCTCACTCCAGGAGGCACTCTAGGAAGACATTGCACCATGGAAATTCTGTCCTCCAGAGAGCCCCAGTGATTCCACATTCCATCATGGGTCTGGGTAACTAACCTCTGCAAGAGAGGACTCATTTAATCCTATCAGGTGTTTGTGAGCAGAGCAACTTTTGGTATGCATACAAAGGCTTGCCCTTGCAGAAGGACACTGCTAGCTGCTGTTGTCACTCAAAGGAGGTGAAGGATAGATAGATGTGCCTGATGCACATCATCTTCATTCAGACCATTGGTACCACAGTATTAGATATTATGTATATAGCCTGTGATCATCTGCATTAGGATACAGGAAACAGTTATGTCTTCTAAACTCATGAACTTAGAAGTCTAATGGTTGAGTCAGACAACATCAATAATCACAAAAGTGTCAAATTTAACTTTTAAAAAGTGTGTGTGTGTGTGTGTGTGCAGTTGTACACATGGCACAGCATGCAGCATTTGGAGGTCAGAGACCAACATTTCAGGAGTCTGTTCTCTCTTCCCACCTTGTTTTGAGTCAAAGTCTCTCTTTTTTTCCTGCCATTGCATTGCATGCTTACATTTACACAGTTCTTCTGTCTCTCAGCTTCCTGTCTGCTTCTTGCATCTCTACTGTACACAACTGCAACCAATTTGTTATGTGAGTTTCAGGGATGCGCTGGTAATCATATCAAGTTAGTTGTGAGAAAAAAAAAAAGTGTTGTTCTCTGGCAAGCCACCTGAAGCTTGGGAGCTTTGCTTATAGCGTCCAGCATTTGTTAGAAACTTGGGTGCTAGGGAGCAATTTCAGTGGGCTTAGCTATTCTTGCTGGTTTGGCTCAGCAGTGGCTGGTGGTTGATCTAGGCTGACTTTAACTGGTACTCTGGTTTACTGTTTCTGCTCCATGTTCCTCATCCTTCAGCAGTCCAGCCAGAACATATGCTCACGAACACAGAGGAGAGAATTCAAACATTTTAAACCACTGTTAATGTCCCAAACATAAACATCCTACTGGCCAAATCAAGTCACATAACCACATACAAAATCAAGTTTCCATAGATACTTTCTACCTCTTGATAAGAGCTGCTTCAAATCCCATTGCAAAAGGCATGAGTATAAAAAAGTATGTGGAGTTGAGCCATTAAGGTCATGATAAAAAAAAAAAAAAAGAGGTGAGCAGAAGCCAGATGATTCTGGAACAAATAGGATGCTCCATCGTTACCAAACTCTAGCATCCCAGCTTGAACTCTGGGGCAGTGGTTTGCCTCATTCATCCCCTGAACCCCATCACAGAACACAACACAGCCCCTCTTTTCCTCCTTCAGCTACCAGCTGCAGTTACAGTGCTCATAACCTGCCTCTTAAGACATACAAGTGCTGTGTGTGTGATTCACGGTTTCTATTTTCCTTCCCTTACCACCAGACTTGGTAGTTAATGCACATTTTGCAATCCTGTGAGAAATTTGAAGTAATTTACACCTCGCACACTAAGTAGGCTGTCTCCAGCTCCTCTGAGATGCCTCTGTATCACAGTCGATGGCAGAGCATCATCGGAAAAAAAGTCTAATTGCCACATGCAGGAGCTACCCAGAAAGGCACTAAAAGATCCTCCAGTAGTTCTTTCTCCTCAGAATAAGTCTGAGACAGAACAATCAGACCTCAGGGTTCTGATTTCAGTTCTGTTGTGATCTTGCTCTGTTTTAAAAAGGACATCTTGTGTGCACTTCCTGTTCTGTCTGGAGTAGGGGACATTTGTCTGCTCCCCACTGCCTCATCCAAAGGTCAGCAATGTGAGGGGGCATGGAACTTTGTTCCTAGCACAGGAGAGATGGGGAAGGGAGGGAAGGGAAGAGACAGAGAAAGGAAAGACAGAAGAGAGAGGGAGAGAGGAAAAGGAGTTTTAAAGGTCCTCACAGCATACTTCCCTAGCGGTTTGCCTCATTCATCCCCTGAACCCCATCAGAGAACACAACACAGCCCCTCTTTTCCTTCTTCAGCTACCAGCTGCAGTTACAGTGCTCATAACCTGCCTCTTAAGACATACAAGTGCTGTGTGTGTGATTCACGGTTTCTATTTTCCTTCCTTTACCACCAGACTTAGTAGTTAATGCACATTTTGCATTCCTGTGTTTCATGCCTGAAAACACAACAGGTATCATCATGACAGGACTGTCAAAACCTCGGGACCCTCAAAGTCATGTTTATCTTAATGTATGGAAAGAAAAATATCACCTCTAAGAAGGAGAAATAAAATAGACACCAGAAGAGGATGGAGAGAGGGAACTGGACATGATCCTAACATAACTGCGGTCTGAGAGGTTTTATCCAGCAGATAATGGAAACAGATGCAGAGACCCACAGCCAAACATTAGGGGAAACTTGATGAGTCTTGTGGAAGAGCTGGGGGAAGGTTCAAGAGAGCAGGAGTCAAGGACACCTCAAGAAGACCTACACAGCCAATTAACTCAGACAGAGAGGGTCTCATAGAGGCTGAACCACCAACCAAAGAACATGCATGGACTGGTCCTAGGCCCACTACACATATGAGGCTGATGGGCTGCTTGGTCCTCAAGTGGATCCCCTAACAATTGGAGCAGAGACTATCTCACACTTGGTCTCTGTTGCCTCTCTCTGGACCCCATTTTCCTAGCAGAGCTGCCTTGTCTTGCCTCAGTGGAAGAGGAGGCACTTAGTCCTGTGCCAGAGTGGGTTGGTACCAGGTGGGAAAGGTACTGGGGCAGTGAGTGAGAGGGTGGTAGGACTGGTAGGAGGGTAGGAAGAGGGGTTGTGATTGGAATGCAAAGTAAAGAAATAAATTAATTTTAGAAAATCTGACTCCAATTCCAGGAGCCCAAGGATGTTGATGTAGCAAGAAATAAGAAACTCAAGTAAGTTTTCTCAGCTATTAAGAGCACTTACTGCTCCTGCAGAGGACCCAGGTTCAGTTCCCAGCACTCCTATGGCAGCTGACAACCTTCTGGAACTCCATATCTGGTGCCTCTTCTGACCTCCATGGGCACCAGACACACATAGGGTGCATATATATATGATAGGAAAACACACATAAAATTTTTTTTAATCTTAAAAAAATAAGACAATGTGGCCCACCAAAGTGTGTCACTGACATATTTTTTGTTAAAGCTGATTTCTATAGAATACTGATTTTGCTGAAATTATTTTCCTGAAAATTAATGAGTATTATCATAAAATTATTTTTATGCTTAAAATGCCTTCTAATGGAAAATGGAAGACATGATAGTTAGCTTCCAGTGTCAACTTGACGAAGTTCAGGTTCACTATGCAAACAAACTAAGAGAGTAAGCAAAAATAGAGGAGGAAGTGAGCTGAGAACCAGCATTCATCTCTCTCTCTGCTTCCTGGCTGTGGATGCCATGTGACTGGCTGCCTCACCTTCTCTTAGAGGGGGGTTAAGCAGAAACAGGCTAACTACACAGTAGGACAGCAGGTTAAATACATGGTTTTAAATCATCTCAAAGGCTATTATATTCTTTGCTGTGAGGTCTGGCAAACATCCAGTCTTTTGGGAGTCAACATGTATTTTCACAAAATCGTACCAGTTCCAGAAAGAGTGACAAGAAAGTTCTTCTGGAGTTAGTTTATCAGGTGCTCAGCACTGTCATTGTCAGTCTCTCTGGTCCCTCATGATCCACTATGGCTGCCCCAGTGCCAATCATCACATTTTCAGACAACATGCAGATAGAAAGGTGTAGTGTCCTGAACCGTGACTTTTCCTGAAAGCAAAGGGAGCTTTCCTGGGAGAGTCCTGGTAACATTTCTCTTTGTCTCCTTGCTCTGTGTTAATTTGACTATCAGATTAATACATTTTAATAACTATACTGGATATCTATTGTTGGTATTATTGTCTTCATGTTTTTTCTTCTTAGTGTTACTAAGTATGTGTCTATTTTTGTTTTAGCTGGTTTTTTAGACAATCAATTCCCAACTATACTCACCTCCTTGTTGTAGACTTGCTTTTAATTTTACTTCCTTCTTGATGGTACTTTTTCTTTCGTTTTTTCATTACATGCCAATTGGAGTTTCCCCTCCCTTCTCTCCTCCCAGATCCCCCCCACCTCCCTTTGTCCCATCCCTCTTTCTTGCTCCTCAGAGAACAGGAGACCTCCCATAGATATTACCCAGCCTTGGTATATCAGGTTGTAGTACCCAAGATTCCCCAAACTTCATGTAATGTTTGCCTATGGATCTCTGCATCTGTTTCCATCTGCTGCTGGGTGAAGCCTCTCAGATGACAGTTATGCTAGCCTGCTGTCTATACTTATAGCACAATATCATTAATAGTGTCAGGAGTGGGCTCTCTCATTGTGTGGGACTCAAGTTGAGCCACACATATGTTGGCTATTTCCTCAATTTCTGCTCCCTCTTTATCCCTACACATCTTATAGGGAGGAAAAATTGTGAGTCTAAGATTTTTGTGTCTGGGTTAGTATCCCCATCCCTCCATTAGAAGTCTTTCCTGGTTACAAGAGGTGGCCGTTTCAGGTTTCTTATCCTCTATTGCTAGGTGTCATATCTAGGGTCACCCTCATAGATTTCTGGAGTTCCGATTGTCTTAGGTTTCTAGCTCATCCCAGAGATGATTCCACCCATTCCAGTTCTCTCTCCAAGTTCTCTCTCCTAAAGTCCTTCCCACATTTGATCTCTCCTGTTCCCACCTCACCCATTCTCCTATCCAGTTCCCTCCCTCCATCCACCCCCAATGACTATTTTAGTTCCATTTCCCCATGAGATTCAAGCACCCCCCCCTGGGTCCTCCTTTTTACTTAGCTTCTTTGGGTCTATGGATTGTCACATCATTATTCTGTACTTTATGCTTTATGACTACTATCCACATACAAGTGAGCACATACCATGCATGTCTTTCTGGGTCTGGGTTACCCCACTCAGCATGATATTTTCTAGTTCCATCCATTTGCCTGCAAACTATATGATGTCATTATTTTTAATATCTGAGTAAATGTATCATATTTTCTTTATCTATTCTTAGGTTGAGGGACATCTAGGTATTTTTCCAGCTTCTGCCTATTACAAATAAAGCTGCTATGAACAGTTGAGCAAGTGTCCTTGTGGTATGGTGAAGCATCTTTTGGGTATATAGAAGTGGTATAGGTGGGTCTTGAGGTAGAACTATTCCCAATTTTCTGAGAAATTGTCAAATTGATTTCCAAAGTCGTTGTACAAGTTTTCAGTCCCACCAATAATGGAAGAATTTTCCCCTTACTCCTCATCCTCACCAGCATGTGCTGTCATTTGAGTTTTTGACCTTAGCCATTCTGACTGGTGTAAGATTAAATCTCAGAGTCATTTTGATTTGCATTCCCCTGCTGACTAAGAATGCTGAACATTTCTTTAAGTGTTTCTCAGTCATTAGAGATTCCTCTGTTGAGAATTCTCTGTTTAGCTATGTATTCCATTTTTAAATTGGATTATTTGGTTTGTTGATATTTAGTTTCTCCAGTTCTTTATATATTTTGGATATTAGCTCTATGTCAGATGTAGGGATGGTGAAGATCTTTTTCCTATTCTGCAGGCTGCTGTTTTTTCCTATTGACAGTGTCCTTTGCCTTACAGAAGCTTTTCAGTTTCATGAGGTTCCATTTATTAATTATTTATCTTAGTGCCTGAGCTGTTGGTGTTCTCTTCAGGAAGTTGTCTCCTGGGTCAATAGGTTCAAAGCTATTCTCCACTTGATCATCTATCAGATTTAGTGTGTCTGGTTTTATGTTGATGTCTTTAATACACTTGGACTTGAGTTTTATGTAGGGTGATAAATATGTATCTACTTGCATTCCTCTACATGCTGACATCCAGTTAGACCAGCACCATTTGTTGAAGATGCTTTCTTTGTTCCTTTGTATAGTTTTGGCTTCTTTGTCAAAAATCAAGTGTCCATAAGTGTGTTTGTTTACTTCTGGGTCTTTGATTTGATTTCATTGGTCAGTCTGTCTGTTTTTATGCCAATACCATGTGGGTTTTATTACTATTGTTTTATAGTACATCTTGAGATCAGGGATGGTGATACTTCCAGAAGTTCTTTTATTGTACAGGATTGTTTTAGCTATCCTGAATTTTTTGTTTTTCCATATGAAATTGATTATTGTTCTTTCAAGGCCTGAAAGGAATTGTGTTGGATTCTTGATGGGGATTGAGTTGAATCTGTAATTTGCTTCTGGTAAGCTTTTACAATGTTAATCCTATCGATCTGTGAGCATTGGAGATCTTTCCAACTGCTGATATCTTCTTCAATTTCTTTCTTTAAAAACTTGAAGTTCTTGTCATACAGGTATTTCACTTGCTTGGTTAGAGTTACACTAAGATATTTTATATTATCTGTGGCTATTGTGGCTATTTGGGGTTTTTACTGTTTATTTATTACTTCAATTTAAATCTCCATCACAGTCCCCTCCCTCCACCCCTCCCAGGCCCACCCTTTCACCGTCCCACCCTCTCCCCCTTCTCCCTCCTATCCTACTCCTCTAGTATGGGGTGCCCTACATATCAGCCCCCTTCAGTTCAGCAGCTATATGAGGGCTAAGAGCTTTCTCTTGCACTGGGGGCCTACATGGCAGCTCCACTAAGGCAAAATATCCCACTAACAGGTATCAAAGTCTATGTTCCTATACATTTCAGGATAGGTTATATGATAGTTATCCTGTACTATATGGCTAAAATCCAGTTATAAGTGAATAAATGTCATGTGCATCTTTCTGGGTTTGGGTTAGCTCACTCAGGATGAGTTTTTTTAGTTCCTTCCATTTGACAGCAAATTGCATGATTTCCTTGTTTCTGATGGCTGAGTAGTATTCCATTGTGTAGATATACCACAGGTGTTTTTTATCCATTCCTCAATTGAGGGACATCTGGGTTCATTGTAAAGACTGCTGTTTCTGTAACTTCTTTCTCAGCCTGTTTATTGTTTGTGTAAAGGAGGGATGCTGACTTTTTTGAGTTAATTTTGAATCCAGTCATTTTGTTGAAAGTGTTTATCAGCTGTAAGAGTTTCCTGGTAGAATTTTTGGGATCACTTATGTGTACTGTCATATCATCTTCAAATAGCAGTACTTTGACTTCTTCCTTTCCAATTTGTATCCCTTTGCTCTCCTTTAGTTGTCTCATTGCTCTAGCTAAAACTTCAAGTACTGTATTGAATAGATACAGAGAAAGTGGGCAACTTTGCATTGTCCCTGATTTTAGTGGAATTTCTTTAAATTTCTCTCCATTTAATTTGATGTAGACTATCAGCTTGGTGTATACTGCCTTTATTGTGTTTAGATATGTGCCTTGTATCCTTGATCTCTCCATGAAGTGGTGTTGGATTTTGTCAAAAGCTTTTTCAGCATTGAATGAGGTAATCATGTGATTTTTTTTTCTTTCAGATTTTTTATGTGGTGGATTACATTGATAGACTTTCATATGTTGAACCATCCCTGCATTTATGTGATGAAGTCTACATGATCATGGTGGGTGATGTTTTTGATATGTTCTTGGATTCGGTTTGTGTGTATTTTATTGGGTACTGTTGCATCAATGTTCATAATTGGAAAGTTGGTCTGAAATTCTCTTATTTTGTATGTCTTTGTGTGGTTTAGGTATCAGAGTGATTGTGGCATCATAGAATGAGTTTAGTAATTATCTTTCTGTTTCTATTTTGTGGAATAGTTTGAGAAGTATTGGGTGTTAGCTCTTCTTTAAAAGTCTGGTAGATTCTGCACTAAAACCAACTGGTCCTGGGCTTTTTTTTTTTTTTGGAGACTTTCAATGACTGCTTCAATTTCCTTAAGGGTTATAGGTTTATTTAACTTGTTTACCAGACCTTTAATTTTGGCAAGTATTGTCTATCAAGGAAATCCACTTTGTTTAGATTTTCCAAATTTGTTGTATACAGGTTTTGAAGTAAGACCTAATGATTCTTTCACACATCTCAGATGTAGGTCCTTTAGGGTAAATTGGCTATTGCATTGCTATGGCAGCTTCACTTTAAATGAGGCTTGAGACTCTCTGGAGCCTCAGCTGTCCTCCATGGACCAACTTGGTCAATTTGTATTAGCCACTCAGCCTCTCTTATTGATTGTGTTCTTACCCTGGACTTTACCCACCTGGTTGTCTCTGGTGCTGGCAGGCCTTTGGAAATATAGGCTGAGTTGTGGGCTGAAAAATGAAGTACAGGGAAGCAGGAACAGTTTACCACTGTTGGACATACTTTAGCGGGATCTGGCAGGTAAGTGGATGGTGAGAGGGATGGCAGGCAGAGATGTGGGCTGGGAAGTGGAGCACATGGGAGACAGGGTGTAGGTCACAGCTACTGGGCTCCAGGGGTGGGGGTGGGGTGACCCAGCAGGCAGAGGATGGGAGTAGAGGGGTATCACCTGGTTGTCCCTGGTGCCCCCAGGCCTCTGGTAATGCTTTGATGGTATTTTCTTTACTATTTTGCATTCACACTCTCTATAATCTTTGCCTAAGTCTTAATTTAAAATTGTAATACATTTCTGTTTACTTCTTGCTGTTGGGAATGTACGTTCAAATGTGTTTTGTCTGCATTCCTCCAGTTTTGTGATGCCAGTTTTCATGTAAATATGTTATAATTCTGACACTGTAGCTCCCTTGGCTTGTTCACTGCATACACCTAGATAGTCCAAAGTTCTAAAAATATTGAGTTCTTAAGCTCTCTGTGAATTCTTGGTTTCTAGTCTATTTCATCACAGATGGTGTAGTATTGAAATGTTGAAAGTTGTTGGCAGTTTCTTGAGTGTGGTTAATTCTTATAAGTGGCACCTTGTTTAAAAAAAAAAAAGAATGTGTAGGTACATCTTCCAGTATATGAACATCAAATAAGACCTATTAATTTGGCTTTTCAAATATTTTATTAACTTAAATTTATCTAAAGATTAATGTTTAAAAATACTTACGTGTATGTGCTTGTGCCTTTCTCTGTGTGAGTTTACCTACAAGTACATGTGGAGGTCAGAAGAGGGTGTTGGATTCCCTAGCTGCTGGTTGTGAGCTGCCTGACATGGCTTCTGGGAACAAAACTCCAGTCCTCTGCAAGAACGGTAAGTACTCTTAATAGCTGATCTCCAGCTTCTCATTTAATTTTTGCTAGCTCATTTTATCCATTTTGATAGAGTTATGTTAAGTCCCTAGTCTCAGGCTGTCTGCATGCATAAATGTACGTATATGAATGTGCATATCTACAGTAACATGTTCCTGACTTGATGCCTGTAGCATCTTCTGGAATGAGTCCTCGCATAGATGTTGCCCTGTAAACCAGCCATGCATTGGAGCTAAGTTCTGCTTTTTTCTGACATTAGATTAAAACCTGGTGTTTGAAAGCTAACAATTTAGTTGGCACACCTTTTTTCATCTTCTTTTTATTGTTCTGCATTTGGTTTTAATTTAACTTTTTAAAGAGCAAGGTGGCTGGATTTTATGTGTTTACCCATTTTGAAGTCTAGATCTTTTTGAAAACTAAGCTTGATTTCCTTGTATTTGTGATAACTGTGTTTAGTATTTCTGAAATATTGCTTATTATCTTTTGTTGTTGTTGTTTTTTGTTTTAGTTAATGTTTTCAGCACTTATGTATACACACATCTAGATATACACGTATGTATGTGTCTTCTCACCTGGAGTGGGCCATTATGTAGTTAAGTGCCCAGGGAGGAACCATGAGAGCTTCAAGCCCATGTGGCTCACAACCAGCAGGAATGTGTTTTGGTCACATGCTTATAAAGGCATGAATTCTGCAACTGTCTAAAGGAGATGGAATAGACCTCTCTCCCTGAGCCAATATTTTTATTTTTATTTTTTTTTCAGCTTCCTCTCTCCTTTTTATTCAGTCCAGGACTCCCGGCAGTGGGATGATGCCAGTCACAGTGAGGATATTTAAGTAAGTTTTACACTCTTACTTTGTTTTTTGAGATGGGGTTTCACGTAGCCCACATCGGCCTTGAATTCATGGTATTGTCAAAATGACCTTGAACACTGGATTCTTCCTCCTCCACTTTCCAAATGCTAGGGTTACCTGGTTTGTGTACTGCTAAGGGGCAAACACAAGTTCTCATTCATGTTAGGCAAGCATGCTACCAACTGAACTACATCCCCAACCATCTGATAGTTATGCCAAACTTCCCTCTTCCTCCACCTTGTTGCTTTTGTATAAACACAGTATTAGCAGATACCCCAAAATAGTTAATACTTAATTAAATCTGTGGACATAGTTAATTGCTTTCTTTACTCATCATTATTTCTTGTCTCCTAAGTCTGTGTGTCTCAATCATCTATGCTAATAGATTTCATGCAGTTTTGTCTTTAAATATCAAAACATTCATTTGAAAGTCATTGTCATTCTCTTGTATAAACTAAATTCCTCCAAGAATGAGTTTGATATAAAAAGTAAGTCAGTAACTTTTATGTTGGATTTTCTTGTTTCTCTCCCTCTTTTCTCTCACCCAGCTCCCTCTCTCACTTGCCTACATTCAGCAGCTGGGCTCCAAATGCTCATAACATCATTTTGAGGCTCTTGCTCCACAGGCATACGAGCCTATAAATCACTGATGTGTTTTCCCCAGGAATGCAAAGTGTACATTTAGTATAAAATCTAGGGAAGGGAATAAAAACTGAATCATGAGCATGGCTGTCATGTCATGTTAGATGTCTTTATATTTTTTTTCCTGATGTTTGTTTGGTTTGTTTGTTTGTTTCAGTCTCTGGCTTCCAAGTCTGACCTATCTTTGTCGGCTAGTAGGTCATCCCAGATTTCAGATGGATCCTGCCCCCCTGTGCTGTTGAAAGGAAAGTTTTACAAAGAAACCAAGAACATTTGTTTTAATAGGTTTCCCCACCTTGTTTATTAACAATTGTGACTTTGCAATGAAGTCACCATTAAAACAAACAAACCAGGATTCAAAGTGCTTTCAGGGAGATAGATATATTGAGATCCTGGGGTGTGATGTTCCTAGACAGAGTGTAGATGCCTCTCATCCCTTCCCACCTCTCTCTCACATCTTTGTCTCCATCCTTTATGAACAACTGATAGGCATGTTTTCCTGGCTTCTGTGAGTCCCTCAAGGATTTGAGGAACTCAAGAAAGGAACTGGGATGTCAACTTAGCATGCTATGTTTGGTCAAAAGCGTAAGCATCTGTGGCATCTGACACCATGTCCTGGTGGAGTGTCACAACTGAGTCAGCTTAGAGGACACCCGGCCAATATCTAATGAAAAACTCCTTGCTTGATGGTGGGGAAAAGTCCTTTCCCCTTTGGGGGTCACAGAAGTAAGTGGTGATTTTAGCAGAGAGCAGAGAATGTGAATTTGAGTTTTCTTTGTCCTCAGAACAGCACTGGAGATGTGAGATAGGCTAATGTGGGATAAGACTGGGGCTTGTGGTTGAAAAAGGAAAGCAGTGGGTGGATACGGTTTCCCAGACACCCTGTCCCTTCCTTGGAGCAGGAAGCTGCCTCTAGCCACATCTCTGAAGCATCTTTTGTGGCTCTTATTAATACTAGAAGCTTGTTCCTGGTGCCCACTGTTTATTTGAGACACAGAGTCCAGTAGGCCCGGAGTTATAGCTGTTTTTATTACTTTCTATTTCTGTTCTATTTTTGGTTCAAAATGCATTTACTTTATTTGTGAGCTTCACTCTTTCTCATTGCTTTTCTCCTTCCACCCCCATACTTTTTTTGTGTAAAGCAGAAACTGCTAATACTTAAGTCCAAGAGACTGATAATGTCCCCAGAATCCTGTAGACAGGGTGTATGCATTGTCTCATTAATCTTCCTTGAGACTCCTTGAGTAGGTATCACTAATACTGTGTTTACCAGCTGGGAGTCGATGGTAAACCATGGTGGACTTCGTGAGACTCTTTCTTGTTCACTTCCCAGCACTGAAAAAAAAAAAATCACATTTCATCCATGGAGAAACTAGTGCTCAGTGATGTCCAGTAGCTTTACCAGGGTCATAAAAGGAAGAATTAGTGACTACATTTCTATGACTCCACAGAGTATCACTTGAATCTTGATAGGAGATCTTGAAAACCTTGAAAAATGAAAAGAGATAAGATATCTGACACAGGACCACCCAAGGTACCCTGAGATGGAGCACCCATCTCACCCAGAAGCATTTGAACTCTTTGTACAGGTTTTTTGTCAACTCTGGTTTATTTTCTTCCCTAAAAACAATGCACTTGGCCTTCTACAGCATAGATGTTCATCCTCTATGATTCTTTCCTTTTACTGAATTGCCTCTGTACAGATGATGTGAGTGACAGCACCTAGTACATCTATTAAACTCTCAAAGTCATTGATCAGGAGGCCCTGTCTCAAACGATGATTACAGCGATATCAGTGTGGAGCTGCTTGAATGTCCCATGGATGGCTTTCTAAAGGATGTCTGAGTTAAGAAAATGAAAACGTAAATGAGAATACTAAACAATGACTCCACTAAGGGATCAAGCCATGGTCTTCCTCTATTTAATAGCCTCACAGAGGCAGGCTTTAAGCAGATATCTGCAGCTATTAATCTCAGCTAACGTAATTTGATAGCATTTGTTTATGTTCATTGAATTTACACTTCGAGCTTACTCAGCTGTGTTAGATTGCCAATTCACTAAAATGAACAAATAACTGGGAATTGTTCAAGTTGAAAGTGGTGGTGGAAAAAGTATTTACTTTTCACTAGTTACTACTTGAAATCTACAAAATCTACCACAGAATCTGAATCTGCTTTTGCAGGGACAAAGTGATGGGTGTAACAAAGTGAAACTGTTCCAGCTTGTCCAGCAGCAAATACATCTAAACAACATAATGGTAAACACATACAAGCTGGATTTCCAATGCCAAGTGTTTTCATGACTTCTCAATATAACATGATGGACTACTTTATGATTTTTCAAACCATAACTGGGACTATTGCAAGTGTTCTTAGTTGCCCAGCAGAATGAGAATGTTAAACTCAATTGCTGCACACACTACATATTTAAGTTGTTAGCACTGAGAATCAAGATGACTCTGAGCTAGAAGTTTCTTCCTGCTGGAAAGCTTTCATAGAGTTTGAAGGTGGCAGCCAAGCTGCTGGAGAAGAAAAAAAAATTTTGGTCTGCTGAGCAACCCATGAGCCTGCCTGACAAAATATGCCTACCAATGCAATAGTGGCATGACTATAGGGGTAACCAAATCCCTTTTCTGATTGAACCTGAGGCCCACTCCACAGAAGGAAACTTACACCTTACTGTTTACAGGTACTGTAAATTTGGCTAAGAACCTGTGACAGGGAGAATAAGTTCCCCTAGAGGAGAACTTATTACTGTTTTGCTGAATTGACAAGGTATCAAATTGCCTTTTAAATACTTCATAGACATGCATTAGAGGTACTCAGCCTCTATCAGAAAGAAACTACTTTTTTTGCAATGGGCAGTAGTTAATACAGTCCCAGCTAGTCAAAATGTAGAGAATAAGTGTCTTGGCAACACTCAGGTCCAAATAGGGCATCTATATCACAGCTCTCCAACCCCCCCAACACTGAAGATGATATGGAAAGAACATAAGATCCAGAGGTTGGGAGAAGTGCTGAGAAGCAGCTGTGGTTACCTGCACAAGACTGACCTCATTGCCATTTTGTCATACATAGGGGAGGGACTCATGAGACTCCAACCTCATATCTATCTATTGCTTAAAAAAATGAGGTGGACCAAAGTAAGAGGGGATTTCTGAAAAGAATGTTAGAGGAAGAGAGGGGAGATGAGAGAGGGTATTGGGTATGTGTGAAAATGCCCAAACTCAGCATATACATGTATGAAATTGTGAAAAAAATAAAATGAACGTTTTTGGAAACTTTTGACTGTCAACCTGATCATATTTTCTGGGGATTACAAATCCAAAATAGCTTTCTTCAAAACTAATGACTTTGCAAATGAGGGCAGAAAACTCCAGAGTTGCATTCTCATGGCAAAGCAAACAGAAGTGGTCACACACTCGAAGAGAAAGCTGAGTAACTTTGAGCTGACTTTCTTCATCCCAGTGACACTGGCAGCCATTACTCAAGCAGGTGGCATGCACAGGGGAATAGAAGGCATGACCCTGTGTGAGTTGGCAGATACTCAGCCTCACAATGGGTAGCATGTGTTCCCAAGAGACAGAAGAGATGATGACTTTGGTTTTTATCATTGAGCATCACAAAACAGCTTATGTGTTGGCCACTGGAAACCATAAAGTAGGATAGAAAATATATAAGGGATAGGAGAAGAGCACCAACAATATAAGAAGTGATGAGAAGTTTTTAAATTAAAGAGACCATGGTGATTTATCAATCCACTATTTACAGAGTATAAAGTAGCCTACATGCCTCTGGATCTTGATTTAGTTTTAAAGAAACAGTAAGACATATGAGTATTACTAAATCATAGCAATTGATTTTAATTCCTTACAGACTGCAGTTCAAAGGAATGCGGAGTGGTTTTGAATTTGTACTTTCCCACAGCGCTGTTTAGAAAAAGGATGCCTGAGTGAACTTTAAAGATGAGCGATGGGATTTAACGATCACATTTCTTCATTACCCTGATGACTCCACTCATTTTCCAGTTTGCTCAAGCACAAGATTCTAGTGATTTGCTCAGAGCCTTGAACGCTGCACTCATCACTTCAGGGAAATGTTGCTATTCCACTTTTGTTGTCGGTGAAAGATGTCAGGATCTCTTTATAGCAAATTGTGGTGCCTCAGTCTTTGCAAGTTGAATTCATTCCAAGTGCCTGTTGCCTGCCCTGAAACTTGGGATGAAAGCACTGGGATGTGATTGAGCATGACTGAATATCCATCCCAAAGCTACAACATTAAATGCAGAAGTACTTTCTACAGTGAAAGTCAGAGCTGACTCGGGTTCTAGTCATTGTGCTCTGTTCAAATCCAACATTTGAGTTTGAAATGTGGTGTCATTATTATCTTTCATGTGAGATAACAAGCTAACATGCCTTTCCATGAACTCTCCATAATCCTAGTCTGTGCTCAACTCTATTACTGGTTTATGTAAATAAAGGATACAGAATTAAACCATGTGGAAGGAACACCTGCCTGATTGCTAATGCTTCTTCTCCAAGTGGACATGATGTTGGCTACTGTCATTAGACAATCTCTCCCACTGACTTATCATTTCATTATTGAGTAGTCTATGCTGCCATTCTTACTAATGTTTTATTTTACTATGTATACCGATGTATGTGGCTTGAGAACCTGCTGATTTATCTTCATATACCATCTAAGCCTCAAGGAATAGGGTGACTCTGAATCTGTTCAGCAAAAACAATAAAAAAAAGTGAAGTATTTCAAGCTAGAATGGATCAGTGGGACATCCAGGGAACCACCTAATGTACTGTGTAGGCTAACCTAATACTTTAAAGAATCAAGTTTCCAAGTGTTCATTGCTTAGGAGTAGATGTTCCTGTTCCTCAAATCCACATGTTGAAGCCTAATCCCTAGGATGATAGTATCATTGGACTGGGAGGTCCCTGGGAATATAATGAGAGCCGATGATAGTGCCAGCATGGATAAGATTAATGCCTTTATAGAAGGGTGTAGAGACTAGAGCCCTCCTTTCTCTCTGCCCCGAGGTTACAACAAGAAGGTGACCACTTAGCAACCAGAAGAGATTCCCATCAAGAACACAATCATGTCACCATCATGGTCTTAGACTTTCTGCCTCCAGAGCTGTAAGAAATGAATGCCACTCAATCTTGAACATTCTGTCATAGCAACCCAATCTGACTGTGACAACCATTACAAGTGATTTTCTATTTTCTTCTGAGGCAGAGTCTCATGTATCCCAAGCTGGCCTCAAATTTTCTGTGTATCCAAGGATCAACTTGAATTCCTGATCCTCATTTGTCCACTTCTCTCATGCTCAGCATATGGGCAATGTACCACCATGCACATTTTATACAGTTCTAGGGATCAAATTGGGGTTGTGTCCATGCTAGGCAAAAAGTCTACCAGCTAAGTTACATCCCCAGCTCAGTCTTCAAAATTTTCCATCACCATCCTCAGAAAAAAATACACCTTGTCTCAACCTAATGCTCATACACACATCAGCCATTGTTGACCAGGCTGGGCAAGGGTAAAAAGCTAAGTGTCAGGGGCTTCAGCAAAGGCCTTCTCTCTAGATGTTTAATGAGGTTGTGACTCAGGACAGTCTCTGAACTGGGCTGTCACCCTTCATATCTGCAGGGTGGCCATGGCTCTACTCCTATTGCTTTCATTCCAGGGCTTGGAATAAAGCAGCAATTCATCCTGCAGAGTGTTCATTTCAGAGAGGACCAGCAAAACACTGACCCTGCCTGCGCATTTGCTCTGAAAATGACTGCCTGCCTTGTGTAAATCACATGCTTACCTTCCAGTGGCTCCCACTGCCAAACCTCAGGACAATGGAGAAGTGCATACAAGGCACAATGTCGGCCAGTACAGGCTGCGTAGCAATGGAGAAGGACAAGTAGTCTTCTATTAAGGTATATAGGGGTTGATGAGAGGAATAACTATGGAAAATAACACTGTTGACTATACACATGCATACGCACATGCACACACACATACACACATGAGTAAATGAACTATAATTTCACAAAATAGTAATTATTCTTATATTCTGTGCATTCTGATAGTCCCCGTTACAGTTTAGGTTTTTAGCATTGGTTGCAGCACTGAACTGAATGTACAGCCTGCTGCAGGTGATCATCAGCACTTGGAGAAGCACCATTCTAATGATCCAGGTGTGCTCCTGTGCACAGTTCATAGTGAGAAACTGATTTTTATTTTTCGACAATTTTCTGAGACTAGACTGACACAAACCTATACTTCTTGATTTTAAATTTTAGGAGATATAAACTGCTATGTCACTCTTTTTTTTTTTTTTTTAGGTTTTTCAAGACAGGGTTTCTCTGTGTATCCTTGACTGTCATGGACTCACTCTGTAGACCAAGCTGGCCTTGAACTCAAAGAGATATGCCTGCCTCTGCCTCCCTGAGTGCTGGGATTAAAGGTGTGCACCACAATGCCTGACCACTCACTCACTCTTAAGACTCATTTTCTCAACTACATAACAGGGATATGGCAGCTACCTCTTTGATGTCAGATGATAAATGGCTCTTGCTTGTTGATGCTTTGCATTATTCTCAGGACTTCTCATCTGATAGCCCATTTCATCTGCACAGTGGGCCTCTAGAGATGAGGCACTCCCATCCCCTTGTTTGGTAGGACAAGTAACTGGGGTTGAGATGTTAATGACTTTAAATTTTCTAAGTGGCAAATCCAAGATGTAAAACTTTGGAGCTTGCCCTCATGGTTCATATTCTCAAACATGAACCTACCAGGTGCATTGTGGCCCTCAGAGCAAAACAGTCATCTTCTCGTCAGAGCAGCTGTGCCTACATATACAAGTCTACCATCACCAGGCTTGTAGACTATTGACATTCCCTCATGGAAAGAAGGGGTTGGTAGGGTCATACGTTCATATACAATTTTGACCCAGCTGCATTTGCCCTCAAAATCTCATGATGTGCTATATGTATGTATGTGTATATGTATGAATATATATATATATATGTGTGTGTGTGTGTGTGTGTGTGTGTGTGTGTGTGTGTGTGTGTGT
>CAJQZJ010001896.1:13259039-13297926 GCA_907164525.1 Lophiomys imhausi
CACACACACACACACACACACACACACACACACACACACACACACACACACACTTACAAAATGCATCTCAGAATGAATGAATGAATGAATGAATAAACTATGTTAGGTGAGAAAATGGTTCACACTTGCTTAAAAGGGCAGACATAAAAAGTACTTGAGTTGTGTGGGCTTAATACTTCCAACATGTGACTTTAAAAACTGAAGTCAAGGACATCTTTGACCTTGAGTGAAAATATTCTCACATTCATATGCTGATCACTAGTTGTAGTTATGTTTAAAAATACTGTATAGTTCAAGGAAACACTGTGCAAACTGACTTAAATTCAGGGTTGCTTGTTTTAACTCAAGGAGCACACATCAAAGAATGGAAAATTTCCCATGTGAGTTCTGGCTCTTGGTTTGCCATATAGACATTAATAACATTTTTTCCTAATGTTTTTATTAATGTCTGGAGTTAACACAGACTTATTTGTAATCAATTAATGGCCTACCCTGGCTTACACTTAATTATAATAAATCAAAATATTTAAAAGAATATTTAGGCAAAAGATAAGATCTATGGAGTAGTCAAACGCCCTTAGCACAAGTATAAAATTGTAAACATTGGCACATTTGACCCTCTTAATGATTAATTCTAGAAAATGAATTAATTAAAATGAATAGTATTGTTTTCTTAATGGAAGATATTTTTTCATTTCATACAATCTTTCTGGAAGACAAGTTGCATTGGGAGAAACTGTGTTTGCCTTTCTGAGAGGTTTATTGGCCGTGGCAGCCCCTGTTCCATGAGGGCTACTCCACATGTGTACTGGAAACTAAACAGAAGACTAAGTGAAGACCTCAGAGGGCAAGAAAACTAGCAATGACCCTGTGGAGCAAGCAAGGCCACCATGCACACTCACTGAATACACATAGCGTTTTTTTTCTTGTGGCAACTTTGCATAGTCTTTTGATTATCCTCTTGAGAAGAGACTGGTTTAATCTCAACTAAATTCTGTAAGCACTCTGTTAGGAATTAGAAAGCCCTCAATACTCCAATTTTCTGAAGAAACTTTGGATCTCAGGCCTCTTTAGACTTCTGATCTCCCATCGTGCCATTTCTTGTTATGAGAAAACCCACCACAAACAGCGCTGCCAATGCTCTCCACAAAGGTGTTTTTCATCCAGGGCTCTGTCCTGCTATCTTGTGTGGAAGGCTGCCTGTCACATGTGATAGTCTCAAATGAAGAAGTATGTGGTGACATAAGACTATATAACATGAGCATTTTCTTCTAGCCAGTCCCCTAGTATTCAGACTGTAGGCTGTTACAACCTGAAGTCATTCTGACTATGCCATCTGATTAAAGAACATTTATAAATGCTTATTCCACTCTACCAACAAGAATTTATAAACTAATGATGGATTCTCTTTTTCTGAACTTGCAAGCAAATATTTGAAGAAAAGATATGTCTTCCTTTCAAACAGAAGATTCCATTAAAAACAGGGCTTTTTTTCTCCTCATTTTTGCAATAGTCCTTTGAGAATTTGATATAATGTGTTTTAACCATATGTACCCCTCCCCAAACCCCACCCCTGTTTCTTCACTCACCCACTTTTGTGTCTTCTTTTCCTTCTTCTTCTTTTTTAAAAAAACTTATTAAGTCCAATTTTGTTCTTTATAAATTCTTGGACTGGTGGCCTTCAACTGAGGCATAATCCACATGCCAGGGGCTATACTCTTAAAGAAGACAGATTCAGCCAGGCATGGTGGTGCACGCCCTTAATCCAGCTCTGGAGAGGAAGAGGCAGGTGAATCTCTGTGAGTTAGAGTTCAGCCTGGTCTACAAAGCAAGTTCCAGGACACACAGTTCTGTTATACAGAGAAGCCCAGTCTTGAAAAAACAAAAAAGGGGAGAAAAAAAAAGAAAGAAAGAAAGAAAAGGAAAGGAGGAAAAAAACAGACTCTACTAGTAGCTACAATTGCAAAAATCTCCTCAGCAAGAGATTGTACTCTAGAATCACTCCCATCTCTATGAAGAGATTTTTGTCTGGTTTGAAATTGTTCTGGTCTTGTATGTGCTGTCACTACTGTAGTGAGTGACTATATGCAACTGTCTTTTTTGAAGAACACCGGTTCCCTGTAGTCATCTACCACCATCTACCACCTTGGTCTCTTATAATCATTTGATTTCCTCTTTCACAATGATCCCTGAGCCTTGGCAGGAGCAGATATGATACAGACATTCCATTTGGGGCTGAGCATCTGCAGTCTCCTGTTTTCTGTGTACTGGCCAGTTGTGGGTCCCTGTGTTAATTACAATCTATTGCAAATAGTAACTTCTCTGATGAGGATTGAGAGGTCCATCCCTGTGTTACCTCCTTTATTCTGAACATAGTGGTAAAGGGTTAAAGGGAAAGAATGGGACAGTAAGGGTTAAATTGGTGTAGGGGTGGGTTGCAAAGGATGAAGAAGGATATTATAAATTTTATTTTACTTTACCCTTGTCATATTTGCCATATGTAACATTTCACGGATATTTTTGATGTAATTGTCTATAATGAAGAACAGTACTTCAAAGATATTTGAATGTCAAGACCTATATAAAATACCCACACGATACTAGAAGCATCACTGAAGAGTTTCCAACATCATTCTTGAATGCAGATGGATTAATATCCTGTACACATTCATGGATCCAGGACATATTCAGAAGTTTTGACTTGATTCACCTATTCTTATTAATATTGTCATCACTGATTAGCTTCAAATAAGAATGGTTATATTTTAGTGTCTTTTTTATTAACTTTCCAAGCATTACATATATATATATATATATGTAGGTATTAACTTATACATATATATAGGTTAATTTTTATTATGTTCTGGCATTAATATTTCCTCTGTTAGTGGAAATGTTAAGTAAATATTTACTTTCAATTTTTAAGTTATGGCAATCTCTGGGTCCCATTTATGAGTTTAGACTTAGTCCCAAATCATTTGGTGCCTATATCCCCTGATATTTCTATTTGGTAAGTGACTAGGGTTTTTTTTTTGTGTGTGTGTGTTTTTTTTAATTAAGTAAATAATGAGTTAGTATTTTATAAGTTAGTAATACATGAAATATTCATTGAAGATGGGAGAGGAAAGAGAGAAGAAATAAGAGCTAACATTAGAATTCTCTCATTAACTCTCTTATGTGTGATTCAATGATATGGAAACTCAGACTGGTTTGTCTCCTCTCCCCTCCACATGTGCCAATTACTGTTAGAAGAACTGCAACTAATGGGAGACCATAAAAGTTTCAACTGGCATGAGTCGTTATGTTTTTCTAATAGGAAGCACACAGTTCCACACTTTATCCACCAATAATAAGGGAAAATAAACAGCATGCAAGACTAGAATAAGTGGACATGAGAGTGTACCACCTGGCTTTCCTTACTGAAAACAGTTATAGTGATGAGAAAAAGTCAGCACTGGAAATGAAACAATTTAACTGGAATGAATTATTGATGAAGCTGATCTGATATACCATCACATGGTCACAGTTTTGCAAAAAGATGTTAGTAGTTTCTTCCAGTAGACATCGAGGAATAATAAAGATTAGGGAAGAAAATTAATGAAACAGTGCCTAAAAGAACAATATACAAGCCGGGCGTGGTGGCGCACACCTTTAATCCCAGCACTTGGGAGGCAGAGGCAGGCAGATCTCTGTGAGTTCGAGGCCAGCCTGGTCTACAAAGCAAGTCCAGGACAGCCAGAGCTGTTACACAGAGAAACCCTGTCTCGAAAAACCAAAAAAAAAGAACAATATACAAAATCAACCAAAAAAAATTTGGTTATTTAACAAAGTCTATAAAATTGACAAACACTTAGCCAGTCTGTTGAAAAGAAAGAGAAGATACAAATTATTAAAATTTAAAATCAAAAGGATATCATTGCAATAGACTTCAATGAAATAAAAAGTATCATTAGAAATTACTATGAAAATTTATACTCTGGAAAGCTGGATAACCCAAAAGAACCCTGAAGAGATAAATAACTTAGACCCACCACAAGCAATGAGATTGAAGCTGTTATTAAAAGCCTCCCTTAAAAGCTCAGGACAAGATGGATTCATTCTGAATTCCATCAAACTTTCAAGGAAGACCTCACAGCCATTCTTCTTAATTTGTTCCATAAAATAGAAAGTGAAGGAACGCTACCAAATTCATTCTATAAAGCTAGTATTATACTGACACGGGGACCTGGAAAAGACACAACAAAATAGAAAACCACAGAACAGTTTCTTTGTTAAACATAGATATTTTCTATAGATTTTATTCAGTAGTCTTTATCAAATAAACATGCCTTAATTATCCTAATTTGACCATAGTTTTATTCTTCCTTCTTGGACTCACTGATGCAACATCTCACCAATCGAAGATCCATGCTCCTTCTTACTAAGCATTGTGTATCTCTTGTAGATGATAGCATTAAATATGGCTACCCGAGAACTGCATGTTGGAGAGATTAGTGTAGTTTTGCCACTGTGAGGATCAACTAATAAAAAAAAGTAAAATGAGAGGTGAAGCAAAAATGTGAAGGAATTGAAAGTTGGTAATTGGCTGCTACTCTTGGGGAAACCACCAAGCAAAGGCTGGCTTGGAATTTCCAAAAATAATTTTCACATTCCTTCTTAGACGAGATCATGCCAGTTGGATGACTTTGACCAGTAACAGAGATATCAGAACAAGGAAAGCAGATACTGCGGTCAGATCACTGAAGAACTATGAGGTCTCATCCTTGTCTACCCAATGTGGATTTGAATGGCAGGATTTTTAAAAAGTTGATGAACTTTTGAACTTAAATCATTATAAATCCTATGTGCCTGTCTCTGCCTCCCAATTGTTGGGATTAAAGGTGTGAACCACCACCCCTGGGTCTAAGTTTTTATTTATTTGGAGCTTGCTGTGTCAGGCTGGCCTTGAACTCAGAAATATGCATGCTTCTGTCTCCAGTGTGTTGAGACTAAAGCTATATACCTCTCAAATGTTGGTATTAAAGGTGTGAACCATCACCACCCTGCTCATTGTAACTATAGAATTTAGAAGACTACTTACTAATTCTGTAGTGATCCACCTGTCTCTGCTGGGATTAAAGGCATGGGCTAACATCACCCTTCTCAAATATTTTATCTTAGCTCCAAATTACTTCAACACTTAGAGATTTAGAAAACAAGTTTGAATTGTAGAAACCCTTAATTTACTTACATTTTAAATCTCTTAATTGGATTTTTAATACTAAACAATGAAAATATCCTTTATATATAAGAAGAAAATTTATGAGCTGATATCCAAGAGTGTATGAGCTATGTGGGAACCTGCAGTCTAACATTCTAACCTGAAAGTAATATCATCTCAGTAAGGCAATTATGCCTTTGGTAAATTATCATTTGAAAATTTTACTTATTATCATTATTATTATTATTATTATTATTATTATTATTATTATTATATTTTAATGCTTAGTTACCCTTTTTAAAAAATTAATTTGTTTTTTCAAGTTATCTCTTGATCACAGTCTCCTCCCTCATCCCCTTCCAGTCTTTCCCTTCCTCCTTCCTTCTCTCCCTCCCTCCTTCCCTCTTTCCCTCCCTCCCTCACTGCCTCCTTCTTCCTCTTTTCAGTCCTTTCCTCCTCAGATGACGTAGGCTGCTTATTCAAATATACAGAGATAGATAGGTGGTCTTCAAAAACCTCAAGAGATCTGTAGAATATGGCATTCAAAGATTTTTTTCTTACTTAAGATTTTTTGATATTGAGACATGTCAGCTCCTGACAGCACCCCCTATTCTACACCAAGTGGAAGGTGAGCATTGAATTATCTCCAATTGGAGATGGTTGAATTAGTGGCAAGCCTATCACTTAGCAAGAAAAATCCTTTGCTTCAACTGTAGACAGCATGCTGTCCAAAAAGGACAAAACTTGAAGCAAGTAAGTCAACAACCTAGCTCTGCCAAGACAGGGTGGGAAAGTCCTTCATAATTTCTGCTTTACAATTAATGTCTGTCAGAGATGCTGGATGAAAAGGCAGAAGACAGAAGCTCCATTGTTACATAGAGAAATTTGGGACTGTCCAGGCAGTCAGGTGTGTTGAGGGAAGGTCTAATAATGTTCTTTCTGATAGGCTGATTTCAATGCTGAGATCTGGTTACTACCCCTTCTGAGGCATTCTCTTGATTGGTTAATAAGAGTCGCTTATGGTCAATTAGCTGAGCAGAAAGAGTATAGGAAGGCGGGACTTCCTGAGATTAGAACAGGAACCCCGTGCTTTAGATAGAGGATTAGTCCATTCCAGCCAGGAGCAGAAAGAAGGAAGACACAAGTCATGGGTTAGAGAAAAGAACATCATTCCATGTGGCCTGGAACATTGACATAGCATGGAGAAGAGAAGTCCAAAGGGACATATGTATATTTGGGATCATATTTGGGTAATAGAATTATGAGCTAGTTTATATGGACTAATATTCTACAGGCCAAGTCTTGTTAAAATCCATCCAGTGACTGTGTGCTCATTTATAATGGTGGGTTAAGGATTAATAGCTGCCAATCAATTAACGATAACCTAAATACTGTAAAATAATTGAATTAGCCATTTTCTACACAGGGGTCTGTTATTTCTTAGTTTTGGAAACTGCTTGCTCTGTACCTTCTGTTTATTCAGATATATTTATCCTTCTCAGGTCTCTAATGTGGTTGAAGACTAAATAGTTATATCTCACAGTTAAGTTTTAAGTTATTATGGAATTAAAAGGATGTTCTAGGTCTAAGAAGATATCTTTAAGTTAGTAATGCAAGTTAGGATGGTAACTGAGTTAGGTATAGAACTTTAAACTCATCGAGATAGATGGATAATAGAATATTATTATCAGTTGCCAAATATATATGACTGAACATTGGGAATGTATGTTATACCTTATAATTTTCATAATTATTGTTCTTATTATTTTGTATTGTATTTATTGTTATAAGAAAAAGAGTCTTTTATTGGACTGAAAGGAGGAGCTGTTGGGGGTAAAAAAGATACACCTTAAATTAAAAAAAAAAAGTGGATAGGAGGTAGAGCGGGTAGTGGGTAGGAGGGTGGGACCGGGAGGAGGAGGGAGGGGACTATGATTGAGATGTAACCTGATTAAATAAATAAATGTTTAAAAATAAAAAAGTTGATGGACAAGAGCTTTGGTTCCAGGGTGGTAAAATAAACATGCTTTTTCTCCATCTCTCCCTAAAACACAGATAAAAGTCGTGGACATTATATGTTAAACATACAGGAAGAATGTAATATGAACAACAAGATGGAAGGAAATTCAGATGGGGCCCTGAGCCAAGAGAGATACAGCTATGAGCTCTCAATTTCGCTTTACTCAAATTTGTGCAGTTTGCAGATGAAGAAGCCAATACCCTAGAAGGGCCACTGTGGAAAACACAGCATGCTCAAACAGATCCTCCTCTCTCCATCCACATGACCAGGAAAAGAACTGTGCAAGGAAAACAAAACTTACACAATATTTAGATAGGAAATGGTTTCTACCTTTCACAAAATATAAGGTCATTTAAGCAGGGCTTGGTGGTGCACACCTTTAATTCCAGCATTCAGGAGGAAGAGGCAGGCAGATCTTTGGGTTTGAGGCTATCCCACTTTACTATGCAGATAAAAACTGTCTCAATAAAAGAGAGAGAGAGAGGGGGGAAAAGAACTTTTAAAAACCAACATAACAACAATAAAAACGCAGGAACTGCATGCCTTTAATCCCAGCACTCAGGAGGCATAGGCAGGCTAGACAGATCTTTGTGTTCAAGGCCAGGCTGGTCTACAGAAAGAGTTCCAGGAAATCCATGGATACATGAAGAAACTTTGTCTTAAGGGGTGAGGGGGGGGAGAAGGAAGAAGAAAGAAAAAGAAAGAAAGAAAGAATATGTCACTTCCTTTTTCCACTTGGTGATAAGGAGATGTCTCTTTCCTTCCCCCACTGATTGGCAAGGAGCCCTTACCAGCAGGAGCCAGCAGAAGGGTAGATATGAACTCCAATTTCTACCTTCAACCTTATAATAATTAGGTGACACCCCCTTCCAATGCCAGATCAGCAATGCTTTGTTTGTTTTTGCTTTCTTTTGCCATGAAGCAGCTTTATTTGTGTTGGCCCGGACTCAGAGGATTCTCATCCAAAGACTGAGCCCTGAGCATGTGGGGCTTTAGCTTACAAACAATTTTAGCTTTTTTGTCATCCTGATATGGTAACATACATTTTCCCTGAGTATTTTATGACAATGGGTCTATGATATTGGCTTCAGGACTCTAATCCGGTTGCTATGACAGCAGAGACACAGGAATGCAATAAGGTTGTCTGTGGGACCAGTAAACCATGGGATGGGGGAGCCAATCTGAAGCAAAATTTAGATCAAGACATGTCCGAACCCTGAAAATCTTTTCCTGAGACCAGCAGGAGTAGGACTGCTTCCTCCTTGCTCTGGGCCTGCATATACCAGCACACATATGGTATATGTGCTGTATCTACCTCCACTTTTGCCACCCTTGAGGTAGTCATGGAGCCTGGTGGCCAGGTTTCAGGTTAAACTTCCCCTCTCCTTATAAAGATATGTGCAGCTAGCACCTGAAATTCCTCTTCATGAAAATGAAGCATTCACAGCAACTCAGCTTCAGCCAGTATACATTCACCCTGAAAACGTCTACCCACTCCCCAAGGTTTATATTGCCCTTATTCACCCCCAATAGAGAGAGCTGTTTCACTGAAAACCACCTCTGGAGAAGGTTGTTTCTCCCCCACTCAACGCATACCAAGTTCATGCCTAACCCCAGCTATGCTTCATTCCCTCCACTCCAGCCCAATGCGCAAAAAAGGAGACTTTCTGGTCCTCTGGCTCTTAGAAACTTTCTGCCCCTCCTTCTGCAATGTTCTCTGAGCCTTAGGTGTAACTGCTGTGTTACAGATGTGCCGATTGGGGCTGGGCATCCCATGGTCAGTTCTCTGTATTTTGATAAGTAGTGGCTTTCTGTAATGGTCTCCATCTGCTGAAAAGGAAGCTTATTTGAGAAGGGGCTAAAGCTACACTTATCTGTAGGTATAAAAGTAAGTAGGAAAGTAGCAGTAGTAGGCTTTTTCTAAGATCCATGGTCTCACTGGCCCTGGGAGGTTGTCTAGCTTTCCAGAACCGGGCATGATTTTCCTCCTGTTAATCAGGCCTTGAGTCCAGTTAGCTAACTGTTGATTATGCCCGATATATAAGTGTCACTATTGAACATTTATTGCTATTGGTTCTGGTTCCTGGGTATTACATCTGAGTAAGAATACTGATAGCTTTCCTATCTTGGAATCTTGTATATCATCTTTTGGTGCTATGAAAGCTTGTCCTTAGGAAACAGGCTTTCAAATCATATTGAACTTGAAGTATGTTGTGCTAACTAACCTAGGCCCCTGGAGGTTTACAGAGACTGAAGCACCAACCAAAAAGCTTGTATGGTTTGGACCTAGGCCCCTACCATATGTTGCAAATGTGCATCTTGGTCTTCATGTGGGTCCCCTAACAACTGGAGTGCGTGTTGTCTCTGAGTCTGTTGTCTGCCTTTGGATCCATTTCCCTTTCTTTCCTCCTTGTCTGGCCTAAGTGGAAGAGGATGCTCGTAGTCTGGATGTGACTTGAAGAACCAGACTGGGTTGATAGAGGGATAGGATCCTTTTCTGAGGTGAAAGGGAGGGATGGATGGGGGAGAGGATGGGAGGATGGGAACAGGTGGAGAGGAGAGAAAAAGCTGTGATCAGGATGTAGAATGAATAAATGAAAAAGTAAATTTTAAAAAGCGTATGTTGTCTTCTGAAATAGAGGCTTATCTTTAACTTCTGACCAACAGAAGCTAATAAACACAGGCAATAGTTTATATTGTTTGGGGAGTTCTTTGGACTACCCTGACCAATAGCCTCAAAGGAGATTTCTTATTCCTGATACTGAGTTTTTGTTAGGTAGTCTATGGGTCTTAGCAAGAGCATTGTTACCCAAGGTTTAATTATTTCATTTAAATAAATAAATATGAATATGCATGTGTAATTTTAGCTAAATATAAAGTAATATGATTCCCTATTCCTTATGTCTTTTTCAGACATGCTTCGTATTAGCTATCCCTCCTCCTTCTCTCTTCTTCTGTGGAAACAGTAGTTTAGGTAAAAGTCAGAGCTCACAAATTCTTATCCAAAATCCTAAGGTTCCAAGAAAATCTATCACCTTTTATTCCAAAGACCAGCAAGATCCCAGTTTCAATGAGAAGAGACACCTAGTCAACACTGAGTTGGCAAACATGTAGTCATTATTTGATAAAGCAGCTATCAAAAAAAAGCTAAATTGAGCACTTAAAAACTAACTCAAGACATGTGAAAAATAGGAAGTCTCAACACAGAAATAAATGAGCCAAATGGAAATGGTGGAAGAGAAACAACACTTAAATGAATGAGTTAATGGTAGAATAGAGATGCAGGTGGGACAGTCAATGAATTTGAAGACAGACCAAGAGAATTGACTTGAACAACAGAAAAATAGACTATAAATATAAAATAAACAATGTCAAAATGTTATACGTTATAATTTATCATATTTTATTCTATATAATATTACTAAATTATATATAATACACAATCATGGATGTCATATACAATTTTATACATATATATGCATGTAACATGTATATATATTATATATGTAGGATAGACCCATATATATTCAGGAAATCCAGAAACTATTTAATAAAGATATTGAACCTATTTGACCTTAGAGCCAAGATTAAAAGAGAAAGAAAATGAGAAAAAGGTATTCAAAGAAATGATAATAGAAACTTCCCCCAAACCTGCAAAGCTACATGTTCAAATTGAACCAACACCAAATATGGTAAATCCAGAGAAATTCTTGCCAAAGCAAATCATAGCAAATCTTCTAGAACAACAGTAAGGAAAGACAAAATAAATTTCGAAAGTAATCAGAAAAGAACAGGTGGATTTTCTATATGAGAAAAGATTCAAATCACACCAGATTTCAACAGAAATCATACAAATGAGAAGATAGAGGAACATTCTTTTTCAAGTGCTGGAAGAAATGTCAACCTAGAATCTTACATGCAGTGACAATATCCTTCAAAATCTGAGAGAGTGAGCTGGTTATGGTGGGATTCTCTAGTAATCTTCACTCTTGAGAAGCTGAGGCAGGAGAGTTGCTAGTGCCAGTCCAGTCTAAGCTACAGGGTGAAAACTTGTCTTTAAAAAGAAAGTAGGCCTGACAAAGGGAGTGAGGAAAGAAGGCTCTTGGATAACACATGAAACTGCAGAAGAAACCTGGAGATGTTGTAAATGAAGAGAACAACATAAAAAGCAATGTGTATGATTCTTCTCACATTTTCTAAGTTCTTCTTAGCAACTAAAGAAGCTTATAGTAATGTCTGATATGTGCCTGAATGTATGGATAAGGTAGACATGTTTAAGACAATTGCATTCCAAGTGAAGAAGAGCAATGAGGTGTTAAGAGAAGTAGAATTTCTATACACCATTAAACAGGTAAGATGACAATAGTAAACTGTGACAAAGTGTGTTCACACAATGCAGTACCTAGCAGAAATGCTAAAATAGCTGTGCAGGTAAGCCTGCCAGAAAAAAAAGGCAGCTTGGCTACAGATCTCCTCTTCTCCTGCTGTTCCTCCTCCAATTCCCCAGTCTTGTCACCAGCTCTGTCCTCAGCTTGAACAGTTTTGACAGCCTTCCCCTGCCCCCCCACCCCCCGTGCTCCCATCTTCTGTGACTATCACAGTCTTCCCCTTCCAGCTTCCCTACCCCTACTCATTGCTTTGTTCTGGACCCCAGCCCAAGCAGGCAGTCCCTGCTAGCCCTAGGATCTTCCTTCCCAGGACAACAAGTAAACAGAAGGCAGATCTACATTTCTCCTTTTGTTATTCCAGTTCCAATCTACAAAGTCTCATCCCCAGCTCTGAAGCAGAAAACCTGCTATGGTTCCTCTTTCCTCTCTGAAACCATCCCCAGTGGGATGACAAAGACCTCCTCTAACCTTTCTCAAACTCATCCCAGTATCCCAGTATCCCAGTCTCCAACACCAGCAGGCATTCCACTTGAACAGACCAGCTGAGCAGGCCAGGAAAACAGGCAACACAGAATCATGTCATTCGCCAAAAGTCCAGACAGGAAACAGAAAACAAGGAACAAAACACCCACCCAACAAAAAAAAATTTCAGAAATCAATACCTAGACCTATCTATAATCATCCCAAACCAGGATGCCTAGATACCAGCATAACAACACAATCAATAACATCCAGGACAATATGTCTCCATTAGAGTCCAGCAACCTTACCACAGCAAGCCCCGAATGTTCCAACATACATGAAGCAAAGAAAAAGACTTTAAAAACAACTATATGAGAATATAGCTATCTAGTACTCAACCACATCAGAGACTTGAGAAAGTTAAATATATCTGATTATACAGGAAGTGCAGAGCTACCAGCTTCCAAAACTAAGAAATGACAGACAGCTGGCTGCCTAGAAAATCCCCAATTTCTCTCCATACATCTATCTTCATCTGTCTTCAGTGTCTTGGCCCAGTATCTCTGACAGATATTAATTGTAAAGCAGGAATTATGAAGGACTTGTCTACTCTGCCTTGGCAGAGCTAGGCTGTTGACTTACCTGCTTCCAAGTTTTGTCCTTTTCGGACAGCATTCTGTCTACAGTTGAAGCAAGGGATTTTTCTTTCCCAGTGACAGGCTTGTCACTAATGCAACCATCTCACAGTTAAAATTTAAGTTGTCTAGGAATGAAAAGAATGTTCTAGGTCTAAAAAGATGTTTTTAAGTTGGTAATGCAAGTTAGGATGGAAAATGAGATAGGTATAGAACTTTAAACTCATGGAGATAGATAGATAATAGATTAATACCAGCTGCCAAATATGTGTGGCCTGGACATTGGGAAAGTATGTTATACCTTATAATTTTCATAATTATGACTTAATTATTAAAAATTATTATTATTTCTGAGAGAAGGGGTAGATGGTTGGAAGGTAGGGCCAGGAGAGGTGGAGGGAAGGGACTGTGTTGGAGATGTAACTTGAAGTAATAAATAAACATTAAGAAAATGAATAAAACTGTTCAAGACATGAAAAGGGATATATAATCAATAAAGAAAACACAAAATGAGGGGACTCTGGAAATAAAACTTTTATGAATTTGAGTGGGAACCACAGAGGCAAGCTTCACCAACAGAATAAAAGAGATGAAAGAAAGAATAACAGGCATTGAAGATACGACACAAGAAAGAAATACATTCCATCAAAAACAATATTAAGCCTAAAATATTCTTGACACAAAACATCCAGGAAATCTGGGACACTATGAAAAAAATCAAGTCTAAGAATAATAGAAATAGAGGAAGGAAAAGAATACCATCTCAAAAGTCCAGAAAATATTTTTAACAAAACCATAGAAGAAAAAAATTTCTTACCCAAATAAGAAGATCCCTATAAAAATACAAGAAGCATACAGAATACCAAACAGATGGGACTAGAAAAGAAAGTCCCCTCAAAATATACTAATCAAAATGCCAAATGTACAGAACACAGAAAATATATTAAAAACTGCAAGGGAAAAAGACCAAGTGAAATATAAAGGAAGCCCTATTAGAATTACACCAGACTTCTCAATGGAGACTCTAAAAACCCAGAGAAATGTCTTGTAGACTCTACAAGACCAAAGATGCCAGCTCAGACTACTATACACAGAAAAACGTTCAATCAGTATAGATGGAGAAAATAAGATATTTCGTGAAAAAGCCAAATGTAAACAATACCTACAAATTCAGCCCTACAGAAAGTGCTAGAAGGAAAACTCCAATCTATGGAGGTTAACTACACCCATGAAAACACAGGTAATAAATACTCTAAAAACAGTAAAATAAAGAAGGGACACACACACACACACACACACACACACACAACCACCATGAAGAAAACAATAGGAATCAACCATCACATGTCCTTGGTATCTCTCAATATTAATGGTCTCAATTCTCCAATAAAAAATATAGACTAACAGAATGGATGCAAAACCAAAACCTATTCTTATGCTGCATACAAGCAACACACCTCAACATCAGGGATATACATTACTTCAGGGTAAAGGGTTGGAAAAAAGATTTTCTAAGCAAATAGACATAAGAAGAAAGCTAGTATAGCCATTTTAATATCTAACAAAATAGACCATATACCAAAATTAACCAAAAGAGATAGGGAAGTACACTTCATACTTATCAAAGAAAATATCTAAGATGACATTTCAGTTCTTGACATTTGTATCCCAAATACAAAGACACCAAAGTTTATAAACAACAACAAAAAAAGTACTACTACAGCTTAAATCACACATTGATCCTCATACACTAATAGTGGGAGTCTTCAATACCTGACTCTCACTAATGGACAGATTATCCAGACAAGACTAAACAGAAAAATACTAGACCTAACACACCTCATAAATCAAATACTCTTAACAGATATTTATTGAACATTTCACTCAAACACAAAAGAGTATACCTTCTTCTCTGAACTCCATGGAACTTTCCACATACTTGGACACAAACAAGTCTCAACAGATACAAGAAAATTTGAAATAAGTTCCTGCATCCTATCAGAACACTACAGATTAAAGCTGGATATCATCAACAACAGAAGCAACAGAAAGTTTACAAACTTGCGAAAATTGAACAACCCTTTACTGAGTGAAAAGTGGATCAGGACAGAAATAAAATTAGACTTTTTAGAATTCAACAAAAATGGACACACAATATGCTCAAATTTATGGGATATAAGAAAGCTGTTCTAAGAGGCATGTTCATAGCAGTAATTGCTTACACAAAAAAACTGGAGAGATCTCATACTAGCAACCTAACAGCATACCTGAACGCTCTAGAACAAAAAGAAGAGAGCACACGCAAGAGAAGTAGACAACAGGAAATAATCAAACTCAGACCTGAAATCAATAAAATAAAAACAAAAAGAACAAAACAAAGGATCAATGAAATAAAGAGTTGGTTCTTTGAGAAAAATCAACAATATAGACAAACCCTATCCAAACTAACTAAAAGACAGAAAGAGAATATCCAAATTAACAAAACCAGAAAGGAAAAGGGAGACATAGCAACAGACAAGGAGGAAACCAAGAGAATCATAAAGACATACTTTAAAAATCTGTACTACACCAAATTGGAAAACCTAAAGAAATGGATAACTTCTTACCACCTACCAAAGTTAAATCAAATTCAGTTAAACAATTTAAGTAGACATATAATCCTAAGGAAATAGAAACAGTCATTAAAAGAAGCCCCTGGCTAGACAGTTTTAGTACAGAATTCTACCAAACTTTAAAGAACTAATACCAATACTCCTCAAGTTATTCCACATAATAGAAACAGAAGGAATATTGCCAAATTCATTTTATGAGGCTACAATCACTCCTATACCCAAATCACACAAAAATTCAATGAAGAAAGGGAATTACAGATAAATTTTCCTCATGAACATTGGTGCAAAAATACTCAATAAAATATTCCAAATCAAATCTAAGAACATATCAAAGAGATCATCCACCATGATCAAGTAGGCTTTATCCCAGAGACGCAGGCACTGTTCAACATATGAAAATCTGTCAATGTAATCCACCATATAAGCAAACTGAAGTATACAAATAAACAAATCAATAAAACAAAACAACATGATCATCTTATTATATGCTAAAAAAGCTTTTGAAAAAAATCCAACACGTCTTTGTGATAAAAGTCTTGGAGAGATCAAGGATACAGGCATATACCTAAACATAATAAAGGCAATTTAGAGCAAGCTTAGAGCCAACATCAAATTAAATGGAGAAAAACTCAAAGAAATTCTACTAAAATCAGAAACATGGCTGTCCACTCTCCCTATACCTATTCAATATAGTACATGAAGTTCTAGCTAAATGATATCAACTTTAGTTGTTTATCTCAAAATCAATCAAAATCACTAAATCAAAATTACTAAAGTATTGATTTTTAGATCAACAACTAAATCAGAAAGAAAGAAGTCAAAGTATTGTTATTTGCAGATGATATGATAGTATATATAAGTGAACCCAAAAATTCTATCAGAGAACTCCTACAACTGATAAACACCTTCATCAAAGTGGCTGGATACAAGATTAACTAAAAAACAAAAATCACCCCTACACATGTGGCTTCTGTATCACATGTGCATCAGTAGATGGCAGAGAGGAGAGAGACTATGTCAACATTCACTATTATGACATACGAAATTCTGAATGATTAGTAGCCTAACATTCCTTGAAAAAAAGTGAACCTGAGATGACCACCAGTCTGGCACCAGAAAGCCCAGAAAGAGAGTTCGCATGAGATAACCACTACTCCAATAGCATGTAGGCCCAGATGGGCTCCCATGGAGAGCAAGTCAGAGACTAGAAGAGGCCCATCGGGAACCACAGGCCCTGGGCAGGAGTGAGTCTGAGACAGACAACCCTTGGATGGGGCTACTTACGTAGGCCAGGTGAGGAGTGAGCCCAAGATGATCACTAGACCAGTGCCATGGGACCTGGACAGGGACATGGGCCCTGAGATGACCACCAGTCTTACACCTTTTGGCCGGGGGCAGGGGTGTAGACCATGCCTGAGATGACCCCCTGTTTGGCCCCATAAGTGGGCCATAGCACTCCTGAGACAACTCCTGAGATGATCCCAGACACTCTGATATCCTGGGTGCTAGTAAGAGGAGCAAGTAAGTGGTAGAGAAATAGAAGAGAAAAAGAAACAGTAGGATGTGGGCACAATGAAGACAGTCAGAACTGGAGACTTGAGGGTAGTGAGGAGCAGCCTGATATGAGTAGCTAGTGATGCCATGGTGGGGTCTTGGCCTGTACTGCCACTGGGGGCTACATCTGGGTCTGTGGCCCAGGGGTCTGTTACCACCAAAGGCCAGGCTGACCTCCCTGCTCTTGGCTGCTGCCCCAGGACATGTTAATATCTGAGGGCTGTGTGGATCTAACCCTACCCCTCATGTGGCCATCATAGGAGAGCTGGCCCTATGGGAGTGACAGCAGGAGAGCTGATTCTGCCCCTAGCCAGCTGCAGCACTCAGAAGTGCAGGCCCTTTTCCTCGCCTAGGCAGCAAAGTAGAGCTGGCCCTGGATGTGGGGATTGAGAGTGACTAGTCCCAAGGGTGTGAGTGTGGGAGAGCTGGTCCTACCTCTTGTCTGATGTGAGGTGGCACTGACAAGGAAGAGATTCCCTCCCCTCCCTTTTCTCTCACCAGCAGCAAGGTGAACTGCTGAAGTGCATGAAGGGGCTGGTCCTACAGGCCCCAAACTACAGGATCTCCTGACACAAGGCAACAACAGGATATCCAAGAGGAGTTCCAGTGAGGCTACACTATAAATAAAGTAACAGAAGCCAGAGGCCTCATGCCAGGTCAATGAATCACTGGCATGAACATTTGCAAGCAAAAAAGTGTGGACAAAATGATCTACTATGGGACACACTGTGACACATTATAGCTTCTATTGTGAGATTTTTTTTCTCTGTTGGTGGGGGAGGTTGCTAGAGTGGAGTGGAAGGAAGATACAAGGTGAGGGAGTAATGAGTGGGATTGGGGTGTAAAATTCACAAAGAACGAATAAAAACTTAAAAAAAAAATCAATAGCCCTCCTATATACAAAAGACAAACAGGTTGAGAAAGATATCAGAGAAGCAGCACTCTTCACAATAGCCACAAATAATATAAAATACCTTGGTGTAACTCTAACCAAGCAAGTGAAAGACCTGTATGACAAGAACTTTAAGTCTTTGAAGAAAGAAATTGAACAAGATACCAGATAATAGAAAGATCTCCCATGCTCATGAATCAGTATTAACATAGTAAATGACCATCTCACCAAAATCAATCTACAGATTCAACTCAATTCCCACCAAAGTTCCAACAAAATTCTTCACAAAACTTGAAAGGACAATATTCAATTTCATATAGAAAAACAAAAACAAAAAATCCAGGATAGCTAAAACAATCCTGTACAATAAAAGAACTTGCAGAGGTATCACCACCCCTGATTTCAAGCTGTACTACAGAGCAGTAATAGTAAAAACCACGTGGTATTGGCATAAAAACAGACAGGTTGATTAGTAGAATTGAATCAAAGACCCAGATGAGAATGCACACACCTATTGACACCTTACTTTTGATAAAGAACCTGGAAATATACAATGGAAAAAGGAAAGCGTCTTCAACAAATGGTGCTGGTTTAACTGGATGTTGACATGTAAAAAAAATGTAAATAGATCCATATCAACCTACACAAAACTCCAAATGGATCAAAGACCTCAACATAAAACCGGATACATTGAACTTGATAGAAAAAAAGTGTGGAGTAGCCTTGAACACATTAACATAGGAAACTTCTTGAACAGAATATTATTAGAACTGGCACTAAGATCAACAATTAATAAATGGGACCTCATGTAATTGAAAAGCTTCTATAAGGTAAAGGACACCATCAACAGGACAAAATGACAGCCTACAGAATGGGAAAAGATTTTCACCAACTTCACATCTGACAGAAGGCTAATATCCAAAATATATAAAGAACTCAAGAAACTAGATATCAAAAAATCAAATAATTCAAATTTAAAATGGGGTACAGATCTAAACAGAGAATTCTTAACACAGGAATCTCAAATGGCCAAGAACACTTAAAGAAATGTTCAACATACTTAGCTATCAGGGAAAATAAAATCAAAATGATTCTGAGATTCCATCTTGCACCTGTCAGAATGGCTAAGATCAAAAACAAAACTGACAGGTCATGCAGACAAGGATGTGGAACAAGGGGAACACTTCTCTATTGCTGGTGGGAGTGCAAGCTTGTACAAACACTTTGGAACTAAATATGACAATTTCTCAGAAAATTGGGAATAGTTCTTCCTCAAGACTCAGTTGTACCACTTTTGGGCATATATCCAAAGATGCTCCATCCTACCATAAGGACACTTGCCCAACTATGCTCATCGTGGCTTTATTCATAATAGCCAGGAACTGAAAACAACCTAGATGTCCCTCAACAGAAGAATGGATAAAGAAAATATGGTACATTTACACAATGGAGTATTATCAGCTATTTTAAAAATCATGAAATTTGCAATCAAATGGATAGAAATAGGAAATAAATCATCCTGAGTGAGGTAAACCAGACCCCAGACAAACATGTTATATACTGACTTATAAGTGGATATTAACTGTCAAGTAAAGGATAATCGTAAAACAATCCACAGATCCAGAGAGGCTAAGTAACAAGGAGAGCTCAGGGGGCTGGGGAATAGGTGGATCTCTCTGAGAAATGTAAATAGATTTTTTGGGTGGATTGGGGTCAGGTGGTGAAGGGAACAAGATGGAACAGGTGGAGGGTGAAGGAAGAGAGTACTGGAATTGGGGAGCATTTCAAGGGGTGAGGTAGAAACTTAGTGCAATAGTGAAGACTCCTAGTGATGTGTGATATAGAGCCTGAAACAGCCATTTTTGGTAACCAGGCAAGGCTTCCAGTGGAGGGATTGGGACACCAACCCAGCCACAAAACATTCCACCTACAATTTGCCCTGCCTGCAAAATGTTCTGGGGTGAAGGTGGCAAAGAACTTGTGGGAGTGGCCAACCAATGACTGGTCCAACTTGAGATCCATGCCATTAGAAAGAGCCCACTACTGACACTACCTGGGTGACTAGGAACCAGAGTCTGGATAGCCCAAAGACCTAGGATAGAACCAAACACAAAGTCTGAGGGGTTCAATTAAATGAATGCTAATAATAATCTGCTGTACTCATACTACAAAGCCTAGCATTATTGTCACCAGAGGGCCTTCACCCAGCAATTTATGGGAGCAGTGCAGAAACCCACAGCCAAGCATTAGGCAGAACTTGTGGAATCCTGCTGAAGAGAGTGAGGAAGGATTGTAGGAGACAGAGAGGTCAAGAACACCACAAGAAAAATCACAGAATCAACTAACCAGGACTCACAGGGGCTTACAGAGATGAAATTGACAATCAGGGAGCCTGTCTGGGTCTGATCTAGGTCCTCTGAATATATGTTATGGTTTTGTAGCTTTGTGTTCTTGTGGGACTCCTAACAGTGGGTGTGGGTGCTTGTCTCTGCCTCTTTTGCCTGCTTTTGGGGCCCCTTTCTTCCTACTAGGTTGCCTGTCTAGACTTATCATTACTTGATAGTCCATACTTGGTTGATATACCTGGGAAACCTGTCCTTTTCTGAAGGGAAAGGAAGAAGAGAGGGTCTAGGGGTGAGGGGAGGTGGTGGGGAAAGGATTAGGAGGTGAGGAGGGAGGAAAAACTGCAGTCAGGATGTAATATATAAGAGAAGAACAAATAAAAAAAGAAAAAACCCACAGAGATTTCTTTGCAAATATTGATCATATAATGTTCCAAATCAACTCAAAATGGAATACATCCCTAAACGTAAAGGTTGAAATTGGACTTAGTTATGATGGCATACTTGTCACTAGAGTATTTGAGAGGCTACAGAAGGAGGGTCAGGAGTTCAAGGTGATCTTTGGCTACATGGAGAGTTCAAGGTCAATCTGGGCAGTGTGAGACCCTGTCTCAAAACCCACAAATAAATGAATATGTACATAAGTATGTACATACATGCATACATACATACATACATACACACACCTTTGTGACCTTGAGTTAGGCAATGGTTTCTAAGCATGACATCAAAAGCAAATACTAAAGCATCAAAACAAAAGTAAATAAATTATACATCACTAAGACGTTCATGCTTCAGAGGACAACCCCAGGAATGTACGAACATAATCACAAACATGGAGAAAATTTTGCAAACCACACAGGTGGTAAGAGATGTTCATGCAAAACATATTAAAGACACCTAGGTATCAATAAATAAACTAATTTAAAAATGAGCAAAAGGTTTGAATACATGTAATAAACAATTCAATTTCTAAATAAGCAAACAGATTGGAATAGACTTTTCCCCAAACAGCATATACTACTGGTTAATAAACATGTGAAAGGAGTTCAGCATTGTTAGCAGTTCAAAAAAATGCACATGAAACCCACAATAAGTAACTGTTTTAAAAATGTTATTTGTGGATCCATGCTCATGGATAGGTAGGATCAACATAATAAAAATGGCTATCCTACCAAAAGCAATATATAGATTCAATACAATTCCTATCAAAATACCAACACAATTTTTTATAGACTTGGAAAGAGCTATTCTCAATTTCATATGGAACAACAAAAAAACCCAGAATAGCTAAATCAATCCTGTACAAAAAAAAAAAAAAAAAAACAAAAAAAAAACCATCTGGAGGTATCACCATCCCAGATTTCAAACTGTACTACAGGGCAATAGTAATAAAAACAGCATGGTATTGGTATAGAAACAGACCAGTAGATCAATGGAATTGAATTGAAGACCCAGAAATGGACCCACACACCTATGGCCACCTAATTTTTGACAAAGAAGCCAAACCACACAATGGAAAAAGGACAGCATCTTCAACAAATGGTGCTGGTCCAACTGGATGTCCACTTGTAAAAGAATGAAATTAGACCCATACTTATCACCTTGTACAAAACTTAAGTCCAAGTGGATCAAAGACTTTAACATAAGGCCAGTCACACTAAATCTACTAGAAGAGAAAAAGTGAGGAAAACCCTCGAACTCATTGGCACAGGTGACAACTTCCTGAACAGAACACAACCACTCAGGACCTGAGACCAACAATCAATAAATGGGACCTCATAAAACTGAAAAGCTTCTGTAAGGCAAAAGACACTGTCATTCGAACAAAATGGCAGCTTACAGACTGGGAGAAAATCTTCACCAACCCCACATCTGACAGAGGGCTAATATAGAAAATCTACAAAGAACTCAAGAAATTAAATACCAAGAAACCAAATAATCCAATCAAAAAATGAGGGATGGAGCTAAATAGAGAATTCACAAAGGAGGAATTCCTAATGGCTGAGAGACACTTGAAGAAATGCTCAACATCCTTAATCATCAGAGAAATGCAACTCAAGACGACCCTGAGATTCCATCTCACACCTGTCAGAATGGCTAAGATCAAAAGCTCAAATGACATCACATGCTGGCGAGGGTGTGGAGAAAGGGGAACCCTCCTCCATTGCTGGTGGGAGTGCAGGCTTGTGCAACCACTATAGAGGTCAGTCTGGTGATATCTTAGAAAACTTGGAATAGCTTTGCCTGAGGACCAGCCATATCACTTCTGAGTATACACCCAAATGACTCCTCACCGAATCATAAGGAAGTTTCCTCATCTATGTTCATAGCAGCCTTATTTGTAACAGCTAGAAACGGGAAACAACCCAGATGTCCCTCAACCAAAGAATGGATTAAAAAACTGTGGTACATCTACACAATGGAATATTACTCAGCTATCAGAAACAATGAAATTATGCGATTTCCAGCCAAATGGATGGAACTACAGAAGCTCATCCTAAGTGAGCTAACCCAGACTCAGAAGGATGCACATGGCATCTATTCACTTATAGTAGGACTTTAGCTATATAGTACAGTATATCGATACTACAACCAACACACCAAAGGGAACATGGACACAGACTTTTTATTTTTTTAATTTGTTTGTTTGTTTGTTTTTTAGACTTCTCTCCCTGGCAATGAGACACTTTTCACTGGTGGTACTGCCTTGTAGACCCCCAGTGTACAAGGAGGCTCTAGGCCCTCAAATGACCTCTGAACTGGGGCAAGGGACTGTTACGTAGGGACACTCCAATCCAGAGGAGTGGGATGGAAGGGTTATGGGGTTAAAAAAAAAAAAAGAAAAAGAAATGTGAAGTTTCGGCCTTTTGCTACCAATTGTCATAAACTGTCTAGGATAATTAAGAAATGCAAACTACTAGTCATGCAAGCTTGCCATTTTGTTAGGTACTATGACAGTCTATTGTAGTTATTATCTAAGCTAATCAGAAATCAAGTTGCTAAGAGACAAGCGACATTTGGTTATCTAAATATAAGAGATAGATAGGGCATCTTCAAAAACCTCAAGAGATCTGCAGAATATGGCATTTAAAGATGTTGTCTTAACTTTAGATTTTTTGATATCAAGACATGTCAGCTCCTGACAGCACCCCCTATTCTACTCCAAGTAGAAGATGAGCATTGAAGAATCTCCAGTGGGAGATGGTTGAATTAGTGGCAAGCCTATCTCTTGGCACGAAAAACCCCTTGCTTCAACTGTAGACAGAATGCTGTCCAAAAAGGACAAAACTTGGAAGCAGGTAAGTTGACAGCCTAGCTCTGCCAAGACAGGGTAGGTAAGTCCTTCATAATTCCTTCTCTGCAATCAATGACTGTCAGAGAAACGGGGCCAAAAGGCTGAAGATTGATGCTGTAATGTATGGAGAGAAAATGGGAACTGTCCAGGCAACCACTGGTATGTCATTTCTTAGTTTGGAAGCTGTGGGCCCTACACTTCCTATATAATCATACATATTTATCCCTCTCAGGTCTCTGAGGTAGTTGAAGAATAGCTAGAGTCTCATAGTTCAATTTTGAGTTGTTTAGGAATCAAGAGGGTGTTCTGGATCTAAGAAGATGTTGTTAAAATTGTGATGCAAGTTAGTATGAAAGCTGAGTTAGATATAGAACTTTAAACTCATGGAGATGGTTAGATAGTAGAATATTAAAGTCAGGTGCCAAATACATATGGACTGGTCATTGGGAATGTATGCTAAGCCATATAACTCTCATAATTGTGGCCTATTTATTTCTGTTGGTTTTATATTGTATTTATTGTTATAAGAGAAAGAATCATTTGTTGAACTGAAAGGGGGAGTTGTTGGAAGTAAAAAGATATACCTTAAACTTAAAAAAAAGGGAAGAGGTTGGGGGGTTAAGGGGGAAGAGAGTGGGAGGGTGGGACTGGAGGGGGGAGTAGGGAGGAGATTGTAACTTGAAGAAATAAAAAAAATGATCACCATATGAAAAAAAATGCTATTTGTTAAGAATTTCATACAATGTGGTTTGATTATATTTAATCCCCTCTTCAACTCTCCCCAGATCCAACCTCCTTCCCTATCTACCCAACTTTGTGGCCATTTCTTTCCCCAAGCAAGACAAATTTGTGCTGCCCAAATATTCTTGGCATGTGGACTTCCAGTGGAGCACAGAGGCTACACTTTTAGAGAAGGCTGACTCTCCTGCTTCCAGAAGCTGACAGCTACCAATAGTTCCATCACTGGGAATAAAATGTCATGCCCAACTCCCCCCTCCATGGTAAGATTTGGCGTGCCTTGGGCTTGCACAGCTCTTGTCCATGCTGCCCCAACTGCTGTGAGAACATATGTGCAACTACCCTGCTGTGTACAGAAGGGAATTTCCTTGTAGTTATCTGCTGCTTTTGGCTCTTATACCCTTTCTATGCCCTCTTCACAGCAATATTTGACCCTTAAGAGGAAGGGATGTGATATATATCTCCATCTAGGGCTGGTCATTGTGCAACCTCATATTTCTGTTCCTTGACCAGTTCTGGGTCTCTGTGTTAATCACTATTGACTGCAAATAGAAATGTCTCTGACAAAGGTTGAAAGATGCATTAGTCTATGGGTATAATGATAAATCATTAGCAGTTGGTTTAATATGATGCCCATTTACTCATAAGTACCTTTGATATCTACCAAGAAAGGTAAATCAATAACAAAATGAGAAGCACTGGGTGGGGTGGGTAGAAAGTGAGGACTCCTATACATTGTTGGCAACATTATGAAGTACTGAAGCCACTATGAAAACAGATTTGCAGTTCCTCGAAACTTTAAACAAGATTGTGAGATGCAGAAGTTCCAATACCAGATATAGAATCAGGAGAAATGGAAACATGTTCACATAAAAACTTGTGCATTGATGTTCACACTACTATTATTTATAACAGCCCAAAGAGACAACTTAATATCCAGCAACTGAAGTGTAGATAAATAAAACTCCGTACTGCTATCCAAAGGAATTCATTTGGCCAGAGAGAGTAAGTACTGGTGCTTGAAACAACATGAGTTTGGAGCACAGTGGGCTTTTTAAAAGGCTAGTCAAGATGGTCGTGTATTGCTTGTTTCCAGTTTCCTTGGAAAATTAATAGCAGAGTTGGCACAGTCACAGACACAGAAAGTAGGGTGGTAACTGCCAAGGGCCAGGCTGAGGAATGGCTATGAGGAGCCAAATGGTTGTGATGTTTTAAAATTAGGTAAATATGATAGGCGTGATTCCACAACAGTACTAAAATGACTTAATTTGAACACTTTGAAAGAGTGAAGGTCATGGTATATTACTTATATAGTAATAATTTGGCTGTAAAATACAGAAAAAAGCAGGAATCACTGTAGTAATATCAGATATAATGGAGTTTGAACCAAGAAAGATTGCCAGGCTTGAAAGGGGGTGTTGCTTCTAATAAAAGTCTCAGTTCATGAAGGACACAGAGGGATCCTAAACATGTGTGGACCAAACATCATAACCACAAAATATGTGACACAAAATCTAATTGACTTGGGGGAACAGACAGATAGCCACCTATTACAGATGAGGACCTTATCCTTCTTTCAACAATTGATAGAACAACTGTATAAGAAGAAGCAAGAATATAGACTCTGTATCATCAACTGAAAGGAATTGACATAGGTAGAAAATTCTACACAGTTGCCTTAGAATGCAAGCACTCAAGGGACATATTTTGTTCATCCAATTATAGAACATAGAAAATCATGAATTATAATCTGTGCCTAAAACACAAATCTCAAAAAATGCAAAACAATTGAAGCCACAGAATTATGTTCTTCAATTAGAAAAGAATAATAGAAGACCAGGAAAATCTCACCACATTCTTATACTAGCCAACATACCTCCAATTAACTCATGGGAGTAGAATAGATTAAATGTCTCAAGTCTGTAATCTTCCACTATAGGAAGCTAGAAAAGAAATGAGGATGAATTAAGCTCAAAGCAAGCAAGAAAGCAGAGAGAAAGAGAGAGAAAGATAATATAAGTTAGAAATTAAGAAAAGTGCAAATAAGAGATGAAAACTCAATGAACCAAAGAGAATACCTCTCAGTCACTGTGAGCCACTCCAAATCACAGAATAGAGTGCAGCAGCAAAGGGGGTGAACACTTCGTATCTCTAATTGTAGGTCATCCACAGCCATACCACACTGAACATGCCCAGTCTCTTCTAATGGTAGGTCATGAACACTTCAATTCATCTAAGATCCAGGAAATGATAAAATTACAAACTGGAGAGGATATTCGTGTTTTCCAGGGTTAGGGTTGATGAGAGGTGAGATTAAGTAGAGGCATCATGGGAGACCTTGTGGCCTTGGAAGAGTTTTGTACCTTTATAGTGATAGTGGGCACACAACTACACACATATGGCAAGTGGCATAGAACTATACTCACACATCTCTCCAATGTCTCTTTTCCTGTTTGGATGTCACTCAATAGTTATGTACAATGGTACTAATGGAAGAGATCTCTCTATACTTTCTTTGCAACTTCTTGAGAATCTAGTTATCTTAAAATAAGAGGTTTCAAAGAAAAATTGCTAGATAAATTCATTTTAAAAAATATTTATTGTACTTTGCATGTTTATTATCATCCATAAGTGCCCACTTATGAATAATTGTGGTGAATACTTATTGAGAGTGAGAGAAGGCATCACGAGGCTTGTTGCTAAGTTCTGCTATCATCCACGCTTCACTTTGGTTACTGGGGAAATTCATTAACCTCCATGCGGGTTTGCAGTCTATTTACAGGATTGGTACTTTATACTTTTGCTCCTACTGTGTGGGAAGGGAAAGGAAGGGCAGGGAAGGGAAAGGAAAAAAGCAGGTTTTCTTGTTCAGACCAACAGAGTGCCTGAGAAGATCAAGTAATCCATTATGATGTGTTATCATGACTTGTACACAGGAAATGCTTGCTTGATTTAATTGCATTGACTCACAGACAAAGGTTATGTGTAAATTATTAAGAAATGTACAACAGAGGGTAGTGCAGGGCTGTGTTTGTGGTTCATAATTAATGAAGACTGTAGAATCTTCGCAGGACTGAATGTGAGGAAGAGTCTTACTGAGCTGTTCAAATCACATATAGCCTTGGTGCAGATGGTCTGAGGATGCTCTGTCCTACCCACGTGGCTCCCTCTTACTAGGGAATCTGGAGTAGATACTTTAGAGCTAAGAGACCCTTTCCTAGAGTGAGCCAGTCACTTCCTGTTTGCTATGGGTGGCAGGTTTGATAGATGACATTTAACTTCTTCAGGGAATTCTCATGAAAGAAAGTGAGCCTTGCCTGGAAGGTCATCCCAACAGTTGGAGCCACACATAATACATATCTTACATAGATAACAAAAGTTCTATCCCTTTCCTGTGAAATGGGCCCAAAACTGTTTTGTCATTTATGCTAAAAAGTGTACTCCTGGGAACAGGATATAGCTAGGGGCCAGTTGGCATCATCCCTCACTAAGCTCTTTTCTGCCCATTTTTCCTCTTGCCCTGGCCCTTTCTCTCTTTATTGAGAACTCAGTCATTTGCATACTCTTGCATCCCTTTCCCAGGGTCTCTGCTCAATTCAGATTCCTACAGGTGTCACTCAAGTGGATTGGGTTTTGAGCACAAGACTGAGGAAATATGGATGCAGCTAAAACACATGCAGTGGTTTGAATGAAAATGACACTCAGGGGTTCATAGAGAGTGGCACTATTAGGAGCTGTGGTGGTGTTGGAACAAGTGGGTCACTGGGAATGGGCTTTGAGGTCTCAGATGCTCAAGCCAGACCCATTGTCTCCCTCTCTTCCTGCTGCCTGCTGATCTGGTTGTAGAACTCTCAGCTACCTCTCCAGCACCATGCCTGCCCATGTGCTGTCATGCTTCCCACCATGATGATAATAGATTAAGCCACTGAAACTATAAGCCAGCCCCAATTAAATGTTTCCTTATAAGAGTTGACATAGTCAAGGTGTCTCTTCAGAGCAATAGAACACTAACTCAGACAACACACAGTGCCCATGCTTCTCAAATCAGAGCAACAAAAACTTCTGATATTAAATGTATCTCAAATACTGCAATTCTGTCTGTGTGAAATCCACATGTAATTGGGCATTTGTTGTTTTTCTCAGCTAGATCAGGAACTTCTTTGTGGGTAGAGTAGTGGTTGACTAGTTAGTCAAAGGTTTCTTCACAGAACCAAAAACTTTGGGGATTTCTTAGAAAAGCCGATTCACAGGCTTCATCTTGCTTCTGCTGAACTAAGCTCTGCATTTAGATAAAACTACCCATAGCTCTCATGCACACATGTACTGAAGGGGTAGCCAGCTGAAGGAGAGAGCACTGGGGGGATCTTAACAATCTGTATTCTCATCTCCAGTACTCATTTCCTTTTTAAAATTGTATATGCAGGACTGCCACAACTCTTAAGTTTTCAAAAGAAGGTGGAGGTTGGATTTGTACAGAGAACCTTTACATGCATAGATTGTGGTAACCGTTTAGTATATCTTAAATTCTTAGTGAACCAAACAAGCGTGTGAACTAACTCAGTCTCTGAGTCACTAGTGGTCTAAATAGTGGAGTTATTACTCCACTAATAGCTAAATAAATGGAACTACCATTACTCTAAAGCCATTCCTACAGAAAAGGTAACATGATGAATGGGAATTCCTGAACTCTCACACCGGTGACGAAAACCATACCTAGGTTAGCAAAATCTATAATGTTCAATGAGCACTTCTTATGTGCCTTGTCCATACATTCAGAGGATGGTGTGCTCTGATGTGAAATGTCCCACAGGCACTGAGGTTGAGGTTTTAAAGTATTTTTATGAAGATTTATTTTTTAACATGTATATTTGACCTGCATGAATGTTAGTGAACTATATATATGTGCAGTATCTGTGGATGCTAGAAAAGGACATCAGATACCCTGGAACTAGAGTCACAGATGGTTGTGAGCTGCACAATGTGGGTACCGGGAACCAAACCTGGGTCCTCTGGAAGAACAGCAAATGCTCTTAACCACTAAGCCATCTCTCCAGCCTCTGGCCTTGAAGATTTATTTATTTATTTATTTATCTACCTTATTTATTAGTGTAAAAATAACTTCCTGTAGGCTAGAATATACCTGGATTATCTTTTAAGAATGTATTTTCAATTAAAATTATATCACCTGGCCTCTTCCCTTTCCTTTCTCTAGCTTCTCACTTGACCTCTCTCTCCAATCTCTCTTATACCCTCCTCAATTCTCAAACTAACACATACCACATTTACAATATAGCATCAAAAACAATAAATATATTGGAATAAATGTAATTAAGGAGTTAAAAGACTTCTATAGTGAAAACTTCAAAATTTCTGAAGTAACAAGTTGGGAAAGATAGTAGAAAATGGAAAGACATCCCATGTTCATGGATTGGTAGAATTAATAAGCCAAAACTGTACAATGGAAAAAGGACAGCATTTTCAATTAAAGGTGCTGGTCTAACTGGATATTGACATGTAAAAGAATGAAATTAGACCCATACTTGTCACCTTGCACAAAACTTAAGTCCAAGTGGGTCAAAGTCCTTAACATATGGCCAGACACACTAAATCTATTAGAAGAGAAAGTGGGGAAAACCCTCGAACTCATCGGCACAGGTGACAACTTACTGAACAGAACACCAACAGCTCAGGGTCTAAGACCAACAATCAAACTTAAAAGCTTCTGTAAGGCAAAAGACACTGTCATTCGAATATAACAGCAACATACATATTGGGAAAAGATCTTCACCAACCCCACATCTGACAGAGGACTAAGATCTAAAATTTACAAAGAACTCAAGAAATTAAATGCCAAGAAACCAAATAATCCAATCAAAAAATGGGGAACAGAGCTAAAGAGAGAAGTCACAAGGGAGGAATCTCTAATGGTTGAGAGATACTTGAAGAAATGCTCAGCATCCTTAGTCATCAGAGAAATGCAGCTCAAGATGACTCTGAGGTTCCATTTCACACCTGTCAGAATGGCTAAGATCAAAAACTCAAATGACAGCACATGCTGGCGAGGGTGTGGAGAAAGGGAAACCCTACTCCATTGCTGGTGGGAGTGCAGGCTTGTGCAACCACTATGGAGGTCAGTCTGGCGATATCTTAGAAAACTTGGAATAGCTCTACCTCAAGACCCAGCCATACCACTTCTGGGTATACATCCAAATGATTTCTCACCAAACCATAAGGATGTTTCCTCATCTATTTTCATAGCAGCCTTATTTGTAATAGTTAGAAACTGGAAACAACCCAGATGTCCCTCAACCAAGGAATGGATAAAACAAAACAAAACCTATGGTACATCTACACAATGAAATACTATTCAGCCATCAGAAACAATGAAATCATGCAGTTTGCAGCCAAATGGATGGAACTAGAGAAGCTCATTCTGAGTGAGCTAACCCAGACTCAGAAGGGTGCACATGGCATCTATTCACTTATAATCAGATTTTAGCCACATAGTACAACATAACTGTAGTACAGCCAATGCACCAAAGTGAACAGGGACATAGATTTTGTTACCTGTCAATGAGACATTTTGCCCTAGTGGTGCTGCCTTGTAGGCCCCCAGTGTATGAGGAGGCTCTTGGCCCTCATATGACTGCTGAACTGGGGAGGAGGACTGTCATGTAGGGACACTCCACTCCAGAGGATGGGGATAGAGGGTGGGAGGCCGGGACTGGGAGGGGTGGAAAGAGGGTACTGTGATGGAGATGTAACCTGAAGTGATAAATAAACATTAAAAAAAGAAAATTAACAATAAAAAAAGAATTAATATTGTAAAAATGGCCATCCTACCCAAAACAATTTACAGATTCAGTGCACTCTCAATCAAAATACATCCAACATTCTTTACAGAAATAGGAAAAAACCCTAACATTCATAAGGACCCCCAAAAACGATAGCCCCCCCACATAAACTTGAGTAAAAAAAAAACAAAAATAACAAAACTAATACAACAGGAATTGTAATTCAAGACTTCAAGATGTAGTATAGAACCCTAGTAATAAAAACCAATATGATGCTGTTTCAAAAAACTACAACAATAAAAACAACAAAACAAAACAAAAAGACATGTAGATCTCTGAGTGTAGAAATACAGGTTCTGTGCCATCCTCCTCTCTTTACCCATATGAGTCCAGGATTTTGCAGTCTTACCACATTAATTCCAATTGCCTAGGGCTCGTTCCCTACTGCAATGTAATGTGTAAAAATATATTTGTTCCTCTAATCTCAGGTTCATAGTTCACACTTGTTCCTGTATGACCAAATTCAGTCACTCAGAGACTCACATCGCTGGTAAAGCAGAGACCCTTCCCCTGCTGCCCAGGATACTCAGCATGTCCACTGTGGGAAGCACTTCAGTGTGGGGTAAACAGTAATGGGGGAGGATAGTCCCTTACTTGGTAATGCCCCACTCCAGTACTTACCCTAAATGGATAGACTGGCTTAGTTGGCTGAGTGAGCAGTGCTTGGCTGTGGTTTATGGGAAAGAAAAAGGCCTTCACTTCAATTTTAGCCTTGTTTACAAGACCTATTTAAATCAATTATAAAATTACAAACAAGAATGTGTTTATAGTCTTTGGAGTTCAACAGATTTCTTCTAACTTGGCTATTTTGTAGTTTAAAAAATACACAAAGTTTGAGTTTTATTTATCCATGTGTTCATGCTTACTAAATGTTTAGGTTTTCAATTACATGAGATATATTTTATATGTTTTACTATGTCAGTTTGATATGGACCGCGGGAGTTTGATCACTGGCCATTTTTTTAATTTGTTTCCTTAATTTTCTCACAAAATGACTAGCAAAAAGAAAATAGTATTTAAGGAGCAAAACATGGTAAAAACATTTTGTCCATTTAAAATGTTTTCTTATGTACTGATATAAGATAATTTTTCCAGCTATCATATTGTATCATAATTTTATAAAAGTCTTCAAGAACATCAGCCTGCAATACTTTCACCATTTACAAGCTTGTTATAACTTGTTTTGTGAAGTAGTAGGTAGCACTTAGAGATGAACTGACAGCTATAGTATCACTGTTATTTAAGAGGTCCCAAAGAGATAACACCAATTTCTGAAAGGTCTAACTCTCAGAGAAAAATCTGCCAATCACAATTAAAATACAAAATATGTATTTATAGACAGTTGGAGCAAGCTTTACGACTGCAGTATGAGAAAGCTCTTTTTTTCCACTTCCTCCCTATGAATATTAACTATAACACACACTTATCTTTAGGTTAAGGAAAAAGAAAACCTGTGTTTCTGGAACATGAAAACAAATCGAACACAATTTTCTCCTGAAACCGATCATGTCTGCATTTCCGTAGCCCTTGTCTATAAAAGCTACGCTGAAATGTGCTCATGTACTCATTTAAGAAATATTAATGGAGGACTTATAGAGTTAGATATGGCAGTAATCGAGGTAGATATCACCCCCACTGTGAGGGTGACAGTGTTCTCATAAAGATATGGACAAAGATCAAAGAAGTGACACAAACAAATTATGGCTGGCCCCAGATTTGAGGCTCTCTATATACAGTCAAGAAACTGGATCAAAAATATGAAGGGAGAAAGAACTGAACATATATACAGGTCTTTGTTATTGTTATCTAGAGTATTCACATAGGATTTACATTATATTACTATATATTCGTTGTCTAGAAATGATCAGAATATAAGGGAAGATATATGGAGGTTATATGGAAATATAGCAGGTTATAGAAGGAACTTGAATCTGGATTTCCGTATCTGGGAGGTCTTGGAACTAATCTCGTGTGGATCCTGAAGGATGCCTTTAAGTGTAGATTTTGGAGAATAGAGTAGAGCATGTGACTAAGCAATGGCAGAAATAGTTTAGATGCTGTAATTGATAAGAGAATGTGGTATTTTAGCCCGTTACAGAGAAAAACAACAGGGTGAAGATGGTGTAGCCAGGGGGAGCAGCAGGCCTCAGAGTAGGAGAGAAACCCATGATTGCTGTGGAACAGGTCTATGCTACTGCCAATTACTCTCATGAGAAGTAAGACAGGACAGAAACATGAGTCAGGTCAGAGATGCGTGGCTCTGATTTTCAGTGCATGAATTTATTCGAAGTGTAAGGATAAACCATAGGAAGTTTTTAAAAGTTTGATCAATGTAATCTGATTGCTCTTGTACTTTTTAAGATATCTTAAAAGATGCTAAGCTTGGAGAGAAAACTTTAAATTTTTTCTTTAAGAAACTAGGCAACCAGGTGGTGGTGGCACCTTTAAATCCAGGCAGATCTCTATAATTTCAAGGCCAGTCTGGTCTACATATTGAGTTCCAGGACTGCCAGGGTTACACACAGAAAAACCTTGTTTTGAGAGAAAAAGAAAAAAGGAAAAAGAAAAGAAAAAGAAACTAGGTGTTCTACATACAGCTTCATCCCTATGTTCCAGCATCTTTGGTACAGGAATGTACTCTTCACACTCTCAAAAGAAAAATGTAAACACCAAGCCAGCCACAAAAACCTTTAATTTACAATGGAGTACTACCTGCAAGATATGCTAGTGCAATGGTGGCACAAAGCTTGTGGGAAGAACCAACTATTATCTGGTTAGACTTAAGGCCCACTCCACAAGATGGAACTGATATCTGACACTGCTTGAGTGACAAGGAACCTGAGACTAGATAGCCTAGTGACCTAAGGTAAAACCAAATGATACTAGCCTAAAAAAAAAATGGAGTGATAAAATGACTCCTGATGATATTCTTCTATATTCATAGATTAGTTCAGTCATCATCAGAGAAGCTTCCTCTTGCAGCAGATAGGAATAAATATAGACACTCACAAGCAGACTTTACCCAGCGAGTGAGAGACCTTTGAACACTCAGTCTTAAATGGGATATCTCCTTCCAATCTCTCCCCGCAAGGCTCAGAGAACCCCATGGAAGAGGCAGAAAGAGTGTAAGACCCAGAGGGGAGGAAGGACCAACGCCAAGCAAACAAAGCCCTCTAATTCAACATGAGGAAAGCTCATATGAACATCTAGTGACTGAAGCAGCAAGCACAGGCCCTGCCCAGGGCTGTGCCAGGTCTTCTGCGTTTATATTATGGCTTTCAGTTTAGTGTTTTCATGGGATTCCTGAGTATGTGAACACTTAGGTCTCTGATTTTTATGCCTTCTGTTTGCCTCTTTTCCTTCTACTGGTTTGTCCTGTCCAACAATCAATGTGATGGTTGTTGTTGTATCTTATTATATTTTATTTTGTTCCATTTTAAAAAAGAGAACAAAAGATGTTGGTAGAAAAAAAAAGAAAGAAAAAAGAGAGAACAAGAAGAAAGAAAAAGAAATGAGGCTTTCATAGGTGATGATCTGAGCTAGGGTAGAGCTATAAGGAAGTAACAATCCTGTGCTATTTGTTGGAAGAGAAAATTGACAGTTGGTGGCTTGGCGACTGGATGGAAGCTAACAAAGGGGATCAAGGGTGACTCCTGCTCTTGGCTTAAGAATCCACATGGATGCCTCTTGCTGACCTGCACAGAAAATGTCTCTGTTACGTCACATCAAGTGGTTCAGGCTGCCTGGCATAACCCTTTTATCTTGTCCCTTCCTAGTCCTTACTGCAGGGTGACTGTGACTGTGGTTTCCTATTTACATGATCCTGCTATGGGCGGAATGTTGATACCAGCCACTGTTTTTAAAAGCAAAGGGGGAAAAGAACCTTTCCAAAACAACTTCTTGCATATGTTCAGTTGATATGACAAAGAACCTTGGTTGTGGAAAAATGAACAGCAGATGTGATGTAGAGCTGTCATTCAAGCCTGCATTGTGTGGCCCAACTTTCACTCTGATGTGCTGGCAGCAGGTGGCAGGAGGGCTCTAACATTTACTCACAATGTAGCACTATGGCTGTGCCCTTTATACAAGTCAGTAGAGAACTAATCCCTGCCGAATCAATATCTCTAACTTCTTGAACATTTAAATTAAAAAAAAAAATCTTCTGCCCAAAATTCCTCTTGGCACCTGCCAATTTTGTATCATAAAACCAAATTCTCACAAGGTAGACTTTTAAAAGGAACTATTTTCTGTGACAATATGAGACATTAAAGAATTAATAAAAAATAATAAAGCAATCCCTGTCTAGTTCACAGGCATTACAGTCTTCTGTATAAATTCTCACAGGTCAACTAAACAAAACAGTTCAGGGTCAAAATCTCATCTAGTCACTTAGATTAAAAATTATTTTCCCTAACGTGTATCCTAGATGAAGCTTTTTCATGCAAATAAATAGCAGGGACTTTATCCTCTCTTCCTTTATTACCTGGGCATGTCGTGAATTCGAAGAGAACATTTTGTTCTGTATTCTCATTACATGCGTTATCGGGAAAAATCTATTCCTTGCATACATATCATTAGAAGCTGTTCTGAGCGTGAGGCTCCATCACCCGGCTCGTCACGGCCACTCATTGTAATAGTGACAGTTTAATCTTTTTGTTTCATACAAGATTAAGAGTCACATCATATCCATTTCTTCATAGCTTGGATGATGAATCCAATTGCCCTCAATCCGTATCAAAATCTATCACCATCCTAAGATGAGCTCTATTTGCCCAAATATACTAGGTAATTATCTACTGTTATGGGAAAATACTTGGCTGATGGGAAGACTCGGGACTACGGTTTTTCTAAAAGATGTTTACCCACATATAAGAGGCCAAGCAAGAGTACTGTGCGATGCCATTTCTTTTAGCTGAGCAAATAAGCCAGAATCATTTCTCACTCTTCCGCTTAGGTGTTCAGGAGACATCATTCCATTTGGTCATTTGGTTTATTGGCTGTTGAAACATGTCAGCTACCTTTGAAGTAAAATGACTTTTCAAAGCCCTTTATTGGATCTCAAGATATGTCCGTTAAGAGAGAGAATAAATAAATAAACAGATGGCATTTGGGCACAAAGAAAAACAGCCTTCACTCAAAAAACTATTTATTAAAATGATAGTACAATGCACTGAGAACCTGAGGCGGCAAGTCACAAATAAGAAATATGGGGAGAAGAGGAGCTGTCAGAATTTAAATCATGTGGCAGCTTTCCATCAGAAATGCAACAGTAATTTAGAGTTGTGCTCTTCTGGCAGATTTATTTGCCAGTAAACAAACAAAAGGATTTTTTTTTCTTGACAGCAGTGGCAGCTTCAAGAACAGAATCACACAGATTGGAGGGGATGCTGGAGAATTTATGTGGTTTATTCCTTACACAGGCTATGTGCATAATTCATTCCTGCTTCTATTAATATTGAGGCCCAACTTCCTACAAAGGAGCACCAGGACATCCTGTCCTGTTGGCCACAGTTTGGAAGAGCTGCATAGTGAGTGTCCAGAAGAGGAAGCTCTTCTCAGTCTCTGCAACAGTGTCCAGGTCCTGAGTACAAATTCCACAAGTGAGACAATGGGTCTGGAAGATTCTGGAACTGTGCCAAGTTGGAAGCATTTCTGTGCTTGGTACCAATGTTGGCTCAGGTTTTGAAGTGAGAAATTTGAAGGATTGTCCTGGCCACCTCATGGTAGTAAGGTGATGATTTAATTTTTAGTCACAATATTGTTTTTCTAGGCAGTGCCCTAAATGTTCATGTATGTGAAGCTAAAAGGTTTTGAAAGCTTTCCTGGTAGCACCATCCAGTAGCACTTACAAACATCCTGCTTCAATTACTGGACCACAGGTATCAGGGAAGTAAGTCATTTTAGGTGGGAAAACTATTGCCTGAAAAACAAAATCATGGTATTGTTAGTTCAAACAAAGAGAGCTGATGTTGGAAAGACAATGAGTAATGTCCACCATCTTAACAAAAGCCTTTTCTTGTAATATCTTGAAATAGCAGGAGCATAACACTTATTTGAATATAAAAGGGAAAAGTTAACTGGATTAGAATCTTATCCTCAACAAATGTGTTATCTACAAAGGAATCATAATAACTGCACCAGAAATAGCACCTGTCATCACATCATAGCACTTGATAGGCAGAGGCAAAAGGGTCATGAACTCGAAGGAAACCCGGGCTACATAGCAATTTCCAGGCCAGCTACTCTATCTGCTCCCACACCCAAAGTGACACTGCTACCACTGTACTACCATAGTACAGACCCTGCCACTATGTGGAGTGTCACTCTGATAGAATAAAATTAACCCCTTGCCTTAGTATCTGCTCTCTTCCTCCTTGACCATCAGTGACTCCATAACCTTGCCCTTTAGTAACATGAGCATTAGATATTGCCTTTTCTTTACTTGGCACACTGTTCCCCTACTAAGCCTTTGATTTTACTGGACCTCCTTCTGGAGTCTTCCCTTCTTCACCTCCCTTCTTCACCTCACTCTCCTTCCCTGTTCTCAGCTTGGGAATCTGTATGCCAAATCGGTACCTAATTCATGTGATAGTTGTGTTGTTGAGATGAAAAGATGTCTGAAGTCGTGAGTTTAGTGCTAGATGCCCATGATACAGTAGGTGCTACCACTCACTCATTGTCAGATGTTCATTCTTATCAAGGATCAGGGGTGGAGCTAACCCAAAGAAACTTAGTCTTCAGGGGCCCAGATTTGTTTAGTCTCTTCCGATGTCACCAGCAACATCACCAGATGTTTCTGTATCTCTGCAGTTCTGTTTTCCATGTTTTCAGTTACCCGTGGTCAACCTTTATCTGACAATAGTAAATAGAAATCATGGAAATAACCAATTCATAAGTTTTTAATTATAGGTCATTCTCATGATGAAATTGGATGCCATACCACTGCATCTGCTATATCCCATTCTGTCTAGGGGTATTCCTTTGTCCAGTGTGTCCATACTGTGTGCTACCCTTTGAATCAGTCACTCCATAGCCCCATGAGTTACCAGATTAACTGTTTTACTGCCCTTATACTCATAAACCTATATAAACTCACAAACCCCATGAGTTACTAGATTAACTGTATGAGTGCCCTCATAGTCATAAACCTATATATACTCACAAACCCCATGAGTTACTAGATTAACTGTGTGACTGCCCTTTGGCTACACCAAACTTCTGTGAAGCTGTAAAGTGTTTTTTCTTCATGTGAAAATATAAAAGCTCTTGACTTAGGAATGATTGAAAAAACTGAGGTTGCTAGGATCTGCAATGAGACTGGAGCTTTAACCTATAAAAGGGCAAAGCAAGAACATGAATCTGTGTAAGTTTTGCTGTCCTACCTTAAATTACAAAAGTTATAACCACAGTGATGAATGCTTAGCTAAGAGGGAAGAGTCATTGAACTCATGTGTACATATGTATAGGGTGGGGCACAGCATTATATAATTTTACCCATGGTTCCAGGTAGGCACTGGTTTGGAGGATGGTACCACTCTATATAGAATGGAGACTACTATACTTAATTCTGCAATCAAGATTTTATGTTTTCTGTCTTCAAGACTCCCTCCTGCTGGCCAGCTCCTATACAAGTAAGGCCGGCCTCTGGCCAAACCTTGTATAGTACAGAATCTTGATACTCAGAACACAGGAAATATACTAAGTGATAATGAGTTAATCATAGTGCAGTTCTATTAGCAAGTGGCAAACCTACAGAGAAGTATACTTCTTCAGTGCTGGCTACTTTTATTTATTGTTTGTTCTTAAAGCCTTCACTGCTTATCTCACCTTGTAGCCTCTTCCCTTGTTGCCTGGGGCTTCTGGAAAATATTTCACCTATCATTCCAGATCAA
>CAJQZJ010001896.1:13298326-13319238 GCA_907164525.1 Lophiomys imhausi
TCAATATGCAATTGACACTAATCTCTGATTTAAGACTTCTGTTAGCATCCCAACGCATTAACTTTAAAATATTTCTTATTTTTTATATTATATATTTTAAAGTTAATATTTTAAATATATACATATATATTGAATAGGCTCACACTATTTCAGCTCTAAGAGGTGTTAGAGACTATTAAGTTTATCAGGTCCATGTACAACAGAAAGTGGGGAAAATTATTAAAAGTTCTCTGGATGGAGCTGATCAGAATCTAGAAGCAGATTTGGGGACTTCCTTTGTCACCCTTTCCTCCATTACTGATATTTTCTTCCTACTTACTTTCTGAGGCTGGGACCCATGCCCAGGACTCTTGGGGGTGGGGATGAACTGTCTCAGAGTCAATGACCCAGACTCCAGGGATCCCTAAGTGGCAAAAGCAGTCCCATTTATTTCAGGAAGAGAATGCCTAGAGTCCCATTGGCTCTCCAACTTCAGGCTGCTGTGACTTTTCCTTCTTGGCTCATGTGTCATTATCCAGTGTGGCATCATCAGTCTCCAGGTAGGTCTGGGCAGGACTGAGGCCAGACGGGCCAGGCATGCCTAGGCAGCTCTCAGGCCAGCTCCATGCAGAAGACCAGCCACACATGCACTGTTTAGCAGCAGGCCTTATTCCTGCTCAATGACTGACAGGCCTTGGTCCTCCTACAACTTTCCACTTTCCTTTAAACCCATGTTAAACCAAGAAGGAGTCTCTCCCTTAATTTCCCTTGCCTAGTTAGATCCTTCTTATCTCCTTTATAACACCTAATTATAACAAAAAAATTGAAAAGAAGTTTCAAGGAAAAGAATTATCCAGGAAGATAATTATTGTATCTTGGCCATCCTTTCTTTACTCATTTTCCTTAATTGTCATCTACATCTTCCATTTGGAATCTTCTCTTTACCTTATTTCACCAACTGCCACAGATTTGTTATTAACAGTCTCCGATTCATTATCAGAACAATTAAACATGTTATTAAAAACTCATATCATTCCTTGTCTAGTTCTAAGCAGTAAGCTTTCATTTGATGTTGAATCCAATAAAATAACCATTTCTTAAACCTCTTGGTTACTGGCTGCTAGCCATCTTTTGGGGGGGGGAATTGAATTAATTATTAAAATGATGTATTATTTGCCTGAATATTAACTGCTTGTTTTTTAAAGCTGTTTTCATGGGTAGATGGCCTCCTGTGGCCTGTGTATTGAGATTCAGAGTGCACACAGTAGAGTTCAGCTCTGTTTAGCTCTTTTGTGGATGCCACACACTACAGTAGCTTAGGGAGAGTGTGCTCATATTAAGACTCTGTAGCCACCACATATGAGTTAGTGTTCTCTGCATATGTCACAGAGAAGTACAAGACCTCATAAATTATAGTGCTAACTCTGCATCAGGAAGCACCATTTATCAGAAATTGATACATATAATAAAGAAATATAAATTCTTTCAGGTGAAGGAGCATTTTAAACTCTCCTATCTTCCACATCTCAGCTTTAGGTCAGATTTGTAGCAGTGTAAGGCTGGGATATTAGTAGAGACTAACCTTTCCAGCCAGAGAGGAGTTTCTCTGAGACAGTTCGTAGCCTCCATTTGCAAAGGAATACACATCCCCTTGTTACTGTAGTTGGTTCTATCATAATTGTTATATGCAGTCAGTTATAGCATTGGCATTGAGAGTCTCTGAGCCAGAAAACTAGCATTCTAAAATATTTAAGCTGCATGATTTGTTCAGATTTACTTATTTGTTTCTTTATTGTTTTAGTGTGTGAGACAAAGCTTCCTTGTAGTATCCAGGAAGGTCTTGAAGTTTTTAGAGAAAGCTGGTCTCAAAATCCCAATCTGGCTGTCTCTCCCTCCCAAGGGCTATGATTACATTTATGTACTACCATTCCTGGCCAAGAACTTTAAATGAAACAAAGCAACTGATTCTGGGGTTGGTCAGACAGATGGATAGAACAACTTTGGTTTGAAAGTCTCTAGTGCTGTCAGTCATTGGTTCTTGATCTCTCTTCTCATTTCTATTCCCTTAGAGCAACCAGGTTTGTAACTGCTTTAGCATTTATAGTACACAATACAGATAATCTTGTATACATACCACCCTGAGCTCCCATTGACTAATTCAGTTATTTCTGTAACACAACCCAACCTTTCAAGATATGAGAGAAACCAGGCTGATGACTGTCTTCATAGTTTATCTCATGGACATTCACCTGGCCTTTTCTCTGAGGTCTTCAATCACTGCTGCAAGACCAGGGCCAAAGAGAAGGTTGTGTGAAGTAAAGGGTTACATCAAACTGTGCTCCAGCACTGGGATTGTAGGGGCTCAGGGACAGTCCTGTGATCCAGGGACTTCAGCCTTGCGGTCAGGAGGTAACCGTTTGTGACATCAGTGAGTCATAGTTTTCTTGACTCATTTTCTGCTTCACATTTACTCTTCTCTACTTCTGAGCTTCTCAGCGGAACAGCAGTTCCCTGGTTCCCTTACTTCTTCATGTGCTTTTATTAGTATTGCATGGCCCAGACATTCTCCTGAATGTAGCAGAGACAAGAAGATGCACATTGCAGGACATTGGTCCACACAATTGAATGTACTAGCAGGGTAAGGTCTGTTACTAGTAGACTTGAGTAGAGGTCCTGAAGCAGACATGGATGACACTGCTTAGCCAAAGCCCAAATGTATTCACCATTCCCACACTAGTTGACCAGCAGACTTTCAACTGTAAGCTACCATGCACTCTGTACAAAGGACCTTTCTCTGGCCCATGTCTTAGAGTTTCATTTCTGTGAAAAGTCACCATGACCATGGCAACTCTTATAAAGGAAAACATTTAATTGGGGCTGGCCACAGTTTCAGAGATTGAGTCCATTATCATCATTTTGGGATGCATGACTTTGTGCAGGCAAATAAGGTGCTGGAGGAGCCAAGAGTTCTACATCTTGATCCTCAGGCAGCATAAGGAGACTGTGTGCCACACTGGGCACAGGAAACCTCAAATCCCATCCCCACAGTGACACACTTTCTCTCACAAGGCCATACCTCCTAACAGTGCCACTCCCTATGGGTCAAGGATTCAAACTCATGAATCTATGGGGCTATTCTTATTCAAACCAACATATCCAGGCATCTAACTTAAATGGCACTTTCAAGGCTACTGGCAGAAAATTGAGAACCTTTCTACCACAACTGACCTGAATTTCTGGATCAAAACCCTAGATATCTCTCTGCATCAACAATTTTCTGAAGCATAGACTTACACTTACCATGCCAAGCTACTATTTTTTTTTATTAACTTCTGTGTGGATATATATATATATATGTACATACTTGTACATATCTATCTATCTATCTATACATCTGTAACCATATGTAGTTTTTATTTCTATATATTATATCTATATAACTAATACAGACACATACTAACACACACATGTTTAGTACAATTTTATATTTTTACCATCTCTGAATTCAGGAAGGTTTTTTTCTTGTTCATCTATTAATTATACATAATAATGGATTTAATAATGATATTTTATGCATTTTTTGTTTTGTTTTGTTTTAAATTTATTTATTCAAGTTATATCCTGATTGCAGTCCCTTCCCCCCTCCCCACCATGTCCCACCCTCCTACCCTCTTCCCCCCTCTCTCCTTTCCTTCTCCTCAGGTGAGGGGAGCCCCCCACATCAACCCACTCTGGTTTATCAAGTCACATCAGAGCTAAGAGCATCCTTTTCCACTGAGGCCAGACAAGACAGCCCAGTTGGGATAAAGTGTTCAATGAACAGGCAACAGAGCCCATGTCAGAGACAGCCCCCCCTGCACTTGCTAAGGGATCTGTATAAATATCAACTGCCTATCAGCTACATATGTGTAGGAGGCCTAGGACAAGTATATATATGCATTTTGGTTGGTGCTTCAGACTCTGTAAGCTTCTCGGGGGCTAGCTTGGTTGTTTTTGTTGGTCTTCAAGTGGAGTTCTTATTCCCCCGGATCCCTCTAATTTTTCCTCTCTTTCTTCTATAAGTCTCACAGAGCTCCACTTAATGCTTGACTGTGTGTCTCAGCATCTGTTTCTATCCACTTCTGGGTGAGGTCTCTGTGATGAGAGTCAGATTTAGTGAATATGTGGGGGCTTCTGAAGGAAGTCTCTTAAAAGGGTGCTTGATGATCAGCATGGCATCTGTGGGCACTTGGCATGGCAGTATATGGACTAAAAAAGGGGTTTATGGCTTGGCATTGTTTTCAGCTGCTAATACTAGACAAAGTGGGCAGAGCCCAGATTAGGCTGAAGCCAGGTGAAACTTTGAGAGACCCTCTTTAAGGATGTGGGGGCAGAGCCTGAGGGTTCCCATGCTAGAGATGACAAGATGCAAAGTAGCTTGTATCAGCTGGTGCAGCTAATACTACAGGCGGACTGAAAAACAGATCTCAAACTGAGCTGTAAAAAGTACAGTCAGCTCTGATCCTCTGAGAGAACAGCTTTACCCTGAAGCAGAAAGAAGCTGGTGAGCAGGGAAGGCCTCAGCAAGGCAGCAAAAAGCCAAGGACTAAACCCAATGGCACAGTAGTTGCCCTGAGGGGTTCACCTAGTTCACATGGCTGGCTGAATCCAACTGTGACTGGCTGGCCCCACCCTGACAGCTGCAACAGCAGTGGCAGAGAGGCTGAAACAAACTGACCACATTGGCCAATGGGCAGCTAGATACCTAGAGAGAAGAAGGCCTCAAGCTTAGTTTGAAGTGAAGCTGCCATATCAATGCAATAGCCAATTATCCTAAAGGACCTACGCCTGCAGAAAGACTGTTAACCAAATGCCCTAAAAGGACCTATGATTAAGGACCTGCCCCAGGGGCTGTGCCCTAAAGTACCTATGATTGAAGACTTGCCCCAGAGACTTTCCTTCTGAAAGGTTAGAGTTGGTTGCTAAATAATAGGTATTTATAGTTATTAATAGGGCTAGTTGTTAGGTAATAGGGGTTTATAGTTATTCTTAGAGTTAGTTGTTTGGTAATAAGTGTTTACACTTTTTGTAAGTGCCTATAGTTGTTAATAAATATATTTGCTATTAAAGTTTCGACATCAGGTCTCTCAGAGGATAGTTATGCTAAGTTCCTGTCTTCTTTGGGGCTGTGGGTTGTAGGATGGTTATCCTGTTCTATATGGTGAGTATCCACTTACAAGTGAGTACATACCATGTGTATCTTTCTGGGTCTGGGTTACTTCACTCAAGATGATCTTTTCTAATTCTATCCATTTGCCTGCAAATTGCATGATTCCCTTGTTTTTAATAGCTGAAGAGTATTCCATTGTGTAAACGTACCAAAGTTTCTTTATCCATTCTTTGCTTGTAGGATATCTGGGTTGTTCCCAGTTTCTGGCTATTATGAATTCACAATACAGAAATTTCTAATGGCCAAGAGGCACTTGAAGAAATGCTCAACATCCTTAGTCATCAGGGAAATGCAAATCAAAATTACTCAGAGATTCCATCTCACACCTATCAGAACAGCTAAGATAAAAAACTCAGGAGACAGCACATGCTGGTGAGGGTGTGGAGAAAGGGGAACACTCCTTCATTGCTGGTGGGAGTGCAAAGTTCTACAACCACTTTGGAAATCAACCTAGGGATATCTCAGAAAATTGGGCATAGCTCTATCTCAAGACCCAGCTACACCACTCCTGGGCATATACCCAAAAGATTCTCTATCAAACTACAAGGACATTGGCTCAACTATATTCATAACAGTTTTATTCACAATAACCAGTAATGGGAAACAACCCATATGTTTTATTTTTGTTTTGGTGACTCATTGCTCTTTATTAACATTTCTCATCGGACCTTGAGTAAGGGATTATTTATAGGAGCATGGAGTATCTACTAGTTATACTAATGAAAAAAATATCTCTCCCTTCCACAATGACCATTAATTTGCCTTTTATATCTTCAAGGAGGGGTAAGGTCTTGAACTCCTCCTCTGGGAGGATTTTACAACACTATTCCAATTAGTTTAATAAAATTATTTAACATTTATACCACTCAAGAGCTAATATTCAGCTAGCATTTGTGAATATAACAATATTATGTTTACAGACCGAGCTCATTTTATGAGTATTCCTCTGATGGGTCAATTCCCACTCTATCCATCTTTCAGGCTGGAGTTCATATTACAGCGGCTTGGTTGTAACGACCACCAACACTAGTTCTTCAGTTGCCGATGAGTCTCAATCTTGTCTCATGTGCTGGGCGAACAGTCCTGGCTGCCCAGCCAATGCCCAAGATCATCAACATTAACAGAAATTGGGGCCAAGATCAATGGTAGAGTGTGGGTAAAGTGCTCAAGGCTCTGGATGACATCACTAGCACCAGACAGAAAACACAATACCAGAGAACATTCACTGTCCAGGTGGTGAAGGGAAGGTGAAGGATGAAGGTCCCGCACATCCTCACATGTGCAACATATGGAGGCAGGATTGGTATCGGGGTATTTTGGTGTTTAGGTAATCTCACGCTCTCCTCCATCTCATGGAGACAGACTATGAGGCTCTTCTTGACTTAGGATTTTCACGGGACTTAAAGCAAAACTCCTTTTGAGATTCTCTTATTTGTATAATACCTTAGCTTACTGTATTTATTCATGCACTGGTAAAATATGGAACAAGAAAGGAATGACACACCATAGTCTTGAGCAAGAAGAAGGATGCTCAGCTTTAATGATCCTCAGTGAAATGGGATAGGTCAACATGAGCAGATCCCAAAGCATCTGCTCTCTACCCAGAGTCCCGGTCACACTCTAAAGTCATTCCAAGGAATAAAGGATTAACATAATTGTTTGATTTAGGGAAATATGTGTTTTTAGTTAAAATGTATGTTTTCCAATGAGAAGTACATTTGGTTGTGAAAATTTAGTAAAATAATGAAATAAATATTTTCTCTTTAAAAGTTATTATTTTATGTGTATAAGGATTTTACCTGCATATATGTCTATAATCACATGAATATCTGGTGCCTAAGGAGGCTAGAAGAGAACATTGTGTCCTGGAAACTAGATTTACAGTTTGTTGTGAGTTGCTATGTAAGTTCTGGAAATTGGACCTAGATTGTCTGCAAGGGACAGCCAGTGGTCTTAACTTCTCTAGTCCTGAATATTTCTCTTTATAAAGTGTTTGTGTGTGTACATACCAGGAAGAGTGCTCACAGAGAACAGAAGGGAATGTCAGATTCCCTGCAGCTGAAGTTACAAGTGGTTGTGAGCTGCCCAGTGTGGATGCTGGGAAATGAACTCCATCCTTTGCAGCCTCAGTTGCTGCATTTACCTGTGGAGCTATCCCTCCAAGCCTAGTAACAGATATTTCTTAATTACTTTACTTCTGAAGTCAGATCATTAAACACCAATTAGGCACATGGACCAAGTTCCTTAAAAATTAACTGTTCTCCTCTGGTCAGCACCCTGTACCAAGAGCCTGGCATCCTGAAGATACTAAGATTGCTTTGGAAAAGGATCTTGTTCCCTTGCACTCCCTGTGGGGGACAGTGTCTTAGCATTCAATGGGATGCTCAGATCAGAGCCTGCAGGGTCTACAAAATACAATGCCTCCTTGGGTTTTGATGTGGAGGAAAACTGGTACAGTTTTCAATGCCCTGCAATGGACTATCATTCTGGTTATATTTGCAGGTGCCTCAAACAGGATTGGAACCTACTTAAGAATGTTTGCACCACAGGAATAATGCCCACAAGACTTCAAAAGGGGAAAATATAAAACCTGACATAAAGTTTATGAGTTTCAATGTAAAACAATCCAGTGGGGAAATTTTAAAAATTAATTCGTATTCTAGGCAACACAACACACAGTATTTGAGTCATTTAAGAAATTTAACTATGAGGAAGTATGCTGAATGGGGAAGCTACTCATGTGAAATATACATATATTAGTTTAGAACAGATGGAGACTCTGTCTCTCTGTGTGTGTGTGTGTGTGTTTGAACTGAAGAATATGTTGCAACATTGAGTTTCACTTTGCCCCCACAGGAGTAATAAGAAACCAAAGGGCCAGTCTTCATGTGGGCTAAAGAGCTTTGAATATGTAATGTCACAGCCACTTCCACAAGTTGAAAGAAAGCCATTGCTGCTGTGTGTGTTTGTAAACAACTAAAAGACCCAGCTAATCTTGCACAATACACAAATGAGCCATCCTGGAGAATGCCAGTCGCCTGCTAATAGCTTTGGAAAATTGCTCTCCAGCACTAATTGAAACCATAAATCCTCATCATATTCAAAGCCTAACCACATAAGCCATTAGCTCTTGTCCATTCTTAATCTTCTTTTGGGGCACTTTCTTGCTATATCCTTCCCTCTACACAGAGCAGCCACATTCATTACTGCAGTTCGAATACCTTGAGAGTTTTCTGTTGGAGAGCTATATAACATCTCTAAGCATGTCAACAGGACTGAGTAAGCCCTATATCTACCCGTTCCCCTTGGACCAAGGTCAAACATCAATGAAGTGCGTTTTCACTTATTTCATCCCAGATGCCTGTAGATAACACGGATCGAAGGAATATTTAAATTCTGTTTTGTTAAGACTGGCTTCCTTTGCTATATTGCAGAACAGGTAGGCGGTTGTGGCTGCCTCTCGACAATTTGCCAGACAAGAAAAATGGCTTTGCAGACCATCTGACAGCTTTATTCTTGTGACTCTGGCAGAAAAATAGGCAAAAAAGATTGCAGAGGCGGCTGAGTGGAATACAACACAAAAGTTCAGAAAAATATTAACTGGTTGTAAAATGAGGGGGAGGACGTAGTAAAGGACCTGGCATTTCAGTTATATAAAATCACTTATTACAACATTTTTATAGACAAATTATGCTCCCTTTCTGGGCTGTATCTTTGGGTATGTTGCCCAGAATAGACGGGAAGGAATCCATCCACGCAGCACAGCCTGCTCATATGCAAGAGGCAGCTAGGAATCATCTGATGTCTGAATCACCCTCCTGATCCCACGGAAGAGCCGCCGGCAGTTCGGGTCTGATTTGCACTAGGCCCTGTGCTTTTACAGCTCTGTTCTAGTCCCAGTTATTCGGCTGCAAAGTCACGCACAGGCCATTAAATGGAACTTGTAATTAGCATGGAACACACTGATGCTTGTATTTACAAGACTACTGGAACGCTCAAGTAGCCAAGACAACCATGAAAATTGACAGGTTTCTCTTCTTGGAAGCAGAAAAGACACACACACACACAGTAGAGCATTTCTTTAGCCGATAGCCCACTTGATATAGTCATCCTTGATATGTTTCTTTTAGCCAAAGTCATTCATTAAACAGGAAAAAGAACAATAAAAATAGCCCTCTATCCCTGTGTAAGAGTAACTAAGGGGCAGTCGCTTAAGAAAGGTCTTCATTACCAGAAAATTGGAGATTGTTATTTGGCCCCTGTGACAATATGATCTATAGTTTGATTTGTTAAGAAAACCCTGAAACAAAATGCACAGGAAATGCCAGATGCAGCAGAGTGAGGTGGGGGTTTCTCCTGCAGAACTATCCCAGCATGCACCTCAGAGGTGTGATATCCACGGATGTTCAGTCCCTTATGTGGAAAGGTTGGTTGCTTTTTTTTCTCAATGTCTATCCCACTCTGGGTTAGGTATAATGGTAAACTCTGTAAATGCTGTACCAACAATTGCTATGTTGTATTGTTAAGGAAGTAACCATAAGGACAAAAAAATCTGTGAATATTCAGTACAGATGCAATTTCTCCCAAATACTTGCAGTCTGAGGGTGGTTTAATTCCTGGATGGGAAGTCCCTGGATACGTAGGGCAGACTCTGTAAGTTCTTGGTAGTTATTTTACCTCGGGAGCTGTAATATTGTAGCAACTTGCATATTTGTGCTCCTTTGAAGCATCATTTTTATCTAGGATCATATGAGAAAAGGGAGACTTAATCTATTCTCTTTCTCCCCCCAGAACTGCTGAAATTCCACCCTTCTTGCTGTTAGGGCTCCTATCACATTTAATGTGATTTCACTCTGGCTTACATCAGCCTACTGGTTTTCTGCTCACCTGTTCTCCATGTGTATTATGAATATATAAGTGGGTTTTGTCCTTTTTGGGGGGAGTGAGAGGTGAGGGGTGAGGGGTAAGGGGTGAAGGTTCATCTTTTGGGACAGAACCTGCTATATTGTTCAGACACACAGATAGAGATATGGCAATCCCCAAAAACCCATATCTACCCGGCCTTCTTGCCACTCTTTTCCTGAAATGTGTTTTTAATGGCCAGTGCATAGGATGGTAGCATATCTCATGCAAGAGCTGGCCCTGGGCCACCCTAGTCAGAATATACTGTGTAGAATGTGTTTCAGTGTCACACAGTCTATTTTGTAACTCTACGAATGGCATGATGCTGAGTGATTTCCAAACAGGTCTACCATACCTATGCAACATAGACTCATACCACAAGACTGAGCCTGTGAAGCCAGACAGAAAGAAGCACATGCACTTATAAAGGCTCAGGTACTTCCTTTTTCTCAGCACCTGTAAATGTGCACATACTGATGAAGATGCTATATCCAAGTTCATGCCTCACTTGGGCTTTGCAGATGATACTGGGTCAGGTTATGTTATTCTCTGTGACTTCATCATTGAAGGCTATCTTAATTATAGGCTCTGCATTTATAGGAACATTTTGTACATTATATTCAAGGTTGTTGGGGGATTTTTTGTTTTGTTTTGTTTTTGTTGTTGTTTGTTTGTTTGTTTGTTGCCTCATTTTAGCTCTGGGAATGCCAGGCTAGGTAGAGAACCATGTTTTTCCATCCTTTCACAACTCACTTACAAGTGTTTTTGTACAATCATTCCAAGAAGTGATGGAATTCTGGATTAGAGTAGATATGAGTTTCAGAGCCATGAGTCTGGGGTAATAGCAGCTCCCAAAGTAAATGGCTGAAAGGTAGGTTACTCTCTGTGACTTCACTTTACTTAGGTATAAAATGGGATGATACTGGCACATAGGTTTTCATAACAATTAAATGCAATGACATGGGCTGGGGAGACAGCTCAGTGGTCTAAACACTCATCATGAGAGCATTAAGAACCTGAATTCAAAGCCCCCGGAACTCACACAAAGCTGTCATGGTACCATGCACCTGTGTGCACCGTGCACCGTAGTGAGGTGGGAAATGGAGGCAGGCAAATCTTCGGGAATGGTGGGCAGGCTTGCCCGGTACACACTGCAGTGAACAACGAGAAAGAAAGACTATCTCAAGTTAGGTGGAAAGCAGGGAGCAACACTTGAGGTTGTCTTCGGACCACACACAGCAAGGCATGCTCATACCTGTACTCACACAAATGTAAACATACACTCCTCTCTTTTTCACCTTCTCTTCCTCTCTCTCCCTCTCTCTCTTAAACACACACACACGAAGCACCTGGTGCAATGCCCACAATGTCATCATTGCTCAAAACCAGCACCTTTGATTACAAGAGAAGGACCAGTTTCAATGCCTTGGGTGACATGCTTACCATCTCCATGTGTCTTCCATTATAAACAAGGTTAGCTGACTGCTGCTGCATGACCAGAACACCATGACCTTTAGTAGTTTGAGGATTACTATGTTCATAATGTCACCATTTCTGTAGACCAGCAATCTGTATGCATTGGACTGAGTAGGTCCTCTGCTAGGCTATAGCTGAGGTGGGTTCTCCTTTGGAGGTCCAACAGGCAAGAGTCCACTGCTAAACTCCCTCAGTTTATTAGCAAGAGTTGTGTTGTGCTAGTTGTGGGTCTCAGAAGCTTCAAAGCCAGAAGCAAGGAAGAGACGTTAGCAGTGTGAGCACTGTGCTGTGATCACCGAAGTCGGCACTTTCATCAGAGGATGCTGGCTGGATGTGACTGGACCGTTCTGCGCATACTGGATGGAGGCAATCACATAAAGGCATGGGTACCAGAAGAAGACCATCACAAGCCCATCTTCATGTCTGTCCATCACACAGGAAATGCAATTAGCAGGAAAGATATACAGACTACTGTGAGCATTAAACAATGAACAAACACACATAAAGTATCTAGAATAGAGTCTGGTACATGGTAGATGCTCAGTATTAGGTTTTCTATTTACTGCCTGCCCTGTGAGTAGAGGGATCTAGGTTGGTATGAATGAATGGATGAATGAATGAATGAATGAATGAATGAATGAATGAATTAACGAACAAATGAGGCTTTATCCCATGTTTGTAGTTCATGGATTCTCCCCAAGCAAGCTTTCTGTAGAGCTGATCTCCATGGTTTCACATCTGGGCTTTGAGCCCCACCGTGGGTGGTGTGTTCTATGTCGGCTGTGGGTGGGTATTACTTGCCTTAGTCATGCATACTCAATTTAAGGCACACTGTGTTTTCAGGCAGGTGTCTGTAATTGCCACAGTTTCTAATAGAGAGAGTCACTTGTTTGCTGTTTTCCCTTACAACTGTAAGAAAGTGAGTCAGGAGGCTAGAAATAGGATTGAATAAATTGTAGATGGTATCCAGGTTTGGGTTTGTTCTAAGAGGCTGGCTTGTAGTCAGCATTTAGAGAGTCGGGGAGCTGGAGTCAGCTCAGAAGCATTGTGGCCAACCACAGGCTCCCTAATTGACAGAGAATAACACACGTGCATACTCCATCTTGTGCTCCTTCTATTCAGACTCCATGCTAGATTCTCATGTAATGAGGAAAAAAGAATAGAGACAAGAAAATATTCCTGTGGGATTTTTAAACTATACTCCTTCCATTGACGAGAAGGGGAGCACTGTTCCTTCTCCTTGAATCTTGTTTCTGGGCCTGCCAACCACTAACGTTTGCAAGAAATAATGAAAAGTTGTCAGTTTTTAGTCTTGGGCAGAAGACCCTCAAGTCCACTTCAGTCTCTTGGGAAATTTGCACTTAAAGCCCCGTACAGCAGTTATCATCTACAGATGAAATGCTAGCCAGGCTACCTACCAGCCACTGAGTAGGTCAGCTCACTGTGCATGCCACTCCAGCTCCAGTGGGACAGATGCCACTTGGAAAAGAGATGATCTGTCCCTGCCACTTCCACCCAAACTGAAAGCTTCATGAACAAAAGGATGGCAGTTGTAATCTGAAGACATTAAATTTGGGCCCATTTGTCATGCATCAATAAATAGCTAGAATGATGTCTTTGCAATTGGATAGAAGAACTTACAGCTGGAAAAGGAGACAGACATAACCAGAGACTTGAACTGGCTGCCACTTTATGTGATAATATAAATATTGACAGCATAGGGACGTGTTCCTAGATCTAGAAGGACATGTGACTAAAGAGCCCGACGTAAGCAGTGTAGCTGGGGAGAACTTTCTGAAAAAAGTGATATTTGGGCCAAAATTACAGGGTTTGGGAGATCAGCATGGCTGGGTTAGAGCTGCAAAATATAATGCAAGACTCTGCTCCCAAGACAGACATTCAAGAGACCCTTCCCAACTTTGGCAGCAATCTGCATTCTCATGAGAATATAGGATGAGAATGAGAGGCTCGCTGCCGTTCTCAGGATGAGTGAGGCTAGGTGGAAGACCTAGTGTAACCAGCCTGTTTTGTAAACCCCACTAGTGAACAGCGTGGAGGGCATCAAGGGCAAGAGAACTCCCATTGCCTCCTGGCATATGATAGGCTGAGAAATACTTTCTCAACAGTCCTAGATCCTTTTGCAAGCTGCACTTCACAGCTGACCTAATTCAAGAGCAATGTCTGCAGCATTATTAATGGATTCACATGGGCTTCCCTTTCTCAGACCGCTATTTTTATATCTTTGTGAGGATAAAGTTTTTCCTTGCAGCAAGGTGTACCTGCTGCAGTGCCTGCTGGTTTCCTCTCTTTTGCCTCAGAGACAGAGACAAACCTTGAACAGAGGTCTTTCCATGCCCTCCACGCATGCGCACCCAACCAGTGGCTCCATCCCTCCTCTTTTCCCCTGATTCTTCAATTTGTCTTATTCTTCTTTCTCAGGTTTCATGGCTACATTTTCAGCATCACCTCTTCCATCATTTCTATACTCACACCATATCAACATCACCTCAAGCCTCAGCTTCATTTTGAATCCTTACAGCGAAGAAGCACCAAGAGTTAGGAACAAGGGATAATGTAATTTGACAAGGGCTTTGGTCTACCCTGTCAATATTTTTAAATAACCACGACTTCTAAAATATGCTAATGTTTTGGTCCTATTCTCAAAGACTCTAATCTTATTCATTGTTTGAAATTAGAAATAATCCGAAGAGGAAGCACTGTTTATGTGGTAATTTATTACCAGACTCAGAGACCTCATTGCTACCTTAATAAAGATAGATAATTGCATATGGAAAGATTTATAGAGGGAGCTAAGTCTAGATTGGGTTGGTAAAGGGCTTTTGCAAGCATGAGGCCCTGAGTTCAACCCCCAGTGCCTACATACAAAGTTAGGCAAGGTGACTCACACTTTTAATCCCAATCCTGAGGAAGCAGAGACTAGAAAATCCTGGGACTCACTGGCCAGTCAGACTATGTAAATAGGTGACCTCAGGTCCTGACTCAGAAATACATGAGGATTGTGCCTGAGAAGAAACAGTCCTCTGACCTTCACACACACACATGTACGTACATTCGTTTATGCACATACATGTGAGCCTGCACTTACATGGACATGTCAGAAACATCTATTATATATATATACATATCACACATATATGTGATTATATATGATACATACACAAATCAGTATTTACAAAAGCATGTATATGTGTATATTAAAATATTCATATTCTTTGTTTGGTAGCTGAAGTAGAGACAACTCGAAGAATAAGCACACCAGGAGCCAGATCCTGACTCTTAAAACTATTCTCCAATGAAAGAACCAGATATTTTTGGAGAAATAGCTGATTTTAGAATGAGGGAGGGAGGTACAGAAACTGAGCCTGGAGCACCATGTTCTGTCACAAAGGAAGGAAGATTAAAAAATAATATCATACAAACCCCTAGTACAATGGAATTATGTCAAAGGAGACCTAAAAGAGTTCTGCATAGTTAGAGCCCAGAAAAATGTGAGCAAGAGAAGATAGTAACATTAGGTTGTGAGCCGAAGTATGGAATAAATATCTCCGAGTCCACTTGGCATACTAATGATTGACTAGCCAAGCTATGGGGGGGCATCTCCTATGCAGAATTCCAAATAACAATTTACTTTTGAGAGGTGAACACAACTCCCTAATCCTTAAGTTCAGACTGTGCTTAGTGACTTCTTCCAAAAGTGCAACAGGGACAAGGGAAAAATAGTGACCTTCCATTGAGAACACCTGGTAAGTCATAACTCAGTCAGTACTGGGGTTATGATAAATCAGGCTGATGGCATCTAGCCTCGGTGTGATGTAGAGAAAGAGGCACTTTGCTTCTGTGACCTTTCTCTCAACTCCATAGTCATTAGAAAAACTCAGACAGATCCCTGTTTAAGAACATCCTGTCAATTCCTTCCCCAGTAGATCTATCAAGGTTACCAAACACAAGGAAAGTCAGAGAAACTGTCACATCCTGGAGTAGCCTTGAGAGACAAAATGACTAAGTGTAATGTGGAGTCCTGGATAGGGACCTGGAGCAGAAAAAGACATCAAGTAACACCAAGGTAGTCTGAGGTATGGTATTTAATTAATAGTAATATAGCAACACTAGCAAACTAACAGTTACACACAACCCAGATGATGTAGTGAAATGTTACTAGTGGAGATTGAGTGTTGAGTCTGTGGGAACATTCCACATTCCCACTTCAACTTCTCAGTATCTAAAAGCATACTGAAGCTTAAACAGTTTATTGAAAAATAAGCGTTTCATGATATTTTAGTCATCTCCAAACTGTTTGTCTTCTGGTAACTAGAAAGGCAATAGGCTCTTTGAAATCAGAGAAGTTCTCTCTGTGTGTGAGTGTGTGTGTGTGTGTGTGTGTGTGTGTGTGTGTGTATGTGTGTGTGAGAGAGAGAGAGAGAGAGAGAGAGAGAGAGAATGTTTTGGTGTATGTGTGTATGGTGTGTATGTATGTATGTGTGTACATATGTCTGTTTGTGTGTGTGTGTGTTCATGGGTTCAGCATGTCTTTTGAGGTCCCATACCTAGTAGCTAGGCAACCAGTGTTTGTTAAATCTGCTCTAATAGCCTAATAACATGCACTTTTAAGTAACATATTTCTTTTACAAGATGAAAATGGATTTAGTTAAGCAAAGAGAAGCAAGCTAAAATCACTCATGTCTTCCTGAGGTCTAAAAAGACCCATTGGCAATGTTTAGATGTGTCTTTACACATTCTTCCCTGGCCTAAAATTGGAATTACATATTACTTAATGTTTTAAAACATATTTTTACAAATAGTATGTTATGAACTTTCTATATCCCATTAATAACCATTTTGAAGCATAAAATGAAAGTTTTAACAGCTGGATAATACTTAATTGTTAAGTCTGTGTAAAACCCAGGAAAAGAGAGGAAGAGGCAGGGCAAAAAATTTGGGGAAATGTGAGCAGATGTGGTGATGCTGGGTACCAAGTATTGGGATACTGCTGTGGTGAGGGTTTGACGGGCAGAAGAGAAAGCAGACCTACCTTTAAACCTGCTGTCCTACAAACCAGAGCTTCTGGAAAGGTTATTTCAATGTCTTTTCTTCTCCACTGCAAGTGACCAGGGTGTCTGTCCACCCACAATTTAACAACATCCTAGGGTCTCTCTGTCTCCTCATCTCATTAGATGAGTGATCTCAAGGCTCAAGGGCTGGTTGACATGCTGCTGTATTGGATGTTACCAGCTCTAAGATACTTTCTGACCCATTTGAAGAGCACTAGAGTATGGTCAGAGAAGAACCAATGATGGAGTGCTGTTTGTCCCACCTGATTTCAACTTATTTATAAAGTACAGGGTGATCCACAGGGCATGGGGATTGACCACATGCTACAAATCCTTCATCAATTTTTACACCCCCCCCCCCAAATCAACTTCCACAGAGCTCATTAACAGAACAAACCCAACTTAAAATGTCATGCCCTGGGTTTTAGTTGAGTAATGGTTAGATCTGGAATCAGAAAAACAAACAAAAACCAACTGCTTGGCCCAAAACCCTTAAATACCTATGTTCCTCTCAGAGTTTGGAAGTCATGCTGAAAGGGAAATTTTATGTGAGTGGGATGCTGTGAACGGTTCCCTATTTTTGGCTGGTGTAATAAGGACATTTTGAAAACAATGAATGCTGACATGGGAGGGAGGCAGTCACGAAAGTGTGGGATTAGTGTGGACAGGGGATTTGAATAGTGTGTAGGTGACTGTTGACATTTGAGAATTGCAGATGTAGGAATTGCATATGTAGGATAATCCAACACCTATTCAGTGTGGTAGGAGGAGGAGCTCGATGAAATGCTGTCCTTTGGGTGTGACATGCTTACTACACTCACAATCTCACAGCTGCTGTGGTTACCTACACGAGATGAGACCAGACAAATCAAGATGACAACATAGATGGGGAAGGATATGCAACTCTACCAAAAAACCAAAACCAACCAACCAACCAAACAAACAAAACATTAAACCTGATAAATATTTTCACCAAAGTAATAGGATATAAAATTAACACACAAAAATCAGTACTTTTCCTATATACTGACACAAATATACTGAAAAAGAAATCAAGGAAGCAATCCTGTTCACAATAAACAAACACACAAAATAAGATTCATGGAAATAAACCTAAGCAAGAAGATGAAAGAGCTCCACAATGAAATCTTTAGGAGATCAAAGAAAGGAGCTGAAGAAAGGCCCTAGAAGGAGTATAAGACATATGACTGATGTTTGACAAATGGTACCTCATGAAATTAAAAAGCTTCTGTATAACAAAAGATACCATCAATTATATTTTTTGTTATACAGTTATACTATATAACAAAGGAAACTGTCTAGCCAATGTGGGGATTTTTCTGGAGGATTTTTTTTTCCTTTTTCTGGAGGTTTTTTTTTTTTCCTTTCTTAGAACTGCTATACAACTTAAAAACACTACCCCTGGTTGTCCATCCCAAAGACTTCATATCCTACCTTAAACTTAAAAAAAAAAAAGGAAGGGGATGGGTGGGTTGAGGCAGAAGAGGGTGGGAAGGTGGAACTGGACGGGGGTGGGGAGGGAGGTAGGGAGGGGATTGTGATTGAGATGTAACTTGAAGAAATAAAAAAATAAATAAATAAAAAGACTTCATATCCTACCCCACAGAAATATTTCCATCCACATTCATTGCTGCTCTTTTCACAGTAGCCAGGGAATGGAAGCAACCTAGATGTCCATCAGCAGGTGAATGGATGTGGAGCTTGTGGTTCATATACACAATGGAGTATTACTCAACTGCAAACAAAAATGAAATAATGAAATCTGCAGGTAAATGTGTGGAGCTGGAAAAGCTTATACTAAGTGAAGTAACGAAGGCTCAGAAACACGAGTGTCACATGTTCTCATGCATGTTGAGTGTAGCTTCAAATTGGTTGTTTTGTGTATTTAAGTTGGGTCAGAAAAGCCTGTCTTGAAGATGTCTTCATCCCAAGTGAGTTTATGTTGCTGAACCATATACTGGCAAAGCAGAATCACAAGTTGTTTTTTTTTTTTTGTATTAGTAATTGAAAGCAATTTCACATCACTGGTACATAATGGCGATGTGAAACTTAGAGGTCTGGTTCAGATGCTGGCCCCATGATTTCTTAGATAGTAGGCCAATGGTGACTCACAGAATGTTTCTGAATTGTAGTTTTTTTTCCTACTGGATGGAAGAGACCAATAATAAATTCCCATCCTAAACCTCTACCATGTTGTCCTAACTGAAAGGAGGAAGACAGGAAGGCCTGGTGTAGTTGATAGAATTACCATATGAAGTGCTGTCATGGCCCCACATTGGCACTGATATGTGATTTCAGTGCGAGGAGAGAACCTGTAAGAACGAGAAATTGGTCATTTAATCATGGGTTGTATTAATATTGTCAGCTTCACAAGATCTAGAGTCAACTAGGAGACAAACTTCTAGGCATGTCTGTGAGGAGTTTCTAGGTTGATTAACTGAGGTGGTAAGTGCCACACTAAATTTGTGTGTCATAAGTCCATGGGCTGGAGACCCAGACTGGAGCTAAAAGGGGAAAGTGGGCAGAATGTTGGCATTCATCTCTGGCCACTTCCTGATTATAGGCACAGTATGTCCAGCTACCTCACACTCCCAGATGCGGTGCTGGACTGTATCTCCTTGATCTGTAGCTAAATAAAATGAAACAAACAAACAAACAAACAAAAACCTTCTCTTAAGTTAATTTTGTGGGCTATTGATCACAGCAATTAAATAAGTAACTAATACAAGTTGCTTTAACCAACTTTACTCACCTGAAGTCAGAATAATTCTGTCCCTAGAAGAAAGGGGAAAGTTTTCCTCTGTAATCTTTTCTCTATTAGGTGCCATGGAACTCTCTGTTCAAGAAACCAAAAGTTTTTCAACTTGCCGGAAGCGGGCAGTGTTTATTAAGAAGGAGTTGTTTGTGGGCACATTGACCACATGTTAAATTCCAGGCTAGTGCAGAGAGCTGTGCCCGAGACAGAGCTCCATGTGCCTGGGAACTAGGGAGGGAAATCTTCCATGTAATTCCCTCTCCATGGATAACCCTGAGTGCCACAAAAGAAAGCAGCATTGCCTGAACCCCAGCACACAGCCTTGATGTCAAGGGGGGACCATGGACTCCCACAGTCAGGATTGCCAGCACACCGTGTTGAGTCCCCCATTGTGGAGACCTACTTAAATCTTAGGATTTATAAATACCTGCCCTATCTCTCCCACTACTAACATGTAAACTTTTTTTTTTCATCTTTTTGGCTTGTTTGCTACATTATTCTTTAACCAATGAAGACATGAGCATGTAAACATCGATCTCAAAGGCTAGGCTTTATTTAGTCTCTGGCCACATTCTTTTTTTTTTTAATTTTACATCCAAATTATAGCCCCTCCTCCTTCCCTTCCACTGGGTCTCGACTTCCTGCCTCCTCCACTATCCAAAAAGTAGGCATTAGAGTCCTTGCCAGAGACAGCTCCCACTCTATTTGCTAGGGGCCCATATGATGACCAACCTGCCTATCAGTTACTTATGTGTAGGGGGCTTAGGTCCAGTTCATGCACTCCCCTTGCTTGGTGGTTCAGTCTCTGTGAGCCCCCCCCGGACCTAGCTTAGTTATCTCTGTTGGTTTTCTTATAAAGTTCTTGTCTCCTCCAGGTCTTTCTATCCTTCCTCCCATTCTCCCACAAGATACTCTGTGATCTCTCTAATGTTTGGCCATGAGTCTCAGCTTCTGTTTGGGTCTTTTCCTGCATGTAAGCTCTTTGAAGACAGGCATATGACCTGATCATTAGCAATAAAGCATATAGCAGATGCAGACAGAAACCTTGACATGGAGTTAGAAAAGCAGGTTCAGATCTCATCTGCAAAACTCACCAGCTTTGCAACAGTCAGGAGGCTTCTGGGGCTGAGAATTACTTTTTTACCTTTGTTTAATAAGGATTACTATAGTCTTCAACAGGGCAGTTTGCAATAGCTTGAACTTACCTAGCATTTACACTAAGTTCTAGGCCCTGTGAGTTTGGTCCTTTGCATGTATTCCTTACTTATAGCCTGGCAAGGTACAATATTATCATCTCTGCTCTGCAGATGGCATCTTATGCTATTTTACACAAGTATGTATTGACATGTTCTGGGGGTCATGACCCCCATAAGAACCCTTGCTTGTTTTCTATTCTTTTCTATCTAATCATGCCAATGATGTCTAACTTAACTTTGTTTGTTTGTTTGTTTCTTTCTTTCTTTCTTTCTTTCTTTCTTTCTTTCTTTCTTTCTTTCTTTCT
>CAJQZJ010001896.1:13321981-13356047 GCA_907164525.1 Lophiomys imhausi
ATAGGGGGTGCTGTCAGGAGCTGACATGTCTCGATATCAAAAAATCTTAAGTTAAGAAAACATCTTTGAATGCCATATTCTGCAGATCTCTTGAGGTTTTTGAAGATGCCCTATCTATCTCTTATATTTAGATAAGCAAATATTGCTTGTCCCTTAGCAACTTGATTTCTGAGTAGCTTAGAAAATAACTGTGATAGACTGTCATAGTAACTAACAAAATGACACGTTTTCATGACTATTAGTTTCCGTTTCTTAATTATCCTAAACAGTTTATGTCGGTTGGTAGCGAGAGGTCAAAACTTGACATTTCATTTTTAAGTATTACTACGAACAGTACCTTTAAGAAGCGTTACCCTTAGTTTTGTATCAATATACAAAGATCAATACCAATGTGGCCAAATATAATCTTAATTTTACCATCTACAGTCCTCCGCTCTACCAACTGAGCTATCGAAGGCTCCGCTTATAATCTTAATTTTGTATCAATATACAAAGATCAATACCGATGTAGCCCAATACAATCTTAATTTTACATCAACATACAAGGGTCAATACCATTGTGGCCAAATATAATCTTAATTTTGTATCAAAATACAAAGATCAATACCGATGTAGCCCTATACAATCTTAATTTTGCATTAATATACAATGATCAATACCAATTTAGCCAAATATAATATTAATTTTTGTATCAGTATATAAAGGTATAAGGCTATATTCAATAATCTGTCCTTTTTTCTTGATCTTTCCTATACTATGTCTATGTCCCATTTTTCTCAAGTCTGTTCACTCCTATATAGGAGAGAAAGAAGGATACAGAAAAGAAAAAGAGAGAAGTCCCTGGGTCTAACTTCCAAAACCCATTTAACAAGACCATTTAACAGTTTGTAGTCTTTTCCCCTAAATAACAAAATTTTCTATTATCTATCAAATAACCAAAGTGGGGGGAACACCCTCCTCACCTTCTGGGGATGGGACATGTTCTCTTAAAATGACTTCCTGCTGATTTGGGACGTAGTAAACCTGTTTGGGGCCCAAATAAGAATGGAAAAATGGTTAAAAATATTAATAGAATCATTTGATGTTTAGTCCTTTTGTGCTCAGCTATTTAGATGTCCTAAGAAGTTCATAGACAGAAGCTGATCTTCAGAGCTTTACTGAAGATCTGGCTGGAGTAGTCTGTGGAGCTGAACGATCTTAGCAATTTTGAGTTATTGTGGTTGTAGACTTTTGAGGAAACTGCTATTGAAGAAGTCTGCAAGGCTGGATCATCTGGGCCACTCGTCTTCTTTGGTGTCTGACCTGTTTTCTGCTGAGGTTTCCGTTGTCCAGTTGTCCCTGGATTCCTTGAATGGATGCTTTTAATCTCCTGGAAAGATAAGAACAGAGCCCTGCCCTAATCCTAACTCTGGGACAATTACCTTTTTTTTTGGGGGGGGGTCAGGTAATATTTTTCCTGGAGCAAATTTGGTTTTTTTGACAATATGTAAAGTATTACCTTTCAATCCGGATTAAAGAAGAAATTATTTTGATATTTTGGAGCTAAACAAACCTTTAGTGTATATATTTTGAGATCTCAAAGGACAATTTGTTTGAATTGCAGCCTGTCTTTTGTAAGTAGCTTTTAAACTTAAATCCTTCCAAATCCTATGTGCCTGTCTCTGCATTCTAAGTTTTGGGATCAAAGACATGTGGTTCCCAACTGATGGGATTAAAGATGTGCTCCTCCACCCGTGGATCAAAGTTTTTCTCTGTTTAGAGCTTGTTTTGTATCACTCTGACCTTGAGCTCTGATTTTTGTAACAACCCACAATGGCTCAAGGAAACTTGAGTGAACCTTCATTGCTTGCAGAAAAAAAAAATAATTAAATTGGCCCAGAAACATATTTGAAAATGAGTCTTTTCCCAAAAAGTTGTTCTTTGCTTCCAAATAAAAATGGCTTGGAAATTTTTTGAAAAAAAAAAAATCCTTTCTCAATACAGAAGTGAATTCACAGTGTGGGTGGGCATGATCCCTGAATGATTTTGAGCCCATTCAGGCCTCCAATGAAAAGATTTCAATACTCATCTCTTATGCCAGTGTTTCTGATCTACAGGATGAAGATCTGACTACGATCACTAGCTCACCTTGGATGATCTCTTCCACAGGACTAAGAAGTGTTTTCAGAACTTGTGTTTTTAAGGAAGGTTTCTTTGGTGCAAGTGTTGTCTGTTTCCAATGGGACAACGAGACAACCCACCCCCTAACCTTAACCTTTCAGAAATGCTTTCTTCCACAAAGAAACACCCGCAGCATTGGGGGTGAAGTCCACAATGCTGGGACAGTTTTAAGAGAAGGTATTTACAGCTGATATCCATCCACTCGAACCGTGCTGACTCTGGGCAGCAACAGTGACATGTTAACTCCTCTTTAGTAGAGGAGTCAAGAGGGGACTGGATCTGCAGCTTTGTTTGGATCCTTCTTTAAATTTCAGTCCTGTGTGATGTTTGGTGATGGTGGAGAGGGGGGCACGGCTATCTGAAGGCTGGACTGCCATGGCAAGATCTATTTCCAAAAGGACACATTCACTTGAGCAGTGATATGAAGCCAGCTCTCAGCTGTGCCCCTATCTTTCCAAGGATCTGCTTGGGTATTTCATTTGCATGGAAGCTGGATTCCCTAGGGTGAGCCATTCATGGGAAAGGAAAAGTTGCAGGGGCTTTTATGGTCTAGCATTCAAGGCCACTTCAGCTTTCGCCATATTCTATTGGTTGAGGCAAGTAAAGTCCACCCAGGTTCAAGGGGAGAGAGAGACTATCTCTCTTTCTGATGGAGTAACAGTGCTCTATGAAGAGTACATGGGATGGGATGTATGTCACCGCCAATGAGTACCCCAGAGGTCATTGTCAGGAACTGGCTTTCCTAGACTTCTGAGGGTACACAGCCCTCTCTCAGGATCTGAATATATAAAGGCAGAATGCTGTCCCTTGAAGAAGGATCCAGGGCAGCAGATGTAAGCTGAAGATGAGATATTAAAAAATGAGCAACATGGAGAACCTGACGTGGGAGCTGTCTCCCATGTGCGAAAGGCAAAATACTAATGTTTGTGCTTTGGATGGTGCTCAGTGCTTCTGTCCTTCTGCATGAGAAACCTCTAACATCACACAGCTAGTCAACTGAGAGTTCACTGATACAGTTTGGTGATTAGGCCGGGGCAGGAAGGTGAATGAGAATGCAGAGTCAAATGGAAAGAGGAAAAGATTTAAGACTCCAGATGTGAGCGTGTGCTGCTGAGCTAAGTGATAGTCAAGTGCCCCTCATCCTGGGATGAAGGGAGCATTTGGGGGATGCAGTTTCACGGTTGTCACCAAACAGTTGCGGAAGGTAGATGGTAGAAATTTTAGTTTCCTGTCCTGGGATTCTTTGGGGCTCTTAATGGGTTTGAACAAAGAAGGGGGTTCCGAATAAGTCAATTCTTTCTGTTAAACTGGGATTCATCTCCATGACAGGACTATTAGGGTATTGGGATTCAAATACCCAGAAATGAGAGATGTAACTGAAAGGGAAATCACTAATAAAGCATAGTGGCTCTTGCCTGGTATTTGGGAGGTGAAGGTAGGAGGACCAGAGAAGTTCAAGGTCATCCTTGGTTATAAAACAAGTTAGAGCCTCTCTCTAAAAATAAACAAATAAACTAAAATAGAGCTGTAATGCCTGATGTCAGTTGGGTAAACCTTCCTCCCCTAGCACAGTCACAGTGCAATCGGAACGAATTACTCACAGCTCTGTCCCCAGTCAAATGAGGTAATGCAGTTCCAAGCTTCCTCTACTAAAACACCACGTCCTCGGCAGCATTTTAAATACAAAACCTGATGCTGTAGATTCAATTCCCAGTCATATGGCTTCCGATAGCTTGGCATCCGGGAAAAATCAGAGCTTTGCAAAAGTTTCTGAAATGGAATAATAAGGGGAGCTGCTTAAAATAGAGGTCCGCCCGTGAATCCGGGGCACAAGACTCTGTACTTAAGACAATTAAAGTTTCTCTGCCTTTGTTGAGGAAACTGGGGCATCTACCTGGCTCCTCCACTTCTGTTTGGCATAGTTCAAACATCAGGGAGGAAAATAAACCTTAAAAGAATCAAGTAAAACTCTGCTGACATTGTGATTCTTTCTAAAGCACTCAATTTGGGTTGGAGTTTCACTCCTCTTTAGAGCTGTTTAAAGTGAAACTGGAAACTGAGGTATTTATCAACTTTCCCATTATTTTATTCTATAAAATGTTTCGGGATTTATTTTTCCTTTTTCTGGAGTCTTAGATGTGGCTTAGACCTCTCTCTCTGTCTATCTCTCTTTGTGTGTGTGTATTGTGTACGTGTGTGTGTGTGTGTGTGTGTGTGTGTGTGTGTGTGTGTGTGTTATAAAAAGGGAAGAATTTCAACAGGGGTCACCTGCCACCAGGGCTTAATTTACTGTCCCATTTCCAACCTTTAGGATTGTACTTGACTCTAGAGTGTTAGGGGAAGGTTCTCATGCCAATAATGGTAATGTCAGAAGTCTTCAGTATCCTTTTTGTAATCATCGTGTGTTCTCCACTTGTTTATTTATCCCTGCCCCTATTTCTGAGGCATTCCCTGTATACTCATATCTGTCATGTTTTTGCTTGGTTGGTTATTTTTTTGTTTTTTTTTGTTGTTTTTTTTTCACTATTAAAAGTTTCCATGTATTCTCTCATTTATTTACATTATAACCCTTAGAGTCTTGTTTTGCTCTTTCTAGCTCTGGGAAAATACAAGCCTGGATCTTAGCCTATGTAAGATTCTGTGACCATTCAGATGGCAGATAGAGTTTCCAGATTGCAAGTCCTTTTCTTATAACTTGAAGTAGGCTTCATCATGTTCTCACTTCACTAGCCCTTTGGTTAGTTTTTGTCCTCATAACACAAGAAGTAACACTTGTCAAGAGGTACTGTATAAAAAAGACCAACTGTAAGTAATAATTATCTTATTATTTTTTTCTTTTGTTTCTTGTTTTAAAAAAGACTTCAGGAAATTTTAGCTTAACAGAAAACTGAGTGGAAATGCCCTATCTACCCCTCCCAACTTGCTGCACTTGTGACTGATAAGCCGGGACTGACACAATGCTACTAACATGTGTGTCCTTATTTTACATTAAGGTTCAGTGCTGGGTAGTTCTTCAGGTTCATGAATCTACAATTAAAGCATAATATAGAATATTTCCATCACCCTAAAAATATTCCTTCTTCATCTCATCATTCTTGCCCTCAGTCCTGAAAAAAAAAAAAAACTGGCAACTTCTGATATCTCTATTGCCTATAGCCTTGACTTTTCCTGGACTTCTTATCTTTAGCAGTCATTCAGAGTAAGCTGGCAGGCTGGTGACCTGTTGGGGAGGAGAGTAGATGGGGGCAGATGAGCAGTTCAAGTGTAAAGGCAATCTGCTGGCAAATTCTCTCTTCTTCAGAAGAGGCCGCTCTTGCTCTTTTCTGCCCTTCCACTGCTTGGATGGGGTCCACTCCCACTATGGAGGGTAACCTGCTTCGTAATGTGATTTTGTCAAATAGCACTGACTAAATATCTGGAACAGTGATAAGTGTCTGGGCCTTGTACCTATTCGAGTTAACCCATAAACTTAATCATTGCACTTAATAACATATACTTGAGAACGCTATATATCGTTTGGGGGCTTCATAGCTCACTTCTTTTCTCTTTTGTCGAAGAACATTGTTGCATTGTGGGGACCTATCGTAGTTTCTCTATCCATTCATTTGTTGAAGCACATCCCAGTTCCTTTCAGTTTTTGACAATTGAGTATTGGACATGGGAGCATTCTATAAACATCCAAGGTAGATTTTGTTCTGCAATGAATTTTGAAGTCCTGTGGGCGGATGCTTTGGCTTCTGAGTATGAGAATGTTTACTAAGACTCTGCAGAGTTTTAAGAAATGGCCAGGTTGTCATCCCATGTGCTTATAACATCCTGCATCCCTATGGGCAATGGCTAGATTTCCTTAATATGTCCATCATCCATGGTAACTGATGTCAGTGTTTTTAGTCATTCCTGACAAGTTGTGGTCATATCCCATGGTTGTTTTAAATTACAATTCCCACTTTTGTCTCACTTTGATTTTTCATTTGTTCATTCACTATTTGTGTATAATATTTAGTGAGGGGATTTAACTATTTTACCCAATCTTAAATTGTGTTTTTTGTTTTCTTTCTTTTTTAAAAATAAATTTATTTATTTATTGCTTCAGGTTACATCTCCATCATATTGTCCTCTTTCCCCCCTTCCCAGCCCCGCCCTCCCACTCTCTACCCCCTAACCCTTCCATCCTACTCCTCTGGAGTGGAGTGTCCCTACATAACAGTACCCCACCCCAGTTCAGAAGTCAGATGAGGGCCAAGAGCCTCCTCATACACTTGGGGCCTACAAGGCAGTGCCACCAGTGTAAAGGGTCTCATTGCCAGGGAGAGAAAACTAAAAAACAAACAAACAAAAAAGTCTATGTCCATGTTCCCTTTGGTGCATTGGTTGTTGTATAGATATCCTGTACTATATAGCTAAAATCCGACTATAAGTGAATAGATGTGCATCCTTCTGAGTCTGGGTTAGCTCACTCAGGATGAGCTTCTCTAGTTCCATCCATTTGACTGCAAATTGCATAATTTCATTGTTTCTGATAGCTGAGTAGTATTCGATTGTGTAGATGTACCACAGTTTTTTAATCCATTCTTCATTTGAGGGACATCTGGGTTGTTTCCAGTTTCTAGCTATTACAAATAAGGCTGCTATGAACATAGATAAGGAAACTTCCTTGTGATTTGGTGAGGAGTATTGAAAAAAATTAAATTATGTTACATTGGGTGCCAATTGTAGAAATAATTATTTACCAGTATTTATATTATATTTAATTGGTTCGGTGGCTAATCCTTAACCATCCATTATAAATGAGCGCACAGACACCATGTGGATTTTAACAAGCCTTGGCCTGAGTTGTGCAATCCTAGCCCATCTAAGCTAGCTCATAATTCTACTACCCAAATATGACCCATATATACATACATCCCCTTGGACTGCCATTCTCCACTATATGCCAATGTTTCTGGCCATGTGGAATGAGGTTCTTCTCTCTAACCCATGTTGTGTGACTCTTCCTGCTGCTCCTGGCTGGAATGCCTTCTTCTTCCTGCTGCTAGCTGCAATGCTTTAATTCTCTGTCTAAAGTACAGGCTTCCTGTTAGGAAGTCCCACCTTTTTCTGTCTTTGTCCAATCTCAGGCCTCAGCATTTTATGTAACCAATCAGAGTCAATGTAAGTCACGGACAGCAAGTAGGACCAATTAACATTTAGAATGCTTAACACTACCCCAACAGAGGAGTCATTTGGATGTATACCCAGAAGTGGTAATGGCTGGATCCCGAGGCAGAGCTATTCCAAGTTTTCTAAGATATCGCCAGACTGATCTCCATAGTGGTTGCACAAGCCTGCACTCCCACCGGCAATGGAGTAGGGTACCCCTTTCTCCACACCCTCACCAGCATGTGCTGTCATTTGAGCTCTTTATCTTAGCCATTCTGACAGGTGTGAGATGGAATCTCAGGGTCGTCTTGAGTTGCATTTCTCTGATGATTAAGGATGCTGAGCATTTCTTCAAGTGTCTCTCAGCCATTAGGGATTCCTCCTTTGTGAATTCTCTGTTTAGCTCTTTCCCCCATTTTTTAATTGGATCACCTTGTACAAAACTTAAGTCCAAGTGGATCAAAGACCTTAACATAAGGCCAGTCACACTAAATCTACTAGAAGAAAAAGTGGGAAAAACCCTTGAACTCATTGGCACAGGTGACAACTTCCTGAACAGAACACCAACAGCTCAGGACCTGAGATCAACAATCAATAAATGGGACCTCATGAAACTGAAAAGCTTCTGTAAGGCAAAAGACACTGTCATTTGAACAAAACGGCAGCCTACAGACTGGGAGAAAATCTTCACCAACCCTACATCTGACAGAGTTTTTTTTTTCTTATTGAGTTTTATGAGTTATTTGCATAGTATGAATGAGACTTATATCAGATATATATTATGTAAGTGTTGTCTCCAAATTTGTGACCCTCCTTTTTTATTCCCTTGCCCTATTTCTTTTTAAATAAGATTTTTTTACAAATTATTGAATAATTCTAGTCAGGCATGTCAACAAACGCCTGTTGTTCCAGCTGTTCAGAGGCAAAGACAAAATATCAGAGGCTCACCAGGCGATCCTGGGCTAAAGAATGAGTTCCAAGCTAGGCTTGGCAACTTAGTGATACAACTTCTCAAAAGACGATGTAGAAACAGGCCTGGGGATATAGGTATGTGATAAGGTACTTGCCTGTGAGGCCCAAGCTTCAATCTTCAGAACTGAAAAAAGAGAGAGAGAGAGAGAGAGAGAGAGAGAGAGATCTCTTATTTTACCAACTATTCAGAATCCAAATAATTTAAAAACCAATAATAAAAACACCTGCCAAACTCTTCAAGTCTACATTCAAACCCATTACTTTATCCACATAAACGATATTGGTCTTCCAAGAATTCGAGTCCCTCTACCACCTTCCCTCATTCAACAATCACAAAAGAATTCACACTGTGGACTCTAGCCTTCAGTCTACTGACTAAATAGGCCTTTGACATAATTCATGAATGTAGTCGTCAAGCTTGCTTCCTGTTCTCTCTAGGCAAAGGTAATAGACACCTTGCCTTCTCAGTTACTCTCACTCCTTAGATGAGGCGGGTCTGACACCCTTCTAGCTCACTGTGTGTTCACTGTTTGGAAAGACTGGGTTACCTTAGGAATCCTTAGGTGTTCCGATATTCACCTATGCCCTTGTATTATTTCTTCTAGGCTAAATGAAACTGCAATTACAGTCCCCCCAAAATCTCAAAAGTTGTGAAGATTTTGCCATCCTTCATACCCTCTATGCCATCAACAGTACCCCCAGTAGTGAAAGCTTGGGTGGTTTGGGCCACCTGGAGCATTGGTGCTTCCTATGGCAAGAGAAATAGGAATGTGGAAATGGGCCGCTTGGTCCTATAGTGTATAGCTCACTCGCCTCCAATGAGTGTACCAACTTTTATGGTTCCCCCCCAAATGGAAATGAATGAACTATTCATGATTTTCATGAATAGTTCACATAAGGAAATGGTCCTTTCTACCCACAAAAAGGACAACCCAGGTGTCACAGCACTGTGATATATAAGAAACCAGTGTTTGTTATCCAAAGGCAGGGAAGGGAAGATGTTAGGACAGAATGGGGTGGGGGGATCCAACCCCTCTATGATGTAACACTGGCACCTTAAATCCAGCATAAACAGAGGGCAAGAAAAATACTTTGGGCCGACTATGATGTTTCAGGCAGACCAGATGAATTCTGAATGTTACTAAGACAATCTCAATAACCCCACCTGAGTGCCACGTCATAGAGCTGTGACAGGAAGCACTGAAGGAACTTGTTTCTCAGACAGGTGAGCTTTGACAGTGCATGGCACCAAACAAACAAACAAACAAAAAAAAAACATGGATTTCTTTTTCTTAGAACTCAGTGAACTAAGACTGTGAAATAATATCTGTTCCCTCTAATAAAGACAGCCCACATTGCTATAGAGATCTCTTAAATAAAACCTGCCTTTATAGCCTTCCACCAGTCCTTACTGATCCTGTTAGTAGCCTGATATGGATATATGGTCAAATATCTGTTTCCTCATATCTTACATGAAGAAACCAAGGTTTTAAGTGTCAGGAGACTTAGCCAGAGCTTACCTGGTCAGTGAGTGGCCCTAACAACTTCTGCCCAGGTTGTCTGAATTGGTTAATGCTGATTTGATTGCCATGATTGTTAAGACCACAGCTTGAGAATTCAAATACTTTGCTGACAGGAAGAAAGCATGGATTCAAAGGAACTTTGACAACTAGGTAAAGAATAAGGGAAAAATGAAAGTATTGCTCACAATGGGATCTTTGATCTAAATGCATGCAAGTCTCCTGGGTATGACTCTTCTAAAATCCAGACCTCTTGGCTTAGAATTTTAAGGCATGTGGCTTGGCATCCTACAGTTTAACAAAGTACTTTGAATTGGATGGGTCAAGGACTGCAAGCCTTCACAATTCAGCTGCAGCCTTTTACCTACTTAGAACTTGCTGGGAGAGGGACACAGCTTTCTAACAAGGCTTTAAAAATATTACTGTCGAATCCTACAACTACAAAAAAAAGTCACATTGGATTCCTGAGACAGCAAGGTCAACTTCCAGACAGGAGCAGCAGCCTTCCCACTGGCTTGGCTGTACTGAGACCTTTAAATTCAGTGAAGGTTTTACTCTCTCCTGTCTGGGAAAAATGAAAAAATAAATAGATGCCAGACCAAGAAAACTTAACTGAAGTTAGGTAGTGTTCATTTTACAGTCCTACAAAAGGCACCAGCCTTTGCTTTGACAGGACACTGTTTACTTACTGATGTAGCTCTCAATAATTTCTTGCCTGTAACTGTCTCTCTTTTCTCAGTTTTGTGCCCAGAAGAAGCACCCAAGTTCTCTCCGAGCAAAGGCAGTGGAAAGGAGAGATAACTAGAGATGTTAACAGGTGTAAGATGCTATGATTACTGACAGGTCTGGAGGGGTAAGAGAGGGAGCAAAGTCACACCTAGAAGAAGCTTGAAACCTAGAGGCAGATCTATGGTAGGAGCCTGATCCTCTTTCAGGCAAGAGTCCTGGAGACAGATGCACAGAAAGAGTAGGAGCTAAAGGAGTGATTGTCTAGAGGGAACAAGGAGAGCAGAAGAAATAGGAGTGTAGCAGGAACAGAGAGAATGCAAGAGACACAGTCCCTCACAAGAAGATGTCCCAACAGGAGGGGTGGGGAAGGAGCAAATGCCACCTCCACCTCCAAATGTTTTCTCCTTGTGCTTCTTTTCTCTGTCACTTCCCATTGGCTGGACTTAGATAAAACCACGAAGGAACTGGTTTTCAACAGCACAAGGCCAAATGGAAAAGAGTTAGGAATGGATCTGAGAGCAGCCAAACAGTAAAGGAAAATCACTTCTGAGTGACATCACAATGCTTACAGAGGAGCCAGAAATCTGGAAACAAAATATACATAAGTATGGTTGCATTTTTACTGTATACATATTAAACACCATTAAATATGTTCAGTATCTTTTTTCCTTACAAAAAATAAATTTATTTTCAATTAGAAAAGGTGATCCACATGTTCCAGAGGAAAGATCTGGAACACACCTCAAAAACCATCAAATACATTTTTTTTCAAATATAGTTATATTTCTCTTTTCAACAAGTAGGAAACAACTATGAAAATTATAAGGTATGACATACATTCCTAATGTCCAGTCCATATGTATTTGGCAACTAATAACAATATTCTATTAGTTTAAAGTTCTATTCCTAACTCAGCTTTCATCCTAACTTGCATTACCAACTTAAAAACATCTTCTTAGACCTAAAACATCCTTTTAATTCCTAAACAATCTAAAACTTAACTCTGAGACTGTAACTATCTAGTCTTCAACCACATCAGAGACCTGAGAAGGATAAATATATCTGAATAAACAGAAAGTGCACAGCAAGCAGCCTCCAAAACTAAGAAATGACAGACAACTGGCTGCCTGGACAGTCCCCAGTTTCTCTCTATAACATTGGAGCTTCTATCTTCAGCCTTTTGGTCCAGTATCTCTGACAGACATTAATTGTAAAGCAGGAATTATGAAGGACTTGTCCACCCTGTCTTGCCAGAGCTAGGCTGTCGATTTACTTGCTTCCAGGTTCTGTCCATTTCAGACAGCATTCTGTCTACAGTTGAAGCAAGGGCTTTTCTTATCCAGTGGCTTGTTTGCCACTAACGCAGCCATCTCCAAATGGAGATTCTTCAATGCTCATCATCTACTTGAAGTAGAATGGAGGATGCTGTCAGAAGCTGATATGTCTCAATATCAAAAAATGTTGAGTTAAGAAGACATCTTTGAATGCCATATTCTACAGATCTATTGAAGTTTTTGAAGATCATCTACCTATCTCCATATGTTTGAATAAGCAAATGTTGCTTGTCTCTTGGCAACTTAATGTCTAAGTAACTTAGAAAACATCTGTGATAAACTAAACTAGTACCTTACAAAAACCACAAGTTTGAATGACTACTAGTTTGCATTTCTTAGTTATCCTAAACAGTTATGATAGTATCAAAAGAACTAGAACTTCACATTGCATTTTAAAGAACTGCATAGATACAATATCTTCAAAAGAGTTAACCTTAATTTTGTATCAATATACAAAGATATAGGAGTAAATTCAATAATCTACCCCTTTTTCTTTATCATTCTTATACCATGTCTATATCCCTCCCTTTTTTTCTTTTCAAGTCTTCTCCCCTTATATGTTCAGTATCTTAACTCTGTTTAGTTCAGTGTCCTGGGGGAATTGCCATGGTAATGGCTCATGAATGGGTTCCATCAGTTCTTGCACAGGCATCTAAGAGCTGTTGCTCATTATGATCTGAGATTCAGCTGTAACATTGCACACACACTGGACTAGAGAGGTCTCAGTGGTTAAGAGACTAGCTGTTCTTCCAGAGGACACAAGTTCAGTTTTCATCACCCACACTGTGGCTTATAGACATCTGTAGCTATAGGTCCTGGGAATCTGGCACCTTCTTTTGACTTTTGTAGGCCCCAAGAATGCATATAGAGCATAGACATACAGACAGGCAAAACACTCATACTTATAAACTAAAAATAAATAAAATTTTCAAACTGTATATTTTTGAAAGTGCTAAGTCTATAAAGAACATTTCTTCCCGTTAGCTTATTTAATTATGTACTCCTTGAAATCAAATTCCATACCTAATTTAGTGCAGAGAGAAAATCTTGGAGAAATTATTGCAGAGTAAACTTCCATTTTCACATGCCCAAATTTATGACAAGATACTGAGGCTCTAATCCTCAGCCTGAGTGAAAGAAATAAACCAGACAGAAATTTTGCTATGTGCCAATTCAAAATGGAAGCATGTAGTATGGAATCTAGATGCAGCATCCACCTAGCATATGAAACCAATGTCAGGTGCATTGCTGCAAGCTCACAGTTTTCCTAAAAACAAGAACATGGTGTTTACACATTTCTGGATTAGAAGGAGGGATGCCACCAGTCTGTTGATCACAAACTGACCTAGAAGTTGTCCCAGACTGCACATTTTGTCTACCCTCTACGTTATAAGTCTCAGTGGTCATTTGGCTGCCTGTGCTGTCAACCACAGGCTTTCCTAACCTAATTTGCCTCAAACTTTCTCCCACACCAAGTCCTGTAAATTCTTCTTAGTCCCTTTCCTTCCTCCTAACTTGACTTGTTGATTCCAAAGAGCATTGCTTCATTTTAAGTGCACGTTTCACACCCTGTCCTCTACAGTAGCTTCTTCACTGACCCCCCCCAACTTTGTCATATTCTTGATTTAACAAGTCTTCTCATCTACATATACATGTGGCAGCTAGAGTGACAGCTTTTTTAAAGTGCTGGTCTAAGTGTGTAACTTTGGTAAAATCTATAGAAGTAGTTTTTCCCGTTAGGTACAGTCTGTTAAAAAAAAAAAAAACAACTTTTTTTGATCATGGTGTATGATACTTTTGATGTGTTCTTGAATTTGGTTTGCTAGTGTTTTATTAAGTATTTTTGCATCTATGTTCATGAGGGAGATTGGTCTGAAGTTCTCTTTCTTTGTTGGGTCTTTGTGTGGTTTAGGAGTCAGCATGACTGTAGCCTCATAGAATAGTTTGGCAGTGTTCTTTCTGATTCTATTTGTTGAAAGAGTTTGAAGAATATTGGTGTTAGCTCCTCTTTGAAGGTCCGGTAGAATTCTGTGCTAAACCATCTGGCCCTGGGCTTTTTTTGGTTGGGAGACTTTTAATGACTGTTTCTATTTCCTTAAGGGTTTTAGGGCTGTTTAATCTGTTAACCTGATCTTGATTTAGCTTTGGTAGGTGAAATCTATCAAGAAAATTGTCCATTTCGCTAAAGTTTTCAAATTTGGTGGAATATAGATTTTTAAAGTAGGACCCAAATATTCTCTGGATTTCCTCAATGTCTGTTGTTATTTCTCTCTTTTCATTTCTGATTTTGTTGATTTGGGTTTCCCAGGAATGCAGGGATGGTTCAACATATGAAAGTCTATCAACATAATTCACCACATAAACAAGATGAAAGAAAAAAACCACATGATAATCTCGCTAGATGCAGAAAAAGCATTTGACAAAATCCAACACCTCTTCATGCTAAAAGTTCTAGAGATAACGGGCATACAAGGCCTGTACCTAGAAATAATAAAGGCAATATACAGCAAACCAGTGGCCAACATCAAATTAAATGGAGAGAAATTTGAAACATTTCCTCTAAACTCAGGGACAAGACAAGGATGCCCACTTTCACCATATCTCTTCAATATAGTACTTGAAGTTCTTGCTAGAGCAATAAGACAACTAAAGGAGATCAGGGGGATACAAATTGGAAAGGAAGAAGTCAAATTATCCCTATTTGCAGATGATATGATAGTATACATAAGGACCCCAAAAATTCCACCAGAGAACTCTTACAGCTGATAAATACCTTTAGCAAGGTGGCTGGATACAAAATTAATTCAAAAAAATCAGAAGCCCTTCTTTATACAATAAACAAATGGGCCGAGAAAGAAATAAGGGAAACAACCCCCTTCACAATAGCCACAAACTATATAAAATACCCGGGGGTAACTCTAATCAAGCAAGTAAAGGACTTATACAACAAGAACTTCAAGCCCTTGAAGAAAGAAATGGCAGAGGCCTTTAGAAGATGGAAAGATCTCCCATGCTCATGGATAGGTAGGACCAACATAATAAAAATGGCCATCCTACCAAAAGCCATATATAGATTCAATGCAATTCCTATCAGAATACCAACACAATTCTTTATAGACTTGGAAAGAACTATTCTCAATTTCATATGGAACAACAAAAAATCCAGAATAGCTAAATCAATCCTATACAATAAAAAAAACTTCTGGAAGTATCACCATCCCAGATTTCAAGCTGTGCTACAGAGCAATAGTAGTAAAAACAGCATGGTATTGGTATAGAAACAGACCAGTAGATCAATTGAATCGAATTGAAGACCCGGAAATGGACCCACACAACTATGGCCACCTAATTTTTGACAAAGAAGCCAAACTGGCACAATGGAAAAAGGACAGCATCTTCAACAAATGGTGCTGGTCCAACTGGATGTCCACTTGTAAAAGAATTAAATTAGACCCATACTTATCACCTTGTACAAAACTTAAGTCCAAGTGGATCAAAGACCTTAAATTGAGACCGGTCACACTAAATCTACTAGAAGAAAAAGTGTGAAAAACCCTCGAACTCATTGGCACAGGCGACAACTTCCTGAACAGAACACCAACAGCTCAGGACCTAAGACCAACAATCAATAAATGGGACCTCATGAAACTGAAAAGCTTCTGTAAGGCAAAAGACACTGTCATTCGAACAAAACGGCAGCCTACAGACTGGGAGAAAATCTTCACCAACCCTACATCTGACAGAGGGCTAATACCCAAAATCTACAAAGAACTCAAGAAATTAAATGCCAAGAAACCAAATAATCCAATCAAAAAATGAGGGAAAGAGCTATACAGAGAATTCACAAGGGAGGAATCCCTAATGACTGAGAGTCACTTGAAGAAATGCTCAACGTCCTTAATCATCAGAGAAATGACTCCAGATGACTCTGAGATTCCATCTCACACCTGTCAGAATGGCTAAGATCAAAAGCTCAAATGACAGCACATGCTGGCGCCTCTATTGCTGGTGGGAGTGCAGGCTTGTGCAACCACTATGGAGGTCAGTATGGTGATATCTTAGAGAACTTGGAATAACTTTGCCTCAGGAACCAGCCATACCATTGCTGGGTATATACCCAAATGACTCCTCATTGAATCATAAGGGAGTTTTCTCTTCTATGTTCATAGCAGCCTTATTTGTAATAGCTAGAAACTGGAAACAACCCAGATGTCCCTCAGCCGAATAATGGATTAAAAATCGGTGGTACATCTACACAATAGAATATTACTCAGCTATCAGAAACAATGAAATTATGCAATTTGCAGCCAAATGGATGGAACTAGAGAAGCTCATCCTGAGTGAATTAACCCAGACTCAGAAGGATGCACATGGTATCTATTCACTTATATTCGGATTTTAGCTATATAGTACAGGATATCTATACTACAACCAATGCACAAAAGGTAACATGGACATAGAATTTTTTGTTTGTTTGTTTTTTAGTTTTCTCTCCCTGGCAATGAGACACTTTACACTGGTGGTACTGCCTTGTAGGCCCCCAGTGTATGAGGAGGCTCTTGGCCCTCATATGACTTCTGAACTTGGGCAGGGGACTGTTATGTAGGGACACTCCACTCCAGAGGAGTAGGATGGTAGGGTTAGGGGTTAGAGGGTGGGAGAGCGGGGCTGGGAAGGGGGGAAAGAGGACAATATGATGGAGATGTAACCTGAAGCAACAAATAAATTTATTTAAAAAAAACTTTTTTTGGATATTGATCTTTATTTATTTTTTTAATATTTATTTATTACTTCAGGTTACATCTCCATCATAGTGTCCTCTTTCCACCCCTCCCAGTCCTGCCCTCTACCCCCATCCCTTCCATCCCACTCTTCTGGAGTGGAGTGAAGGATACTCTTTAGCAGGAAAGACACAGCCCTTCTAGGTCTTAATTGAGTCTTCTTTTCTGTCCCTCTTCTAATCCATTCAAAGCTCGTTGTGATTCTGTGGAACAGGACATTGTTCAGGCTGGGTCAACATGGATTAGGGTTTTGTTTTAGAGTGTCTTTCAGTACTGAGTGATGTTTGTCAACTCTGTCACCTTCTCTGCCTTGCTGGTTCACTGGGACTGTCTTCCCTTTGGGCTGGTGACACTGGCTGTGTGCTAAGGCCTGGTGATGAGATTCCAGACTGCCGCATCTTGGTGCTGGTACAGGGCCTTCTGGAGCTCTTTGCTTGTGGCAAGGGTTGACAATATTCTTTGTCTCTTTGGTGAGAAGACAGGACAAAGCCTGAAAATGAGAGGCACATGAGGGACACAGGAGCCTTTCCCCCATGAGATGCAAGCTGCTAAGATTCAGTCACAGTTACTTTCCCTTGGGAATGTATTGAGGTATGATTGATAAACAAAAATATTATATATTGAGGACCCTCACACAATATTTCAGTATATGTCTACATTCTAGAAGTTTACAATCAAATTAAAGGTATATATCACCTCCCATAGTTAATTCTGTATGTTAAATCATATGCATGTGTACATATGTATTTATGTGATATATATATGTGTGCATGTGGTATATGAATGCACTTGTGTGGCATATGTGTATGTTTATGTAGTATATGTATTGTGGGGTATATGTGTGATGTTGTGTATGTATATATGTATGTGTGTATATGTATATGTTGTATTCATAATTTCAGGTACATTGGATAATTCTACTACCTAGCACCACTATTCTCTGAATTAGGTCTCCATGACTTATTCCCCTTTTAATTGGGGGCTTATACCTTTGAACAACAACCTATCCCCAGGTAACCACCATTCTCCCTGTTATTGTGAATTCAACCTTATTATAGATTTCACATGTAAGCCTTTGTTTGTTTGTTTGTTCAGTTTTAGAGACAGGGTTCCTCTGTGTAACTTTGGATGTCCTAGAACTCACCCTGTAAACCAGCCTGGCCTTGAACTTACAGAGATCTGCCTTCCTCTGCTGGGATTAAAGGCATGCACGACCACCACCCTGCAAACTTTCTTATTAAAAGCTAGATACTATTCCTCTGTCTCCCCATCTCTGTCTGTGCCTGCTTCCCCATCTACATCACACTCTACTGATTGTCTGTCAATAGGCACTTGGATTTTTTTTAGATCTTGTTTTTTTTTTTTTTTTAAATAGGGCAGCTAAGAACATGGGACTACAGATTTCTTTTCAAAACAGATTTTATTCCCTTTAGATTTCTAGTGAGACGTGAGATTGATGGGTCGTGTGGTGGGTCTATCTTTAGCTTTCTGAGAAACATCCATACAGTTTTTCATAATGGCCCTACCAGGTTACATTTCTGCCAACAGAGTTCCCTGTCCTCCATGCTGCCATTGAAGCTTGTTTCCTCTTGATGTTTCAATAATGGCCATTCCAGTGAGGGTGAGGTGACACTGCCCTGTGGTTGTGACTTGCATGCTGCGCATGATTTTGTATACTGCTAGTCATTGTGTGGCTTCCTGGGAAAGGAATGATTATGCAGTTGCTTTGCCCTTTGTGGTCAAGTGGTTGCTGAATCGTTTTATTTCCTCAGATCTTCTGAATATCACTCCTCAGCAGATTCAGGGTTCACAACTACTTTTTACGCTTTCATCTAGTCCCTTTTCATCCTACTGACTCCTTCCTCTGCTGCACAGAAACTTTTCCATTCAATGTGGCCCCACTTGCTTAGTTTTTGTTTTACTACCTGTAATTTACATATTAATTTGCCAAGGTTTTTTTTTCACAGAAAATTTCTAAAATTTATATGGAGTCTTAAAAGATCTCTAACTAAAGCCAACTGGAGTAAGAGAAACAAAACTGGAATAGTCCTTTCAAACCACACCTACAGGAGTGGAAACATATTACTGGCATAAAGACACATGCAGACAGAAATGGAGAGTCCAGAAACACACACACACACACACACACACACACACACACACACACACACACACACACACACACACACCTCAATCTTCATGAATATGATCAGATGTAGAATCACTGAAATGATCCACCTCTGGGTGTCTGAGGAGATTTCCAGAGTCTTGACTGAGGAAGGAAGACCCGCACTAACCGTAAGTGGTGTCATCCTTTTTTTTTTAATGTGTATTTATTACTTCAAATTACATCTCCATCACAGCCCCTTCCCTCCACTCCTCCCGGTCCTACCCTCTCACCCTCTCCCACCTATCCTACTCCTCCAGTTTGGAGTACCCCCACATCTCAGCCCCCTCAGTTCATCAGTCATATGAGGGCTAAGAGCTTCCTCTTGCACTGGGGGCCTACATGGCAGCTCCACTAGGACATAGTGTCCCACTAACAGGTAACAAAGTCCATGTTCCTTTCCAGTCTGTTGGTTGTAGGATAGTTATCCTGTACTAAATGGCTAAAATCACCATCTCCGATCTCATGGACTGTGGTTGCGGACTAAGTAAAGGGACTGATAAAGTGAGCACCAGCATGTATCTCTCTGCTTCTTGACCATGGACAGCATGTGGCCACTCCCCTGACACCATGGCTTACATGATGGACTGTCCCCCCACAGACTGTGAGCCAATATAAATCTCCCCCCCCCTTGTTGTTTTTGCCGGACATTTTGTCACAGCAACAAGAAGAGTAAGTAACACAACTGCCAAGAATACACAATTGGACAAGGAAAGGCAATTTATTGAAGTGCTTGGGGGAAGGTATGCCATATTGCATATACACATACATAGTAGCAGGATGAAATTGGAGCCTTCTTTTATATACCCATAAGTCAGTTCAAAATGAACTAAAGACTTGAACCTGAGATCTGAAGCCATAAATAAGAACAGGGGGAAAACTCAGACACCGATGGTGGTTTTTACTACAGCACAGCCATTGGCACACTTTTTCTGTGATAGCTTTGAAGGTTAGTGGGTCTCTGGCCCTCCCCCTCTGTCATTATTCTTAAGCTCGTGTGAACAGTTCTTCATTGTGATGAGCACACACAAGCCCCAGGCTGGATCCTCCCCAGGACCTCAGTTTACCATCCCATATACAGTGTAACTTGATGTACTGTGATTAATTAAACAACCTGTCAGAAAATTTGGTCTTTCTTAAGACCCCTTTCAATGAATCCGGTAAGGTCTATTTTATATCTGGCTCATCTTTCCCAGATTTTCTTACTCTGAGAGTGATCCAATATAGCCAACAAAGATGGCTCAGTGTTGAGCCAAATACCTTTCTGATTTGTTAATTCAAATTCTCCCAAGACAGTCTCACTGGCTTGTGAATAACCAATGCGTTGGCTTGGGTAGCCATACTGGATCCAATAGGCAACCATGCAGCACAGAGCAGACACAATGATGCCACTTTTAGAGACTGGGTCTCACTGCAAGTCCTCTGAGAGGGACTGTGCCCTAGGGAGATTTTCAGACTTTTCTAATAGAACACCCTCGCCTTGTGTTCACACCCATTTCTGCTTCCCTTGCTTTGTACACAATATAAACATATCATTTCCTGTCATCTGATACTCTCAAGTACTTATTTGAAGACTCAGCTTAAGCCTTACCTCCCCTGTGAGGTGTTTCATTAACAACTAACATCAGACCATGCCCCTTCCCCCTTTGGCTTGCACTTGTCATTCCACAGTATGTATTGTAGAAAGGTTCAGCGAATAAACCTAACCACTACATGCATAGTTCTCTTTAAAGGGGTTCAGTGAGAGGAACTAAGCCACGTGGTATTCACTGTCAGGACAGCTTTCCTTGCTGCTGGGGGGGGGGCTCCCTCTTCAGTCCTCAGTGGCACCACTCAAAATTCCTCCCACTCGGTGTTCACATTTGTCTTTGCTGCACCATGTCAGAGGACATCAGTTACCAAAATGAATGTGCATTTAATGAACTTTTACTTTAAGAGAACACAATCTTGGGTTTATTGGGAGTTCATTTTCAGAAGCACAGAAAGCGCAAAATCTATAGACAGCCATGAATAAAACTTAACTACCAAATGAAATTCTAGTCTGAAGGGTAACAAAAGTTAACCGACTGCTGCTCACAGCCAAAAGTCAGAGTGGCTCTTCAGCCTCCAGGGCCGTGGAGCTGTGTCCAGACTTCATCGTGAGGCGAGGTATAGCTCCAGTTTCCAAGTCTCCACCAGCTGGACCAGCTTCAATAAAACATTAAACTGGTAAATATGCCATCCCTGTTTGGTTCCAGCCTTGAAAATGTGGACTGACTGCCTACAGTTCCTGGACTGCAGAACAACGTAAATAAAACAATCTGTCCAAACACTTACTTATTTTGAACTACTACCTGGCAACATTTGGATTCCATGATGTTTTTTAAGTACTGAAGAGCTCTTTCATCAATATATAGTGGTATATTAAAGGTAGAGTTTGCACTCTCAAGAGATTATTGAAAAATTTAAAATGCTAAGGTTCAAAACATCAGAATTGGCTTTAGTTTGTCAGAGAATGATGACTTTCTGGTGCAGGGTAAAGCCATTCGAATGTGGAATCTTTTTGTTTGTTTGTTTGTTTTGGCTATCTGATGCACAGGAAGATATTCTATTAGGATAAGCTGCTGCTGCTGTTGCTGCTACTTGGGAGAGGGGAGACAGGCTGGTTGTCAGTAACACAGAGCCTAGAACTTTTCACATGGAGGGCCCTGCAGAGACTACTGAAAGGGTAAGTGGAAAAGAAGGGAAAGCCAGCATTTAGAGGCAAAGGTATGAGGAAGAGATCCCGGAGAAAGAACAGAAGTAGGAGGGGGAAAAGACATGTATCTGTAGAAATTGATGGTCCATGAGTGTGCTGGATACTCATCACATGGCAGTTGGACCTGAGGGAGTAGTATATGTTGGTCCCACAGGGGAAAGGCATTCAAATTTTGCCTTAGGACAACCACCCATTTTCCCATGAGTCATCATCACAAGAGCTACATTCCCAAGGACAATAATCAGTGTCTGGGCAACTAGCTATTTCTGTGGTCATGGCTACTACTGAGGAAGAGTTTTTTATAAGATAGATTTTCTCTGTTGAAGTTTTCTCTTTGAAATCCAGTTAGAATAAATTAACCTTAGATTCATCAAGTTGTGAAGATGGTCTAGTTCAAAAGTGCTCAAGATAAGAATCAATGAAATAAGCCATGCCCCATGTCTCCCAGAAAAAGACAAAGGAGCTAGTCTTAGCTGGTCTGGATCCCTTCCCAAGATACCTCACATAAGGAAAGAACATCTGAGTGGAAGCAGAGATTCCAGACCACTGTGGAATGGTGCTAGCCTCTTACCATCTCTCTGTGAAACAAAGAAAATAATGGAGAAACAATGCCCACACAGACAAGACCTTTCTCCCTCTGAAAGCCCTACCCTCCAACATCCCTACCTGCCAGCCATCAATAGTGGGAAGTCTGACTCCTGGTTAGGTGAAGGAGGAAACGGTCTTGATTGGACCTAGAGAGCAACCCTGACTCCCTCCATTCTCTGAACACACTGTGCACAGAATAAAGTCATCTGCCAAATATAAATGTTCAAATACAATATTTAAGTCATCCCAGACTTTTGGTGCTGCCATTGAACAAAACTTGATAATATTGTTTATCCACATGCAGCCTTTGGATCCCAGATATTAACAATGTATCATATTTTGACAGAACTTCTAGCCCTGATATCATCATTCACATATCTAGCCTTTGTTCTTAATAAACATGTCTTCTTTTAGAATGCTGACAGTCTTTGTGACCATGTGAAGATGGCAGCCACAATTTAACTCAAGATTCTGACTTTTAACTTTTAAGAGCATAGGCATTTGAACAGCTCACATTTACATATTGGAAGGTTTTCTTTCTTTCTCTCTTCTCCCCTCTCTTTCTTTCCTTCCTTCCTTTCTTTTTTCTTCCTTTTTTTTTTTTTACAACAAAAGAGCTTATAAAGGACCAATTTAGCAACATTTATCTCCAAAGTAATTTTCCTTTCATAGGCTGTAAATAAATTTGCAAAGTCATGTAACTTCATGGTAATAACACAACCTGGAAATTACAAGGTAATTAAACTCAAAGCATCTAAGTATAGTGCTCTAAGAATAATTTGCTTCTTGGTGCCAAGAGTCAAGATTTTCTGCTGCTAAGCAGTAATGCAAAATGAATTAGTACTGACTGTTCCAAGCTGCCTCACGCTAGGAATTATTGGGAGCTGCTTCTGGATTTCCGAAGTGTCAGTGATGACTGAATGAAGGGGGGGTAATGGTGGTATATGAATGCCCAGAAATAACACTGGGAAAGTTGGCTATGGGTTTTTATCTTTGCTTGTGTTTCTCCTTATGATGCTGTTCACCAATTTCTACCTTAGGACTTTCTTTATAGATCTAACATAACCTGTTTTGTATCCCATTTCCTGATCTCGGTTTTCCAAGGTGACAGTTATTGTTTCAGTTAATTTACCCTAAAACATTATTGATTTAGAGTGAATTCATATTTTTCAGAATCCATAGGCTATATCTAGAAAATCCCAATACTTGCAAACAGCTTCAGTTGTTTTTTAATTCTATTTGTAATCCTAAGAGACCACTAATGCCTTTGTGGCCATCTTTAATGTGCTGTTGGTATGGTGTGTATGTCTGTTTGTATTTATGGAAGTTTGTGTGAGTGAGGCTTTCCAGTGCTGAAAGTCTGTCATTAGAGATTCTTCTGGATTAACTCAAACCCATATCTGCTCTACCAGGAGGGAGGAACTGAAGGCAGATTGTGGGTCAAGGCATCTGGGTGAGGTCCAGATCTCCTTGGAAGAAAAGCTGCAGTATGTGATGCACAGCTAGGTGATAGCCTCTAACTGTTGCCTCCTTCTGATCTACCTTAGCTTTTAGGCAAGGTTACCCTCCTTCAGAGGCAGCACTAACTGACCAACACAGTGGCCATGGGTTAACCCTTTCTGCCCAATGCAGGTCTCCTCCAAAGGCAGCCAACATCTACAGACTGTCCCTCCACCTTCAGTTTCCTTCCTGTTTCTCTCTCAAAACTTTCAACCCAGACAACCTTTGTACCCCTAACCTAGGCTAACCATATGCTTCCCAGAGAATCCAACAGACACCAGAGTTAACAGAAAATGCCAATTCTGTTCTCATTCTGAGCTTCCTCTCCAGATTGTTTTTGTCACCCTTCCATAAAGATGAAAATTTTGGGTTGATTGAGATGGCACCTCCAGGAAAGTGTTTGCTGTGCAAGTCTGAGCATGTGTGCTTGATCTCCAGGTCCCACATAAAGGTTGAAGGAGAGAACTGACTCTGTCAAATTGTCCTGTGACCTCCATACCCACTGCATGACATGCATGTCCCCATCTATCAACATCAGACACACACATACACAGACACACACACACACACACTCTAAATACATAAATAAATAAATGTTTTATAGATGAAGATTTTGTTTCAACATAGGAAACAGACTTTTGTTTCAGCATATGAATTAATGGATCTAACAGTTTCATCAATAGGGTGAAGATGCCTTTGAAGTCTATCAGAGTCCCATCTGATTGAGCCCAACACCACTGAGACACAGTGCTCCATCACAGGTGCCACGACCCTCTCCTAAGCCATTGGGAGGAAACAACTCCCTTTGTTCCCACAGGGTGCCTGCCTATCTCTGTATGAGCAGAGACCATGCAAGAAGGAAGCAGAACCTTTGTCAGCTTGATTGCAAATGGAAGCATTTGAGAGTTTTGTCTCTGTCCATGCCTTCATCACTTGTGACTATGCATGCTTAGGTAGAGAATGAGTGAACAAAGTGAGGTTACATCCAAGCCAATAAACACCTCAATTGCTATGATTAGAGAAAATATTAAAGATCACAGTAGCTGAAGCTGTCCTTAAATCACTTGCATTGCTCACAGCAGTGACCTGAGGTACCGAAAATGCCACCATCCATTTCAGGCAAATGTCTGGACTTCGAATTTGAAACCTTAGTCTGGTAGCAATATCCTAACATAACTGTGGCTACACTGTGCACACACCAGCGGCCATGTGCCCTACAAGAGGATGTCAGTAATGGCACCAGGGAAGCTGACATTCTAGTGAGCTCCAGCTGGTATTTCGAGGCCTGGAGTTCCTAAGAAGTAGGTTGATCTGTTGTTCACCACAGCCCATTCCCTCGGTGACAATCAGTGAAGCCAGTTAATTCCATTTTCTTTAAGCCTTTGCAGTCTCGGTGTTAAGGCAGCAATTGCCTGGCTGTCACTCCTCCACAATTGCAAGGGGGACGATCGAAAAGATGCCACACTGGTGTTCCTGACAGAAAGTAGGGAATTCAACATGAGAGGATTCGTTGACTTTGGGGTCTCGGGTAAGGTGTCCACTGGCCCTGGGTGATTTGAAGCTTGTCTCTTTCTTTCTCTCTCCATATGTCCTGAAGATAATTTCAGATGCCCAGGTGGAGAAGTGCCTGGGAGAGGTGAGCAGGCCATTGTGCTGTCATTAATCACTTGCAGACAGCTGGTCCTATAGTTCTCCCAGCCCTGCCCTGCCCTACCATGATCTACTGCATCTCCCTGCAACAAGGTGGAAGAAGGCTCAGACCCTCCGGGGTACTTTTCTTCTCCAGATGTCAATGTCAGATTGCTTTCCTGGAGGAGGAAAACACATCTCTTGTCTGTTCCCTTTAAAACAAAAGCATCCTTTTTACACATGCCTTTAGAAAAAAAAAAGGACTATGGGCTTACAACCTTTTTTTTTAATGCTTATTTATTTTTTATTTTTTTAATTTATTTTTTATTTCTTCAAGTTACATCTCAATCACAATCCCCTCCTTACTCCTCCCTCCAGTCCCACCCTCCTACCATCTTTCATTTTTGTTTTTGAGTTTAAGGTATATCTTTTTCCCCCCCAACAGATCCCCTTTTCAGTCCAACTAATGGTTCTTTCTCTTATAACAATAAATACAATACAAAACAACAGAAATAAATAGGCCACAATTATGAGAGTTATATTGCTTAGCATACATCCCCAATGTCCAGTCCATATGTATTTGGCCCCTGACTTTAACATTCTACTATCTAACCATCTCCATGAGTTTAAAGTTCTATATATAACTCAGCTTTCATACTAACTTTTTACTTTTGAATAGCCACATGATGTGATAGGATACAAGAGAGAAATCACGCATGAATCAAATTGATGTATATTTTTATCTTTATTTCTCTTATATCAAAGGATATATTGTAATTACACATCATGCCTTATACATCAGCATTCACCCAAATAGGTTATGTAGATTACTACTGCTTTAAGATCCATGTGAAACAAATCTGAACCAGCTGGGCCCTGGAGGTATCACCCGCTAAACCTCATAGGAGACTCACAGTGTTAGTCATAACATAGGAGGAATCCAGCCACCAAAAGACGTACTTACCTTAGTCTAATTGGGTATTATTTGGTGGGGGACTCCTTCACTGATACCCCCAATGCAGAGTGTGTTCTTGCAACTTGTATCGTAATGGTAGCACCCCCTCACCCCCGAACACTTGGGTTTGAATCCTGGCCACCCACTTACTGAACGCGTCCAGGCCATTTCCTTTCTTCACCTCAGACTCCTGATCTGAATTCTAGGAAGGAAGCATCAGAGTTGCTGGGTGGCCTCAGCATGGCGCTGTACTTAAAGTGCTCAGTACAGCACCTGCTGTGTCGTAAGCATACCTGTTTCCTGTTATTGTTACAACTTTCTGTCTTCAAACAACAGCTTGGATCTGATAATAGCATGAATCCATACTTGGTTTCCACGAGGCTTATGTGGGAGGTATTGTAGGTATTATTACCGTTTGCCCAATTATAGATTAAAAGAGAAGGCTAAGAAAATTGAGTGAGTTTCATGAGTAAATACTAAGGGCAAGAGCCAGGAAATGTATAGCAACTGTCCATATCAGATTTGGATCTTTTCCCATAAATTATGTTTGATTTAACTTGGATTCCAAGTTAAAATGCAAAAAAAAAAGAGAAAAAAATAAATATCCATTTGTAATAGCTGAGATCTGTCTCTCCCAAGAGTATACGAACAACCTAAGGAATTAAATGCGGATGTTAGGAATTAAACCCATTAAGGAGAACAAGGCATGGGAGAGGGGAGACAGTGACCCTCAAGGTCTCAAAGCTCCTGGCAAAGCCTTGTGGAGGACCAAGAAAACAGGAGCCAGGACCAAGTCATGATCTGAAACACAGCACATGCCATCTGACCAATGCTTCTTCTACACCCAGGATAAATTCAAGTGACTGACAGCTAAATAGTGATGGGGCTGCGGACGTGAAGCTGTGAGATCTGAGCCTTGCATAGAGGGTCGATAATCTCCTGCTTCAGCATCGTGTGTGAATTCCTCAGGGTATCTGCATTCAAAGAACCCAACTTCTAGGCTGTAAAGTTACCCGGAAAAAGAAGAAAGTTTGTGCTTTAACCCAGTGTTCCACAGACTCACACGCTGACCCTTCTGTGGGCCTCTGGTCAGCTCTGGAGTGACAAGGATCTTGAAGCATCTTTTGGGGGGTGATTTTACAGATGTGGTATCAGACTGACCCAGTGCTTTCATAAAAGGTTGACAGCAGAAGGTGCAAATAGGCCCATGGTCCTTCTGACTTGACATCAACCATCTTTATAACCAAGATAGAGTAATCATGACTCATATTATAGGCTATATATATATATATAAACAAATATATACAAATATATATATATATATATAAACAAATCAACAGCAAAAAAAAAAAAAAACAGAGGAGAAGAGAAGGAAAAATATTTCCTCTCTCCCATCACAGACATCAAGCACTGTGATACCAGGTTAGTTCAAGATGACAAGTGAAGAGTCAGTGAGCCCCTAAACCTTGTCTCAAAAGAAATAAGATGCCTGTGTCTTGAGGAACAACACCTAACCCTGACATCTGACACCCACACATGTATTCAGACAGGCTCATACACATACAAAAAAAAAGGACATTTAGAAAAGAAAAAGAAGTGAGAGTGGAGTGGAGGGGAGGCGAGGAGAGAACCCAGAGCTTTCCTCCTGGGAACACTTCACTCACAAGGCACTGGTTACAATAATTATTCTTCGAGTCCAGCATTGGAAGAGAACTAAACATTGATGTTCCCATGGGAGACTAGGGAGGATGAGAAGGATGGGCCTCATCAACGTTTCTCACTTATTAAAGTCCCAAAGGCAACAGAGATCGAACGGCATCCAACAGAGTCCGAAGAGCTGGTTTCTTCTGCCTAGCTGAGCCAAGTTAGAAAGGCGGACAGTTGAACAGTGACTTTGTGGCTAGAGGCAACTGCATTGTGCAAGTGCACATGGATATCACTCTCTTAAGGCCCAACTTACTGAGACGCTTTTCCTGGATCTCACAGCACTGTGTGTACAGAGGGGCATTTCAAAACAAAAAGCCCGGGGACACATTTCCAGCTAGAAAGAGTATCTGTTTCTAAGAAATTAGTGTCAGAAGTCAAACTATACTCAATTTTTAACTGGGGCCTCTCTCAAATGATCCCACCCCATAATGGCAGAGTTTGACGATAAGCAGCAATAAAAGAGGAGATCAGCAATGTAGTCAGGTTTCAACTCCCCCTAGGGTGGGAAATGCTGACCTGCCCCTTCCCAGTATTGCCTCTGTGTTTCCTAATGCTGATGGGTGTGTGAGTGTTGGTATTTTGTCCCTTTTTTCCTTTTTAACTCAAATCAGGTTGCAAGCTTGCATCTTTCTGAAGACCAGTAACCAACTATCCAGAAGCCGTAAGGAGCTATCAAGTGTGTTCACATAGGTAGGCAAGTGGAATTGCTGTGGACTGTATGAGGTGAATTGATTTTCACGTGCAATTTACATTTATTCTTGGGTATGTTTGACACTAATGTCATGACTGAAGGACTGGGATAAAGATTAACTGCATAAACATTTTTTTGTGCTGAATTTGTAAGCAGCCATGTTGGTTGTCTTTTTGATTTCTCAAGCTTGATCCAAATAGTAGGATGAGGATCATTTCTTCTTCTTTCTTTTTTTTTTTCCTCAGCAATTTCATAGGTGAAGTGTCCCAAAGCAATCTTACTCAGTAAACTTTTGGGGCAAGGTGTCTGCCAACCTTGGTGTTCTAGCAAAATAGTCTGTGCAGCAAGAGGCCAGAGGCCACTCAACTCAGCTTCAGGAATTTCATAAACATTTGGATTTGGGCAGGATTCTCCAAAATAAAATAAAAACTGAGCACACACAAGACAGGAGAGTAATTTGCATAGATTTTCTTGTTCAACTAATGCTGGCTTTGAATTTGGAGTTTAGATTATCAAAGGTTTTATCACCTTTGTAAGTAAGACTTGATTCTTGTCTCTGCCTCGCTGTTTGCCAGGGGCTACTCACACAATAAAAGTATATATTAGGCGCTACAAGAGACACAAAATCTGTCACTGAAAAGGAATGTCAGTAGAGTGGGATATCTGGCCTCGGCATAGAGACACCTCCATATTCCTTGGGGTTTCGGGGAAATCCTTTGAAGTGGTTGTATGGTCACATGGTCACAGTTCTCAAAATGTCATGGTTCCTGCTGTCGAATTTACTGTCTGTGGCCAGAAACCGGGCATGTGCACCCACACTCTTCTGCACCTGCTATACCTCATCCTGGTTGCTAATCACCACACATCAATTTTTGCTTTCAGCCCTTGTTGAGACTCAGCAGGAAGTTGAGCTGTTCTGATTTATACTAAATATAGACTTGTTAATGGCATGGTATTCTAGATCCAGGGAAGCTATGGGGAGACAGATGTGCCCAACTTTCAACTTCAAGAGGGAATGTTATCTACAAAGCTCACAATGGAGAACCAATATAAAATAAAACATTGGCAAAAATAAGTCATAACATTTTAACTACGTTTATGATTCTGTGTCAGATGGCATTCATAGCTATACTCAGGGACATGTAGCCAGCAGCCAGCAGTAAGCCAAACCCAAGCTACTATTTTGTAAATAAAGTTTTATTGACTCACAGCTGTGCTCATTTGTTTACATTCTTCAGTCTCTACTCTCCCACTGTAACAGTGAGGTCAAGGAGCTTTGTGGCCTATGGCGCCAAACATATATGTTATTTGGCCTTCCTAGAAAAGTTTACAGCACTCTGAGCTGTAACACAGGGACAGAATAGAGTCTAGTAGATCCACTCTGTGTTTTTGCAAGGTTGTGTCTTATGGTTGGGTCAGGGAGACTGACAGGTATCTGGGAGCTCTCAGCAAGAAATGTCAGCATGTCACATGGGAAACCAAATGAGCCTTCGTGTTGTCACATCTTTCAGACAGGCGTCTGTCTCTGCATAATTCAGGGTTTGTTTTACCAGGAAGAACTAGTATGGAGTTTGGCTTATAAGGCCATATATGAATTGGGAGCAGGGTGAAAATAATTCACCAGAACTCAGCCTCCACAATGCATGGAAGCTGAACTGGCACACAAGCCCACACCCCGGGCTCTGCATAGGTCCCTGAAGTTCTTGTAACCACGTGCCATCTTGCCTGTCTACCTCTAAGGTGTGGGTTCCCTCTCAATACCTGGTGACCTCCTCAACCACAGCTGCCAGCTGTGAATTCTTGCTTCCCAGTGAGATTCCAATGGAGAGTGCCCCAGACTGGAGCTGCAGGAAGGGACTTCAAGGGAGCACACTGAGCTTCAGTTTAACATTATTTGGATGAACCTTTGGGCACATCTACAAAGGAGGAAGCATGCAGAGCCTTTCCACCTTTGTCAGGCCTGGAATTGTGAATGGACCAAAGACCTGTGGGGTAAGGACAGCAAGGGGAAGCTAGGAGTGGGAGATGGATAGATCCTGGTAGAAAGAATCCCAGCCTCTGGGCTTACTGCGGGCGATCCCTGGGGCTTACATATTTTAGCTGGAGCTCTTGTGGTTTTCTTTGAGCTGTTCTAGCATATCTCGTAGGCATTTGAGTACTTCTGTCCCACTGACTTGGATTTGTAGCACCACAGAGGTCATCAGCAGCTAAGTTGTTGGGACAATTCTATCAAATCCCTCCAGATCACAGGCCTTTGATTTTTGTGCTTCTGCTGGCACCTCCAACAATAGAACACCACTTTGCCTTATTCTGAACTGTTTGCTAACAGTAGCAATTGGGGGCGCAGTGGTTTTGTTTTACCCAGAACAACAAACCTGAGAAAGATTGAGAATACTCACAAGGACATATGCATATTTTGCAGAAATAGGGGAGTCTTCCAAACAGCATAGTCCAAACCTCTATACATATTTCTGTGCACATAACTCTTGATCCTGGAGATGGCAATAACCAATTACCATGTTCCTCTCTGCTAAGCCTGGACAAGTCTCAGGATCATTCTCATGCTGTCTTTCTGTCGACACTACCAGGAAGTAAAACACAAGTTTAAATGGATTTATGACTTCCTATGCAAGTAGTCACTTTTGAGTAGAAAACAGATCATGAATAATAATAGCTGGCATGTACTGGGTTTTATCATGTGTCAGACATTGTTCTGTTTGACAAGACGCCGCTTTGTATATGCCACATACATAAAAGCTTTGTGAGGATTACTGTTCTACCACCAGTGTTTGCAAGAGTCTCTGGTGCATGGTGGTTGCTTAAAAATTCTTACTTAAATAACTTCCACAACCAGCTATTAAACACATATTCTGAATGAAGAAACAGTGGCCCTAAGAACTCAGGACTGTCTGGGCTAGTAAAGGCTGGAACTGTGACTTCTTACCACAGCAAGTTTCTCTTTTGCTTTGAAGAATTTTGCCCCATTGCTCCCCATGGCAATGGTTCTTCTTTCCAAGTGCCTAGCATTTTTTGATGTCCATGTTTTTGATATTCATGAAATTGGCTGTTCCATCTCCCAGGCCTCTTTGGTGCTGTTGGCGCCCATCCTTTGCCATAGTTCAGAATACTGTCTGTATATAAGAGAAAAAAGAACATGCTAGAACTGAAATGTAAATGCCTATGGGCTTGATCAGGGGCTGCGCTGGAAGAGCAGGCCAGGTGGGCACAGGGCAGGGGACTGGAGAGAGTATGTGCCCCCGGCAGCTGGTCCTCAGCAGCTGCAGCTGTGGCTGATTCGAGCCAATACTGCCAGTTCCTCTCAGTTTTCAAGAGAAGTAGGTATCTGCATTTGGTATGGAAGTACTTGTATGAAACAGTTCATGTTTAAAATATTGACAAGTGAGGGAAGTTTTAAAAAAATGAAACAAAAACATACAAACAAACAACAAAAAAAGCATGGCATGCCAAGTAAAATAGACGTGTGGGGTCAGTCTGCCCCATTGATCTGTACTGAACCACCTGTGGAAGGTAGTGAAGAAGGGGAAACAGGTCAAAGAGCCTTTGAATAATTGGTCCGGTAGTTCTAGGCAGAGGAAAACCACGGAAGAAAGGTCATAACTGTTTATGGTCTTAGGTTAAAGGCTTCTGGGAATTAGAACTACAGCAATGACTCTCGACATTTGGCACAATGCTTAGTATCTTTCACCTGGCTTCTATATTTGCACTTGACTTTGCCTACAGATCATGTTGAGGACTGTTTTATTCTACCAATATTAGGCAATACTGTTCCAGGGCAGATCCTGGTCTTACAGTTTTTCACTTGCTTTTCTTTGGCTACACAAACTGTTAACAGTCATGACTAGTCACCGATATTTGTTGTTCTCACAGGCCTGCACAGTTTCATCTTTCATTAGCAAGAAGTAGAGAAGACAGAGCTGGTCCCCAATTATGGGTGACTATTCAGATAGGAAAAAAGCAACAACAACAAAACAACAACAACAAAATCAGGGGCCATTGCTGGAGGACACAGAATAATGACTTATGCTTGTTTTTCTTGGCAGGTGCAGGTTGCTGATTACCACTTGGCCCTTGCCAAATCATCCCTAATTACAAAAATCCACACCTAGCAAAGGCCAAATAAATAATGTAACTGTCATGGTCAGTGTGTACATTCCTAAACTCTCACCTAATGACTGGTAGTTCTGGGCCGTGGCTACTCCAAGCATAGCTGTGGCCTGTCCTCGCTGAAGACTGCATGCTTTGCATGGGTGGGCCAGAGAAACTAGTTACAATTAAGCAGATTTGAAAATCATTAGAAGGAAGGAGATTTTTTAATGAAATGTGAAGTTTTGGCCTTTTGCTACTAATTATCATAAACTGTTTAGGATAATTAAGAAATGCAAACTAATAATCATGCAAGCCAGTCATTGTGTTAGGTACTATGACAGTCTATTATAGTTATTTTCTAAGCTAATCAGAAATAAAGCTGCTAAGAGACAAGCAACATCTGCTTATCCTAATATAAAAGATAGATAGGGCTTCTTCAAAAAAACCTCAAAAGATCTGCAGAATATGGCATTCAAAGATGTTTTCGTAACTTTAGACTTTAGATTTTTTTTATATCGAGACATATCAACTACTGACAGCACCCCCTATTCTACCCCAAGTAGAAGATGAGCATCTAAGAATCTCCAGTGGGAGATGATTGAATTAGTCGCAAGCCTATCTCTTGGTAGGAAAAGCCCCTTGCTCCAACTGTAGACAGAATGCTGTCCAAAAAGGACAAAACCTGGAAGCAGGTAAGTCGACAGCCTAGCTCTGCCAAGACAGGGTAGGCAAGTCCTTCATAACCCCTGCTCTGCAATCAATGTCTGTCAGAGAAACGGGGCTAAATGACTGAAGATCGATGCTGTAGTGTATGGAGAGAAAATGAGAACTGTTCAGGCAGCCACTGGTATGTCATTTCTTAGTTTTGGAAGCTGCAGGCCCTGTACTTCCTATAAAATCAGATATATTTATCCCTCTCAGGTCTCTGAGGTGGTTGAAGAACAGATAGCTAGAGTCTCATAATTAGATTTTGAGTTGTTTAGGAGTCAAGAGAGTGTTATAGATCTAGGAAGATGCTTTTAAAATTGTGTTGCAAGTTAGTATGAATGTTGAGTTAGATATAGACCTTTAAACTCATGGAGATGGTTAGATAGTAGAATGTTAAAGTCAGGTGCCAAATACATATGGACTGGACATTGGGAATGTACGCTAAGCCATATAACCCTCATAGCTGTGGCCTAATTACCTCTGTTGTTTTGTATTGTATCTATTGTTATAAGAGAAAGAACCATTTTTTGGACTGAAAGGGGGAGCTGTTGGGGGAAATAAGATATATCTTAAACTTTAAAAAAAAGGGAAGAGGATGGGGGGTTGAGGGTGGGAGGGTGGGACTGGAGGGGGGAGTAGGGA
>CAJQZJ010001896.1:13381047-13398506 GCA_907164525.1 Lophiomys imhausi
GCTTCTAAAACTTAAATCGCACATCGATCCAAACACTTTAATAGTGGGAGACTTCAACACCCCACTCACAACTATGGACAGATCATCAAGACAGAAGCCAAACAGAGAAATAATGAGTCTAACAGAGATCATGAACCAAATGGACCTAACAGATATCTACAGAACGTTTCACCCAAACACAAAAGAATACACCTACTTCTCAGCACCTCATGGAACCTTCTCCAAATTCGACCATATAGTTGGACACAAAGATAGCCTCAAAAGATACAAAAAAAATTGAAATAACCCCTTGTATCTTATCAGACCACCATGGAATAAAGCTGGACTTCAATAGCAAAAGAATCAACAGAAAGTCTACACTCACATGGAAATTGAACAACTCTTTACTAGAGTACCACTGGGTCAGGGAAGAAATAAAGAAGGAAATCAAAGACTTCTTAAAATCCAACGAAAATGAAGACACAACATACCCAAACCTATGGGACACAATGAAAGCTGTGCTACGAGGAAAGTTCACAGCACTAAGTGCCTTCAAAAAGAAAATTGTGACAGCTCATATTAGCAAATTAACAGCTAAATTGGGTGAATTGGAAAAAAAAGAAGCAAACATTCCCAAGAGGAGCAGAAGGCAGGAGATCATCAAACTTAGGGCTGAAATCAACAACTTAGAAACAAAAAGAACTATACAAAGAATGAATGAAACCAAGAGTTGGTTCTTCGAGAAAATCAACAAAATAGACAGACCCTTAGCCAAATTAACTAAAAGACAGAGGGAGAAAACCCAAATCAACAAAATCAGAAATGAAAAGGGAGAAATAACAACAGACATTCAGGAAATCCAGAGAATATTCGGATCCTACTTTAAAAATCTATACTCCACCAATTTGAAAACTTAAATTAAATGGACAATTTTCTTGATAGATTCCACCTACCGAAGCTAAATCAAGATCAGATAAACAGATCAAACAGCCCTATAACCCCTAACAAAATAGAAACAGTCATTAAAAATCTTCCAACCAAAAAATGCCCAGGGCCAGATGGCTTTAGCACGGAATTCTACCGGACCTTCAAAGAGGAGCTAACACCAATACTTTTCAAACTCTTTCACAAAATAGAATCTGAAAGAACATTGCCAAACTTATTCTATGAGGCCACAGTCACCCTGATTCCTAAACCACACAAAGACCCAACAAAGAAGGAGAACTTCAGACCAATCTCCCTCATGAACATAGATGCAAAAATACTTAATAAAATACTAGCAAACCCAATTCAAGAACACATCAAAAGTATCATACACCATGATCAAGTAGGCTTCATCCCAGGAATGCAGGGATAGTTCAACATACGAAAGTCTGTCAACGTCATTAACCATATAAACAAGATGAAAGAAAAAAAACCACATGATAATCTCTCTAGATGCAGAAAAAGCATTTGACAAAATCCAACACCCCTTCATGCTAAAAGTTCTGGAGAGAATAGGCATACAAGGATCGTACCTAGAAATAATAAAGGCAATATACAGCAGGTCAGTGGCCAACATCAAATTAAATGGAGAGAAACTTGAAGCATTTCCTCTAAACTCAGGGACAAGACAAGGATGTCCACTTCCACCATATCTCTTCAATATAGTACTTGAAGTCCTTGCTAGAGCAATAACACAACTAAAGGAGATCAAGGGGATAAACATTGGAAACGAAGAAGTCAAATTATCCCTATTCGCAGATGATATGTTAGTATACATAAGCGACCCAAAAAATTTCCACCAGAGAACTCTTATAGCTGATAAGCACGTTCAGCAAAGTGGCTGAGTACAAAACTAATTCAAAAAAATCAGAAGCCCTTCTTTATACAACAAACAAATGGGCTGAGGAAGAAATAAGGGAAACAACCCCCTTCACATTAGCCACAAACAATATAAAATACCTGGGGGTAACTCTAACCAAGCATGTAAAGGACCTGTACAACAAGAACTTAAAGCCCTTGAAGAAAGAAATGGAAGAGGCCTTTAGAAGATGGAAAGATCTCCCAATCTCATGGATAGGTAAGATCAACATAATAAAAATGGCTATCCTACCAAAAGCAATATATAGATTTAATGCAATTCCTATCACAATACCAACACAATTTTTTATAGACTTGGAAAGAGATATTCTCAATTTCATATGGAACAACAAAAAGCCCAGAATAGCTAAATCAATCCTGTACAATAAAAAAAAACATCTGGAGGTATTATCATCCCAGATTTCAAGCTGTACTACAGAACAATAGTTGTAAAAACAGCATGGTATTGGTATAGAAACAGACCAGTAGATCAATGGAATCGAATTGAAGATCCAGAAATAGACCCACACACTTATGGCCACCTAATTTTTGACAAAAAAGCCAAAAGCGCACAATGGAAGAAGGACAGCATCTTCAACAAATGGTGCTGCTCCAACTGGGTGTCCACTTGTAAAAGAATGAAATTAGACCCATACTTATCACCTTGTAGAAAACTTAAGTCCAAGTGGATCAAAGACCTTAACATAAGGCCGGTCACACTAAATCTACTAGAAGAGAAAAAGTGAGGAAAACCCTCGAACTCATTGGCACAGGCGACAACTTCCTGAACAGAACACCAACAGCTCAGGACCTGAGATCAACAATCAATAAATGGGACCTCATGAAACTGAAAAGCTTCTGTAAGGCAAAAGACACTGTCATTTGAACAAAATGGCAGCCTACAGACTGGGAGAAAATCTTCACCAACCCCACATCTGACAGAGGGATAATATCCAAAATCTACAAAGAACTCAAGAAATTAAATGCCAAGAAACCAAATAATCCAATCAAAAAATGGGGGACAGAGCTAAATAGAGAATTCACAAAGGAGGAATTCCTAATGGCTGTGAGACACTTGAAGAAATGCTCAACATCCTCAATTATCAGAGAAATGCAACTCAAGACGACTCTGAGATTCCATCTCACACCTGTCAGAATGGCTAAGATCAAAAGCTCAAATGACAGCACATGCTGGCGAGGGTGTGGAGCAATGGGTACCCTACTCCATTGCTGGTGGGAGTGCAGGCTTGTGCAACCACTATGGTGGTCAGTCTGGTGATATCTTAGAAAACGTGGAATAGCTTTGCCTCAGGACCCAGCCATACCACTTCTGGGTATACACCCAAATGCCTCTTCACAGAATCATAAGGAAGTTTCCTCATATATGTTTATAGCAGCCTTATTTGTAATAGCTAGAAACTGGAAACAACCCAGATGTCCCTCAAGTGAACAGTAGTTTAAAAAACTGTGGTACATCTACACAATGGAATATTAGTCATCTATCAGGAGCAATGAAATTATGCAATTTGCAGCCAAATGGATGTAACTAGAAAAGCTCATCCTGAGTGAGCTCACCCAGACTCAGAAGGATGCATATGGCATCTATTCACTTATAATAGGATTTTAGCTATATAGTAGAAGGTATCGATACTACAACTAACACACCAAAGGGAACTTGGACATAGCCTTTTTATTTTTTATTTTTATTTATATTTTTTTTATTTTTTAGTCGTTTTTATCTATTTGTCTACTTATTTGTTTGTTTGTTTTTTAGTTCTCTCTCCCAGGCAATGAGACACTTTTCACTGATGGTACTGCCTCACAGACCCCCCAATGAATGAGGAGGCTCTTGGTTCATATGACCTCTCAACTGAGATGAGGGACTGTTATATAAGGACACCCCACCCCAGAGAAATGGGATGGAAGGGTTAGGAGGTAAAGAAAAAAAATGAAATGTGATGTTTTGGCCTTTTACTACTAATTGTCATAAACTATTTAGGATAATTAAGAAATGCAAACTAATAGTTATGCAAGCCGGTCATTCTGTTAGGTACTATGACAGCCTATTATAGTTATTTTCTAAGCTAATCAGAAATAAATCTGCTAAGAGACAAGCAAAATCTGCTTACCCTAATATAAGAGATAGAAAGGGCCTCTTCAAAAACCTCAAGAGATCTGCAGAATATGGCATTCAAAGATGTTTTCTTAACTTTAGATTTTTTTATATCGAGAAATATCAACTCCTGACAGCACCCCCTATTCTCCTCCAAGTAGAAGATGAGCATCTAAGAATCTCCAGTGGGAGATGATTGAATTAGTCGCAAGCCTATCTCTTGGTAGGAAAAGCCCCTTGCTCCAACTGTAGACAGAATGCTGTCCAAAAAGGACAAAACCTGGAAGCAGGTAAGTCGACAGCCTAGCTCTGCCAAGACAGGGTAGGCAAGTCCTTCATAACCCTTGCTCTGCAATCAATGTCTGTCAGAGAAACGGGGCCAAACAACTGAAGAGCGATGCTGTAATGTATGGAGAGAAAATGGGAACTGTCCAGGCAGCCACTGGTATGTCATTTCTTAATTTTGGAAGCTGCAAGCCCTGTACTTCCTATAAAATCAGATATATTTATCCCTCTTAGGTCTCTGAGGTGGTTGAAAAACAGATAGCTAGAGTCTCATAATTAAATTTTGAGTTGTTTAGGAGTCAAGAGAGTGTTATAGATCTAAGAAGATACTTTTAAAAATTGTGTTGCAAGTTAGTATGAATGTTGTGTTAGATATAGAACTTTAAGCTCATGGAGATGGTTAGATAGTAGAATGTTAAAGTCAGGTGCCAGTACATATAGACTGGACATTGGGAATGTATGCTAAGCCATATAACCCTCATAACTGTGGCCTCATTACCTCTGTTGTTTTGTATTGTATTTATTACTATAAGAGAAAGAGCCATTTGTTAGACTGAAAGGGTAAACTGTAGGGGGAAATAAGATATACCTTAACCTTAAAAAAAAAAAAAAAGGGAAGAGAATCAGGGGTTGAGGGTGGGAGGATGGGACTGGAGGGGGGAATAGGGAGGGGACTGCGATTGAGATGTAACTTGAAGAAATAAAAAATAAAGGAAAAAAAAGAGAAAGTTTTAAGTAAATAGATGATGTTGGAAATAATCTTTCTGAGTGAGTGACCTAGAAAGATAAATGCTACATGTTCTCCCTCACATGTGCTGCTAGATTTAAATCTTTAAGTACATGTGTTTAAATTGGAGTACCCATAATAGTTATAAGAGAAAAAAAACTACCAAGGGTCCATTGGAGGGCATCCGATAGAGTGCAGCTGGAGAGCTTCTTCTAAGTGGAGAAAGGAAACATAGATTGGATGGAGGAGAAGGAAGAAAACTTGGTGAAGAGGAACAATCAGTTCATATTGGTTCATGTTCCAAAACCCCAGACTCACTTCATAGCCTATGTTCTCTAAGAATCCACACATCCAAGTCTCTGCAACTCTGACACTCAGTGGCAGTCAGTGCTGGTGACAAACTGATGCTGTCATCTCGAAGAGCTGATGTCACTTTCCTCTCAGCTCAGGTTTGTGTTAGGGTTGAGATCACTGGGCTGGATAGAAGAAAATCCAAAGCAAAATCTTTGCCCCTGAGATTTATACACACAGAAGATGCTCATAACAAACAGAATGGCCTGGTGCTTCCTTTCCACAACTTATGACTGGGAGCTGTTGTGATGTGTAAGAGATTTTTTTTTTAGTCTCCTGGCTTTTAAATTTTCCTGTTCTTTCCTCCTGCCCTGATTGCAAACGGAAAAATGTGGTGTGGTTTTTTTAGGTGCTTGGTTCAAGTTCTGGATTAGCCACTCTATAACTGTGTGATGTTGACTAAGCAAGCCTCAGTTCCATTATTTATACAGTGGGTACAGTAATACTACCTATTTGTCAGTCAGTGTATAAAATACTTGATAAATACTTACCTCGTAGTGTGCCCTGTGCCAGCTGTTATAACAACAATAGAAATGATGACAAATGCCTAAATTCTTCAAGGAAGAATGGTGGGTACAATAGTAACCACGATGATAAATACAGTGTAATGTTATTACATGCCATGATCCATATATTTACAGGCCAAATCTCAGCTAATAGTTTAATCATAGAGGTATTACTTCAGGATTTAGGCAGTTTAAGCTCCAAGTCACGGTTAGTCAGTTGTAGAGTCTAACATTCATGTGTGGCTGGGTACCGGAAACCAGTGCTTAAGATTTACACATCCTCCTGTATGCTCCCATGTTGCAAGGCATTGTTGTAGAACTTTTCATTTCATGTGTTTTCTTTACAGTCTCACTTTTCTTTCCATCTTTATACTTCACAAAGAAAGGCTTTCTAGTTCTCTGTACTTAAATTACAAAGATTCTCTAGTTCTGATGTTCTCGTGCTCACAACTTTCCCAGGATGGGAGAAGATGTTAACCACTCTGCCTGGAAATAATCATCATCTTCTTCTTCTTCCTCCTCCTCCTCCTCCTCCTTCTTCTTCTTCTTCTTCTTTTTCCTTTTAACCTGATTAGCTTCTTACTTTCCCCTTTCAGACAAGGCTGCTGTTTAGAGAATGTAGGCTTTACTTGTTGCTAATTCAAGTGCCCTGGCTTGAAGATGAGCCTTCTTGGTGTGGGACACACACACACATAAAAGATGACTTAGGGAGTGGTGATCCTCAGGACTGCAAACCCTGAAGCCACAGGGTAATTGATGCATTGCATTCTTACTAATTCTCACTAAGGTTCCCAGTGCCTTCGTAGCCACCCCACCTCCTTTTTCTAGGGCACATTCTTCTGTTAGAATATCTCATGGTCTCATAGGCTATAGGGCATTTGCCACTGTTGGAATCATTCTATTTTTTTTCTTATTACAGTTTTCATTGATCCATGCATCTATTTTGTGTCAGTGCCATGCTGGTTTTATTACTATGGCTCCGTGGTATAACTTGAAATCAGGCATGGTTATCCTACCAGCTTTGTTCCTTTTGCTTTGGCTATCTAGGGTCTATTGTGCTTCCTTGCGAATTTAGGGATTTTTAAATTTCTGTGATGCATATTATTGGAATTGTTATTGGGATTGCATTGAGTCAATAGATTATTTTGGTAATTTTCACTATGTATATACATAAAATCATTTATATGTGTTATAAAAAAACAAATAGGAGACTAAGGGAAGAGGTATACTTAGCAGGAGAGGTGAGGGTATAAAGATAAATATGGTTAAGGTATATGATATGCTATTAATAAATGTATTATGAAACTTATCATTATGCACAATGAATATAAACCAATAAAAAAAGTTATACCGGTGTGGCAGCACACATCTTTAATTCCAACACTTGTGAGGCAGAGGCAGGTGGATCTCAATGAATTTAAGGAATAATTCGTGTATTTAGTAAGTTCCAGGCCAACCGGGGCTGCATGGTGAGACCCTGCCTACTAACTAACTAACTAACTAACTAACTAAATAAATAAATAAATAAATAAATAAATAAATAAATAAATAAATGAAGGGATAAGTGAATAAATAAAACCAAGATTAAAAAAACAAAACAAAACACCCAAGTGTATCAGGCATACCCATACATTTACTATCTGGAGTCCCCAAGTACTAACATCTACCACTTGTTTTGTCTTTACTCTTCCTGCCAACCTTTGCCTAGGCTTTGTCAAAGTCTAGCACAGATGGAAGCAAAGGGCTGCCTGGTGTGTGGTCATGAGGTGAATATGTCTATTTTGAAAGTGTCACTTGTCCCTCTTTCCATTGCACCTTTGGTTTGGGAAGGGAAGCTACGGCGCAGAGAGAGAGATACACATGCTGTACACAGCCACTCAAAGAACCCCAAAAGCCACTTCTGCCCAAGTGATAAGGAACCCACTTCCAGGCCCTGCTTGACGACCTGCTTCCCCAGGCTTATTTCCCAAAAACAAAATTAAGTTGGTCTAGCTGTGCCCTGGAGGTATATGACCATATAGATCAGCAGTTCTCTGTGTTCCTAATGCTGTGACCCTTTAATACAGTTCATGTTGTTGTGTGACCCTAACCATAGTTATTTTCATTTCTACTTCATAACTGCAATTTTGCTGCTGTTATGAATTGTAATGTAAATATCTGCTATGTGACCCCTGTGAAAGAGTCATTTGGCCCCCAAAGAGGTCACGACCCACTGGTTGAGAACCTCTGACATAGAAAAGCTGGACTACAAACTGGGGAGCTGAAGGAATGAGATATTACTAGAGCTGGAAAGGAAATAGATACCCAGACCAACAAAATAGCACCCAACTACTTAACAGATGCCCCCACTCTGGTACCTGCTGCATGAGATGATTTTGAGATACGAGGTCTACACTAACTTCCAGAGTTTCCCAGAGGAATTTAGTCCATGATTGAAGGTAATTGATTGGCTCAATAGCACACGCTTCACTGGCCTCCTTCTTTTTCCAGTCTCACTTTCTTCCTTCTCTCACTGATGTTTCCTAGTGTCACCTCCCAAGCAAATGAACTTGCATCCCGTTCTTTGTCTTAGGTCTAAGATCTGAAGACAGCAAACCCAGAACCTTTGTTTGCGTTTCACGTTACAGGACATGGCATTTCAGCTTCCAATACAACATTTTAAAAAACCTTCAGTAAAAGACAAAGCTACGCAACTGTATTCCCTTGAGTAGATTTGGAAGAGTTCTGCTTATTTTCCTTCAGAGCTAATTGTCCATGAACTTGCTTAGATTGTTTACTACTCAGGGCTCTTCCAGTTGTAATTAATACACAGCCACTTAAGATAGAATAGTTCCTTAAAAAGGAGGATTGCTCAGCTGTTGCATGATGCCCTGGTGCTAAGGGCTGGGTCTTCAGGATGGAGCTGTAAGGAGTGGATGGAGCCTTCAAGAGGTAGAGCCAATTGGGAAAGCTTTATGTCATGTGTGCTAGGCCTTTAAAGGGGATTATGGGACCCACTATCACACTTACATCATGTGTGTGTGTGTGTGTGTGTGTGTGTGTGTGTGTGTGTGTGTGTATTTGTTGGCCAATAACTAAGACTCTGGCCTCTCCACAGACTCCCACTGTTGTGTGCCACCACAGGCCTAAAGCAATGGGGTAAGAATCATGGATTGGAGACTCTAACATTGTGCACCAGAATTCTTTTTTCTTTTATCAGTCTATTTTTCTCAGTATTTATATATATATAGTGAGAGGGAGAGAACTAGCACAACACTGAATTGTCCAAGGCCTTGACTGTACCACAGAGACAGGGTTTGGAAGCACAAAGTAGACAGCTGTCTTTCTCATCTGAGGCTACAGTTCCCATATTTGTAATTTGTCTTATCAGCTTCTTCTCTGTAGGCTGGATTTCCCTACCAGTTTGTATAAACAAACATGATCTTATGAAAATCTTGAATTTCCCTATTTTCTGTTTTAGAACACAGTGAATTTAAAACTCCAAGAAAAGAGCCCTGATTGTCTCAGCTTTAATCAAATAACATCTCTGCCCCGGTCAGCCGTGGTGAAGATGTGCATATGTTGGGGACGGGTAGTTTCCACTCACCTGTTGAAGAGGTTCTAGCTGGGAGGCTCAAAGAAGATATCAGGCCTCTGAGTACTCCATTTGCGCATAGCCTAACTGGTACATTTAATGCTGCTGCCTACTTCCAAGGAGGTCAGCTTCCAAACAGACACAACAAAAGTTTTGACATATAATTTACGACACAAAAACCCCACCACCCAATACCAACCGGAGGAGAGAGGTAGCATGTGAAATGTTTTACCCTAGGGAAAGGGCAAAAATATGGATTTTAACCATCACCTGTCATTTCTGATGAACATTGCCCCTGTGGAGCAGGCAGGAATGCTGCCCACTTTCGATGACCTTGAAAGGTTAAATTCAGCATGCATTTTTTTTTTTTTTTTTACTTTAAGGATGCAAAGATAGAGCGGCAGCTTTCCCATGTTTTATCAGGAGATATTAGATCATTAATTGATGAAATACTGAGAAACTGCCTATCCTACTGAAGAAGGCATTTAAAACAGATGCAAGGCAAATTAACTATTGTTGTTTCTCTTATTGATGTGCTCTGTGTTGGTTTTCATGAAAATAACCAGCATGGCAAGGTTGTGGAGATGCCTCGGTGGATAACAGGCTTAGGCTGCAAACATGAGGACCTGAGTTCAATCCCTCAGAACCCACATAAAAAGCCAGGAGTGAGCTCATGAATTTACAATCCTAGCACTGGGAAGGCTGAGAAAGACACATCCCAGGAGCTTGTTGTCCAGACAACCTAGCAGAATTAGTGAGCCCCAGCCAGTGAGAGGGTGCTTGCTGCAGAAATACACATGAATACTATTCATACATACTGTGTCACTAGGCTCATCTCAGTTGAAAGGAGATCCCAACAGGATTAGGTTAAATCCCAGTTATTAGTAGTGAGGCCTAGTACCAAAAATTATATTCTTCTGCAAGGTAAAATTATGCCTGCTTTGAACATCCAACACCAGGCAGAGGCAAGATTCCCAGCTCAGAGGAAATATTGCAAACTAAGATACTTATGAGTCTATACTTCAGCTAGTTTACTTGTAATATGTTGTAAGGGAATACTCATTTAACCCCATTCTGTGCATTTGACTTGTTCAGACTATTTAGACTGCCACGGCCCTGTCTGTTGCCTCAGTTCAATTTATGTGTGTTTCTGTGATGCTGGTGAGCTTGGTGCTAAGCCCTTGTCTTTACTGTCATTGGTACATATGTCATAAGGATCTTGGATCAAGTCAGTGCAGGAACTGGGTCCAGCCCACCATGTGATTCTGAAGTGGACTCGGGTCATGAGCAGGGCCCTGCTGGACTTCTTTTCTCAGGCCCTCAATTTTCAACTGTGAATGACCCTAGATCACCAGTCACCTAAAGACCACACTTCCTTTCCTTCATTTACAGAACACAGGCCTTGACGGTGACACCTTTGTAGAATTTCAGTAAGACAAGTAAGAAACACACAGAAGGCACCCCAAATATTCCAGCAGGGTCCAGGGAGATGGCTCAGTTGGTAAGTTCCTTGTGATGCAAGCATGGGGACTTGAGTTTATGCTCCAGGACCCACGTAAAAGTCAGACACAGAGCACATCTATAATTTCAGCATTGGGGAGGCCAACACAGAGTATCCTTAGGGATCGCTGGCTAGCTAGTGTAGCCAAATTGGTGAACTCCAGGTTCGTGAGAGATCCTGTCTCTAAAAATAAGGAGGCGAGTCATTGAGGAAGATGCTTAGTATTGACCTCCGACCTCTGCAAATGTGCTCACAAATGTAAACATGCAGAAGCACACACATGCACAACACTAGTACAATGGCCATAGGAACAATCCCACCTCCCAGATGAAAAAAGTGGAGATAGGAGGCTGAATAGGAGCCAAGTGTCTACTGCATCTACTGTCTCAAGTGAGGTTTATCTTAGAGCTTGTGACCACTGTGTCCCCAAAACATTCAGAAATGAGTCAGAAAAAACTGCATGAGTTTAAGTTGAGGACATACTTCTAAATAGAATCTAAAGAGTTTGCAACTGTCTTCTACATGATATAATTCAGTGACACCATCCAAAATATTCATGGGACTACAAACATTGTTTCTTAGCTGACTCTTTTCCCACTGCTCAGAGCAGCTCTAGACCGACAGGGAAAAAGCACACCACAGTCTCTAATTGCTTGATAAAATAAGGTAAAAATCAGCTCCTTTTGTATGTCCCTTTAAGACTGAGGCTCAGCTCAGAGGTCAGGCTTTGACTGACAGAGGTCAAACCACTATTAGTTTAAATGTTTGCACCCTTGCCTGTAGACCAGAGTTGTTCAGATTGTAGAGTTACACTAAAATAAGAAGCCACCACTGTCCAAGCCATTCAGCACCTTCTTGCTGCGTCAGTAACTAAAATCTGCACTTTGAGGTGTCTCCTCTGAAGTGTTTTCTGCCACTTGCACTTTGGTTAATATTTTTTTTTCACAAGAGCCTTTTGGGTGAGTAAGGGTCTGATTTGCATAGATGGGGATCTCAGACCTGCTGAAGGTCTGGCTAGGATAGATGAGGTGTCAGATCTGCTACAAATTCTTTCTGCAATTTACCAGCTTTTCGCAAATTGCCCATCCTCCCCAACTCTTTCATTTCTTTGTCTGAAAGATGAAGATGATGATGATTAGGGTGTTGATGATAACCATGACCACAATGGTGATGGTGACGGTGCCTAGCCACAGGGTCGTCTTAAAAAACTTCTAGATGGATACTGCAATCGGCTCCTTGAATGAACAGATGCACAGTAGGTGCTCATAAACTGTGTAATGCCACCTTTTCATCACTGACAATTACATCTTTACATGTTTGACCAGGACGGGAGGACTGGGCCTGCATTCTAAGTTAAAATACGGTGCCTGGATTGAAAAACTACCACAGTCAGACAATAGAAAGTCATTGGCGGAGCAGGATACAAAGTTAGGAATTCATGTTCACCTTCTAGGTCCTGTTTGATGGGTTGGTTTAAGAGGACTATTATTGTCACACTGGAAGAAAAAAAAATCACCAAAGTACACTAAGGAAAGGATATTCGGGGCACATTAGAGCAGGAGCACTGCTTTGCCCCAGCCATCCCCACTGTGGTGCTATTCCTTATCAGTCCTAGCAGGAGCACCACAAATCACCCGTAAATTGACTATTATGTCACTGTGGGCATTGGAATGACAAATAACCTGGGGTAAGGTCATGGATTGTAAGCAGAAAGTTTTCTTGCTTGTGTCAACCCATATGTAAGTACTTAAGAACAGTGCTGAATTGATGTCCTATCTTTACAAGCCTTTGTCTCTTTCACAAAATGAGAGAGTTGGAAGGAGTTACTTTCTGTTTGCCTGTAAACACTGCTATGGGAACATGCCATGGATCCAGAGCTGTGAACAAGCCAGGGATCCTGAGCTGTTAACATGCCATGGACCCTGAGCTGTCCTCATTGTCTCAGGCTTTGTTTGAAACTCTGCACAGGGAATACAAAACACTAGCTACCAATGAAAATACACATTTAAAAGTATCTGTTGGGGACCCCAGGAAGCCAAGACAATGCACAGATGAGCAGCTAGGGGCCCTGTGGAGACCATAAATGTGCTAATGTCAGGTCTCAAGATCGATCTTGTAACTTTCAGTCCCTCCAGCTAATCCTCTGAGCAGGTGGGGAATGAAAAGTTATTCAAGGATAGTGCTATGTACCCTTTATGAATTATGCATCTTGAACAAACTTGGACAAACTGGAGTGCTCAAGTGGAAGGCTTTTAGCTAGAGAGCCCACTGAACAGCTCTGCTATAGGTCTCTGTGGGCTTTTTCTAATAGCACATCGTGTCCTGAGTTATCAGGCCGAGAATTAGAGTGTCCGGCAATGCTCTGACTCATTTTTAGCTGCCATCCACTTCCATTCTCTCAGGGATAGCCACATTCCCAGCTTTCCCATCTTGGAGCTTTCAGAAGGCTACAGTCTTTGGAATGAGAATCACAAGGGTCACTGATTTCTTGTTTGAGGGCTTTTTGTTTTTGTTTTTTAACACAGTTATACAATGCCCTATAGTCTCCTAAACAGCTGTGACACCCCTGGCATGGATTCCAAAGATAAAGAGAAGAATGTGAAGTGAGAGGTGCCGCATTGCTCATGAGAAGGACACCAGTGGGGAGAAACAACAAAAAGGAAAAGGTATATTTTGAGGAGTGCGGATGCCAGCAAGTGACAGCTAGAATGTTAGTGTTGTCAGCTGTCTGTCTTAATGATAGGCAGTGGACTTCAGTGATGTATAAGTTACAGAGTTTAATAAGAAATGTATGTCTTTGAGTATATGTATGTGTGTGTGTGTCCTTAGAACATGTAGCATATTATATAAGAATCGGTAGCTAAAATAAATTGAGTTGGATGGGATTGAATTGAACTGAAGTAATTCTTTTGACCTCAGAGTTATTATCAGTTCATTGACTGAGGGCATTGCTACTAAATCTAACATTTAGTGTATGGTTGAGGCTTTAGATTGGTGCCTGAATTATGCCACTTAAGCCTCTCAGCCACTCTTGGGGGCATCCGCTGTATTATTCTGTTCCGTAAGCAAAGGCATTGAGGCCCAGAAAAGGCTAAGCACTATTTACGGACATCTATCCAGAAAGTTACAAAACCGAGTTGAACAAACTGTTTCTGTAGCTTGGTGCCTTCATTAACTTTTTGTCACAGTAACCAATTACCTGAGGCAGAGTATGAAGAAGAGACATTCATTCAATTCCAAAGGTATGGATGGCATTGCCACCTGTCTGTCTCTGGTGAAAACCTCATGGGAGTGTGTGTGGAGGGAAAATCACAGAGGAAGTAAATTCTGAAGCAGCAGAGGTTTGAGAAGAGGAGCAGGCTCAGGTTTTATGTTCATCTTCTCACACACTTCACACACTTACCAGGCTCCTGCAAGAAACACCTTAATTCCTTTAGAGAATATGGCCTCAGTTTACTTAAGGTCTAAGTCCTGCACAACAGTGTCACCCAGGGACATGGCTCTCAACATAGGAGACTTGGGGGAAACAAAACATCTCAATGACTAGCCCTCCTTTTGCTAAAAGCCATACCATAATTTTTAACTTGTCAGAGCTGACAACCCAGGCTTTCCTCATCTCAAGGTTATTTCTGGGTTGAGAAGATAATACTGAGGCTCAAAGTAGATGTCTGCATAAAGACAAAGTGAAGTCTTCATCGTTTGCTGAGACTAGTCTGTACTCACAGGCTTTGAAGGAATCCAAGTTTCTATTCTCTCCCTTTCTAGCTCTGTGACTCCCTGAATCTCACTTGCTCACCTTGTAAACTAAAGACTCGTCTCCTAAGGGTTTCTTGAGGGTTATATATGCCAATTTCTAAAAATGTTAAGCATGGCACCTTGGACCTGGCAAGCATTCACCAACAGGTAACTTGTATTAGGATTATATTTCTGTTCTTGATGGTTGCTTCTCTTTGGACACCAGCTAAGCCCTGACATAGAAACCCAGCAAAACAAGGTTACTAGGCTTGCCCTTGAGCAACTGCTGTTCTGCAATTACTGTGGTTACATGCCAGAGGCAGTGAGGACAGCCTGCCTGTGACCAGTGTGCAGCACCTTATGGTGGCTGCAGTGATGGGAGCCTGGATTTCAGAGCTCTCGTAATCAAGCCTCATCCTTGTCTCACTCACCAAGCTGATGAGCTATGGAGATCTCCCTTCTCAGTTAAACTAGCTGCTTCTGTCTTTGGGAGAAATGTGGCATCTCCTCGTCTGGGATCATTGTAGTCCCCTGTGAATCCAATCCAATCAATGAATGACTTTACATTGATTACTGAAAAAGAAAACTGTCTACTGTTGTGGCATGGCATATATCCGGTCCTTCTTAATTTGCCTGCCTTAATCCTTGTCCATCCTTTATGGTCAGTGTGAGCAGGTTGGGGTTCCCAGCAGCAGAGGTATCTGCCTTGGACCCCATGCCACATGGCAGGTGCCCCTAAATTCTGTGCCCTGCATGGTAGTCTGGCTCACCTCCCACACTGATGAGCCCCATACACCCCAGAGTCATGCCTCTTTCCAGTTCGCACCAGATTGTAAGGCCTTGTCTTACTTGGTAGTAACTTTCAAATACATCTGCCTTCCATACTATATCCAGAGTTAGCAGTACAGTAGGAGAAGAACAATGAATAAAACACAAACCTCATGATCTAACCCACATACTATAGTACCCCCGGTACTCATATGGTGATACTAATGATAGATGAGAGACTCTAGTATTTTTCCAGTACTTCGAGTGTTCTGAGATTTGAGGGACTCAAATAAGTTCAGTCAGCTAAAATGACAGGGCTGGGACTTGGGATTTGAGGGAATGCTTTAAGAACTATATGAATACTCAGTTGCTGGTCCTCAGTCTCTGACCTCACTTTAAGAGAGTTAAGATTTGATGAGAATCCAGCCTCCAGGAGCCACAAGTGAAGGAAGTGTTTGTCTGGGGATTTGGGTTTTGGTACATAGAGGAACAGTTTTTAAATCTGCATGTCCAAATAACAACTAAAAACAATGCATTACTGTGTATCTGAGAAAACCTGACTTCAAACCTTCTATCTGTATTAATATGATTGTGTGTGTGTGTGTGTGTGTGTGTGTCTGTGTGTGTGTGTGTGTGTGTGTGTATGTGTGTTTCCTTTGGTCTAGGGAAACAGTAGATGACAAAGAATTGAAATTTCCTTGGGAATCCCATGCTGGGGAAATGGAAAAGCTAAGACTGGATGCCCCAGAGAAACCTGCTTCCCAGAAACACATACCACACATTTCTGACCACATATCGGACCACCTTACCGGAGGGACAGTGGCAGGTAAATAAATGGTGCATGGAACCCTGCCTTGACCAGGACTGCTTAGTAATGCATGCCTTTTGTCTCTACATAAGCATAAACCCCTGAAGATGAACTTAGGAGTGGGTGGATCTCTTTATCTTAGTGAGACTACATTGAATGCATCTCTTTTCTGTGGTTTTCACTGCTATTTGTGTAACTGATAAAGGGGACAGGTAGCCAAGCCTAGCCTGCTGCAGTTACTGGAGCTTTACCCTAGAAAGTGGGACCTTCTGATTAGCTTCTTAGTCCCAGATCTCCTGCTAGAAAATGCGGGGCATTAGGCCAAGTGATGTGAATGTGATGTTCCAGCCTGCTTGGCCTCTCACATATGACTGCTCTACATGGGTGTGTCCAGCAGGTATGTAAATGTGCTGGAGCTTGTGTCTGTCTGAAATGCTGGGAAGACTTGCTCATGAGACTTCCATGAAGCTTATACTTAGTGACATCCTATGGCTTCAAACTGCCTAAGCAATGAGTGTAGAAGGTTAAGAGGGAATTATTCCTACTGAGCTAGGCAAATACATATTTAATTGCTAACATTACCTTGTACAAAAATGTCTGAATTGGGTGATTTTTAAAAGTTTGACCCTTGGCAGTCCCCTTTCATCATTCCTTTGATCAGAATTTCCCCAGAGGGATTCTGCCAACTTCTCAGAATGTCTTCCTTCGCTCATACCTCCCTCTGCACTGATGGAGCACAGCTGCCTGGTAGAGGCTCGGCTTTGGAGAGCATGTATAAATTATTAAATGATTCCTTATCACTGGGCCAGTCCACCCTTCTCTGGCTCACTGTATTCTCCTCCTCTAGGCTGAAACTTCCCTCTTTTGGCTCTCTGGTGAAAAGGTCAGAATATTGGAGAAATTCATAGCTACTTATATGTTATAAACCCCATAACTTCCATTGTTCCACCCTGCACATCAGAGGAGTGCTTTCTGTCTTGACAGAAGCAGTCCAGTGTGCCTGATAGTGTATTTCTACCCCAGTCTGCATTCTCTGTGCAGGATGCTGTGACTTTTATGTTTTTCTAGAAACAAGAGCACATCTCTCTCTCTCTGTCTCTCTGTGTGTGTTTCTTTCTCTTTCTGTCTCTATGTGTCTGTCTTTCTCTGTGTGTCTGTCTTTCTGTCTCTCTCTCTCTGTCTTTTTGTCTCTCTCTCTGCCTCTCTCTCTGTCTCTCTGTCTATGTCTCTGTCTCTCTCTCTATCTCTCTGTCTCTCTGTCTCTGTCTCT
>CAJQZJ010001896.1:13398516-13423876 GCA_907164525.1 Lophiomys imhausi
TCTCTCTCTCTCTCTCTCTCTCTCTCTCTGTCTCTCTCTCTCTGGAATGTGGCTTTCATGGAGGCACATGGCCATGAGTATGCAGATCACTTGAAACACATACGGGGAGGCCAGAGCAGGGTCTTGGGTATCTTCTACTGTTTCCTGCCTAATGTCTTGAGGCAGTGTCTGAGGAAGCTCACCTTTCTGTGTAGGCTAGCTGGACAGTAAATTCCTAGGATCTGCTGGTCTTCATCTTTCAATGCTGTGGTTATAAGCACTCAGCCATGACTGACTTTGTTGGTGGGTGCTGAAGATTTGAATTCAGGTCTTTTTGCTTCTCCCCACATCCCCTCATTAAGGATTTTCAATTGATAATGTTATGGTGTATAATCAATATAAAATAGCAAGATATCAACTATCACCTAAAAGAATCTTACTCCATAATGTCAGCTTTCTTTTCTTTTTCCTTTATCTTTTTATTGTTTTCTTATGTAGTGAATTTCACATCATGCATCCTGTTCCTACTCATCTCCCACCTCCCCTCAGACCTGCCCTCCACCCTTACAACCTCTTCCAATATTAAAAAAAATCTCATTGTGGAATCGAATCTATAGTGTGTCCCACAATATTCCATTTTTTCCATACTCATTTGCTTTCAAATGTTCATTATAATGACTCCTACGTCTGGTATGAGGCCTCTAGCTTCTGCTATTTTGTCAATACTAGAACCTCACTGGGACTCCTCTCAGGTACCCTGCTATTGTCCGTGTCATGAAGATCCCGAAGTTTTGGGTCTATGGAACTGGTCTCTTCTTGCAGTCCAGCAGTTCATCCATGGGGTAAATGTTTGGGTGAGGCAATTTGAAGTCGTGGTTCTGGGCCTGCAACCACCAGCTGTACTGTGCTACCAGGTAAGGTGCAGGGCCTGCTCTCCCAAGTGCTACAGGGCTGGGCCAGCCCTTCTGCTCTCATGACCCTATCAGGGCCAACTCTCCCACCTGCTACCTGTGGCAAGGGCAAAAGAAAGTGGAGGGGATCTCTCCTTTGTCATTGCCACCACTCACTGGACAAGATGGCCATCCTATCAAAAGCAATATACAGATTCAATGCAATTCCTATCAAAATACCAACACAATTCTTTACAGACCCTGAAAGAACAATTCTCAACTTCATATGGAATAACAAAAAACCAAGAATAGCTAAATCAATCCTGTACAATAAAAAAAAAAAAACATGTGATGGTATAGGCTAGGGAGAGATGCCTTCCCCTCCCTTTTGCCCTCACCAACATTGGCTGACAGGCAATCTGGCCCAGATGGGCTCACAAGAGCAGAGGAGCTGTCTCTGCTCCTCACATACTGCAACACTCAGGAGAGCAGGCCTGGCACCTTTCCATAGTAGAACTAGCTATCAAGTGGTGGTTGCAGGTCCAGAACCAGGACTTTGAGTTGGCCCACCCCAACATCTACCCCATGGATGAACTGCTGGAGTACAAGAAGAGGTCAGTTCCACAACCCAGGACTTCATGATCTCCAAGACACAGGACAGTTACAGCATATCTGAGAGGAGTTCCAGTACAGATGGAGTAGCAGAAACCAGGGGCCTCGTACCAGACCAAGGAGTCATTACAATGAATATTTGCAAGCACAATGTGTGGACAAAGGGGAATATTGTGGGACATACTGGGATACACTGCAGCTTCCACAATGAGATGTTATTTTTTATGCTGGGACAGATTGCAAGGGTAGAGGGTGGGTCTGGGGGAGATGGGAGGGAATAGGGTGCATGATGTGAAATTCACAAAATAATTTTTTTCAATAAAAAAAATAAAAAGCAAACATCGGGAGGTATCACTATCCCAGATTCAAGCTATACTATAGAGCAATAGTAATAAAAACAGCATGGTACTGTTATAGAAACAGACCAGTTGATCAATGGAATTGAACTGAAGACCCAGAAATAAACCCACACACCTATGGTCACTTAATTTTTGACAAAGAAGCCAAAACCATACAATGGAAAAAGGACAGCATCTTCAACAAATGGTGCTTCTCTAACAGGATGTCAACATGTAAAAGAATGCAAATAGACTCATATTTAACACCTTGCACAAAACTTAAGTCGAAGAGGATCAAAAACCTAACATAAAGCCTGACACACTAAGTCTAATAGAAGAAAAAGTGGGGAAAAGCCTCAAATTCATTGGCACAGGTGACAACTTCCTGAACAGAACACCAATAGCTCAGGCCCTAAGATCACTAATCAATAAATGGGGCTTCATGAAACTGAAAACCTTCTGTAAGGCAAAGAACACTGTTGTTAGAACAAAATGGCAACCTACAGATTGGGAAAAGATCTTCACCAACCCCATATCTGACAGAGGGCTAATATCCAAAATTTATGAAGAACTCAAGAAATTAAACACCAAAAAACCAAATAAACCAATCAAAAATGGGGAAAATCGCTAAATCGAGAATTCACAAAGGAGGAATACCTTATGGCTGAGAGATACTTGAAGAAATACTCAACATCCTTAATCAAAAGAGAAATGCAACTCAAGACGACTCTGAGATTCCACCTCATACCTGTCAGAATGGCTAAGATCAAAAACTGAAATTACAGCATACTCTGGCAAGGTTGTGGATAAAGGGGAACACTCATCCATTGCTGGTGGGAGTGCAAACTTATACAACCACTATGGAAATCAGTCTGGCGATATCTTAGAAAACTTGGAATAACTCAAGACCCAGCCATACCACTTCTGGGTATACATCCAAAGGATTCCTCACCAAACCACAAGGACATCTCCTCATCTATGTTCATAGCAGCCCTATTTGTAATAGCTGGAAACTGGAAACAACCCAAATGTCCCCCCCAACCAATGAATGGATTAAAAAAAAAAAACCTGTGGTACATTTACCCAATAGAATACTACTTAGCTATCAGAAACAATGAAATCATTCAATTTGCTACCACATAAATGGAACTAGAAAAGCTCATCCTGAGTGAGCTAACCCAGACCCAGAAAGATGCACATGGCATCTATTCACTTATAACTGAATTTTAACCATATAGTACAGGATAACTATCTTACAACCAACAGACCAAAAGGAACACGAACAGAGACTTTGTTACCTCTTAGTAGGACACTTTGCCCTAATGGAGCTGCCATGTAGGTCCCCAATGCAAGAGGAAGCGCTTAGCCCTCATAACTGCTGAATTGAGATGGGCTGATCTGTAGGGGCACCCCACACTGGAGGAGTAGGATAGGTGGGAGAAGGGCAAAAGGGTGGGAGGGTGGAACTAGGAGGGGTGGAGGGAGGGGACTGTGATGGAGGTGTAACTTAAAGTAATAAATAAACATCTAAAAATGTGTCTAGACCAGGTATCCTGGGCTCACATGCTTGGGGCTGGTTCACCTGCAACCCCCCATCAAGGGCTACCTCTACTATGCTGCCCAGATGAGGCACAGTGCCTGCTTCCCTGAGTGATTCAGTACATGAGGGGCAGGGACAGCTCTCCTGCTCTGGTGTCCCCACTGGGGCTAGATCTCCTGTCTGCCACAGGTGGTAAGGGCAAAAGGAAGGAGAGGGGATCTCTCCTTCACCAACAAAGCAGACAAAAGGCAGGACTGACTCTCCCACACTCATACCCTTGGGGCTGGCTCACCCACAACCCCCACATCCAGGACAAGATGTACTGCGCTTCCCAGGTGATGTGTAGGACCTGTTCTCCTACAATGCTGCAATTGGTGAAGGACAGGGTCAGCTCTCCTGCTTTTATGATCCCAGGGCCAGATCTCTTACCTGCTACCGGTGATTAGGAGTGAGGGAAAGGAGGGTATCTCTCCCTTATCCATGCTACCACAGGGAGACAAGTGGTAGGGCCAGCTCTCACAAGCTCACATCCTTGGGACCAGCTCACTTGCAGATCCTGAAATGTGCAGGATCTGTTCTCTTGAGTATTGCAGCTCTCTAGGGGGAGGGGCATCTCTTCTGTGCTCATGCCTCTAGGGCCAGTTCTCCCATTGATGGGGGTAGGCCAGTTCTGCACAGCTCTCAGACATCAACATGTCTCTGGGTGGTAGCCCAGACCAGGGATGTCCTCCTGTCTTTGGTGGTAATAGACCCCTGTTGCTACAGGGCCATGGACCTAGATATGGCCCCTGTTAGCAGCAGAGGCCAGGACCCCACCACGGTCCTAGGTGGCCTCACCAGCTACTTATATCAGATTGTTCCTCACTACCCTCAAGTCTCCAGTTCTGTCCCTATGTTGTGTCCACATCCTTCTGTTTGTCTTTCTCTTCCATTTCTCCACCACTTACTTGCTCCTTTTAGTAGTGCCCAGGGGCTTTGAGTGTCTGGGCTTGTCTTAGGAGTGGTCTCAGGAGTACTATGCTTGATTTCTGCATTACATATTATGGTGTCTGGCAGGGGTCATCTCCAGTATTGCCTGACACCCAGGCCTGCATGGCACCAGATTGGTGTTCATCTCAGGCTAGCTTCATGTCCAGGCTCCATTGTAGCAGTCTGGTGGTTGTCTCATGTTCACTCCTTCCCCAGCTCTCCCAAGTGACCATTTGCCTGGGGTCTGTGGTGTCAGCCAGGGTTCTTCTAGTCTCTGGCTTGCTTCCTGTCTTGAGAGCCCATCTGGTTCTTACCTGGCACTGGACTGGTGGCAGTCACAGGCTAGCTCCCTGTCTGGGCCCCCTTGAACTGAACAGGTGGGGTTCTCAGGCTTGCTTTCTTCAGGGAATGCTAGGCTGCTACTCAATCAGATGTTCATAGATCAGAACACTGATTGTAGACATAACCTCTCTCTTTCCTGCTATTTATATGTGACACAGCAGCCATATCTGCAATGCTTCTATGGCAGGCTATAATTTTAGCTTTTAACCTATAGATTTTCTAAGTGTGAAGTTTCATTTTGAATTTCTTTATATTTTTGTGTACTTATCTCAAATTTGTCTTTAGAAGTAGCTGTCATTTAATAAGTGCCAAACATAAATAAATATGTCTTCATTCTCCACCTGACCCTTTCTTTTAAGCCTCTCTCAGTCTAGTGAGGTAGATGTCTTATTTGTCCATCCTGTTGCCCTTCCAACAAAAGGTTATTGGGTGAACTGTAAATCCCAGCCATATACTAGATTCTGAGGATGACCTCAGGACTATCCATTCTTTCCAACCTAATTAACAGCCTAAGGTGATAACAGTTCAGTGACAGGGAATTCATGATGAGAATATATGTCTTCATAATTGATCAGAGGAAAGAAATATTGGACTGGGAAAGTTCAGGAGGATTTATTAGGGGTGAATTTGAGTTGCAATAGATAGTTGTTTAGGATTTGGATAAACAAAAAGAAGAATAAATGCAAAAACATCAGACAACAGAGTCCATAAAACAATGATGACTGCCTCACAAGGTCTGTGGTAAAGAAATGGATAAAAGTTCTGGAAGGACTGCCACATATGTGTGGAGGGCCATTATACAATAGAATGGGTAATCACATTATAAGGTTTAGCTAAGCACAGCTGAATTCTTGCTGAATTCAATGCTGAATTCTTTAAAATTACATGAGTAATTGTATTCTCATTAATAAATTTGAATGAGCAACCACAGTTCAATTTTTCAGTTCAAATATGTTTAAATACAGCAGTAGTCAAATGTGAAGTGGTTATTTTATTCATGCTGACTAGAATCTGGAGCTTGAATGAATCACATGATCTTCATACATTTTCTACTACTGTAACAAAATGCTTGAAACTAGGTGGTTTATAAAGACTAAGTGGGTCTGGAGGCTAGATTATAATACTGGCATATGTTTGCAAGATTCTGAAAAGACTCATGGTGGAAACAGGTAAAGGTGAGCAGTCATGCACCAAAGAGCAAGACATGAGGAGAAGGGCTGCCTTGTTTTGTAATAACATGTTTTGCAGTAACCAATTCAGTCTTGAGGGCACTATTCTAGAAATTGTTTTAAGAGTTCTTTTTTCATGACCCAAGCATGAACTGGACTTTCTTCCAGACGAATGCTGTAGGAATTAACTTCAGTGAGAATAAACCATACACAAACCATAGCACACATTAAGCACAAACACAAAAAAATCAAGTAGAATCTGAAACAGAAAACTCACAAAGACAGAAAGAGTTCATACTTGTAGATTGTGAATTGTCCTCCATTGGCTCATGTGTTTAAGCACTTGGTCCTCAGTGGGTGGTGCTGTTGGGAAAGTTAAGGAACCTTTAGAAGGTGGAGCCAGGCCTTAATTAAAGCTTCATGTCCCATCTGTTTCCTGTCTACTCTTGGCTTCCTGACTGCAGATACAATGTTAACTAGCAACCTCATACTCTGCTGCCATGCCTCCCCTCCATGGTGGATTGAATCCCTTGGATGGTGAGCCAAAATAACCCCTTCCTCTCTTAAATTGCTTCAGAAACTTGGTCAAAGCAACAAGCAAAGTAACTAATATACCACTCAAAGATTCATGCTTAAAAGCAGTGATTCTAATCATTTTCTTTGTGTGTGTGTGTGTGTGTGTGTGTGTGTGTGTGTGTGTGTAGGCACATGTGTAGCAGAGGACAGTCTTGAGTATCAATCATCAGTATTCACCTAGTTTGAGACAGTCTCTCTTCTGTTGTTCATTGCTGCACGTGCTAGGCTAACTGGGCTGTGGACTCCCAGGGTGCCCTTGTCTCTGCTTTCCATCTCACCATAGGGGCAACAGGACTCCGTGTGTACATTGCTACTCTTGGCTTTACAGGGACTCTGGGAGTTTGAACTCGGGTCCTCAGGCTTGCACAATAAGTGATTACCAACTGAGCCATCTCCTTGTCCCCTTAAGAGATCAGAACTGAAAAAAATGGTAGTGACTGAAAATTTTTGACCCATTTCACTAAATAGGCAATATTCAATTAATGTAAGCATATGTCAAACTAGAAAAGGAGCTTTGCTGAAACTACATTTTTCCCTCTAGAAACTTAACTTCTTTTATTAATGAGACAAGTTTTATGTTGTTCCCTTCACAAATGATAAGTGACGGTGTTAAAAATAAACATGCCTAAAGAGATTGTCCTCCAAATTGTTCGCATGAGTTTTTTCATCCATTCCCAATTTTAATCAGAAAAACAATCTTAATTTGATTTCATTTAGTCTAAATTAGTACACTTGTCCCTTTATCCTTCATAATTATTTGGAGCCCACACAAACACACTTTCTTCTGGAGGGGATAGCAGAATGGATGTACCATCATGCCACAATTAATGAAGTAGACCAGACTATGGAATCATGCTTTCTCTATGGAAATGTAAAAAGAATTTAGATTTCATGAACATTGCATTGAAAAGCAAATTCTTGGTGTCTCCCTTCAGTGGATTCTCTGGGAATGGCAATCTACAATGCATGGGCTGAATGGATCATACTGACTAGTTTTGTAAGTAAAAACACAGCCTAGGCATTCCACCATGATGGTCTGACTCACCACAGGCCCAAATGAATGGTTAAATAACCCTGACTTGAGACCTCTGAAAGCATGAGCCTGAACAAATGTTTCTTCCTTGTAAGTTAATTATCTTAGTTTTTTTGCCACAGAAATAAAAAGCTAACCTGCCATTCTAAATCAGTCTCCTCACATATACAATCTTTTAAAACTCCAACATCATTCAGGCTTTGGCATGCTTGCTTTGTGGACTTAGCTACCAAACCCAAATTGGATGTACAAATCCAAGATACCATCATTCTACATCTCTCAGTTATACTGAACACATCTAAACTACAGATGCTTAAATAGAGTTAAAATGCCCGCAGCCCTTCTGTACAATTAACAATAATTCCACAGTATGATCTACTATCTAATTCATGTAGAAAAATCTTCCACTTGCTTCAGGAAAATATATTTGTAGTTGATTTAAAACAGAAACAAGCAAATTGCCTTGTTTTGTTTGCTAAATTTCTGAGTGCTGAGCAATCTCTTATCTCTTAGGAAGTTGAATCAGTCATCTTATAGAATGGCCGACCTAGTTATGGTTATTATTGGATGAGATGAAACACCATGATCAAAGCAACCTGGAGAGGAAAGGTTTTAATTTGGCTTACACTTCTATGTCACTGCTCATTATCAAAGCAAGTCAGGACCGGAACCCAAACTGGGTTGGGACCTGGAGGAAGGAGCTGATGCAGAGGCCATAGAGGGGTGCTGCTTACTTGCTTGCTCCAGATGGCTTGTTCAGCATGTTTTCTCATGCAGAATTCAGTCCACAGCCCAGGGACAACCAGACAGCCCAGACACAACCGTCAATGGGCTGTCCTGTCCCACACCAAATTACTAAGAAAATGTCCTACAGGCTTGACTACATACAGCCTAACCTTATGGAGGCATTTTCTCAATTGGAGCTCCTTCCTCTAAGGTGACTCTAGCCTGCATCAAATTGATGCAGAACTAGCCAGCACAATGTTCTTATAGGAATAACATGGTTTCCTACATGTGTTTATTTGCTTTTATGTGATCAGCTTTAACTTCTCCATAAACCTCCTATCGTTCCTATACTTTACAAATTAACTCTGAAGATTTTATTAATTTCAAGTTAAATTTATTTTTGTCAAAGGTACTTCATGGATACTCAGTGTACTTCTCAGGACATCAAACCCTTGTTGCAAAGGTTGTCATGAGCTTATAAAATGGTCTGTGATCCCTCTGTGAGCAAGCTGTGATTCAACTTTTCATCTGGTAGATTTGTCTGTTAATGATTGTTATTTGAAGGAGTTATTTCATTTGGGGTTATTAGACAGTGTTTTTATTCTTCTGTTCTTCTACCATACCACCTTCAGTTATAATTGAGTTTGTTTTATGGAAGACTTTTTCACCAGTTTGGCTATTTGGCTCCTCTGAAATATACAATACAGTTCCTACAAGAAAAGCAATATAACCACTTGAGTTCTCTCTCTCTCTCTCTCTCTCTCTCTCTCTGTGTCTGTCTGTCTGTCTCTCTCTGTTTGTCTCTCTCTGTCTGTCTGTCTCTCTCTCCTCTATTTACTTTATCTGTATGAGTGTTTGCCTGCATGTATGTGTGTGTGTGTGTGTGTGTGTGTGTGTGTGTGTGTGTGTACATGTGCCTGGTACCTGTAAATGTCAGAAGAGGACATTAGATCCCCTGGAACTGGAGCTATGGATGGTTGCAAATTACCATGAAGATCCTGGGAACTGAACGTGGGTCCTCTGCAAGAGCCACAAGTGCTCTTAACCACTGATCCATCTCTCTGGACCTTTGAATATTCTCCATTAATCCCCCCAATGCTGAGTTATCCTGCTTCTCTGGCTCAGTTTCCCCTTTGCACATTAACCACATCAGGTTTGATGGAGTTCTCCAAAGTCTCTACCCTTCTCCATAGACAGGCTTCTCTGTGCATAAGACGTGACTTGTTCATTCTCCCCTGACTTAAGAGACACCTTCAGAGGGAAGGTTTTACTGTCCAGTCAGGGTAGAGCTTTTCTCACCAACACTGTCCAACCTAGCCTAACCCTCTTCTTTGTATCTATTCTTTTTTATATATATAAATAGGCCAAGAGCCTAAAGCATGCTTTCTCAGACACTCTGGGCTTCCATCACTGGCTTTCTGAAGCCCACACCAACCCTTCTACCATGCAAATGCTTGCCCACCATGTGGCTGCTTGTCAACCTCCATGGCAAAAGACATTTTCCTGTCTTCCTCTCCTCTCCTTCTGCCTGGGAGCTCCCAAGATGTTCAGCTCACCTACAATGTTGTTTTTTTCCCACATTCTAACAAAATTGTCCTTGAGCTTTAAAAAACACAAAAATGGCTTTGATGGTGTAGTCAGTATCTCATGCTGGAAGGTGACTAAGAGCTCGATAGGACAAAACTGCAAGAAAGACCATTTCAAGCAGAGGAAGTTCATAGTGCAGGAGTGCTCCACCCAGCAGCAGGTCAGATGCTGAGACCCACAGTCGGACATTAGGCAGAGTGGACCTCGGCCCGCCACACATGTGCTGCTGGTTAGCAGCTCACTCTTCTCATGAATATCCTAACAAGTGGAGAGGGGACTGCCTTTTGACAGGGACTCTGTTGCCAGTTTACAGATCACTTTCCCCTAGTGGGATTACAATGTCTGACCTCAATGGAAGAAGTTGCTCTTAGGCCTGACCTGAGGTGATGAACTGGAGTGGGTTGGTATGGGGAGGGGCGGCTCCCCTTTTCTGAGGAGAAGGAGGGACAAGGGGGAAGAGGATGGGAGGATGGGACTGGGAGGAGAGGATGGAGAGGGTCTTGTTCATATTCTAAAATGAATTAATAAATCATTCAGAAGCAAAGAAGGAAAGCCAGCAACCAGGTAATGATGTCATTCAACCAGCAGCAGATTCTCAGGGGAGAAGTTAAGGGACAGGGGAGTAATGAATCCAGGCGGATCATTTGAAACATGGAGGCCCTCCGGAAACATCCAAGAACAGTCAGGTGACTCCATGTATTTGAGAGAGCCACTAAACTGAAATTTTGACTCCGAAACCAGCAGTGCAAAGACAACAGTGAAAGCCGCCAACACCGATGATGCAAACTTGGGTTTTTGAAGCTTGCAAACACTTCCTGCTGTGTGGGTCCTTGTGGCAGCCCATGAGGTGGGCAAAGATGGGAGTCATCTCTTTCATAGATGAGGAGATTGAGCCTTGGTTTGATAAGATGGACTCATAGCAAGTAGGCCAGAGGGGAAAACTAGTACCTTGTCTTCTACTCTCCCATTGGTTCTCACTGCCCTTTGTGAACTGTTTAAGTCAAGGCAAATGGAGATCTTAGTGTGAACATGTGATATAACCCATCCAAGCCTCATTGTCCTAAGAGACACTGACTTAGTATCTTCATGAGATGCAATGTGCCTGTATACGCTGAAGACAGGCATGCCTATCAGACATGAAGGAAGGAGGGATGGCGGAGATATGAAGGAGGAAGGGCCTGCATTTAGAAGGAGCTTGAACATACAATTGACCAGAAGAAAGAAAAGCAGGTGATATTGTCGCTCTGTCCCTTGTTTCTATCTAATGGTCTTTCTTCTCCAGCAAAAATGTCTGATGACTATGGCCAATATATCAATAACTAAGAAAAAAAACTTGCTTAAGGGTTTCTTTTAGCCTATCTTTTTCATTCATATATCATATCCCCCATTCTCTTTTTTCTCAATTGTGGTACAATATAATTTTAATGTAAAATTTGCCACCTAAACAATTTTAAAATATTTAGTGTGGTGATGATGAACATATTCGTATTGTGTAACAAATATCCTAACAGTTGTTCTTACAAAACTGAAGTTTTATATCCCTTAGATAAAATATATAATTTATTCCCCTCATCTCCAGCCCCTTGAAACCAGTATTTCTGTGAAACTGACAGCTCTCAGTGCCACACATCTGTGAGATCTTTGCAGCTGGTTTGTTTCAGGTAGGTTAATTCAGTTTGTACATTGTGTAGTGGTTTTCTACAAAATTGAAACATATTCTCCAACAAGGAAGCTAATTTACACAGGAAGTAAACAATTCAAAAGTACAGATTGCTGAGACTCACTCTCAGACAAAGCCAAGCTGTAAAAAAAAAAAAAAAAAATACTCTTGAGACAGGTCTAGCTGTCTGCAAGAAGGAGAGGAGCACGTTATATGAGCCATATGCAGAGGTTTTCAGCAACATGAAGCTTGCGCTCCACTCTAGACCAGGGTTTTGTGATGTTGAGAACTGTCCCTTGTTTCTACCTAATGGTCTTTCTTCTCCAGCAAAAATGTCTGATGACTATGGCCAACTGTCCCATGAGTGACAATATCACCTGCTTTTCTTTCTTCTGGTCAATTGTATGTTCAAGCTCCTTCTAAATGCAGGCCCTTCCTCCTTCATATCTCCTCCATCCCTCCTTCCTTCATGTCTGGTAGGCATGCCTGTCTTCAGCGTATACAGGCACATTGCATCTCATGAAGATACTAAGTCAGTGTCTCTCAGGACAGTGAGGCTTGGATGGGTTATATCACATGTTCACACGAAGATCTGTATTTGCCTTGACTTAAACAGTTCACAAAGGGCAGAGAGAACCAATGGGTAACTAACAAAAACATTTAAAAAATATGTGAGAATAATTAAGTACATCTCAGTCCCTCTCAAGTGTGCATATGTTCCAGGCAGTAACTATTGCTGCCAGGGAACCTTCTAGAAATAGAAACACAGCACAAGGTTACACATCAAGTAAGACAATTTTAGATTCCATGAGAACCATTCAAGACTTAAAGTGGTATGTAGTGGGGAGAGAATGGGGAGGGCTAGCTTACAGGCCCCTGAAAGAACCCAGTGAAGTGACATTTGAGTTTAAAACTGGTGCTGTCACATGCTGCTAGTGACACAAAAATTGGTTCAGCCCTCTAGAAAAGTAATTTATCAATATATATCAAGGGTTGTAACATGGCCACTTCAGCCAATCATTTAACAACTAGAGGATATCTCAGAAAATGTGTCTGTTATACCAAAAGAAACATTAAAAATACTGTGTAAACTACCCTGATGCCAAAAATACTTTCAAATAATATTGGTTGTGAAGAACATTTAAGATATAAAAGTGTAAAACATGTAGAATATTTAAGATGTAACCTTCAAAGGTTGTCAGTTTTTCAATGGATTGTTGTATGACCTGACATGTAAGAAAAATTAATTAATTAATTAACAGGATGATAACAATCACATAGAAGGTATCTTTTATAGGAATGATTTTTCTTTCTTTTGTTTTCCATGTTTGCTGATTTATTTTTACACAACTTGTTACAGACTGAGTATCCCTAGTTTGAAATGCTACCGACCAGAAGTGTTTTAGATCTCAGGATTTTGGAAAAATGGAATTCATTCAGGATTGAGACTCCTTAATTGGTAAATAAAAAAAAATACTCCTAAGCTTTAAGAAGTGTCAGATTGTGCATTTCAGAAGTTGGGATTACAGGTGCTCAAATTATAACCTAATACCTCAGACTTATGATCACACATTTTAGCTGCTGAAAGGAGACATTGGAATCTTTTTTCAAAACAACTGTAACAATGAGTTGGTAGAGATTTTTATAAAATGTTTGCATAAGCATCAGTTATTTTTATTTCCTAAGAAGCTCATGATACACTTCACAAACTGTCCAGCTGTGAAGGTCATTAAAATCTTTGCATTGAGCTCTGCAGTGTGAAATTCCCCTTCCACTGTCATGCAAGCACCATGGCACACTGCATGTTCAAAAGGATGATCTGGCAAACAGACTGCTCTATTTCCAGACTCTGGAAAGTTCCTCGGGCAAATGTTCTACCTTCTGACATACACTTTGTATAGTATGGACACTTTTTCCAACCTTGGGGCTCAATTCAAACAAGGATGTTTTTTTATCCAAACATTTTACAGATTCCTAGATGCTTGCATTTTTGAAGTTTCCTTTATGAATCTGAGGCTTTAACTTCACCTAATTGTTAGAGAAATGTGGAAATGTGATAGTCCCAGCTCCACTGTAGACAAAGCTTTTTAATTATCCAATATATACATTCGGCTTTATTTTTCTGTACTTAAATTTATTGTGCTTAACACCTCTACCTCCCTTCTACCCATCATTCCCTTCAACCCCCCAACCTTAGGTGGGAGAGAAAGAAGGTTCGAGAGAGAAGGGATGTAGGTCTCTTTGAGCTACTTCCTGCTGATTAAGGTCCTTGGATTCTTTGGGGGCAATACCAGTCTCATTAGAAGTCTAATAATCAGATATATTTATTCCTCTCAGGTCTCTGAGGTGGTTGAAGAATAGATAGCTAGAGTCTCATAGTTAAATTTTGAGTTGTTTAGGAATCAAGAGAGTGTTCTGGATCTAAGAAGATGTTTTTAAAATTGTGATGCAAGTTAGTATGAAAGCTGAGTTAGATATAGAACTTTAAACTCATGGAAATGGTTAGATAGTAGAATGTTAAAGTCAGGTGCCAAATACATATGGACTGGACATTGGGAATGTATGCTAAGCCATATAACTCTTATAATTGTGGCCTATTTATTTCTGTTGTTTTGTATTGTATTTATTGTTATAAGAGAAAGAACCATTTGTTGGACTGAAAGGGGGAGCTGTTGGGGGGGAAAGACATACCTTAAACTTAAAAAAAAGGGAAAGGATGGGGGTTGAGGGGGAAGAGGTTGGAAGGGTGGGACTGGAGGGGGGAGTAGGGAGGGGATTGTGATTGAGATGTAACTTGAAGAAATAAAAAATAAATTATAATAAAATAAAATAAAATAAATACCTCAAAAAAAAAGAAGAAGAAGTCCAGCAAACCAGTGAAGCAGGGGACCAGCAAACCAGGGTACAGCAGCAGGAAGAACAAGCAGTAGTTCGGGGGAGCACCAGTGACTGGGAGAGCAGCAACCACTTTCTACCTTGTAGCCCTTTCTCTTCTTTGTAGAGCTTTCTCCCACTTCTTTGTACAGCCTTTTCTATTACTTCTTTGTAGAGCCTCTTTACTCTCACTTCTTTATAAAGCCCATTCTCTTTTACTTCTTTGTGGAGCTCCTTCTCTTTTCTCTTTGTAGCTCCCTTTTCCTCAGGGCTCTGGACTTTTTTCCCCTCCTTTGTAGACCCCCCTTCTCCTCGGAGCTCTGGCTTTTTATTCCTCCTTTGTAGAGCCCCCTCTCTTCTTGGGGCTCTGACTTTTTATTCTTCTTTGTAGCTCTTTCTCCTCTTTCTATCCCCTTTCCTACTACTTCTTTGTAGAGCCCCCTTCTCCTTGGGGCTCTGGCCTTTTATTCCTCCTTTGTAGAGCCCTGTTCTCCTCAGGGCTCTTGCTTTCCGCCCCTCCTTTGTAGAGCCCCCTTCTCCTCGGGGCTCTGGCTTTTTGCCCTCCTTTTAGAGCCACATTCTCTTTAGGGCTCTGGCTTTTTATTCCTCTCTCCCAAATCCTTAGAGTTAAACTAGCTCAGCTGGTTAAGCCACGCCCCTCTAGTTCAGGAGACAGTTAATACTTTATACCTGTGTCTTAAGCAGCCCACCTGGGATTAAACAAAAACATTCTCACAATTAATTTTATTAAACTCCTACCACATTTCCCCCTTTTAGTTCAAGGTGTGTGTGTGTGTGTGTGTGTGTGTGTGTGTGTGTGTGTGTGTGTATTAAAGACATTTATCAGATCTATCAAGAATTATATTTACAATGCCCAGTCTATTTATATTTAGCAATCTTTGAGAAAGCATCTATTATCATACCTAGCTTAGAGTTCTGTAGCTATATCATTTTCTATTCTTATTTGCATTTATCAACCTATACTATTTTTTAGACTTAAAGCATTTCTTAAACTTTTACAACTAAGCTTAATTTTAGGATTATAACTATTTAGGTTTCAACCCCATCAGAGACTTTAGAAGGAAATTAAGTTGTTACTTACATATATAGGAAGTGTAGAGAAAGCAACTTCCAAAACTATAGCAATGACAGAAGTTGCTGGCTACTGAACAGTCACCCATGGTTTCTCTGCGTCGTTGGGGCATCCAGTCTTCAGCCTACTGGCCCAATATATCAGACAAACTTTTCAGTGAAGCAGACATATTAAAGGATTGGCCTACCTTATCTCTGTAATGTTGGTCAGTCAACTTTTCAGTGTCCTGCTTGTTCACAGATTTGACAGACACCCTGTTATCAGCAGTTCTTTGTTCAGTTACTATTGCCACATTTGTTTCTTTAATGCATATCATCTTTTTATCAAGTAGTTTGAGGGTGCTGCCAGCAGCAGATGTCTCTCTGTCAGAAAAACCTTTTCTTATTAAAACATCTTAAATGCCATTTTCTGTAGGTCTCTGAAGTTTTTGAAAACCATTTATTATCTATATGTCTGTCTATCTAAATAGACAAACATTAGTCGTTTTTTAAATCTATGTATCATCTAACTTCAAAAACATACAAGAGATTAAATATAACATATTTCTGCAATTAACTAAACTAATATCTAACAAAACTCTCCTACATAGTTTTCAATAGTAGCTTTCAAATGGACTGGAACTAAAAATTGCATTTTAAATGAGTAACAAAGAAATTTTCAATGAATTAAATGCTTTTTGTATCAGTAGTTTATTTTTATAACCTGGTAACTTTTGGCTCCTCTGTCTTGGTAACAACTTTCAGCTGATCTTGTCTGAAATGGCTGGCACATTTTTGCTGTGACCTTGAGGTAGGACCCCAAAGTTTCTTCCTGACTGCGAAAGATTACCTGACTGCGAAAGATTACCTTGTATGTCCCTCTTGGACATACATTCATTTGTCCAATGCTGACCTCTCCCAAAAAGTTTACAAATTCCAGAAAATCTCATCTTTCTACCACTAGAAACCATTTGTGTGCTGCTACTGTATTTCCCAGAGTTCCATTTTGACGTCTGGCTATTCTCATACAGGAGGAAAAACAGCAACATACAAAAAATCCATTCTCGGCACAAAGCAGAAGAGAACCCAGTGGCAGCAGCCATCATAAGCCTTTTGCTGATTTCCTGAAATACACTGTTCACTCCCTCAAATCCTGCCACCTCCTCCACAACATTCAATACAAAATTACCCATGATGCCAGCCACGTTGTGCGCCACCTGTAGCAAGGTGACTTTTACTAATTTGTATTATATTAATTATACATTCTTATTTCTTTTACTATCCTTAATACCTTATGCCTCCCATCCAACCCTCATTCCTTCCAACTCCCCAACCCTAGGTGGGAGAGAAAGAAGGTTAAAAGTGAAAGGGGGCATAGTTCTCTTTAGGTTACTTCTTGCTGATTAGGGTTGTTGGATTCTTCGGGGGTAATACCAGTCTCTTTAGAAGTCCAGCAAACCAGCGAACCAGGATACCAGCAAATCAGTGAACCAGCATCAGGAAGAACAAGCAGCAGTTTGGGGGAGCACCAGCAACTGGGAGAGCAGCAACCACTTTCTACCTTGTAGCCATTTCTCTTCTTTGTAGAGCTTTCTCCCACTTCTTTGTGGAGCCTTTTCTCTTCTTTGTAGAGCCTCTTTACTCTTACTTCTTTGTAAAGCCCATTCTCTTTTACTTCTTTGTGGAGTTCTTTCTCTCTTTTCTCTTTGTAGCCCCCTTCCCCTCGGGGCTCTGGCTTTTTTTCCCTCCTTTGTAGAGCCCCCTTCTCTTCAGGGCTCTGGCTTTCTATTTCCTCATTTGTAGAGCCCCCTTCTCCTTGGGGCTCTGGCTTTTTATTCCTCCTTTGTAGAGCTCCCTCTTTCCTTGGGACTCTGACTTTTTATTCTTCTTTGTAGATCTTTCTCCTCTTTCTATCCCCTTTTCTCCTTTTTTTTTTTTATTTTTCTTTGTAGACCCTTCTCCTCTTTCTATCCCCCTTTTTCCTTTTTTTTTTTGGTAGAGCCCCCTTCTCCTTGGGGCTCTGGCATTTTTCCCTCCTTTGTAGAGCCAGCCCCCTTCTCCTCGGGGCTCTGGCTTCTTATTCCTCCTTTATAGAGCCCCCTTCTCCTCAGGGCTATGGCTTTTCTTCCCTTCTTTGTAGAGAGCCCCCTTCTCCTCTGAGCTCTGTTTTTCCCCCTCCCTTCTTTGTAGAGCCCTCTTTCTCCTCGGGGCTCTGACATTTTATTCCTCTTTCCCAAGTCCTCAGAGTTAAACTTGCTCAGCTGGTTAAGACACGCCTTAGCTAGCTCACCAGACCATTAATACTTTATACCTGTGTCTTAAGCAGCCCAGCTGGGAATAAACAAAAACATTCCCACAACTAGTTATTTTAATAAACCCATACCACACTCCAGCTTGACCTACTGAGCCCAATTCACCTGCTTAATGAGCTCTCCAGATGGCTGGTGTGCACTTTAAAACCAGAGTATCCTTGCTCTAGGCTGTGGTCCAATCTTTCCATCATTAGGATTGTCTAGAGATGAGAATTTTCCGCAGTTAAAGGGGTGCTATTATGCAATTCTTCACTGTCTTTGCTTTGTTTGGGCCAGATAAAGAATAATGACAACCAGGCAGGTTAATTCTGAATTCTGTGTCCTATTTGGTTTTTCTGGCTGTCTGTAGCTTAAGGACAGTGCCCCAGACAGGTGGATAGATGGCATAAAGAAATCTTGTGCCTAAAAAATAAATCACAAAGTCAATAAAGAAATGCATGGTACAACTAAAGAACTCTTGAGAAATTATTTAAAGCCAACCTAAATATGACACGATGATCCATTTTTAGAACAATAGGAAAGTCTCCAATCTTGGGAATGACAAAGAAGGTGGCAGCAAGAAGTTATTTTATTTAAACCTAGGGATTCTCAAACGCCTTTTAACAGTCTAACACTCTAACAGTAATTATAAATAAATATTTAAATGGATCAGAACAAACAACTCCATCACACTTGAAGACAAAATATTCCTTCTGCCTTTCCCCCAACCTGCACATGCTCGTTTTGCAGAGGAATTCAACCATATTTATGGGCCATGAGCAAACAGAAGAATAAGAACACTCTGTGGGTGTAAAACATTTCTTCCCAGGGGCTCGAACTGCTTTCTAGACATTATCTCATTAATTGCACCTTTAAATCTTTCTCATTGATTTTTATATTCTCTTGAAACAACAAATTCACTGTTTTGCATATGAAGGAAAGAGTTCACATCAATTAGAAAGTAAAGTCTTAAATATCTTCTAAAATTGACATCATAATTTTACTGATGAGTTACTGGATGGGTTTAAAAGGGACTGAACAGTGTTATTTATTTATGAACCTACCCAAAAGTTCCTGAATATCTTGGGAACATATTGCATCAGGGATGTGAATTCTTGAGTAAGAGCCTTTCCTGTAACAGTCAGAAAATATGTATCTGAAGATTAGAGATGGGTAACTTCTCAGTTTGGAAAGGAACATAAAATGCTGGCATGCATTGTTAGACAGATGCAGGGTCAATGTTGCAGCAATGGTAGTGACATATGGAGGTCACTGCCAATGTCACTGTCACGCCTAACCAGCTACGTTCACAAGTGATGCTGTTTAGTCACTTTCAGCCTTTAGCAAGTCACTAAACTTCTTGGGGTAGGCACTGAATCTACCATTTATAATCACATTCCATCAGTTATTTTGAGCATTAGACTAATTATCTCACATCAAGTGATGATGTTCCCTGCACATGGTAGACATTGAATATCAGCTGCAACTAGGATCTTCAGGTGCAGTGACAGAAAGAGGTTTTTTTAATTTTATTTTTTTTATGTTAGATTAAAATAAGTAAACTGAAGAACCAATTGTATAGTATGGATACTTTCATGCATTAAAATTATGCTTATGTGAATAGATGCAAAGACATGATGAAGCACAGAATGATGAATCTTTCTTTATGACAACCTGAGGAGGGAGTGGAGAAAGTTAAGAATCAGGGGTGGTGCACACCTTTAATCCCAATCTCTGTGAATTCAAGGCCAACCTGGTCTATAGAGTGAGTTCCAGGACATCCAGGGCTACACACCGAAACCCTGTCTCGAAACACCAAAAACAATCAGGAGATAAGTGTGAAAAAGAGCTTTCCTTTTTTTTTTTTTCTATGTGCTACTTTCTAACATTTCAGTTTTTACAGTGATTACTTTTACAGTGATTCCTCTGTTCTGTTTATAATTTAAAGATGAAAACCATCTTTACTTAATGTTGAGGGACAGAGAGATAAGAGACAATATATCTTGAGACAATATATTCAAAGGGCTATGTATACAAGTGCCTTGCCCTTTTCATCTTTGGAGGCATAACATGCATGACACCACTCTTCATCTTGGTCACTGGCCAGTTCTGATCATAGGTCTGAGTCTGATGCTCCTCTCTTATTTCAGTGCTAGGACTCTTTAATTATGGGAAGAAAGCCTTTTCACTCCTCCAAAATAGAAACTACAAAAGATTCCCAGGCACTAGGAATTGGCCAATTTTGAACAGCCGTTCTCTGGACATCTTATTGTTGTCATTCCACTGATGTCCATTGCAGAGAGTCCACAGTCAAGATAGGCAAAAATCATAAGCAATCACAGGCAGCATTCAAATGCTCTCCATGTGCCGTGCACACAGGATATTGAAGTCTCTGTTATCATCTCCATGTTGTAGACTGAGATGAAGGGGTTAAGGAATCATGCAAGATCACCCAGCCTGAACATTCAGCCTGAGGGACTCCACCCTAGGATTTACATTTCTGTTCACTGGTACACTGCTTTGGAAAGTACAGGGCATTTAATCTGGAAGCTAATGAATTGAGACAGTAGTTTCCCATGGTAGAGCTTCACAGCAAACATGTGTTCACAAACTAGGCACTTTAATTCAACAGCTTCCTCAAATGAATAGGCAAGCATTCATTGTTATACCCTCTTCCCTCTTCTTCAGATTAGAAAGTTGGATCAGAAAAGTAAACGTAACAGGCCAAAGACTCAGGCCCACCTAATTTACCCATTAGAATCTAACAATATTTGTGCCACAGTTTTTTAATCTATTGGTCAGTTGAGGGACATATGGGTTGTTTCCATTTTCTAGCTATTACAAATAAGGCTGCTATGAACATAGATGAGGAAACTTCCTTGTGATTCGGTGATACTACTCAGCTATTAGAAACAATGAAATCATGCAATTTGCAGCCAAATGGATATAACTAGAGAAGCTCATTCTGAGTGAGCTAGGGAACAGTAACATAGGCTTTGTTACCTGTCAATGAGACACTTTGCCCTAGTGGTGCTGCCTTGTAGACTCCCAGTGTATGAAGACAGTCTTTGCCCTCATATTACTGCTGAACTGGGACTGTTATGTAGGGACACTCCACTCCAGAGGAGTGGGATGGAAGAGATGGGGGTAGAGGGTGGGAGGGTGGGACTGGGGGGGATGGAATGAGGACACTGTGATGGAGATGTAACCTCCATCAATAAATAAATAATAAATAAATAAATTTATTTTTTTAAAAAAAGATGTAACTTGAAAAAATAAATTAATAATAAAAAAGAAAAAAAATCTAGCAGTATTTTGTTGACTATTTAGTTATATTCCCAGATGGGGGAAAGGTAGAAACACACTGGATTTTTGTTGTTGTTGTTGTTTTGGTTGTTGTTTTTGGGTTGTTGTTGTTGTTTGTTTACTATTAACTTGTATTCCTAGACGGAGAAAAGTAGACACACACTCAATTTCTCTGTTTGTTTCTGAAGATACAGACATAATAAAAAAATTAGAATACCACAAAATATTTTTTTAAAAATTTAAAAATATTTTTATTTCTTCAAGTTACATCTCAATCACAGTCCCCTACCTACTCCTCACTCTGGTCCCACCCTCCCACCCTCTTCCCCCTCACACCACCCATCTACTTCCATTTTTTTTTTTAAGTTTAAGGTATATCTTTTTCCCCCAGCAGCTCCCCCTTTCAGTCCAACAAATGGCTCTTTCTCTTATAACAACAAATACAATACAAAACAACAAAAATAATTAGGCCACATTTGTGAAAATTATAAGACTTAGCATACATTCCCAATGTCCAGTCTATACATATTTGGCAACTGACTTTAACATTCTACTATGCAACCATCTCCATGAGTTTAAAGATCTATATCCAACTCAGCTTCCATCCTAACTTGTATCACCATCTTAAAAACACCACATGATATTTTAATGTCCAAATAAGATTTAGTATGTGGAAAGAAAAGATATTAAAGCAAAGTAGGAAGATAAGAGAAAGCTGAAAACCACCATGAGCTATTATCACACACACATTAGAAAGGTATAATAAAAACTGGAAAGTAATGATTGTTGGCAAAGGTGTGGAGACTCTGTAACTGTTCTGCCCAGATCTTGAGACCCCAAAGACCACCTAGGAGCCAATTCCAATGTAAATGCATGAGGGTTATTTATTTAAGCTCAGAGTTTGGACTCTCAATACTCACCAACTCAGATGTTCAAGTTGAGAGCCCTGAACCCAAAAGGAATAGGGTTTATATACAGACTTAGACAAAGAAACAGGTTTTTTTAAATGTGTACATTTTTTTACTGTTTATTTATTACGTCAATTTACATCTCCATCATAGTCCCCTCCCTCCATCCTTCCCAGGCCCACCCTCCCACCCTTTCCCCCTTCTCCCACCTATCCTACTCCTCCAGTGTGGGGTTCCCTACATATCAGTCCCCTTCAGTTCAGCAGCCGTATGAGGGCTAAGAGCTTCCTCTTGCACTGGAGGCCTACGTGGCAACTCCACTAGAGCAAAGTATCCCACTAACAAGTAACAAGTTCTATGTTCCTGTCCCTTTCAGTCTGTCGGTTGTAGTATAGTTATCCTGTACTATATGGCTAAAATCCAGTTATATGTGAATAGATGCCTTGTGCATCTTTCTGGGTCTGGGTGAGCTCACTCAGGATGAGCTTTTCTACTTCCATCCATTTGGCAGCAAATTATATGGTTTCCTTGTTTCTGATGGCTGACTAGTATTCCATTGTGTAGATGTACCACAGTCTTTTTGTTGTTGTTGTTGTTTAATCCATTCCTCGGTTGAGGGACATCTGGGCTGTTTCCAGTTTCTTGCTATTACAAATAAAGCTTCTATAAACATAGCTGAGGAGATATGGAAACAGGTTTTTTATCATATGGCTGGATGACATTTGGGTAGCTGGTCATGTCCACTTCTGATTGGCTCGTTGTTACTGACTAACCAGCTTCCGTCAGTTTGAGCACCAGTTTGTTTAAACATTTTTGAGGGCCTCCTCAGAGTGAGCTGTCTGGCTTTCACTAGGGAACGCCCCTGGGATGCAAGGTTGGGTATATTTTGCTATTTTTCTGGAACTGGAGGTCAGCTCTGAGTCAAACCTAATACAAAATGGAATCTTTTTTAATGTCAGATTTAGTCAGGCTCTACATAACTATTGCACACTCTTGGTTTCCATTGGTATGGCCTCTATGGAAGATAATGTACTAGTTCCTGGAAAAATTAAAACAGAACCACCATGCTAGCCAGTTCTTTCAGTTCTGTGTGTGAGTTTTACATCTGTGACCGAATACCTAAGAAATAAACTTAAAGAAAGAAATGATTATCTGGCCCTGGGTTTCCTAGCTCTCAGGTCATGGTTGGCCAGTTCTATTGTTTAGGAGAGTATGACAAGGCAGGAGCAGGTTGGTGAGGCAGAACTGCTCACTTCATGATGTCCAAGAAGTGGAGAGTAAATAGTAAGAAAGGTCTAGGAACATGACACACCCAAAGCCATGTCCCCCTGCGGCTGATCTCCTTCAGCTATATCCCATCTCCTAATTTCTACTATCTCCCAGTAAGGCCATCAAAATAGAAAATACAATTAAAATATTTTTGTCATTTTTTCCTTTCCCTTTCCTGCCCCTAACCCTTCCCATGTAACCCTCTTGCTTTCAAATCCATGACTTCTTTTTCTTTAATTTTGTTGCATATACCTAAACACATTAATATTACCTGTTCAGTTTATAATAATGTTATTTGTATGTGTACGTTTTCAGGGATGACCAATTGGTATTGAATAAGCAATTAGTATGTTCTTCCCTGCGGAGGACTGTTTTTCCTCAGTTCTCAGCATTCCTTAGTTGCCTGTAGTTCTTTGTCATGTTGAGATCCAATGAAATTTCCCCCCTCCATGTTAACATGACTATTAGTGTCATCATTGCTGAGGTCCTAAAATGACTGTTAGTGTCATCATTGCTCAGGTCCTAACATGACTGTTAGTGTCATCATTGCTCAGGTCCTAACATGACTGTTAGTGTCATCATTGCTCAGGTCCTAACATGACTGTTAGTGTCATCATTGCTCAGGTCCTAATATGACTGTTAGTGTCATCATTGCTCAGGTCCTATTTAGAAGTCATGTGGGTGAAGCTGCATGGGCATAGCTTTTCTGTCATTTCTAGGAGACACAATCTCACAGCAAGCATTCTGCTCCTCCGAATTTCGCAGTCTTTCTTTGTCCTTCTTGGTTTTGACCCCTGGGCCTTAGGTGCAAGTGCTTATGTTGTAACTGTGTCATTTGGGGCTGGCCACCACATGATCACTTGTTCTACGCATTTTATCAGTTGTGATTTCTTTTTTAATGGTCTCCAATGCAAATAAATGCTTCTTTTTTTTTTTTTTGAGAGGTAAGACCTACAGTTATCTGTGTGTATTAGGATAAATATTTAGAATGTAGTTAGGGATCATGTTGGCTTAGAAAAGGGGAGGTTGTAGGGTCTCATCCAAAATCTACAATTTCTTTAGCCTTGGATATTTGGCCAGGTTTCCAATATCATGGATGACTGATACTGCCCTGTTGAGTAGAACTTAAATCCAATTAAAGACCTGTTGGTTACTGCTAAGGTATGTGTACCACTATCGTGTCCTTAAGAATACGGTGCCATTTTGCTCATAGTAGTCCATAAACATCGTATCTAGATAGAACTATTGATTTCTTCCCTCCCTTGGAAGCTTGCATGGCACATTCAAGCTCTATGTTAGCTAGTCCTCAGGGAGGAAGTTTTTAGGTTAGATCCACCTCAGTTCCTCTAGGTTCCATGTATAAAGTAGATGGTGTCTTTGGCAATAGGGACTTACCTTCAGCGTCTAGCACAGTGATTTTCAACCTGTGGGTCATGACCCCGTTGGGAGTCAAACAGCCCTTGGGGTCACATATCAGATATCCTACATAACAGATAGTTGCATTATGATTCATAACAGTAGTTAAATAACAGTTATGAGGTAGCAATGAAAAGTAATTAAACATGAGGAACTGTATTAAAGGATTGCAGCATTAGGAAGGTTGAGAACCACTGCTCCAGAAGGAAACCGAGCAATAGCCTAGAATGTTTTGGGAATTTATTGAAATTTTAACTCATAAACAATCCAATGATTATGTCAGTGTCCTCATAATCTGCTCACTTCTCATTAGTGCCACCAGTTAGGAACTAAGCCTTAAACACATGAACATTTGGAGGCATTTCATGTCCAAACTACAGTAGGACAATATCTAAAAAGAATTGAAACTGGAGTCTTAAAAAGTTTATCTGAGTGTCTTCCGGGCAGCTTAGCTATCTTTTGCTTCTTCCAGACAGCTTGACTTATCTGAGAGTGACTCTCAGCAGACTTTACTGTTTAGGTGCTCTTAGGGAAAGGGGACCTAATTAATTTTATCAGTTTCAGGAACTTCCTGAAGCAATTTTGTGTTGTTTACTTCCTGTTTTACTGAGCTTCCCTGTAGGATGGAGTATTTCAGATCCCCTTAAATTATCCTATTGGTTTACCTCCCTTTTCACACCCTATGTCTTAAGAAGTTTCCCTCCAAGATGGAAAGTTTTAGTCTCAGAGGAAATTGCTGTACAACACATGGGAAGAAGAAGAAGAAGAAGAAGAAGAAGAAGAAGAAGAAGAAGAAGAAGAAGA
>CAJQZJ010001896.1:13423886-13436635 GCA_907164525.1 Lophiomys imhausi
GAAGAAGAAGAAGAAGAAGAAGAAGAAGAAGAAGAAGAAGAAGAAGACAGGAAACATATTTATACCAGGGAGGGAACAGTTTAAAAGCACACTTCACTCTGCCATTAAGTGGTGGACTTTCTGGTTCCCTTTGGTTGCCTCTGTCAGACACATTGGGACTGGAAGCTCCCAAAAGTAGATGAAAGCTTTGGCTACCTGGGAAATAGTTTGTTCCAATTTTCCTTCATCACTCCAAATAGGACTCCCACCAAGGAGCTAGTTCTTCTGATGACCCTCATCTCTGTGCCTTTGCTTCATGATCTGGCCTTAGTGGCCCTTACTCTTATTCAACACACCTGTCAGGACTGGTGAGATGGTTCCGTCAGTAAGTGTTTCACTTTATTGAGTTTGAACCCCCAGAACCCACATTAAAAAATCTGCTTGTAATGGTGCTTCCCTTGTAATCCTAGTGCTGGGAAAGCATAGACAAGTGGATCTCTGGGACTCACTGGCAGCCGGAGTAGTTGAATCATTGAGTCCTACACCAGTGAGCAACCCTGTCTCGAAAACTAAGGTGGAGTGAGGATGATACCCAAGGCTAAGTCTTGCCTCCTCGTGCATAAGCACACATGCATATATACTAACCCACATACATCAGCATGTACACATATGTGCACAAACTGAAGCAGACACCATTCAAACCTGACTCTACAGAGTCCTCAGGGTACTGTGGTTGTATTCGTTCCCTGTTGTCACTGTGCTCAAGTTCACTCTTCATGTATGAGGAGAGATGTTTCTTACCACCTCCTCAGTCAGCGATGTGAGGTGGGCTTCAGCAGCCTGTCTGCAGGCAGTGCTGCCTGCCCCAGGTTAGAGTGAAAAAAAATGACACTTTGATGCATGCTTGCTGTGGTTTATTGATCCTATTAACATTAACTCTCGGGAAAATCAATGTTTCAGTCTTGCAGGAGATGTATAAATAAAGTGATAAAAATAAATCAAGGTCAATTGTTTCCTGATGGAAAAATGAGAGGTAAGTTATGACAGCCTGTGATCAAGAGCAGGGGGGATATTTTGAAACTTGGGGAGATGTAGGAGTGAGTAACAGGACCCTGTTTGGTCATTCAATGGTGCTACTATCTAGCCTGCTTGAAGGACATTTTTATCTCAAGTATCTGGCTGGTGTTGACCCTTAGATGTCATGCTTTGTTCGAATTGGAAAAAATATTGTTCAGTTCTATCCATTTCACCTTATTGAATAACTAAAACTTTGTGCCTAGTTGCATGCTGATTAAAGAAGACACTGCTAATCATTATGTACTAGTTACTTTCCAATGGCTGTGACAAAACACAATGACCGAGGCTCCATATATAAGAAAACATTTCATTTGTGGCTCATGGTAACAGAGGGTTAGAGTTCATGATCATCATGGTGGGGAGCATGGCAGAAGGCAGACAGGCATGGAGCTGGAGCAGTAGCTGAGAGCTTACATCTTGATCCACAGATACAGACAGAAAAAGCTAACAGAATGGTACAGGCTTTGGAAAACTTGACACACCTCCTCCAACGAGGCCACATCTCCTAAACCTTCCCAAAGAGTTCTACCAACCAGGGACCAAGTATTCAAATATATGTGCCTATGGGGCCATTCTTATTTACCATATAGTATAAGGATGATAATACCAAACTATTACTGAAAGGCCCTGCATGCTGATTCACTTATGCAGGAATAGTTTTTTTGAATACCTGTGCTGTCATGGGTAATGCTAGTTTGTGGTAATACCTGCAGTACAGTGTCCTCCAAGACAGATACATTCCCTGACTTCATAGAAATTACCAGCTGGGTGAACGTACAGTCAGCAGGCACTCAACTGTAATATGATGTCAAAAATGATTAATGTAGTGAATATAATATGGCAGAGGGAAAGGCTAGCCAGAGACTATCATGCAGTAATACAGGAGAGACCAGGGAGAGTCTCCATTAGTTGACATGTCAGAGGCAGGAAAGACCCTCTTCTATTACAAAGTACGTTCCCAGTACTGAGCACACATGGGAGGTTAGAGATATCCTGTAAAATTCTGAGCTTTGTAAACAGAAGTCTGATCCTGCTGCACTTCTGATCAGTTCTGTGACCTTGGGAAGCTAAGTGTCCTCTCTGTGTTCTGATTTCTCCCTGTGCCCTTTACAAAATGGTTTAGAGACTTGACTAAGAGTAAAAAGTTTCAAACACAGGAACTAAAACAAAGGAAGCTCTCAGAAAAGTCTAGTTCCCTTCCACAATGCCAGGGGTTCTGGGAGATTGTCTGGCAGTATAATAGTTGTTTTTATTTCCTCAGATGAGGAGATGACATGAAAGACATACCCAGGCTGTATGATATATGCCTCAGGATGAATTCAGAGAGTTCTTTCTCTGTTCTGTCTATCTCTAGGCCTAGGGCTGGAAAACTCTAGCCTCCATATAATCTAATCTGCAAACTCAAACCTTCAAGGCTTCAGCTCTGGCCTCCATCTGCTAAACTAGACCTAGAATGTTTCAGCCTCTGAGAATTACTGCTGAGTAAACTCACCCTAGATTTCTAGCTCTTTCTGAACTCTCACTGACTGGTTCAATTCAGCTGTTCTGGCCCTCTCCAGAGATGACTGATTCAAACCGGCTTCTCATTGAATTGCTCTGCTTGGCCTCAAGCTAACTCTGATGATATATTCTAATTTTCTGGCTCCTTCTCATTCTCTGCTTCATTCTGTATTCACCTGTGTCCTGATAAAAACTGCCTCACACACTAGTCCTCACATTACACTACTCCACTCTCCCTGTACTGTTCTTAAATACTCTGTCTTTCCTGTCTTGTTCTCATGAGAGTTAGGTGTATTCTATTGCTGACTTATTCTGTCGAATCTCTCTCTGACTCATCACCTTTTCTGTCCCTCAATTACATCACTTTCACATATTGCTGCTTCCTTCTATAAACTAATCTGACTTTCATTGTTTGATAATAAAAGTTTATACTAAAGGTATGTCTGTATTCCAGCCAGATCATACTGTAATGTGTAATGTATGTACACATTTCAGCTGGATCACATACACCTAGAGGGTGTTTGGATTTGATCCTTGGCCAGATCAGACATATTGCTGGATTAAAATTCCTCTACACAACAGATATTCAACCCAGCATTCGTCCAGAGAGGGACTGCCATTTGCATATATTCAGTCAGTCAGAATGTGAGTGAGCCCCTTCTGTTTGCTAAATACACCCAGGAGACCTTGGAAGATAAGGCAAGCATTGTGTCTGGCCTTGTGCAGTTTGATACTAGAATGCAGACTGTGAAGAAGGACTGTAAAGGTGAAAATCCCAGGTTCTTCTAATCTCTAGCTATTTCAGATTGACAAATTATTTATGTCTTCATTTCTCATCTGTAAAATGGGATAGCAACAATTCATTTGGGTCTTGGTAATTCAATGAGTTTCTAGAAATGTCTAGAATAGGGTTGTAGGTATGACAGGTATTAGGAAAGTATTTTAAAGCTGAAATTAAACATGATGCAATGTGAGGTGTGGTTATCAAAGACGATGCTGAACTCCCAGCTTGTGCCCAGTGCTGAGAGGTATGCTACAGCACTGTCCCCTTTAACCATCCCACAGCTCATTTTGTAGATGAAGATACTGAAGCAGACAGCATCAAACACTTCCCCAGTCACATCCACTCCTCCCACATTCCCCTAGGAGGCCTGAGTTAAAACATTAGAAATGAGCAAGATGGTGTACTGCCTTCAAGGAGGCTTTGAAGTAGAGAGAGACACTAATGGCCCAAACAGCTTACCAAGATCTAAGCAGCAACAAATCAAATCTCAAGGTTTCCAACTCTAAGCTTAGAGAAAATACTCTGTCCTGTTCCTAGAATCAAATTCAGCAACCACTGAATTAAATGCTTCCATATTCAAAATAGATAGATAGATAGGTAGGTAGGTAGGTAGGTAGATAGAAATCTCCCTGGTGAACTCAGTAAGATGGAAATACATGTGGTTCTCTCCAGGGCATACCATGGATATGCTCTAAAGCTAGAACTAGAGATAAACTGCTCTTCAAGTAAGCTTTCCATTTGAGATTAGCTAGATTTACAGGGAGACTTGTGAGGGGGTACAGTGGCTCCCACACACCATTCATAGTTTTCTTTACAATAGAAACATCTTACATAGCCTAGGTCCACTCATCAGAAGGAAGACACTCACACTAGTATCTTACTATTAACTGGACTCCAGCCTTTACTGGCTCCACGGCTTTTCTACCAGTACATCCAGGATGTACTCCTGGATCCCAAAATGAATTTAAGGAATCCCCTTGGAGGAAATTGACTCCCCTATTTACCTGTCTTAAATTCTGTTCCTTATATTAATACGAAGATACTACCTGCCAGTTAGTTAGTCTCCCTGGTCTATTTAGGAAAGTGGGCCTGGAACCACTGAGCTTTAAATAACATTCTCCTTACACAGATGTCTTTCCTAGAACAAAGATGAAAGAACTGATCCCATAAAATAATCTCAAGGTTTCTCTATAATGTAAAAAACCCAGGAAATTTCGTGAAAATATTAGCCAGAATGTCTTCTTTTATGACTTATTGAGCTTTAATTGCAAAGACAAAATTTATTTGTAATGAATGTATCGATTTGTGGCTTCCCAAGATATAGTTAACTTCTTAAAATTAATTTAAGCTTTTAAATTTGTGTGTGTGTGTGTGTGTGTGTGTGTGTGTGTGTGTGTAAGCGCATGTCCCACAGAAGCCAGAAAAGAGTATCAAACCACCCTGAAGCTGGAGTTAAACTCAGGTCCTCTAAAAGAACAGTAAGAAAGTGTTCTAAACCACTGAGGCGCCATCTCTCTAGCCCCTTAGTTCTTGTTTTTAACACACACCCCTTGAAATCATCCCATTCTTCCAAAGTGAATGTGTGTGTGTGTGTGTGTGTGTGTGTGTGTGTGTGAGCTCATGCATGTGTTTTTACACACATGTACTTTTCTCAAAGCAGGAGTTTCTCTAAGGAGGATGAAGTAATACTAACTAGAAAGAGCACATGAAAGGGTTCTTTGAGTTTCACATCCATTTTTGAAATGTGGTTTTGTCTGCAATGTTGGCTAAACTGGATGCATAATCAGACCCTCCTATATTTACATCTTGCACTGACTTCTCAGTTCATTTTTAATGAGAAGTCTTGGCTGACCTTGAGGCACCAGAAATATTTCTCTCACATGGGTGAATGGTCGGGGTGTTATTTCTCCTGTGTATTAGGCAAACATGGCTTTGTCTTCTCACCAACACGGTGCCATTCCTCTTTAAACTCTTGTGGATTTGTGTCAACAAAATTAATTATGACCATTATGGGAAAAGGCAAAGCACATAGCAGCTTGTATTCATGCTGAAGCTCCTGGGTGTTTTTCTTGCAGTAGAATGCACAGTGGGGGCAGGTGCCATTTGATTATTCCCACAGTCTTTCCCTGACTCAGTCATTTTTTATTACACTAGTAGGACTCTTACTTTTTTTTTTTTTTTTTTAAGACAGAATCTCACATATCCCAGGCTGGCCTTGAACTCATTCTTTAGCAGATGATGGCCTTAGGCTTCCAACCCTCCTGGTCTCACCTCTGAGTCCTAGGATTACAGGCATGGACCCTAACCCATGGTTTAGACAAAGCTGAGGCTTGAACTCAGGGTTAAAGAGTACTGGGCAAGTGTTCTACTAAATGAACTACATCCCCAGGCTTTGTGACGTTGCTGTGTCTATCTGGTCATTGTTTATCCGTGTGACTTGGGTTCTTCTTTACAATAGGAACTTAGTGGGTTCTTGCCCGAATTAGTAAAGGTTGTTTGGGTAGACTTATTTCAACATTTGATAAATAAAAAAATAAAAATGGGAAACCAGTAGCGATGGGCATTGTGCCTCACACCACTACAGCTCCATAATCTCATCTGCCTACCGGGAATTTCCCACTGATAACATGAATCCCCTGTGCCTGCAGTGTACTCTGAAAGCACAGCCACAGAGATGCTGCCTTTGAAGAGATGCCTCTTCATGATGGGCTCCTGTGGCTCCATTTGTGCTGCTCACTTCTTCACTCCCTGACTTTCCTAACAGTCTCCCACCTCTCCAACTTTATCACCACACTCTCAGAATATCTTTAGCTCTTCCTTCTTCCTCTCTACATGAAGTTGCTTTCATTCTTCTAGGGTTGCTTCAAGAATGCTTTCTCATTTCCTTCCATTTTCCCATCCTTCTCAGGTAGTATTTGTGATGCAAAACATACAAACATGCAGGTTTGAGGCATGGCATAATCGTTTTAAGTACAGAGAGAGAGAGAGAGAGAGAGAGAGAGAGAGAGAGAGAGAGCGAGCATAGAATATGGTATATCTAGCTATAATGTTTTCATGGAGGAAATGATTGGAAAAACTCTTCAAATGCTACTGAGGGGCACAGTCCTGGGTAAATTTGAGAGGAAGTGGCATAGACCACTCCATGGGTATTCACTTTTTCGAGCAGCAGGGCTCAGGCCTCCAGCAGCTGTATCTTCTCAGTGTCCTCAGGAAGGTCAGACAAGATCAAACAGAACAGAAGCATGGCCATGCTGTGGGATAGAGCTGATGCCTCAGCCTACCCATCCACATGCCCCAGAAGCATGTCATTGATGTTACATTGTCCACACTGCCAGCCCATTCATATGTCCTGATTTATAAAGCCACCAGTATGTGTTATTCTGCATAAAGATCATAGGTTTCCAAACTTTAGGTGTCTATATGCCCAGAACTATGAGGTAAAATGGAGATGTTCATTGGTACCTTTGTGCCACAGTGACAATACCTGACAGATAAAACTTGAAGGGAGAAAGACTTATTTTGGCTTCTGGTTTTCTGTCCATCATGGAGTGTGGAGGAGCAGCTCCAATCATGGTGGTGGGAGTGTGTGGCAGTGACTATTCACATGAGACCAGACCAACAAGCAGAGAAAGTATAATAGAAACTAAAGGCTAGTTAATACCTGCAATGGCCCATCCCTAGTTGCTCCTTCCACCTGCCAGCCCTCCCTTGCTAAAGGTTACAAGGGCTCCTAAATAGTACTACCAACTACATAGCAAGAATTCATAGCATGAGCCTATGGGGGAAATTTCAGATTCAAATAAAAATAGAGATGTCTTATAGCCATTGTGGGACCACTTAAAGGGATAATAGGAAATGAGAGAAAATTTGTCACATTTTCAAATGTCAAAGCTAAACAAAAAGGAACATTTTGACTAAGAAGACTCTCTTATGGGGTCACTTATGTATACTATCATATTGTCTGCAAATAGGGATAGTTTGACTTCTTCATTTACAATTTGTATCTCCTTGATCTCCTTTAGTTGTCTTACTGCTCTAAAAAGAACTTCAAGTACTGTGTTGAAGAGATATGGTGAAAGTGGACATCCTTGCCTTGTCCCTGAGTTTAGAGGAAATGCTTCGAGTTTCTCTCCATTTAATTTGATATTGGCTACTGGCTTGCTGTATATCGCCTTTACTATTTCTAGGTATGGTCCTTGTATGCCCATTCTCACCAGGACTTTTAGCATGTGAGGTGTTGGATTTTATCAAATGCTTTTTCAACATCTAATGAGATGATCATGTGGTTTTTTTTCTTTCAGCTTGTTTATATGGTGAATTACGTTGATGGATTTTCATATGTTGAACCTTCCCTGCATTCCTGGGATGAAGCCTACTTGATCATGGTGCATGATACTTTTGTTGTGTTCTTCAATTCAGTTTGCCAGTATTTTATTAAGTATTTTTGCATCTATGTTCATGAGGGAGATTGCTCTTATAGCTGATAAACACCTTCAGCAAGGTGGATGGATACAAAATTAATTTAAAAAAATCACAAGCCCTTCTTTATATGACAAATAAATGGGCTGAGAAAGAAATTATGGAAACAACACCCTTCACAATAGCCACAAACTATATAAAAATACCTGGGGGTAACTCTAACCAAGCAAGTGAAAGACCTGTATGACAAGAACTTCAAGTCCTTGAAGAAAGAAATTGAAGAGGCCATCAGAAGATGGAAAGATCTCCCATGCTCATGGATAGGTAGGATCAACATAATAAAAATGGCCATCCTACCAAAAGCAACATACAGATTCAATGCAATTCCTATCAAAATACCACCACAATTCTTTATAGACATGGAAAACGCAATTCTCAACTTCATATGGAATAACAAAAAACCCATAACAGCCAAATCAATCCTGTACAATAAAAAAAAGACATCTGGAGGTATCACCGTCCCAGATTTCAAGCTGTACTACAGAGAAATAATAATAAAAACATCATGGTACTGATATAGAAACAGACCAGTGGATCAACAGAATCGAATTGAAGACCCAAAAATGAACCTAAACATCTATGGTCACTTAATTTTTGACAAAGAAGCCAAAACCATACAATGGGAAAAGGACAGCATCTTCAACAAATGGCACTGGTCCAGCTGAATGTCAACATGTAAAAGAATGAAATTAGACCCATACTTATCACCTTGTACAAAACTTAAGTCCAAGTGGATCAAAGACCTTAACATAAAGTTGGACACACTAAATCTACTAGAAGAGAAAGTAGGGAAAATCCTCAAACTCATTGGCACAGGTGACAAGTTCCTGAACAGAACACCAACAGCTCAATCAATCAATCAATCAATCAATCAATCAATCAATGGGACCTCATGAAACTGAAAAGCTTCTGTAAGGCAAAAGACACTGTCATTCGAACAAAATGGCAACCTACAGATTGGGAAAATAATCCTCACCAACCCCACATCTGACAGAGAGATAATGTCCAAAATTTACAAAGAACTCAAGAAATTAAATGCCAAGAAACCAAATAATCCAAACAAAAAATGAGGAACAGAGCTAAACAGAGAATTCACAAAGTAGGTTATCCCTAATGGCTGAAAGACACTTGAAGAAATGTTCAGCATCCTTAATCATCAGAGAAATGTAACTCAAGACGACTCTGAGATTCCATCTCACACTTGTCAGAATAGCTAAGACCAAAAGCTCAAATGACAGCACATGCTGGCGAGGGTGTGAAGAAAGGGGAACCCTCCTCCATTGCTGGTGGGAGTGTAGGCTTGTGCAACCACTATGGAGGTCAGTCTGGCAATATCTTAGAAAACTTGGAATAGCTTTGCCTCAGGACCCAGCCATACCACTTCTGGGTATACATCCAAATGATTCCTCACCAAATCACAAGGAAGTTTCCTCATCTATGTTTATAGCAGCCTTATTTGTAATAGCTAGAAACTGGAAACAACCCAGATGTCCCTCAACCAAAGAACGGATTAAAAAACTGTGGTATATCTACACAATGGAATATTACTCAGCTATCAGAAACAATGAAATCATGCAATTTCCAGCCAAATGGATGGAACTAGATAAGCGCATCCTGAGTGAGCTAACTCAGACTCAGAAGGATATACATGGCATCTATTCACTTATAATCGGATTTTAGCTATATACTACAGGATGACTATGCTACAACCAATGCACCAAAGGGAACAGGAACATAGATTTTGTTTCCTGTCAATGAGACACTTTGCCCTAGTGGTGCTGCCTTGTAGGCCCTCAGTGTATGAGGAGGCTCTTGGCCCTCATATGACTGCTGAACTGGAAAGGGGGACTGATGAAGGGACACTCCACACCAGAGGAGTGGGATGGAAGGGAGAGGGGGTGGAGGGTGGGAGGGCTGGACTGGGAAGGGTGGAAAGAGGACATTGTGGTGGAGATGTAACCTGAAATAATAAATAAATATTAAAAAACAAGGCTCTCTTCTAACCCCTCTATCTGTATGACTTACACCCATAAAATAACAACAAAACAGCAACAACAAAAACCAGTCACTTAAAGTAAGGGTTGGCCATGTCGTGGATCTTAGATAAAGTTGCTGGTGATGAGGGACACTATGATTGCTTTCTCTCTAAAAACATCAGTTGTACCAGTCTCTTCCTTCTCATTCTGCCTTTGAATGCAAATACAGTGCCATGATTTGGGAGCCACCTTGCAGTCATGAGGCAGCAAGCAAACTCAAGACAAAACCCTGAATGTCATGGGTAGCAGAATTAGAAGGAAGACACCCGGTCTCTGACACCATAGTTGACAGGCAAACCAAGGTCAAGGCAGCCCTGCTGTTTCACTGTAATATGTTCCAGTGCTCCAGCCACTATTATTTAGGCTTGTTTTTTTTTTTTTTTTTTTTGGTTTTGGTTTTGGTTTTTCGAGACAGGGTTTCTCTGAATATCTCTGGCTGTCCTGGACTCGCTTTGTAGACCAGGCTGGCCTCGAACTCACAAAGATCCACCTGCCTCTGCCTCCCAAGTGCTGGGATTAAAGGCGTGCGCCACCACCGCCCGGCTAGGCTTGTTTTTTATCAGAGAGAAATGCATGCCTCACTGAGGTAGGAAACCATGTCAGCTGACATTCAAGCAGTTTTCTATTCCCCTCTAAGTGAATTCCCCATGAATTATAGTCCGCCAAGTGACACTTCTACCCAGGTGTCTGCAATCTTAGCTCCTTAATATTCTTGGGCAAGGAATGTAGCACACATCGTTTGTAAACTGTGTCTTAAACTGCAAAGCAGATCCAAAGCTCCAGAGTCTTGGAAGGCCAAGAAGGTACATTCATTTCACTCCTTATGTCCTTAATTCTGTTCAGCATACAGAAAATCTAAGCACCTTTCAGTCTCCAAACCAACAATTCTGCCATCCCTGGTTAAGCCTAGCAGAAAGAGAGAGCTGATGCCCTCTCACTACCTCCCCTGATTCTGTCCACACTTTTTGATTAAAAAGAACCCAAGGTCAGCTCAATGCAGTGTACCACACACATTGACAGTACCTTACAGTAGACAGGCTCCCCCAAACTTCAGTTCAATCCCTGTCCAGGGACTGAAGTTTTGCCTTTGAATAATCAAGATTCTCCTAGAACTGGTGCTGCTCAGTGGTGGAGCACTTGCCCAGCAAGTGTTCAAATAGAAAGTCCCTCTGAAGGGTCCACACATACACACACACACACACACACACACACACACACACACACACATATACATATGTGTGTGTGTATACTACCATTATATATGTATGATGTATATTACATATATGTATCATATATATAATATATAAAATTTGTATATGATATATATATCATATATATTTACCATTAACAAAAGCAAATTAACAAACAGCAACAAACCCTGCTGGTCAATTTACAGTGGCATTATGTTTCTACTTGTGCAAATGAGTAATTCAATCATTGAGACTTAGCATCATTTATGTATGTATATCTGTGTGTATGTGTGTGTGTCTTTGTGTGTAGTATGTATGTGTGTGAGCATGTATGTGTCACAGCATGAATGTGACAGCAGAAAAACAATCTTGGTGTTTGCCCCTACCTTCCACCTTGTCTGAGGCTGGGTCTCTTACTTTTCGCTGGTGCAAACCCCAGCCTGGGACTGCCATGTTCTCCTGTTTGATCCTCGTCTCCACATGGAGTGCACTGGGAATCCTGGTGTGCTCTACGGAGTCAGGCATTTTTAAGGTTCTGGGGATCCAGACTGAGGTCATCAAGGTTCTACAGCAGACAATTTACCCACTGACTCATCCCCCAGCCCTTATGAATTTTTAATGCATATTTTTTTAAAATGCCAATCCTTATTGTTAGTGTATTTGTTTGATGGGTTCATGGTGTGTAAATTGGAAACATTTTGGAAAATTCTATGTGTGTGTCTGTGTGTGTGAATCATAAGAAATTGACAAACAGAAGAGAACAAAAAAAACTTAATTATTTGTTTTTTCCAGCTTTTTCACATTCATGGCTAGAAATATGTATATAAAAAGACTTCAGTCCTGTAACTATATTTTTATTTGTTGTTAACATATCTGTCTTAAGTGTTATGACATCCTGCTTTGAGATAAAGTCAGGAGGTTTGATTGTACAGAAACATGAGTTATATAAAAGTCTCAAAAATAAAATAAAAGTCTCAACTATTGATAGACCTCAATGTTTTATTTTCAACATAAATATTGCTACATGGGATGTTTCTATGAATTAACCATTGAGCATGCCTTAAAGTCATTTTAAGTAAATTTTTTTTAGGTTTATAGCTTATCAAAATCTGGAATTAACTAGAATAAATGTGTTTTATCTTCTATTCACATATCAATAACATGTTACTTTATCCAAGGCTGTACCCTTTACTGAAGCCATCAATCTGATTTATTCCAAATGCCAATATGTCTATGTTCTTGCAGTTTTGAACTCCAGTTCAAACTTTTTTCTGAAAGTTTTATTACTGAAAGTTTGAACTTTCAGTAAAGCTTTAGGTAAAACCAGTCCAATAGGCTAAGTTATTCTCTAGTGCCCAGGACACCATAGTCCTTACTACCAAGTGACCTCATGGTGGCCTCGGTGCTCAGAGAAGCATGTGCTAGCCTATGAGACCCTGTCTCAAGCAAATAAACAAACTAGAAAAAAAGCACTGATTGAAATTTAGGGGGAAGGACTGTAAGCCTGGGTAGATACACTGGTTTTCCTCTGAAGTATCTCTATACAATTTAAGCTATGGTATTTTTTAAATGTTTTACATTTATTTGTATATATTCTTTGCTCATGGTGACAGATTTTATGAAGATATTTTACACAAGTATATCATGTCCTTTGACATATTGATTCATGCATACCCTCCTCTCTCTCTCTCTCTCTCTCTCTCT
>CAJQZJ010001896.1:13436645-13472702 GCA_907164525.1 Lophiomys imhausi
GTGTGTGTGTGTGTGTGTGTGTGTGTGTGTGTGTGTGTGTGTGTGTGCAAGTATCAATGTAATATTGACTTAGAGTCCTTTGGGTATATTATCAATAGTAATAAGCTGAATCACATGGTAGCTCTATTTTTAGTTTTTGGAGGAACTTCCCTATTGGCTAGTTTACATTACAGCTAGCCATGTATAAGATTCTCTTTTGATTTTTCATTTCTGTTCTTACTGATAGCCATTATATTTAGAATGAGTCAGAACAGCACTGTAGTTTAATTAGCACTTCCCTGATAATTAATATTGAACATTTTTTATATGTTTACTGACCATTTATATTTCATCTTTTGAGAATAATCACTTCATTTTATTAGCTCATTTAAGTTTTGCTAATTAGGGTTTAATTTTTATTTTATTTATTTATTTATTGTGTGTGTGCATGTGAGCATGTGTGTGTCTATACATCTGTGCATGTGAGGTTTTTGTGTGTGTGTAAGTATGCATTCATGTATGCATGTGCGTGTGTCACAGTGTGTATATGGAAGTCAGATGATAGCTCTCAGGAATGTTCCCCTTTCACTCTGAGGGTTTTGTAGATTGAATTCAAGTTATCCAGCTTGGTGAGAGGTACCTTTATACACTGAGCCATATTGTCACCCTCAGTATCTAGTTTTTTAAATTCATTATGTATTCTAGGTAGTAATCCTCTGTCAGATAAATAGCTAGTAAAGATTTTCTCCAGCCCTGTAGGCTGTCTCTTTACTCAGTAGCTGCTGTACAGAAGATTTTTGATTTCCTGTAATCCAATTGTCAGCTCTTAGTTTTATTTCCTGAGTGATTGGAGTCCTTTTCAGAAAGCCACACCATTGCTAGACCTTGAAATGTTTTGTCTATGTTGTCCTCCCGTTGTTTCAGGTCTTAGATTAAGGTCTTTGATCCAATTGGAACTGATTTTTGTACAAAGTGGGAAAGAAAGATCTGCTTTTATTCTTCTGGTTATGCAGGTCCAATTTCCCTCACACCATTCATAGAAGCCAGCTTTTTTCGAGTGTAGTGGTAGCTGTGTAGGTTTACTTCTCAGTCCTCTGGTCCATTCTTCTGATACACTTGCCTGTTTGGGTGCTATATGCCATGCAGTATAATTTGAAATCAGGTATTGTGTCATGTTCTGATTGCTTTAGCTTTTGAGGATCTTTTACTGCTTCCATCTGAATTTTAGGATTGTTTTCCTTGGGATGTCATTGGAAGTTTATGTTAATTGCCTTGAATCTGTAGATTGCTTTCAATAATATAACAATTTACACAATTATTAACCTGGCCAATCCATAAGCATGGGATATCTCTTTCCATTTTAATGTTTACATTTGGAGATGCTTTACTTCCTTGATTAGAATTTTCTTTTGAAACTGTTGGGGTGTGATTGTCTCCTTCATTTCTTTTGTTCATTATTGGTAATATAGAAGAATAGGACTTTTAAATTTGATTTTCATCCTTGTGTTTTGTCAAACACTTTTATTAGCTTTAGGGGGTGTCTGGTAGAGTCTTTACAGACTCCTACATATGGGATAATATCATCTACAAATATGGGAAATTTTTATTTCTTTCTTTCCTAATTATATTCTTTTCATTTCTCTCTTCTACTCTAAATGTGGCTTTGAATACTATATTAAATAAGAGGTGAGAGACTGGTCACCCTTGTCCTCATCCTGATTTTGCAGGAAATGCTTTCACTTTTTCCTCATTTAGTATAATGTTGATTGTTATGTAGGCTTGGCTTATATAGCCTTTACTATTGAGGTCTATTCCTTCTAGTTTCTTCAAGACTTTTCTCATGAAAGGGCATTAGGCTTTGTCAAAGATCTTTTCTGTATCTATTGAGATGATCATGTGATCTCCATTCTTGGGTCTATTCATATGATTGATGTTTTACATTTATTGATTTGTATATGTTGAATCACCCCTGGAATGAAGGCAGTGTGGTCATGGTTAGCAATAATTTGGGTGTGATGTTTAATTCAGCTTACAAATATTTTTTCTAAAACACTTTGCATCCATGCTCCTCAAAGAAATTAGCTTAACATTTTCACGTCCTATATTTTTGTCTGGTGTTGGTATCAGAGTAATGCTGGCTTTGTAAACTGAGTTTGGTAACATTACCTCCTTTCTGTTTTGTGGAATAATTTGGGGTGTATTGGGGTTGGCCCTTTAAGGGTTTGGTGGAGTGCGGTATGAATTATAGGGGTCTGGGCTTGTTTTAGTGGCAATGCATTTTCTGATTGCTTCACTGTCCTGCTTTGTTAGGTTGGGACCAGGACGAAGACCTGAGTGGCTCAGGCCAGAAAGACCCATACTCCGTTCGCTAAAACCCCTCCCTCGTTGTAAAGGCCCTTACTTAAATGGCACCAAAACTGAGTTCCAGGTGGTGCCAGCCAACCCATCTTCCCATCCCCCAACAACCACCAGGCACTGGAACCAGTACCTTACATGGAAAAAAGCCAGCTCTTGCCTGACATGTCACCCTTCCCTTTGCTTGGGACTGTAAGAACCGACCATCTTGGGTCATAAGTACTTCTCTGGCCCCATGCCCTAGGACCAGAGAACCTCGTCGAAAACTGCATCAATAAACCAGAGCTTGCTTGCTGCCAAACTGGTCTGATCTGGTCACTTGACATCGCCCCCAAACTCCTCATGCTTATCATGAATTTATTTATTTATCTATTCATTCATTCATTCATTCATTCATTCATTTTGGTTGTTTGTATCCTCTTGGTTTGTGTGTCTAGAAATTCACTTTTTTTGACTTTTCAAATCTATTGGAATATAAAATTTTCAGGTATGCTCTAATGAATTTCATTGCTATAAGTGGTAATATGTTATTTCATTAATTTGGGTTTTTTAATCTGTTTTGGTTAATTTGGCTAAGTGTTTTTCTATCTAGTTTATCTTTTCAAGGAATTAATTCTTTGTTTCATTATTTCTCTGTATTGTTCTTTTCATTTCTGTTTCATTAATTTCTTCCTTGATCTCTATATTATTGTGTTGAATTTGGCTCTGGTTTGTTCTTTTTTTGGTTTGAAAAAAATTTTTTTTAAGATACTGAGGTATATCATTTAGTGATTGAGGTTTTGGCCTATCTGATTATTAACTTAGCCATTTGTATATACACATTTCTCTTTTAAAACTGCTTTCATTGTAGTCCACCCACTCTAGAATGTTATGTTTTCATTTTTTTTTGATTTGGGAATTTTTAAACTCCCCATTTGATTTCTTTGATGACTCAACCACTGCCAATGGTGTTTTGTCAGTCTCTGATAGTTTACATGGTTTCTCTAGTTCCTCTTCTTATTAATTTCTACTTCTATTACAATGTGATCAATCACACAAGATACAATGTTCTTATATTTATTATAATTTATTATTATGATCTTGTTTTATTTTAAAATGTGCTCTATTTTATAGAATAGTCTAGGGACAGAGACAGCTGAGAAGAAAGTATATTCTACAATGTTTGGGTAGAATAATCTACAGGTATCATTTGACCTATCTAACATCTAACTGAGCTGTTATTGTTCTTTGGTTTTGCCCTGGATAACATGTTTATTGATGAGAACAGCTACTGATCTCACCCACTATTGTGTTAAGACCATGCTGGGGTTTTATATTTGGTAGTATTTGTTTTATGGAATTGGGTACCCTGACATCCAGAGTGTATGTGTTTACAACTGTTATGTCTGCTTGTTGTACTTGTACCCTGGGTCTTATACTCTCAGAGAGTGGATGGGAAATTTGAAGATATGGTTGTAAGGGTTTTTTGTTCTTCCCAAAGAGCGGTTTGACTTCACATGTGTCTCAGAACAATATGTGGCTATGCAGATAGCTGACACCCACAAACCTTAAGAATCTGTCATCCAAAATTTTGGTTTTGTGTCATTCCTTCTCTCTTTTGTCTAGGACACAGAGTGGTATAGAGAGGGTTCCCCCACTTTCCTCACATTTTATTCAGAGATACAGGCCAGAGTCTTTTCCCATTATTGACCTAATGGTTTATGTTTCTGTATTTTATCTATAGTGGTTTGAATAAAAATGGTCCCCATAGGGTCATAGATTCAAATGTTTGGTCACTAGGGAGTGGTGTTACTTTACAGGGGTTAGGAGGTATAGCTTTATTGTAGTTGGTGTGGCCTTGGAGGAGGAAGTGTATCACTGGGGTTAGGCTTGGGAGTGTCAAAGGCTTAAGCCAGGCCCAGTATCACTCTCTCTTCCTACTGCCTGCTGAAACAAATGTAGAACTCTGGGTTCTTTCTCCAGTCTGTTTCTCAGTCTGCCATGCTTTCTACCATTATGATAATAGACTAAGCCTCTGAACCTGTAAGCCAGTCCCAGTTAAATGCTTTCCTTTGTAAGAGTTACCATGGTCTACCTAATAATAATTAAAGCATTATCTCATCTCTCTCCCTTTCTTTTCTCCCCTTCTTCCCCTTTGAAGTCACAGATAAGACATCTCCCATCAACTCTGTGGGGACACAACAGAGTAAATCTTACTTAATTCTACTATGCCACCTTCCTTTCTGCTACAGTAATTTTGGCTAAACACATTTTTGTAAATATTATACTTCTGGTTTTGTTCAAACCAAAACCTGGACTCATATTTATGTTTTGAATCTCTCAGGATTGCAGTAAAAATTCATGCATGCTGTGTCAAAATTGAAATATTAACCACAATATCACTTCCTAGGAGGTTACTGGAAGCATTGTATAGTCTTTTGAGGGGTTGCTTTAAATTAAAGCATATGTATTATTTTTCATTTACAGCTACATTGTAGTTGCTTGTATATTTTACTAAGATTCTTGAACACTGTTATTGTGATCTTATATGTTTGGTTATAAGCCTAGCCTTTAACAGCTGAGCCATCTCTCCAGCCCTGTTATTGTAATCTTTATGGGAATACCCTGATGAATTCCATTAAGATTTCTTAAAGTAGAATGACGAGACTAGAGGTTATAAAATTTTGTGTGTTTTTTGTAACATATAACTAAATTGCCTTCCAGAAGATAACTCAGACTTGTTCCTAAAAATAAGAAAATTTCTGTCTCACAGTATCTGTCATCTTGGTTTAATTTTTTTCCCGATTTGTAAGCAAAACAGTTTTATCGTGTGTGTGTGTGTGTGTGTGTGTGTGTGTGTGTGTGTGTGTGTATTCAGATGAATAGGCCAAAAAAAAGAGATAGGATATCTTCCTCTCTATCATTCTAAACTTCATTCCTCTGAAAAAAGAATCACTCATTATGATGCTCACTGTTTTGGTGGTTGCTGGAATCTGAACTCAGGTCCTCATGCTTGCAAAGAAAGTGTTCTAACCTCTTGAAGCCTCTCTCTATACCTGTATAACTATAAAACAGCTCCATACATTTATTATTTGTGGGTTTTTTCTGAAAAATATAAAATCACCTGTTTCTGTTATAAAAGTCATAAGGACAACAGAGGGTAGTGAGAGCTCAATGCAGGTAAATTGATGGCCTGATTCTGCAAAGACAGAATGGGCAAATCTTATTTCCTGCTCCACAACTAAGTCTGTGAGACATGCTTGGCCAGAAGGCTGAAGATGATGCTCCAATGTTATAGAAACTGGGGACTGTCTAGGCAGCCAGTTGTCTGTCATTTCATAGTTTTGGAAGTTGCTTGCTCTGCACTTCCTCTCTATTCAGATATATTTATCCTTCTCAGGTTTCTGATGTGATTGAAGATTACATAGTTATAACATCACAGTAAATTTTAAATCAACTAGGAATTAAAAGGATGTTTTAAGGTTAAGATGGTTTAGTTAATAATGTAAGTTAGGATGGAAGTTGAATTAGGTATAGATCCTTAAACTCATCAAGAGAGATATATGGAGGGACCCAAGATGGTGGCGGCTAGCGCGGACGTATTTTAATTTCGGGCTCAACAGTCACAAGACGGCAAGTGTTGCAGGAGGCTGTACAAAGGGAACGACCCCTTCTAAATCTCACCCAGCTACACAGGGACCACAGAAGATGCCTGGGCAGGACACCCCTTCCAACTCTCGGACACGCTAGGAAGCCTCTGGACCCGGGAATCGGGATAACCCATCCTCCCAAAAGGAGAAATCCCTGGTAAGTTCCAACCTAATAGCCAGCTGGCAGATTCAGAAACCACCCAGAGATAATCCCCACCCTGCTGGGCACTCCCAGGTCTCACACAGACGATCCAATTATTTAGGAAAGGTTGCAACCCTTGGAAGTGAAGTAGCTCTGCTGCAAAGTGCCTTCAGATTCCAGTCTGTGACGTCACTGGCCAGCTTCCAAGCCTCAGGAGCGGCAAGGCTATTGGAGCTGAACTGCAGATTTACCCCCTACAGAAACCAATCCCGGGCAAACTGTGAGATATTTGAAACTGTCCTATATTGAACTTTTGTACTAGTAAGGGCCCTTCCAGCAGGGAATCAGAGCTTACTTGTGCACAGCTCGGCCACCTGAATTAATTAGGTCCCCACCTGGGAGGCGGGACTGAATGACTCACCTTACAAGGGTGGAGTAAGGCAACTCCTACACCACAGTGCCCCCTTTGGACCCAAGTCAAGAAGACAGCAAAAAAAAAAAAAATTCCACATGGCCAGAGGCCCGAGACAAAAAAAAAAACAAAAACAGAGCAAAATGTCTTCAACAAAAGAAAGCAACGCTATTCCGTCCAGCCCGAACCACCTCACCACAACTGAAACACATGAAAACGATGACAATTCCACATTATGGAAAATGATAAAGTCCCTTCAAGAAGAACTTAAAACTATGAAGGAATTCAAAAAAGCCACAATTCTACAAGTCAAAACAATGAATAACATCATTAAAGACCTCCAAGCCAAGGTGACCCAGCTTGAACAGGAAAAGGATAAAGCAATGAAAGATCTCCAGACAAAAACAAGCAAACTGGAGAAGGAAATGTACAAAATGAACACTACCATTCAAGACATGAAAATAGAAATGGAAACAATAAAGAAAACACAGTCATAGTTAAAAGAGGAAATGGAGAATCAAGACAAGAGAACAGGAACTACGGATGTGAATATCAAAAATAGGATGCAAGAGATGGAAGACAGGATCTCAGGCATGGAAGATTCGATGTAAGAAATCAGTACAACATCTAAATAAAATGAGAAGGCTAAAAAATCTCTCACCCACAACATCCAAGAAATCAAGGACTCAATGAAAAGACGAACCTAAGAATTATAGGCATAGAGGAAAGAGAAGACTCCCGACTCCATGGTTTAGGAAATATCTTCAACAAAATCATAGAAGAAAACTTCCCAAACCTAAAGAAAGAGATGCCAATAAAAATCCAAGAGGCTTAGAGAGCACCAAACAGATTAGACCAGAAAAGAAACTCCTCTCGCCACATAATAATAGAAACTCCAAATGTAGAGAACAAAGAAAGGATATTAAAAGCTGTAAGAGAAAAAGGCCAAGTCACATACAATGGCAGACCCATCAGAATCACACCTGACCTCTCCTCAGAAACTTTAAAAGCTAGAAGGTCCTGGACAGATGTCCTACAAGCCCCGAGAGAACATAGGTGCCCAGCCAGACTACTATACCCAGCAAAACTCTCTATCAACATAGAAGGAGAAAACAAGATATTCCATGACAAAAATCAAATTCAAACAATATCTCCTCACAAACCCAGCCCTACAGAAGATCCTAGAAGGAAAATTCCAACACAGAGAAGATAACTACACCCAAGAAAACAGACGAAATAGAAACCTCCACAGCAACTAAACAAAAGAGAAACACAAGACAGCCAGCTATACCAAAATAATGGGAAATAACAACCCCTGGTCACTACTATCCATCAACATCAATGGACTCAACTCGCCAATAAAAAGACACAGACTTACAGACTGGATCCGTAAACAAGACCCATCGTTTTGCTGTATACAAGAAACACATCTCACTATTGAAGATAAACACTACCTCAGAGTAAAGGGCTGGGAAAAGGTTTTCCAAGCAAATGGACCCAGGAAAACAAGCTGGAGTAGCCACCCTAATATCAAACAAAATAGACTTCCAATTGAAGTTAATAAAAAAAGACAGAGAAGGGCATTACATACTCATTAAAGGAAATATACACCAAGAGGTCATCTCAATATTGAACATCTATGCCCCAAATACAAAGGCACCTATATTTATAAAAGAAACGCTTCTAAAACTTAAATCGTACATCGATCGAAACATGTTAATAGTGGGAGACTTCAACACCCCACTCACAACTATGGACAGATCATCAAAACAGAAGCCAAACAGAGAAATAATGAGTCTAACAGAGATCATGAACCAAATGGACCTAACAGATATCTACAGAACGTTTCACCCAAACACAAAAGAATACACCTTCTTCTCAGCACCTCACGGAACCTTCTCCAAAATCGACCATATAGTTGGACACAAAGACAGCCTCAACAGATACAAGAAAATTGAAATAACCCCTTCTATCTTATCAGACCACCATGGAATAAAGCTGGACTTCAATAGCAAAAGAATCAACAGAAAGTCTACACTCACATGGAAATTGAACAACTCTTTACTAGAGGACCACTGGGTCAGGGAAGAAATAAAAAAGGAAATCAAAGACTTCTTAAAATCCAACGAAAATGAAGACACAACATACCCAAACCTATGGGACAAAATGAAAGCTGTGCTATGAGGAAAGTTCATAGCACTAAGTGCCTTCAAAAAGAAAATTGTGACAGCTCATATTAGCAAATTAACAGCTAAACTGGGTGAATTGGAAAAAAGAAGCAAACACTCCTAAGAGGAACAGAAGGCAGGAGATCATCAAACTTAGGGCTGAAATCAACAACTTAGAAACAAAAAGAACTGTACAAAGAATCAATGAAACCAAGAGTTAGTTCTTCGAGAAAATCAACAAAATAGACAGACCCTTAGCCAAATTAACTAAAACACAGAGGGAGAAAACACAAATCAACAAAATCAGAAATGAAAAGGCTGAAATAACAACAGACATTGAGGAAATCCAGAGAATATTTGTATCCTACTTTAAAAATCTATACTCCACCAAATTTGAAAACTTAAGTGAAATGGACAATTTTCTTGATAGATTCCACCTACCGAAGCTAAATCAAGATCAGATAAACAGATTAAACAGCCCTATAACCCCTAAGGAAATAGAAACACTCATTAAAAATCTCCCAACCAAAAAAAGCCCAGGGTCAGATGGCTTTACCACGGAATTCTACCGGACCTTCAAAGAGGAGCTAACACCAATACTTTTCAAACTCTTTCACAAAATAGAATCTGAAAAAACATTGTCAAACTCATTCTACGAGGCCACAATCACCCTGATTCCTAAACCACACAAAGACACAAGAAAGAAAGAGAACTTCAGACCAATCTCCCTCATGAACATAGATGCAAAAATACTTAATAAAATACTAGCAAACCGAATTCAAGAACACATCAAAAGTATCATACACCATGATCAAGTAGGCTTCATCCCAGGGATGCAGGGATCGTTCAACATACGAAAATCTATCAACGTCATTCACCATATAAACAAGATGAAAGAAAAAAAACACATGATAATCTCGCTAGATGCAGAAAAAGCATTAGACAAAATCCAACACCCCTTCATGCTAAAAGTTCTGGAGAGAACGGGCATACAAGGGCTGTACCTAGAAATATTAAAGGCAATATACAGCAGGCCAGTGGCCAACATCAAAATAAATGGAGAGAAACTTGAAGCATTTCCTCTAAACTCAGGGACAAGACAAGGATGTCCACTTTCACCATATCTCTTCAGTATAGTACTTGAAGTTCTTGCTAGAGCAATAAGACAAATAAAGGACATCAAGGGGATAAACATCGGAAATGAAGAAGTCAAATTATCCCTATTTGCAGATGATATGTTAGTATACATAAGCGACCCCAAAAATTCCACCAGAGAACTCTTACAGCTGATAAACACCTTCAGCAAAGTGGCTGGATACAAAATTAATTCAAAAAAATCAGAAGCCCTTCTTTATACAACAAACAAATGGGCTGAGAAAGAAATAAGCGAAACAGCCCCCTTCACAATAGCCACAAACAACATAAAATACCTGGGGGTAACTTTAACCAAGCAAGTAAAGGACCTGTACAGCAAGAACTTCATGCTCTTGAAGAAAGAAATTGAAGAGGCCTTTAGAAGATGGAAAGATCTCCCATGCTCATGGATAGGTAGGATCAACATAATAAAAATGGCCATCCTACCAAAAGCAATATATAGATTCAATGCAATTCCTATCAAAATACCAGCACAATTTATTATAGACTTGGAAAGAGCTACTCTCAATTTCATATGGAACAACAAAAAGCCCAGAATAGCTAAATCAATCCTGTACAATAAAAAAAATCTGGAGGTATTACCATCCCAGATTTCAAGCTGTACTACAGAGCAATAGTTATAAAAACAGCATGGTAATGGTATAGAAACAGACCAGTAGATCAATGGAATCGAATTGCAGATCCAGAAATCGACCCACACACTTATGGCCATGTAATTTTTGACAAAGAAGCCAAAATGGCACAATGGAAGGACAGCATCTTCAACAAATAGTGCTGGTCCAACTGGATGTCCAGTTGTAAAAGAATGATGTTAGACCCATACTTATCACCTGTACAAAACTTAAGTCCAAGTGGATCAAAGACCTTAACATAAGGCCGGTCACACTAAATCTACTAGAAGAAAAAGTGGGAGAAACCCTCAAACTAATTGGCACAGGCGACAACTTCCTGAACAGAACACCAACAGCTCAGGACTTGAGATCAACAATCAATAAATGGGACCTCATGAAACTGAAAAGCTTCTGTAAGGCAAAGGACACTGTCATTCGAACAAAATGGCAGCCTACAGACTGGGAGAAAATCTTCACCAACCCTACATCTGACAGAGGGCTAATATCCAAAATCTACAAAGAACTCAAGAAATTAAATGCCAAGAAACCAAATAATCCAATCAAAAAATTGGGGACAGAGTTAAATAGAGAATTCACAAAGGAGGAATCCCTAATGGCTGAGAGACACTTGAAGAAATGCTCAACATCCTTAATCATCAGAGAAATGCAACTCAAGATGACTCTGAGATTCTATCTCACACTTGTCAGAATGGCTAGGATCTAAAACTCAAATGACAGCACATGCTGGCGAGGGTGTGGAGAAAGGGGTACCCTACTCCATTGCTGGTGGGAATGCAGGCTTGTGCAACCACTATGGAGGTCAGTCTGGCGATATCTTAGAAAATTTGGAATAGCTCTGCCTCAGGACCCAGCCATACCACTTCTGGGTATACACCCAAATGCCTCCTCATGGAATCATAAGGAAGTTTCCTCATCTATGTTTATAGCAGTCTTATTTGTAATAGCTAGAAACTGGAAACAACCCAGATGTTCCTCAACCGAAGAATGGGTTAAAAAACTGTGGTACATCTACACAATGGAATATTATTCAGCTATCAGGAACAATGAAATTATGCAATTTGCAGCCAAATGGATGGAACTAGTAAAGCTCATCCTGAGTGAACTAACCCAGACTCAGAAGGACACATATGGCATCTATTCACTTATAGTAGGATTTTAGCTATATAGTAGAAGGTATCAATACTACAACTAACACACCAAAGGGAACTTGGACATAGACTTCTTATTTTTATTTATTTTTTATATATTCGTTATATTTTTTCTATTTTTTTAGTCTTTTCTATCTATTGTATGCTTATTGATTTGTTTGTTTAGTAGTTCTCTCTCCCGGGCAACGAGACACTTTTCACTGATGGTACTGCTTCATAGATCCCCAATGAATGAAGAGGCTCTTGGCCCTCATACGACCTCTCAACTGAGATGAGGGACTGTTATATAAGGACACCCCACCCCAGAGAAATGGGATGGAAGGGTTAGGAGGTAACGAAAAAAAATGAAATGTGATGTTTCGGCCTTTTACTACTAACTGTCATAAACTGTTTAGGATAATTAAGAAATGCAAACTAATGGTTATGCAAGCCGGTCATTCTGTTAGGTACTATGACAGCCTATTATAGTTACTTGCTAAGCTAATCAGAAATAAACCTGCTAAGAGACAAGCAGCATCTGCTTACCCTAATATAAGAGATAGATAGGGCCTCTTCAAAAACCTCAAGAGATCTGCAGAATATGGCATTCAAAGATGCTTTCTTAACTTTAGATTTTTTTATATCAAGACATATCAACTCCTGACAGCACCCCCTATTCTCCTCCAAGTAAAAGATGAGCATCGAAGAATCTCCAGTGGGAGATGATTGAATCAGTCGTAAGCCGATCTCTTGGAAGGAAAAGCCCCTGCTCCAACTGTAGACAGAATGCTGTCCAAAAAGGACAAAACCTGGAAGCAGGTAAGTCGACAGCCTAGCTCTGCCAAGACAGGGTAGGTAAATCCTTCATAACCCCCGCTCTACAATCAATGTCCGTCAGAGAAACGGGGCCAAACAACTGAAGCGTGATGCTGTAATGTATGGAGAGAAAATGGGAACTGTCCAGGAAGCCACTGGTATGTCATTTCTTAGTTTGGGAAGCTGCATACCCTGTACTTCCTATAAAATCAGATATATTTATCCCTCTCAGGTCTCTGAGGTGATTGAAGAACAGATAGATAGAGTCACATAATTAAATTTTGAGTTGTTTAGGAGTCAAGAGAGTGTTATAGATCTAAGAAGATACTTTTTAAATTGTGTTGCAATTAGTATGAATGTTGAGTCAGATATAGAACTTTAAACTCATGGAGATGGTTAGATAGTAGAATGTTAAAGTCAAGTACCAAATACATATGGACTGGTCATTGGGAATGTACGCTAAGCCATATAACCCTCATAGCTGTTGCCTAATTACCTCTGTTGTACTGTATTGTATTTATTATTATAAGAGAAAGAGCCATTTGTTGGACTGAAAGGGGAAACTGTAGGGGGAAATAAGATATACCTTAAACTTAAAAGAAAAAAAAAAAGGGAAGATGACGGGGGGTTGAGGGTGGGAGGGTGGGACTGGAGGTGGAATAGGGAAGGGACTGCGATTGAGATGTAACTTGAAGAAATAAAAAATAAAGGAAAAAAAAGAAAAGAAAAGATCAAACGCACACATGCACATGCACATTCAGTGCATATGTATGTATGTATGTATGTATGTATGTATATGTATGTATATATATGTATATGCACACACATATATATAATATATTTACACGCACATACATTTCAGTATTAGTGATGTATTAGAGCTTCAACCCTCCCTTTCCTTATCACTACCCCTTGGTGCTTTCACTGTCACAGGGATACATCACTACTCCTGAACAGTGTGGACCATGGGGATATGGCTCCTATGACTGCTGGACATTTGACACATGGCTTTAAAAAAAGAGAGATCTATGTCACACCTTTTAGTTTTCATAATTGTTTTTATTGTATTTATTTTTATTGTTACTGTATTGTGTTTATTGTTAAGAAAAGGAGCCTTTTCCTAGACTTAAAGGGGGATATGTTGAGGGAAGGTCTAATATTGTTTCTGATACATTGAGCCCCTTCTGAGGCATTCTCTTGATTGGTTAATAAAAGTCACTTATGGCCAATTTGCTGGGCAGAAAGAGTATAGGAAGGTGGGACTTCCTCAGATCACAGCAAGAATTCTGCACACACACAGAGACTCTCTCTTTCCGCCGGGAGACACAAAAGGAGATAGACGTCTGGAGAAATCTGGAATGTACTCACAGGCACATGTTGTTTTGGGATTAACTTAGAGTAGCTAATTGTGAGTCTTCCCAGCTAAGAGCTAAGCGTTAAAATATTAAAAGGTCTTGGTGTGTTTAATTTTTGGGGAAAAGACTGTGGCGGCTTGTAGGCCCTCAGTCCAAGCAGTCCCGGGCTGTTGGATTCCCAGACTCCCCTTGAGCCCAGGCAAATCTCCTGCCAAGCCGCCGGTAATCCTACTGGCCTAATATAACAACTTATATTAATTAACAGAGTTTAGGTTATAGGTGGTGTAGGCCACCTTTGGTCCCTGGGCTCTTTCTCCAGGATAAGTTAGGCAACCGGTTAAGGCACTCAGGCCAGGCCGCCTGCTCCTCTGCCAAGCCGCCGGCTACTCTGCCGGCCACTCTGCCGGTCTAATATTACAGTTTATACTTATTAATAACTACATTAAATAATTTGCAGTTTTCAGGTGGCGCCCAACGTGTGTTCAGTAGAAGTTATGGACATACTCAGTTACTGTAGAAACAGCTCTGAAACCTCTCATGCCACATGGATAAAAAATTTTAATTATTAAAAAGAAAACCAAATAGTTCTAAGGGAATATATAGTTTCTCGTTCTTTTCAAAAAATCTCGACCAACAGAAAAAAATCCTTACTAATCAAAACTCAGAAGCTCCAAAGAAAAAAATTGAGGAAACTTGGCTACAGATTCCAGATTGCATCACAAGTAAAAAGTCCCTCCACAACTGTGTAGACCTTGGTCATCATGATGCTTTTTATAAGTGCTTTGTGGTCATGGCAGCCCTGAACTTGTTCACTGAGTAAGTAGCTCCAGGGGCAGGACCTTCTCCTAAGGTCCCAAGGACAAGCCAAGGCACAAATCCACCTAAGTCCACTCTGGAGAAGCAATGAATTTATTGGGCTCCCTTAAAGAACATAGCTGAGGGGCTACTTAAAGGGATGGGTGTGCTTTTTCCATTTAGAAGGCCACACCTACAAAGCCTTTATCCAGGAGAGATGAGGGCTTTCCTATAGCCATGTTGATGGAGACCACCTCCCCTAGTCCTCCTTGGCCTATATACTCTAGCTCCTCCCCAAGGTCACATGCAATTAAGTCAGACTTGCCCAGAACAGGTGGTAGGAATGACCAGGTACACAGGTGAGGGTCTCCTGACTGTCCCCACTACTCCATGAGAGCTTGGAATCAGTCAGCAATGCTTGGCTGAAGGATAGTCAGAGATGCCAGAGATTGCCTTTTGATGTCATCGGTCCTATTGTCTCCTGAATACTAATTCACTTGAAAGCCTGTTTGTGCACAAGTATGGCAGAGATGGGGACCAGAGCTACAGCCTAAAGAGAAAACGTGTAGTATTCTCATCTCTCTAACAGTGTTGGAATGTGCATGCCTCACCAGAATGGTGGTAGCCGCCTTGCATCACCTACTTCCCTTTAAGCATTCTCTCTGCCTAATTTGACTCGCTCACGTACTGCTAAGATCTGGCTCTTCATCTAAAAGACACTGATCCAAGTGCCCAGTCATAGAGAAGACTTCTGCTTTTTAAGTAAGGCTCCACTAAGTTATAAATAGCTAATGATCCTGAACTCCTCTGGTTTACAGGCAAAATAATTTAATGAAGGCTCAGATTACTTTGTGTGGCTTTGTTAATGTAAATGAGAAATGTGTATTGATTTTTCACAGCTTAAAAATCTTTTTGTTCATCTCCTGCTAGAAAGTCTGTTAAAGAATTATTAATGATGGCATAATTGCTTTAAGATCTATGTCCTAATTAAAACAGTAAATTCTTTATTACATCTTTATTTTAATTAGATGTACAGAAAGACAATAATTTTTACAAGAAATGCTGTATAAAATAAAATTACCTCATGTAAAAATGCTTCAAGAAGCCAGTAGGGGTGCTACTCAGAGAAACTAATTAGGAAACATTTCCAGGCCTGACTTCCCAGCCCTGGCTGGAAGGGGCAACGTGGAGCGGAATGTGTGAGTCTTTTGGTATATAACTCACCTACATTAGTAATCTTATGCTTATACTTAGAAAAAAAAACTGATGTTACAGGAGAGAAAAAAATTAAGTCTGAAAGTCCCTATTAAAGACAAGGAGGAAAATAAGTTTATTGTCACAAAAATACCTCCTCCTGCCTTCTGCTCATTTGTGTTGTGTTGGGCTCCCTTTCTTCAGTATGTGAGATGATGTTTTTGAATGATTTGTCCTAGCTCATACACCCAGTGTGAAACCCATCAAGTAGACTAGGCTGGCTGGTCAGCAACCTTCTTACCTGTCTATCCGGAGCTGAGATACAAGAGTACACCGCCATGCCGGGCACGTTTAACAAGGTTTTAGAAATCAAACTCAGTCCTTGAGTGGGCAAGGCTAGCACTTTAGAACTGAGATATTCCCCAGGGTTTTTTGTTTGTTTGTTTTGTCTTTAATTAATATGTGCAATTGATTGAGACAATGATGCTCCTTTGTGGACTGTGATTGCTGACTTGAAGGAGGGGGAAACACGTTAATGGGAGAGAGTAAACCTGGTGCTAGCCATTAAGCTAGGACATTTTGCAATTCTGATTCAGTCCTCAGAACCACTGAAATCAGGAAGGGATCAGTACCATTTTCTGAAACTGGAAAATGGAGCTTAGGGATCTGCTGAACTGGCCCGTCTAAATGAGGAGAACTGATGCTAGAAACCAGCTCTTGCAGCAGCCTTGGCCCCATCCACAGATGCCCCCAGGCCCCTCACTGAGACACTATCTGTGAGTCCCTAGCTAACTGACAATCCCACCCTGTGCCAGGATTTCTCACCTGGGAAGTAGTGAATCTCAAGGGGTGCAGATACACATCTGTGCTCTCTTGTAAACAACTATCCTTTGTGAGGCACATGTACTTCTTAGTTATCTTCCATTACCTTGTCACTTCAACCAAAGGCAGGTTTTGCAGACAGTTAATTTTCCTTAATTGAGTAATAATAAAAGCCAATACTGTGAGTTGAGTGTATATAATAGGCACCTTTTGAGGCATTTTACATAGAGTAGCATGCTTCCAGTCTCACTGCTACTAGTTTTACTGATGAGGAAGCTAGGGTATTGAGACAATTATCCATAGGAACAACTAGTTAAATAGCTAGTTAGTGCCCAAACCAGGCTTTGAACCCAATCAGTTCTTTGTTGACCATTTGGCTATCTGTTTTTAATATCAAATGACAAATATTTTCAGTGGCTGTTAAGTGTGTTCACATCCATGTGAATTGCAGGTAAATTTCAATTTCTGAAATGTGTGTGTGAGGATCTAGGAGTGAGACACATCTCTAGTTGGCAGACATATAGGGAGAGGGGCCACAAATGGATAATAAAGATTAAGTAAAGTAGATAATAAAGATTAAATAAAATAGATCATAAAGATAAAGGAAACTTCCAGCTTCCTCCTCACACTCTTTACTAGAGACAAAATCCTAAAGTCTTGGTGGTTTTTTTCTCCCACCAGTAGGCCTTCCTGCCTGAGGACAGCTTGGACAAGTTCAAGGCATGATTAGGACATGTTTACTCCAAAGTTGGGGACATATTAGCCTCTCTGTCTTTGTTCAAGCTGACAAACCCAAAATTAGGAAAAGTAGACCCCTTGAAGATACTGAAAACCCCTAGCCCTCAAAGAGAAACTGGATTTCCAGCTTCTGAGTTCCCCACTTCTTCTCTGCAGCTGGTCTTCCTCTCTGTGTGCCTTGCTGTGTGTGTTTCCTTGTCCCTAATAGAAGCCACTCTTCACTGGTTGATTCCGTTTGCTGTGTCTAAGAGGCCCCCACTGCTACTTAATACACCCAAGTATTTTTCTGCATTTTAGTTCTTTAACTGGCAGAGAAAAGGAACCATATTAAGACCCTTAGGCTCTGTGGGCTCAGGCCTAAATGTTGCATTCAACATTTTGTAAGCAACAATTCATAATTGTTGTATCATGAGGGGGAAGACCCATCTCTAATTTCATATTGCTTAGAGTTTAATAGAGAGATCAGGACAAATAATAACTTCTAGAAATTGCATGCAAGACTAAGCAGGTGAGCAAAGTGATTTGAGAAGAGCAATAGAAGCAGTGGTCTCTTGGAAAATTAAGTGTGTTTGGTGTTTGTGTTTTCTTAGGTGTTATAGATCCAATCTGTTGTGCTTTCCAACATTCAGGACAAAGAAAGAAAGAAAGATGTGGTTATGAATTGTATGCCACAGAGCCAGGCTTCGTCTGTCTGAAGTGTGTAACCCTTAATCAGCATCCAGGACTGACTGCAAGGCTCCTGAAGCACATTTACTTCTTGTGTGGAATTGTAAAATAGTAGGAGTAGGTCATAATTTATACCTTATCTATTTATTTAAGGCAAATGATCTCTCTGGTCTTTTGTTTGTTTGTTTTGCAAATCATTATTTCTATTTTTTAAACTTTGTTCAAAGTCTTTGAATCCCTAAAATATAACAATATAGGGTCTTTGTGTCATTAACAGTTTCGTGTCTCTGGCACAGTCTTAACTATTCCTGACAAAATCTAAGCCTCACAATAGCGTGACATGTGAGCAAGTAACTCACGGAAGCAAACACAGGGACAGTCTAGAAAGAAACAAGGGTTGGTTATCAGTGAATATTATACTGTGGTTTTTGACTTTTGCTTGTTGTTTTATTTCTTTCAACCATGCCACAGAAGTCATTTGTCCCATGCCCTTCTGATAGATCAAGTGACAAAAGCAGAGAACCTGTGTCTAGAAAACAAACAACCTAGCTGTGACCTGGATGCTATAAGTCATTTGGGACTAGTTCAAATGACCAAATGTGATGGAAATGTAGAACGAATTAGTGCAATGATTGTGGGAATAGACTGGAAACTCAGTGCTGACATTCGCTATGTTTTGTAGCTATTAACTTATAAGTCACATTGATCTAAAAATTTCTTCAAGTATAATGGGATGAAAGTGGTTTTTTAAAAATAATAGATTGGTGTAGAAGTTAAAAGTAAGAAGACATGATATTATATGTGGATTTTCAATCTAATTTGTCTCTTGATTTTATTCCAGACTCCTTCTTACATGATAACTTAGCATGCCTCTCACTGTGTATTCAAAGCAATTTAAATATAAATTTATGTGAAACATAATTATACTTATCTGGAGGGGACCCAGATGTTTCACATTCTATAGTTACATTTCAAGGTTTTTTGCTCTCTGGTTATCTGTTGTGTTGAATTATTTAACCCTCTGCTTTCTGCCTTGGGGGGGGGCTGTCAAATTTACCTATTGAAATTCTGAGTCTCTCTTCAAAGTATTCACTGCTCCGGCCAACACAGCAGCCCTATAAACAATCCAAAGCACAGCTCCATCCATGTGCACCAACCCAGCATGTAAGTGTTCCATATAAATCAAGCTGGGATTCTATTTTCTATGCTATAGGTTAAATCTTTTCTTTGTATTGTAGAAAAATATAGTTAAATGTGAAATCGTTGATTGCATGGATGAAATAATTTTCCTTGTAAGCCAAGATGACTAAAACACAGGACTTAAAGTTCCTAGTATTTTTTGTTTAAAGTATCAGTCTATTTATGTCCAATAATCATAATAATTATAGTAGTAATTATCTCTACTACCTAGAGATCAATACATTGTCTATTTATTCATGTTAACATGTTTACATATTTAAGCACTTTATTAAAATATACTCATTTTATTATTTTCTAATAACACTTAATGAATATAAATGACCAGACTTTGAGAGAACAACATTCTTTTCTTGTGCATAAGTTCATAAGTCATAAACTATCAGCAGATTGAGGTGTTGTTATGCAAATGAGCCAGAATGTGTAGCCATGAATTGTTAATGGCCACCGAAAAGGCAGACTGTGTGATGAACCATTTTATTTTGAATGTCAAAGCATTTCTATGTGAGAAGAAGACAGTGTCTAAATTTATCACTAATGCTCACAGCTATTATGGAAATTTCCAGTGTTGAATGATACCAGGGGAAGACTATGGAGGGGAATGTGGCCTTTAGCAATGAAGCAGATTGGAAACACCAGACACTGGTATGGAATGGTCAGGGACCATCAGAACAAAGGACATCTCCTTAGAGGCCAGTAAGAAGCAAGACTGGCTTGACACTCAAGCATTCTGGACACCCTCGAGCAGTGTTGGGATGGTTGTTCAAAGGGAGAAGGCAGCCCAGAATCAGTTAGGGTTAGTACTAAGCAGAAAATTGTTTAAATGAGATAGTATTGACATGACAGATGATACTATAAACTGAAAGTAATTAGAAATATTTTCCCTAGAACATTAGCTTGCTTTATACTCACATTCTACCTCCCAATGTGAGTGCTTTGACCTTGTCCTATGTACCTCCTAGAGAGCCTCACTATCAATAAAGTCGCTAGCTGGAGACAGCACTGAGTTACGAGGTCTATGGAGGTTTTTCCACAGACAAGGAGCTGAGTCTGATCTCAGTACCATGAACCTGAGTGATGGCAGCCCCATAACTTCTGTCTCCAAGTTTAACTCAGTGCCCTTCACAGCATGTGTTGCCCTCCAAGCCCTCCATAGGCAGCCATCTCACTGCCAGGCAACGTCAGAAGTCATTCCTAGTAGAGAAAAAGCTTGACCATTCATAAATTCGTATTATCTGACAATGAAATACATTTACACAGATCACAGAGTGCCTTACAGCCCCAGGAACGATGGAACTACATATAACATCATGGAGCTGGAGAACACTAGTCTCCATGTGAGACACACCATAGGGACATTACCATAGACAGGCTATGTGGAACGAGGAAAGGACAGACTGTCGCTTCACTTGCGCAGGCTCATCTGTCTCCTGGGGAAAGATTGGGACAAATGCACTTGAGGACACCAAGCCTCTGGCAGACCCAGGAAGCTGCTGACCTCAGCAAGAGCTGAAAGCTTTAGTACCAGGGTTTTGGTGAGTTTGTTCTTGGCACAGGGTCTGATGATTACATAGATTTCTGGGGGGCAGTCTCCAGTTATCTCCTGGCCTTGGTTTGGGAGTTCTGTGTTGAAGAGAAATTGCAAATTCCAGCAGAGAAGCTCTGAGGGATGAAGGCAGCAAGCACAGCTGTGAAGTGATTCGCCATCGCTTGGGTCCCCACTGCTATTGCATGCAGGCTGGAACTACAGGCTAGTCGAAGGGTGGCCACAAAATGTGAGTCATGTTTTTGCCACTGAGTGAGTAAACACTTAGGATCTAAGTTTTACACAAGAGCTTTAGGTCGTCAAGGCCACCATCACTCCTCAACTGGGGGCTTTGTCAGAGTTTGGCTCCTGCAACAAGAAAGAATAATGTCTCCAGGTCTGAAATCCCTCCCCTCTACCTTTCAACAATGAGGGGTCCAGTTTGTAACCTCCTCACTCACAGTTTCCACCCCTCTTTTCTTCCTCAAAATTAAATTCTGTTGTGTCTTTTCCCATCTCTTTGATGCTTTTTAGGTCTTCATGCTTCAGCTAATTTTTATTTGTTAAATTGTTTTTCTATAATCAACCTATTATGCTAGATATTTGGAAAACAAAGTATAGTCGGCTATCATGGATTAATGATGTCAAATATGTCTTCAAAGAATTCTTTAATAAAGAATAAAGCAGAATGTCTGACTTAATACTGAAAATTATGATTTTGAAAAAAAATTCTCAGCATAAAGAAGAAATTCAAGGGGTTCTACTTGCCTAGCATACACAAAACCCCAGGTGAAATCCCCAAAACGATGTAAAATTTAAGGTGGAGGCAATCTGTTATCCCGGCACTGGGAAGTGGAGGCAGAGGGATCGGAAATTCAAAGTCATCTTCAACTGTGTGAGGAATTTATGGCCAGCTTCAGGAATATAAAATCCTGTCAATAACAATAATAGAAAGAAATTCAAAAATGAAGTGAAAGGAATAGGCCAGACATTGAACACAGCCCATTCTGTGCCCAGCCTCATTGCTGTTCCCAGTAGAATCAATTTAAAAGTTTAAAGAGAAAATGGGCACTGGTTAGACAACAGGGGGAACTGAATCATCTAGGTCAGTGGTTCTCAACCTGTGAGTCACAAATCCTTTGGGGGTTGAACGACCCTTTCCCTGGAGTTGCACATTAGGTATCCTGTATATCAGATATTTACATTATGATTCATAACAGTAGCAAACTTACAGTTATGAAGTAGCAACGAAAATAATTTTATAGTTAGGGGAACTCCACAACATGAGGAACTGTATTAAAGGTTCGCAGTGTTAGGATGGTTGAGAATGACTGATCTAGGCTGAGTGAGGAGAGGAAGCAGAAAAGGAAGATTATGTCTACATCCTCAGATTTTAGAGAAGAACCTGGACTAAGGCATCAGAACTTTCCTTCTGTCATGCAATAAAACAGTCTCCTCTCAAGAGTAGCACAAATGGGCATCAGGGAAATTTAATATGGGTATTACTTAGAATCTCACTTAGAGGTAAACCACAGTGAGCTAAACAGGAAAGATGTTTGTTTTTCTCTCATAAGCAGAGGATCAGCAGGTGGTTACTGCCACAGTCCCAAAGCAATGGGGTGGGGGTGGGGGAGATACCAGCATTTTCTTTTCTCACCCCTTTCTGCTTTAGTATATAACTTCCATTTTCCAAACCATAATTATAATATGGTTCCTAGAATTTATCTATCAAATCCAGTTTCCAGATCAGAAGTGGGAAGGAGCATCATGGGTGTGATAGTTAATATTGATTATCAACTTGACAGACATTAGAATATGGTAGGGCTAAGCCTCTGGGTATCACTGTATGGGTTAATCTAGATTAGCTAACCAGGGCCAACCTGGTTAGTAAGCTAGTAAGGGCTAGCTTGCTTCTGTACATGCCCATGAAGGATTGCCTAGATTGGGTTAACTCAGAAGGGAAGACCCACACTGAATGTGCAAGCCACCATTCCATGGTCTGGAGTCCCGGACTGCATATAAAGATAGAAGTGAGATGAGCCTGTTTCTTTGCACTCTGCTTCCTGTATACAGATAACAATCTGGCCAGTGCCCCAGGCTCCTGCTCCCATGTTTTCCCCACTGTGATGGACTGAGATCTATAACTATAAGCCAAAGCAAACCCTCCTCCCCTCCTTAAGTTGTGTTAGTCTAGTATCTTTTGCCATAGCAATGGCAAGCAACTAATATAAGGGGAAAATGTACATTTGAAAAACATATTTTTCATAAACTGTATCTACCAACATGTATGCATCTCAGTAGCCAAACTTATTATCTGATACTTCCTTCTCAAATGAAATCTATTTTAGAAAATTAAGTATAAATTACATAAGGGCTAGACTAGGAAGCTCCATGAGTCCAGCTGAGGTTCAGAAAAATGTAAAAACCTCCTGGAGGTAAAAGAAGATGTGTAGGGATGGAATTTGGAAGGCAGTGAAAGAGAATATGCCTCATCAATCTCCCCATAGAGCCTCTGACGCTGCCTCACTGTGACATGCTCAAACAACATACTGTGGCTGATGTCTGCTAAGGTGTTTCAGCATGCCTCTATTCAGTTGTATATTCAGAAACCTCAAGTTGAATTTTATGTGGATACACAAAGTATATAGCTTTTGTATCAGTAAAGATTTTTAATCTTTTACTTTATGTTTGCTTTATATTCTGTATAAGCACGTTACTGTCTTAGGAAATACCTGGTTCAGCTTTTTTTCAATTGTTATTTTTAACATGTTTATTTATTACTTCAAATTACATATTCATCACAGTCCCCTCCCTCCAACTCTCCCAATCCCATCCTCCCACCCTCAACCCCATCTCCCACCTATCCTACTTCTCTGGTATGGGCTGTCCCTACATATCAGCTCCATTCAGTTAAGCTGCCATATGAGGGCTAAGAGCTTCCTCTTGCACAGAGGGCCTACATGACAGCTCCTCTAGGGCAAAGTGTCCCACTAACAGGTAGCAAAGTCTATGTTTCTGATCCTTTCAGTATGTTGATTGTAGGATAGTTATCCTGTATTGTATGGCTAAAACCCTGTTATAAGTGAATAGGTGCCATGTGCATGTTTCTGAGTCTGGCTTAACTCACTCAGGATGAGCTTTTCTAGTTCCATTCATTTGGCAGCAAATTGCATCATTTCCTTGTTTCTGATGGCTGAGTAGTATTCCATTGTGTAAATGTTCCTCAGCTTTATTATCCATTCATCGGTTGAGGGTTGTTTCCACTTTTTAGCTGTTACAAATAAAACTGCTATGAACATAGTGGAAGATATGTCTTTTGTGATTTGTTGAGGAATCATTTGGATGTATATCCAGGAGTGGTATCACTGGGTCTTGAGGTAGAGCTATTTCAAGTTTTCAAGGATATCACTAGACTGATTTACACAGTGGTTGTACAAGTTTGCACTCCCACCAGCAATGGAAGGTGTTCCCCTTTCTCCACAACCTTGCCAGCATGTGCTGTCATTTGAGTTTTTGATCTTAGCCATTCTGAAAGGTGTGAGATGGAACCTCAGAGTTGTCTTGAGTTACATTTCTCTGATGATTAAGGATAGTGAGCATTCAAGTGTCTCTCAGTCATTAGAAATTCCTCTTTTGTGAATTCTCGGTTTAGCTCTGTTCCCATTTTTTGATTGAATTATTTTGTTTCTTGGTGTTTAATTTCTTGAGTTTTTTTAATAAATTTTGGATACTAGTCCTCTCTCAGATATGGGGTTGGTTAAGATCTTTTTGGATCAGCTTTTATTTTTATTTTATTTTATTTTACAGTGACCTAGGGCTGGAGAGATGACTCAGCCGTTAAAGGCTAGGCTTACAACCAAAATACAGTGACCTAGGAGCAAACTTGTTGATTGCATTGACATACTCATTAAATGAACTTGAGAAAGTTTTATTTTAAAACAATTTATTTTTGGAAGCTCTAGTTTCAGCATTTAAAGACACCACCCTTTAATAACGGATAAGAACTATACTTATGTGGGGATATAAGGGTGAACATGTAGAATACATTTAGAAATTATGGTGGTTCAGGAAAATGGCAGTAGTAGATTCTCCACTCAGGTCTATGACTCTTCTATGCCTAGTTAGCTAGGTTTATAGTATCAGACGTGAATTCCCTTCTATTGAGCGGATCTTAAGTCCAGTTAAGAAGGTATTGGTTACTCCCAAGATAAAAATACCACTATTGCACCACTGGGGATATCTTGGCTGGCCAGTCATCTCTATGGTCATGTTTTTTACAGCTGGGTTAGGCTACCGATTGTTTTTCTTCAGGGGCAGCTTGGACACCACTTTCGAATACTATGAGAGCTGGTCTATAGGAAGGATGGTTCCAGGTCACTTTCAGCCAGATTTCTTCAAGTCCTATGTTTGAAGTGTGTGGCGTCTTCAGCAAAAGAATCTTACCTTCAAGTTCTGGGAGGCAACCAAGGACAATAGCAATATCTTATATTGTTTGAGGAGTCTCTTGAACCCCCTGACCAACAATCAAAGGGATGTTTCCCATGCCTAGCACCAGAATTCTTTGTAAGATGGTCTACAACTCCAGTAGGGAACACTATCATGCTGTTTGGCATAACTACATTTAAAATAACACACGCAAGAGCACACATACACACAAAAGCAAAACAAACAAACAAAAGTTTCCCTGTGGCTTTTTATCCTTAGTGTCATTTATCTCTCCTCCTGTTTTCCTCCCTCTCTTCCTCTGTATTACCTTTCCTTCCATTTCTAATTAAATCCCTCCTCCCCATTTTCTCATTTTTCTTTTGGAGAAATATTGAAGAGATTTACAATTGGTCAAGTTGCAGAGAATAAGTGATCAGGGGGTGAACTTCAGTTGATACATCTACAACACATGTCCTAAGGCTTGGAACATCAAGAAGATGGAGCAGAGGACCGGGATTTCAACTGCATGATAATGTCTTCTACACATGGCAACAAAGCTGCACCTATGAAATCTCAATAATACAGTTGCCTAAAGAAGATGCATGTAAGGAAAACACCAGTTTTCATGTCAACATAGATGGGGGAAATTTCACAATCTCCCATCCATTATGTGAGGAACTATAGGCTATCAATGGCTAAGAGAGAGATAATCCATTTTCTTGAGGGATGAGGTCCACATAGGTTGTCAAATTCCAAATGGTCATCTATAAGAGATACATGTAAGAACAACACTAAATGGACTCAGTAAGTTGTAATTATATATACATATGTGTATGAATATTCACATATGAATGCAACAATAATAATTGTACAAGAGGTCATGAATATGAGAGGGAGTGGGGAGGCATGGGAGGAGTTGGAGAGCTGCAAGGGAGAGGTGAAAGTATCGTACCTCACCCTCTGCCAAAAATACTCTTTGTTTCTCATTAGAACAAATATTGGCAACAAATCTTACATATGAACATGTATAACCCCTTAAATATAATTTCATCTCATCTCAAAATCTCATAAAAACCTGTATAAATGGGTAGTTAATTTTAGAAAAATGTGTAAAGATTAATATGTAGTAAAACAAGTGGAATGTTGATAATATGGGAATGACCATCAACATCACAACAGGAGACAATACAACTCTATTCTGTGTCCTGAACAGTTTACTCACGAAGGAACTGTAGACATAAGCCTGAGCAGAAACTACAGAGCCACAGGTGTTACCACCTGTGCCAACGCCCTGAGCCTGAGGAGGAAAAGTAGAGAGGGGTGGGACTAGCAAGAGGTTTCAAAAGATAAAAGCATTGGCTGTGTAACCTGACAATCTGAGTTCTGTCCCTAAAACCCATGCACAACAGCTGGATGCAATGGCTCATGTTTGTCACTCCAGAGTTCTGAGATGACAGGCGGAGACAGAAGAATCAACTAGAAGCTTGCAAATACACGTAACACAGTAGTAGAAATTACAAGAGAAACCCTGTGTCAACACAGTAGAAGGAGAAAACCAACCCCTGAAAGTTGTTTTTTACCTTCACACATGATACACACACATACACACACACACTCAAAATCTTTGCTTTAAAATGTAGAGAGTTGTTAGCAAAAGCCAGGAAACAAATTTATCTCTATTAGCAGTGACAAAGGACACAGCCAGTTTCAAAGATAGAAACTGGTGACTTCAAAATATGGGAGGCCAGAGAATAAATACACTCACCCTGTCCCTTATCATAAGTATCAGTTTGCACTGTTTTGGTGACCTGTTGTCAAATGTAACTCCAACACAGTGAATGAAAGAGTCCAGAATGAAGCCATTTGAATTAGTCACTTTTCTGTTGCTGTGATAAAAATCAGTATGACCAAGGAAACTTATAGAAGGAAGATTTATTTGGGTTTACAATTCCTGGAGAGATAAGAGGCATAGCAGGAAAGAAACTGGTGCTGTAGCTGCAGTAGCAAGTCAGGACTCATATCCTGAGCTGCAAGCAGGGTGCAAAGGTCTATACTAAGAATGTTGAGAAGTTTTGACACTTCTAAGTCTGCCCCCAGTAACTACTTCTAGCAAGGCCATCCCTGCTAAACGTACACAAACAATGCCACAACTAGGGACCAAATATTCAAAATCTGAGCCTATGGGAGACAGTCTCATCCAAATAGCATACCGTTTACATACATTTTGAGAACCTTCTTATTAGTGTAACGTGTAAAAAGAAAAATATGGCTAAACTATTTAAACAGTATTTATATTATTGTTAATTGGCTCAGCAGTTGTTAATCTTTAAGCAGCCATTACAAATGAGTACACAGACACTGTGTGGATTTTAACAAGCCTTGGCCTGAATTGTGCAATCCTGGCCCATCTAAGCTAGCTCTTAATTCTATTACCCAAATATGACCCCATATATACATACGTCCCCTTGGACTGCCATTCTCCACGATATGCCGATGTTCCTGGCCATGTGGAATGAGGTTCCTTTTTCTAACCCATGGTGTGTAACTCCTTCCTGCTGCTCCTGGCTGGAATGCATTAATCCTCTTTCTAAAGCACAGGCTTCCTGCTCTAATCCCAGGAAGTCCCACCTTTCTCTGTCTTTGCCCAATCTCAGGCCTCGGCACTTTATTTTTATTTTTTTTAAATACTTTATTTTTTTTTCTTCAAGTTACATCTCAGTCACAAACCCCTCCCTATTCCCCCTTCCAATCCCGCCCTTCCACCCTCTTTCCCCCAGAAGTTTCCCCTTTCAGTCCAACAGATGGTTCCTTCTCTTATAACAGTAAGTATTATACAAAACAACAGATATAAATATGCCACATTTATGAGAGTTAAATGGCCCAGTATACCTTCCCAATGTCCAGTTTATACATATTTGGCCCCTGACTTTAACATTCTACTATCTAACCATCTCCATGAGTTGCCTCGGCATTTTATTAACAAATCAGATTCAATGTAAGTAACAGACAGCAAGCAGGACCAATTAATTAACTTTTAGAATGCTTAACACTACCCCAACAGTAATGAAATCTTGTGCCATACTGATCTACCTATTTAGGACATAAATAATGCCTTAATTCAGTGTGTAAACCCTGTATATACCACCTCAATTATATCTTAGTTTTAAGATAGACTATCATGGCATTGTCTTCAAGTAATCATTGTTTTACTTAATAAAAGACTAGAAGTGTGAGAGCAGTGATGCTGGCAGTTTGGGTCTATCCAAGGGAAGACCGTGTGCTTCATTTAGAAGAAAAGACAAACATTCTCAACTTGGGAAAGAAATAAATTATAACAGAAATTGCTAAGATCTGTAGTTAAGAAGAAGTCTTCTGCTTGAAGAACTATAGAGAAATTCATCTCAATTTTGTTATCAGATCTCAAGTGGCAAATGCAGAGCCTACATACATACTCAGTGGAGATGGGAAAGGGGTCATGTTACATGCTTTGTACAAAAGGTGTTCTGTACTGTGTGTGGTTTCCAATATCTACCAAGAGGTTCTGGGCCATATCCCCTTTGGAGAAGTGGGTGGACTGCCATCCCCTGGTCTTTTGTTGGGTTTGCCTCTGGCTGAATCAGCCAGTGGCAGACTGCATAGTTTAGGCAGATGAACAGTGGGGCAGAAAACAGGTTGAACAAGGGGGCAGGAGTGGGCCTGGATAGAAAGACAAAAGACAAAACATTCCTTCAGGTCAGGGGTGCATTTGTCCAGTGTGCAGCTATCGTATCTCAAGAGGCTGAGAGTTCTTCAGTGAGGGGAATGTGTAATGTAGTGCTCTGTTTGTACACATAATGGATCTCCTGGTGTCACTAGGAGTACTTTACATGGGTACCTTTCAAGAAATCACCTACAAAAGCTAATTAATAGGACACCCTTGTTAACACATGCAGATTTGGCATTATTAGTCTAATTAAAAGGATTTAACAGTCTCTACTCCCCTCCCCACCAATTCCTGCATATCCTTGTGAAAGTAAATTAAACCCATTAATCAAAGTGGTAAAAATGACAGAAGGTGCTGAATATGGCAGTGCTGAAAAGAGACTAACAGCTCTCATTATGTTTAATTTTGTTCCTCAGTAAAGGATAATAAATTCAAGCTGTAGCATCACAATAAAATATTTAATTATTCAAGAGCAGGGTAAGGCATGTTATAATTATCTTCTTATTATGCATCTTCATTGAGGAAGATTCAATCTTGCAGCCCTGCCGGTCTTCAGCCAAAGATTTGAAGTGAAATATCAGTCACTTTGTCACCATGGAGAATGTCCTATGTGGAGTTGACCTTTGAATGTAGGTGCATGGTGATTTGGGAGATCTTGGTTGAGTACCAGGTACCTGTTAGGCAGAATCTGGGCAATGGAGTCCTAATACAGCATAAGCAGAATTCGCTGCTTAATCTTGATACTGTTGGGTGTGTCTCTGTGGGTGTTCCCAGAAAATTATATGCCTGAAAGCATTTGAGGGGAGAGACCTATCCTGAATGGGAGAAGTTCCATTTAATGGGTTGAGGGACTACATGGAATAAAATCAGGCAAAGAAAAAGCCAGCCAGTTCACACAAGCTTCATTCTTCATGAGCAAGTGTGTCTAATGCTGCTGGTATCAGCATTGGCGTCATACTCCAGCTTCTTCAGCCTCTCCATGGCCGAGAGCCTGGGCCTTCAGTGTTGGAGTGGAATTATGTCAATGGTCTACCCTGTTCTGAAGCTTTCAGCATTTTGAACTGAGCAGTTTTGGGATTCTCTGTATCTTCCAGGATACAGACAGCTGTAGTTGGATTCCTCAACTTCCAACTGGATAAGCCAGTCCAATAAACTCCCCCATACATACACACTCTCTTTTCTTGTGATGGTTAATATTATTGGCAGGATGGATAATTACCTAGCAGACACACTTCTACATGTGTCTATGTGAGTGTTTCCAGATGACTTTAACTGAGGTAGGAAGACCCACACTGAACACATAGATGACACCATTTCATGGGCAGCAATCCCAGACTGAACAAGCAGGGAAAGTGAGCTGAGAACCAGCATTCATCTCTCTCTGCTTCCTCGCAGTGGATGCCACGTGACCAACATCTCAAATTCCTGCTGCCACAGATTCTGTACTATGATTTACTTTTCCAACCTTCCGAAAAGTCTGTTCCCTCTCCGATGGATACTCACATGACTTTCTTTTTCATTGTTTTCTCTGACAAAGACAGGTCTGTCCTTGACAGCACTGATATAAGGAATCTTCCCTAACCCACTAGTCTATTTTCTTACTATTCTCCACACTACTACCACAATACTAACAGTATTTTGCTTGCTTATGTATGTATTTTTATCTCTCCACTCATCCTCAGTCTGGTGTAAATTCTGCAAGAGAAGTACTTGTCTTTCCTTTTTTGTTCTTTACTATATCTGCAATGTGTATTTATATAACAGGTTCTCAGTATGTTTCTGGGTCTGAAGAGGATCACATTTTCTAAACATGCAATAATAGTAAGCCCTGTCATATATGTTTTCCTGAAACCTAGTCAGATTCCCATAAAAATATAGAGGCAAATACTGTACCTCTCTTGTGACCAGTACTATGTGATTGACATGATGTTGCATAACTTCAGAGGCTGGTCATGACAGGTGGCATGTCTTGACTTCATAGCCCTGGTGGATCCATTTTCAGAGACCCTGGAACTACTGGAGAATGAGTGGGCCCACCCAACTTCAGTGTCAGCTCCACATTCCTCTAGAGCAAAGAAAAAACAGAGTGCAACTTGTTGCTTCTAGTCTAGTTCAGAATGGAGACAGCATACAGCCAAGATGAAAACTGTGCACTGCATATTTGTGTGTCTAAGTAAAGCTCAAATATTTCAGAAAAAATCTATCACTACTTCAATTATAATACATTCATTTTTTACTTTGATCACATCTATGCTCCAGAGAGTATAGACATTATAACATAATGCAAGCTATTCCTTGTAACAAGTGTGTTAAAACTACCTAAGATAACTTCTAAAGAGAAGTGGTTTAGAGGGCTGGAAAGATTGCTCAGTGGTTAAGAGAGCTTTCTGTTCTTGATGCATACCTGGATTCAGTTCCCAACACCCACATGACAGCTCACAGCCATCTGGCACTGCAGTTCCAAAGGATCTAACGCCCTCTTTGGACATTGAATGCATGTGGAGTGCTCACATATATGCAGGCAAAACACCCATACACATAAAAAGTAAATTTTAAAAAGGATATAAGGTATATTTTGGCATGCAATTTTTTAGTGTATAGTCACATGATACAGTTTCCTTTGAGCCAAATAAAAGGCAACATGCTGCAATGGGTTTGAAACAATGAAACAAAGCAATTTACCCCATGGCAAGGATGTGAAAGACAAACCAGGGTGTCATAATCCACTTCAAGAACTTTCCCTGGTGACCTAAGGCTGTCTACCAGGCCCCACCTCTTAATGGCTCTACTAGTTCCCACAGATACCATTGGCTAGGAGCCAATCTTTCAGTCCTTGAACCTTTAGAGGCATTGCAGTGCTAAAGATTACAATAGGTCAAGGTGTTTGTTACTAAGTATTTACAGTGTTCTTTCCTACTAACTCTGGCTTCATAATCCTTTATAACCACCCAAGTGTTTGCCATTTCAACCTTCAGGAGACCCTCTCACAACATCCCATAAAATCATCTCTGAGCGTCTTCACTCCTCACCTCCTGCCCCATTATCTAGGATTTATAAAAAACTAGGGGAGTGTGAGAATTTTCCAAACTGAAAGCATTTGTTTTATCTTTGAACTTAAATTGTATAAGAACATCATCTCCCACCTCTCATTGAAGCATCTGTATTTCTATAAATACTGTAACTTTGTACCGCTTGATGAGTAGTTATGGAGTTCTCTATTGGTATGACTCCATCAGGGTATTTTATATGTATGAGTATCCTGAGGTTTTAAAGAAACCTTTTCTGATTGGCTGTAAACTTTATGGCACTGAATCACTGGTTCTGGGTGGGTTTCCTTCTTTCAAAGTTGTTTCATGCTTTAGGGATTTTGTGCTTGTATTTGCTTTCTGTTTTATTTTTAACCATGTTGAGGGTTAAATATGGGGTCTTACATCTGCTAGGCACTCAACCCCTCAGCCACACCCCAGCCTGCATCTGTATCCTTCTATATCTCATCTTTATCTATGTACATGTGTTCCATTCTTACCTGTAAAAACAGATAGACATTAATATTATTCACTTGGAGCCAAGCTGAGGAAATTTCAGTGCTTTTAGCTAAAGAAATTTATTTATAACATCAAATACAGCTTTCCTACGCATTCTTTCCCAGTTCCCTACATGGTTAATGGTCAGTCTTTAAGAATTGCTATATTGCAAGTTTTCTAAGATATCGCCAGACTGATCTCCATAGTGGCTGCACAAGCCTGCATGCCCACCAGCAATGAAGGAGAGTTCCCCTTTTTCCATAACCTTGCCAACATGTACTATCATTTGAGCTTTTGATCTCAGCCATTCTGACAGCCTCGGGACCCAGCCATACCACCTCTGGGTATACATCCAAATGATTCCTCATCAAATCACAAGGAAGTTTCCTCATCTCTGTTCACAGTAGCCTTATTTGTAATATCTAGAAACTGGAATCAACCCAGATGTCCCTCAACCGAGGAATGGATTTAAAAACTGTGGTACATCTATCTACACAATGGAATACTACTCAGCTATCAGAAACAACGAAATCATGCAATTTACAGCCAAATGGATGGAACTAGAGAATCTCATCATGAGTGAACTAACCCAGACTCAGAAGGATGCACATGGCATCTATTCACTTATAGTCGGATTTTAGCTATATAGTACAGGATAAGTACACTAGCACCAAAGGGAACAGGAACATAGACTCCTGTCAATGAGACACTTTACCCTAGTGGTGCTGCCTTGTAGGCCTCCAGTGTATGAGGAGGCTCTTAGCCCTCATGTGACTGCTGAACTGGGGTGGGGGACTGTTATGTAGGGATACTCCACTCCAGAAGAGTGGGATGGAAGGGATGGGGGGTAGAGAGTGGGAGGGTGGGACTGGGAAGGGTGGAAAGAGGACACTGTGATGGAGATGTAACCTTAAGTAATAAATAAATATTACAAAAAAAGAATTGCTATATTGGTGTGAAATTGTTCATTATTCTGTATGATATAATTATTTTGAAAACTACTTTAAGTCTTCCAATTATAGCAAATCTCCCTGAGGGCAGAACCATCTCTGACTCATTTTAGCATTCCACGTAGTACTTAATAAAATGGCCCTCCTTATAGATGACTTAGTAGATTCGAAATGTAGCTGTGTAAATCCACTTCAAAATTTATTCTACCACATTTGCTACTCCAGCATATGTACACACACACACACACACACACACACACACACACACACACACACACACCTCTTGTCCATTTGGAAAAAGAGAGCATAACATATAAGAGGACATTCTGGTTAGCGAACCATGCTTCTCAAGGCAGGAATGAACTAAGTCAGTTACTCCCCACAGGTGGCTTTGAATGTGCATAGGAGCCGGATTATGTTTGCCAAAATATTTGGAAGCATTGCAACTGACATTCAGAGCCAAGGGTCCAACATAGCTAAGCACATTGAAATGCGGGAACAGTCTGATGTAAGATTATCCTTCTGGCAAACACGTCCTCGGTGAGGATTCCACCAGACTGCTTGCATGGCTTGATCTTGATGGATAATCTTGTGATGGTCACTTACTTTGCACCAGGCACTGACTATAAGATCTTCCTACAAGTGATTCTCCAAGTTTAGCCTATTGTAATCACCAGGAAGGTGGATTAAGTAAGATGTTGAGCTCAGGTCTCCATCCCTAGAATTTTCCGATCAGTAGCTGTGCAGTGATGCTGAGATCATATTCTATCTTACTAACTAAGCAGCAGATCCTACTGCTTCTGAGTAGAGTCCACATTTTCAGGACCACTGATATCTGAACTAACTTCAGAGTTAATGTCATCTATACTCTACATTAACTACATTTTTCATATGAGAAAATCAAACTAGGCAAGGCTAAGTTAACCATTTTTCCACATATGCCATTTTTCCTAATTATTTTTCTAAATTACCAGTATTTGGGCCCAGATGTCAGGAATTCTGTGCAATAGAAGAGTTAGGAAATCACGGTGTGCTTGGACAGTGTGCATACAAGTTAAAGTTACATTTCTTGGAGGTCTGTTGTAATTAGGGTTGCTATTGCCATGATGAAGCACCATGTCCAAAAGCAATCTGAGGAGGGAAGAGTTGATTTCATCATATAGATTGTTGTCCATCCATTATCCAGAGAAGCTATGGCAGGAACGTGATGCAGAGGTTATGGAGGAGCACAGCTTACTGACTTGCTCTCCGAAGCTTGCTCATCCTGCTTTTTTATACACCATAGGACCAACTTTCAGGGTTGGCATCACACACAATGGGCTGGGCCCTTCCACATCAATCATTAATTAAGAAAATTCCCCAGAGGTTGCTCTTTCCAGATGACTCTAGACTGTGTCAATCCAGCATAAGGTAATTGTGTCATAGCTATATGAACTTGAGAAATTATTTAAATTCCCTGAGTCTCTGCTTCCTCCACTTAAAATAGAGGTTATAACAGTCTCTTCCCCATAAGAATATTGTACAGATAGAATGAGATCATTTGTGAAAGCCTTTAGAACGTCCTAAGCACAGAACAGATTAAACAAGAGTTCTGCGGGCATTCACATTTCAGAAAAACAGCTGGAAAACTGGTAGAGATGCTGTAAAAGAGTGAGACAGGAGAATGACCATGAGAGTGAAAGCAGAGATGCTGAGATCTGAGGAGATTCCTCCTGAAATGATCCTTGAGCTGAGAGTGAATGGCAAAGAATATGCCAGGTAAAGCTGGAAAATGAGTGCCCAGGGGAGAGGAAAGGGTAGATGCAGAGGCATGCTCTCAGATGTTCTCAGCATGGCAGAAGGAAGAAGATAAAGGTGGAGGAAGGACCACAAGGAAAATGCCTCAAAGGCTGCTGGAGGTGCTGTATTCCAAGGAAAGTCATCAGGAGGCTTTGAGCAAGAGTATTACTCATTGGATTTTGCTTAGTTGCTTCCTGTTGCTTTGATAAAGCATAACCAAAAGCCACTTGGAGAAGAAAGTTTGTTTCACTTTATAGTTTGTCATCATGAATGAAAGTCAGAGCAAGAACTCATGGCAAGAACTAAAGCAGAGGCCATGGAAGAACAATGCTTCCTTCTTTGCTCTCCATGGCTTGCTCAGCCTGTCTTCTCTTACTACCCAGGATCATCTATCTAAGAGTGGGATCTCTCTATGGGCTGAGCCCTTCCACATCAATCATTAATTTTAAAAAATGAACTACAGACTTGCCTACAGATAACCTATTAGAGGTGTTTTTCTCAAATGAGGTTTCTCTTCCTCATTTGAGAAAAATAATTCCAGTTTGTATAAAATTGACAAGGAAATCAACCAGGGCAAACTCGTATCTTAACATGTCAGTACATACTATATCTAGAGTAGATTCCATCCTGCAAGGGTGCCAGCAGAGCCATAGTCCCTTGAGGGACATGGCCTGGGAAGTGAATTATGAAAAATGGGAAGTTTCAGAGCTTATGGATAGCATTTACAGAGAGAGATACTGGGTTTAGCAAGAGGTCAGTGGCGACCAATATGCTGCAATAGGGATATATGAGGCAGAGAAACATTACAAATTTGAAATAAAACGCTCTGTTTGGATATGTAAAGTTGACTACAGTGGGCTAGAAGGAAACTTTGTGAAGTTACAGATATTTTTATCTTCACTATATGGTCTGAGTTTCATAAGTGTGTGCACAAGCTAAAAGTCATACCTTGCACACTTTATTTTTTTT
>CAJQZJ010001896.1:13472802-13484282 GCA_907164525.1 Lophiomys imhausi
GTTTAAGGTATTTATTTTTCCCCCCAACAGCTCTCCCTTTCAGTCCACATAATGGTTCTTTTTCTTATAACTATAAATACAATACAAAACAACAGAAATAAATAGGCCACGATTATAAGAGTTATATGGCTTAGCATACATTCCCAATGTCCAGTCCATATGTATTTGGCACCTGACTGTAACATTCTACTATCTAACCATCTCCATGAGTTTAAAGTTCTATATCTAACTCAGCTTTCATACTAACTTGCCTCATAATTTTAAAAATATCTTCTTAGATCCAGAACACCCTCTTGATTCCTAAACAACTCAAAATTTAACTATGAGACTCTAGCTATCTATTCTTCAACCACCTCAGAGACCTGAGAGGGATAAATATATCTGATTATATAGGAAGTGCAGGGCCCGCAGCTTCCAAAACTAAAACAATGACATACCAGTGGCTGCCTGGACAGTTCCCATTTTCTCTCCATACATTACCTTGCACACTTTATATGCACCAAGTCTATAATCTCCCAATAAACTGTATCGGGAAAACATTATAAAGAACAGCAACAAAAAGTAAGAGACATGATTTTCACTCAATCTCACTGCTAAGTTGGAAAGTCAAGTTGGATACTGGATATGAGTTTGGAGAAGCATCTTATGAGATTTCTGTGACAACTCCAGAAAGTCAGAGACTGCTTGTTGCTGTTATTTGTTTTGGTTTTTGAGACCAGGATCTTGCTCCATTGTCCAAGCAATCTTCAAACCTGTGATCAGGTAGCTGGTATTGAAGATTCAGGGATATGCTACAATGCTTGTCAATGCTTGGCTTACTTTGTACCTTTTCATTGTTTTTTATCTGGATTGGCACATAATAGTTTCCACGCATGGGGTAAAGTGTAATGCTTTGATGCATGAGCACATGCATTTCACAGTGCTCAAATCAGAGCAGTTAACACATCCATCACCTCTTGTTTATGTGTGGTGAGAACGTGCAGAATCTTCTCCTTCAGGTATTTTGAAAGACAAAAGTTCAAACATTAGCAGTACCAGGGATCAGCTTGGCCAAATGAGTGAGGAATTAGAAGCTAGAACATTTGAATTCTAGTTCCTACCAGAGCCTCATAGCTGCCGAAATTTAAATATGCCACAGGATCAGTGTGATCATATTTTGCCTTAGTAAAACAAGCAAGATCAGGGCTGGCAAGATTGCTCGGTGATAAGAGCACTTTCTTCTCTTCCAGAGAACCAGAGTTCAGTTCCCAGTACCCATGGTTAGCAGTTCACCACCACCTGTAACTCCAGCTCCAGGAGATCCAGACCCTTCTTCTTTGAATCCTCTTGTGGCATACAAGTACAGACAGACACACACACACACACACACACACACACACACACACACACACACACGGAAACAGACACACCCAGACATATACAGACATGCACATACAGACACACATACAACACATACAGATAGACAAACACACACTTACATACAGAAAAACACACATAGACACATATACATGCACAGATAGATACACATACATACACAGACATTCATATACACACAGACACAGGCAGACACATATAGACTTACACGCATAGACACACACAAGTATACACATACAGACACACACACAAATAAAAATAAACCTTAACAAATTATGACATATTGACTGCTGAGAAGATAAAGTGTATGAAGTTGTAGATAGTCCAGAGTAGTTACACATGATCTAAAGAGTGTGGTGTTGTATAGTCCAGTGAGAATGCTTCAGGATGCGGTTTGGAGAAAATCTTTGGTCAGAACAGACTGCAAGAAAAATAAAATAAAATCAACACTCACAATATGACAAGAACGAGAATAAAATCTTACATTTTCTTTATGACCAGCACCCAACACATCTCCTCGGTGATCTTGAGGAAAACAGAACTTGGAGCTCCTGTGTGCATTGAAATGTTTCCAAAATCACTGTCTACCAAGCACATGTGATCTTGTAGCCTTTAGAAGTATCACTAAATTATTATTATGAGAATTAGGATGTAGATGGGCTCATTGATATTCTAAATGCTACATGCATGTACTTTCTCTCCTTACAAAGCCTCTCTGTGGGATTTATGACCTTGTTTAGATGCATTAATAAGAAATAGGCACAATAGTGCTGGGTTTTAGAGTTACACACAAGCAGCCAGTCATTTAAAGACTCATTAATCACTGGCCTAAATCCCAGAGTGCCCAGTCATCCAAATTAGTGCCTGACCTCTTGCCTGAAGTCATGAAGTAGACTGTCAAGCCAGCAATACTGGCTTTTGCATGATAGAGATGAAAATGTTATTTAAATATCAGTACATACGTCTAAGCTTAACTGAATCCAAGAAGGAATTATGTGTCGTAGAGACAATCTGACATAAAGAGAGAGGAGCGAACTTAATGCACTGTTTAATAAACAGTATCGCAATAAAGTCAAATTATAGTCACATTTAACTTACGCAGGTGCTCCGCCCCCAATATTATCTTACTTCCTTTAAAGGGTGATCATTTCCATGCCATTGGGTGGCTGATTTAAATAAATATAAAGGGTAATTGAATGCAAGCAGTTTTCAACAAACATGCAAACTATACAGTCCACTCTGTACGATGTTTGTTGCTATTCACCTGCTTGGTTCTTGTCTTTGCCTGTTACTTACTTACTTACTTACTTACTTACTTACTTACTTACTTACTTACTTACTTACTTGCTTGCTTATTCATGTATGTATGTGCATTGGGGGTACATATATATGTTCAGGTGTACATGCACATATGGAAAGAGAACAATCTCAGGTTTCAGTCTTCAGGTGCCTTGTGTTTTGAGACAAAGCCTCTCACTGGCCTGTCTTAAAAAGTAGGTTCAGCTGGCCAGAGTCCCAGGGATCTACCATCCTGCCTCTCCCAACCCAGTGCTCAGATTACAAGTTTACCCCACCACACTTTACTCTTTTTTTTTTTTAATATAGGATCTGATGATCTAATTCAGGTCATCAGGCTTGCAAGGCAAGCACTTTGATGACTGAGCTGCCTTCTTAGCCCACTCCATGCACATGTGCATGGGAAGTGTTCAGCGAGGTGGTGGGACTTTGTCAATAACAGCTGCAACAGTCCAAGGATCAGCTGCACAATCATAGGAATGTATGAAACAGCTCAAAAGAGTTTTTGGACAAATATTGGGAGTTCTCTGAGGCTAGAATAGACCTCCTCTTAATGGTGGTTTAAGGTTTTTAGGCACCCTAATTAAGGAGTTTTCCTGAATAATTAAGCAGTTTTAGAATCTTGTGGTTTTTTTTTTTTTAAGAATACTATTCCTGTGTGTGTCACGAGTGGTCATTAACAGGGAGATAATATTTTGTAATGGCACTAGTCTCACCAGGGAGACATGCCACATTGTGACTTTGTAAAGCAGAACCATGAGCTTATCCTGCAGATTGTTTAATTATTAATTTTTCTATCACACTTTAAGCAAAGAGAATAATGGAAAGTCTAGATTATAGGAAATTTGTAGTTCCTGTCAAATGTTGAACTGAAGCACACCTGGAATCTACCATACAATTTAATAATTTAATTTTCACATCTAGAAACATTTAGGTTAGTTTTTAGGTAGTAATGGGGAAATATTCTCCTCTATTCTTAAAATATATGGGGATATTTACAAATAGATATATTTGTGTATAATTATTTTTAGACAAAATATTTCTATGTAGCCCCACTTTGCCTGCAACCATTTAGATTAGACTGGCCTTTAACTCACAGAGATGTACCTGCCTCTGCCTCCTGAGTTCTGGGATTAAAGGTGAGCACCATTGTGCCCAGCCTTACAGGTAATTATCATTATTTGTTTTAAGTTCCAATTTACTTGAGTTTTATTAGATAAAAATACTTCCTTGCTGAAAGCACACACAGAAAGGAAGGTAAGTGTGAACAAGTATATCCATGGTCCTATGCCTGCTTCTTTATACTCAATTGATTATCAAGTACTTTCATATCCATTATCCTAATCTATTGATACTTTAATAAATAATATCCTAAACCAATAGTCTATTAGTCATCATTTTCTAAAGGAATAGAACTGATAGAGTAAATATATTTATTGGTGTGACTATAAATATGTATGTATATATAATTTATTATATTGGCTTATAGGATGTAGTCCAACAAGGTCTGTCTCACACTAACCCCTGAGAATCAGACCAGAAGCTCAGCCCTGAGGCTACACATCTCATCACTTTCAATCTGGAAATGAAGAGCTAGGGAATTACTAGGGAGCTTCTGGTCTTCCAGTCTATGTTAAAAGCCCAAAGAAGATGGCTCTCACATTGGTGAGGGAATGCAGCAGCAGGCGAGATGAACTTGCCAGCGAGAGACAGGGCAAGCAGGCAAAAGCAAAGGGTTATTCTTCTCTGCTTTTTTAATCAGGCTGCCACCACAAGGTGTGTCCCATGTTTAGGGAGGATCTTCCTACTTCAAACAATCTAATCAAGCAGAATCTCTCATAGGAGTGAATGCCTGATGCCTTGTGTTTTAGTTCATTCCAAATTTGGTCAAGTTGAAAACCAAGGTTTGCTGTCACTGGTAGGAAACACAGTGTAGAAAGGTAGGATGAAGAGAATCTATTGCCAGAGAAAATCCAATGTGTGTGTCATTTGCTGTCACAGGCTAGGATAAGCATCTGAAGAGTAATTCACGGTTTCTCTTCCTTTTGCTTCAGTCGTTCCCTCCATTTGTTCCCATTCTTTCTTGGCAACTCCAAACCCTTTAGAACCAGGGACTGAAGCCAGGGCAGCCTTATCACTTCCCTGGCTTGTGTAAATGGCATTATACATGATGTTCTTCTGTGTTGGAATCGTTTTACCAAATATGCTCTGTGTTCATTCAGAAAGAAAGGAGGAAGGAAAGGAGGAATGAAGAAATGAGAGGGGGAAGGAGGGAAGACAAGCAGATTACAGTCCTCATAGTCCTATCCTACCATTCACTTTAATTTAATAATCACACTTCTCTTGGAAATTTTAGTTTAATTTCTTAAAAAGAGAAAAATAATAGAATGAATTGTCCAGAATTACAGCTCTTTAGAGGAATTAGACATGTTTAGGGTGGTACAGTGGTATGAAATACACTTCATAGTTATTTAGAATTGGAGCCCAGACTAGGGCTTGGGTTTTTGTCTACATTTCCAAGAGTCTTTATGTTGCATAATTGTATAATTATATTCTTATGAAATATTAAAGAAACATATTTTAAAGAATGTAGGAAGGCTATTTGCCAGACATTTGAATACCTTGCATTCAGCCCTGTCACTCATGTGTGTCTGCGTTCCTGTGTAAATTGGGGCCACATATTTTTGAGACACTTAGATATACTGAACAACTTTAAATGATGTCCACAGAGAAAAAGTGTTTGGACCATATTTTTAGTCCTACAACTTTGCACTGGAATATTTTGTGCTAGTTAGATAATGTCCTGGAAGGCAAAGGGCAGAGCATGTGAGTCACACCGCTGAGGAGATAGCTACTTCTGCAGAAGGTTTTTAAAAAGAAGAAGAAAAAGAAAAGAGGAGAAGATAAACAAACACAGGACATCAGAGTTCAGAGCCCTGTGGATACTAATGCAATCAATTTAGAGTTCACACCACTTTCCTGCAGAAATCAGTGGGTAAAGCATAGCTAACCACCATCTATTGAATAAGATGTCCCACTGAGGGGGAAATTAAATGTCTCCTGTCACATGCCTCCTGGGTTGGCTCTGATTTACCTATTAAATATAAAACTTTCCCTCTCCCAGTAATAGTTTTGCAAGTAATAAACTGTTGGCAAGGAAAATGGAGAGCTTTCTTTCTGTGCAGAATCACTTCCTTTTCCTTATCATGAGTAAACTACTCTGCTGATGTCCCGTCCTACTGAAGGCATAGCAGTGGCAAGGCATTTGTATGTCCCTGCTTATTTCTTTGCTAAAAACATACAGGGTTGTGTGACTTTCTGTTCTTGACCAAGATGATGGCGGAGTCCATTGGCAGCTATCTTAACTTGGCGAGGTGCTGGACTGGGAAGAAGGACAAGAGTGCAAGAATTCTGGTCTATTTCAGGTTTAAAATTTAGTGACCTTTTAACAACTAAGCATCAATAGTCTAGTTTTCCTCTTCCACCAACCCCACTTTCCCTACTCTGTCATCCAGAGATGAGAAAAGTGATTTGCAAGTGATTTGCAAGCCCAGTGAACATACAATTAACATCAGAGAATTCTGAATTTCATAAAAGATAATTTTACATTGTTCATCATCAGTATATTTCCTCAATATAACTTGATATAATACTACCAACTATTATGATATTAGAATAATAACATTTGGCTCTAGAATATTTTTATTGTTAACTGCAGCTCTTATCCATCTATCAAAATATATTTTATATAAAATAATTCAGAAGATCTAAATAAAATGGACTTTAGGGTGACTGTTTCCCTCAGTGAACACTAGAAATTAGACAGTGGGTGTCAGGATGTAACTTGTCATACTCCCACAGAGGGAAGTCTGTGGGCAATTTCCATCAGCTTCTTGGTGATCAGGAATATGTCCCAATCGATGGAAAACAGGGGCTTGTGTAATTGGTACAGAGCGGGAATTGAACTTTTTCTGTTCCTGCTGTGAGCTGTCTATCATGATTCAACAGTGCAATGAGGTCACCCTAAGACTCCTCCACATCAATTCCAGCCAGTCACATCAATCAACACACTCATTAAGCTCCCACGGGGCTGTTTGAAGTCGGAGAATGAGTCCTTAATCTGCATCCCTGACATGCTAACTTCTCTTCTTCTTGGACTTAGTGTTCTCTTCTGTAAAATGGTGTCTTGCTTTGACCAGGAAATATTGCATGACTTCTGAACTTGCTATATAGTCTCACCTTTTTATTAAAAAAAAAATCATTCTATTACTGTAAAATATCTACAAAACACAGAAAATTACAAGAAAAAATAATGAAATTTATTAACATGCAAAATAATAATGTTTAGACTTTTTCTTCTGTGTTTGTGCACAAATAATTATATCTATAAACATATACATATATACACATATGTTTACATGTTTGATAGAAGCATGTGCTTCAAACATTCAATATCTATTTTATGTAATATATCATACCCATGTTTCTATATTAGAAAGTTTAAATCTGCCTAATTCTAAACTGCTTAGTAAATTCCTTTGTTTTATATACTACAATGTATTTAGTCAATCCTTTATTGATAGGCATTTTCCACTCTTTGACTAAAAGACATTCATATACATACAGTTTTCCTTATCTAAGAAGATATTTACTCACAAGTAAAGCTTTTACACATGGGTTAAATCAACATGTCAAAGCATATGAACAGTTTTAGGTATTTTATATTTCTATTATATATACAAGTTCTGGGAAGAATGTCATGGTCTTGGAATAGTTCTTTCCCTCGATCTCTCAGGATTTACCAACATGACTGAGGTACTAGAAGGCTCTGGCCCTTCTAGTGATGACACATAGATAGGCAAAATCCTGTGAATCTCCTAAATCCCAAGTGTTTACCTAGCACAAGCAGATCTACTCTGAATTCTAAATTGGCTGAATAAATCCTATGAAAATTTATCAACATCATTCAGTTTTGATCTTGACCATTTCTCTTTCTTTATTGCTTTAATTTTGAGTTGGAAAAAAAGTCAGTTAATGATAATTACCATGAAAGGATCAGAGCCTGGTAGGGGAGGAGAAGGTTTCATAGTTGTGTCTCTTGTAAGAAGTATGGTTAGTGTAGGGAAGGCTTCTTGTAAGAGACAGTAATAAGGCAGAGATGGATTAAAGGAGAGAACCAAGCCATGGCATTATCAGGCAAAGAGCTTCCAGACAGTGAGAAGGGCTAACAAAAATCCCCTAATTAGAGGCACTTCTGACATTTTAGGAAATGGCAGGAAGCCAGTATGGCTGAAATAGAATAGGCAATAGAAGTAGTACCTCGATATGAGATATTAAACATGGAAGCATCAAGTAAAGATGCCAACAAATAGATTGGGCACATATATTTTAGAGGGAGCTTGGAATATGCTATAGTAAATCTGAGTGTCATTTGTGTATAGATGTACCACTCTAGGAATTGTTGTTGGGTACAGCTGAAAATGAATCAAATATGAATATATACCCATACATGTGATGTGTATAAATACAAAGAGTTGGTGCTTGCTTCTGTTCAGGTCCTGGTAGAAGCAGGCACCAGGAGGAGATTAGATATATGTATTAGTTACTTTTCTATTGCTATGAAAAAAATACCATGATCAAAGAAAATTAAAGAAGAAAGACTTTATTTTGGCTTTCAGGTCTTAGGGATGAGAGTTCATCAGGAGGTATGACAGCAAACACAGGTACGGTCGCATGATCAAGAACCTGAGATCACATTTTAACCACATGCAAGAAACAACAGAGGGAGTGAACTAGAAGGAATACAAGGCTATGAAATCTCAAAGCCCACCACCAGCAGCAGCAGCAACTTACTTCCTCCAGCAAGATTGTCCTCCTAAACCTTCCCAAACAATACCACCAACTGGAGAACAAGTGTTCAAATACCCAAAACCTATGAAGGACATTTATCATTCAAACCACCACAGATACATAAGGGATTTATTGAGGGAAACCCCTCAGAAGGATAAAAGAGGACAGTAACAGAGGCAGACAAAGGGGACTTCAGAGAGAGTCATTGAAAAGAAGAAAGGAAAAGAATATTGAGTAGGAAAAGTCATCAGCTACAGCTAGAACCAGGTGTCAGCCAGATGATGAGTCTCAATTGGGACAAAAGGTGTCCATTGCAATATCAGGCTCAACTCCAGATCCTATGTTGTGCTCTGAGTACCCCCAGAGAAATGTCATGATCACTCTGAAGGCTGAGAAAAGCAGTCTGAATAGTGTGTCCCATGGTCAATGAGTGCTCTGTGCCACTGAACACAATCCTGTAGTCTTGGAAAGACTATCATCAGAGAGATCTGTTGGCTCTGCTTAAAATAAAAACCAGTAAAGCTCTCTATTTGGCTTGAGATTTTTTTTTCTAATTGAATGCTTCATGGTGTGATGAGATTGAATATGACTGATTTCACATCATCACTTAGCAGTTCATTGGTAGGTCATTGGATGGATGGATGGATGGATGGATGGATGGTCCTTAGCTTTCAGATACTAGTCATAAAACATCACAGTAGCAAATCCAGTAAGGAGAAGCACAAGATCCCACCAGACCAGAATCTTGTTCTCAGGATCCTAGAGTTAGTTACTTTGCTGTCACTGCAGAGGTGTGACATTCCAAGTCTTTGAAGAACAAAATTACACATGCATTTTCATTTTATATTTGTGTCATAGAATCTGTGTATTTTTTGTGCTAGGCAGGCTCATTAATATAAGTTATCCCCATCTAACATGGGATTTTCACTTTTGGAAACCAGAAGCTAACATTGATTATCTAGAGCAGCCTGTATTAACCTGATTTGCTCAAGTTACCTTGTCCCCCATTTAAGATTTGCTCTTTAGGTAGCCCTGCCCAGACTTAATCTGGCTAGGTTTTGGGTTTGTTTTCATTTATTTATTTATTTGGAGGTTTTCCTTTTTCGTTTCTTCCATTTTGCTTTGATTGGTTGGTTTTATTCTTCTATATTTGCTGTTGGCAGTACTGAAGATTAAACCCAGTATCCCTGGCTGTATTCATGACCTGAGCACTCTATCACTGAGCCACAGCCCAGCCCTTACTTTTAGCTTTTTGAGGAAATTCCATACTAATTTCCATAGAGGCTTGCATCCTTGTAACATTTATTTGTTTTCTTGATGACAGCCATTCATACTAGGATAAAATGGCTCTCAGTGTAGTTTTGATGAGCATTTCCCTGATGGCTGAGGATGCCAAATATATTTTCATATATCTGCAGGTATTTGTACTTCTTTTGAGAACTGTCTTTTTGATTCATTTATCCATTTCATGAAGGATCTACTTTTGGTAGAAATATTCTATTAATAATAATAGTAATAATAATGATGATATAACGGGGGCCTGGAGAAGTAGCCCAGAAGTTAAGAGCACATACTACTCTTGCAGAAGACCTAAGTTTAGTTTCCAGAACCCATGATGGGCACTGAAAGCCACCTCTAACTCCCTGATGCCCTCTTCTGACTAGTCGGGGACCTGTGCTCATGTGCACATACCTTCATTTATATAATTAAGAAAATAAAATTAATCATTTTTTAAAAACAAAATAATAATATTAACATAAGCATCTGTTCCTCAAAAGTGTCTGGATCCCTGGACTCCCAAGGGGAGAGGAGTTCATGAACACACAGGAGCTGTCTCCTAGGAGTAAGTGACCCTGGTGAAGAATGGCAGAGTGTCTCCCTGCTAGAGTAGCTGTGCACCTGCTGCTGGAGAGATGCTCAGCCTGGCGAGTGCTCTCTTCTCTGCCCCACTCAGCTTCTCTGGGGACAGCCATCCGATCTCGAAGAGGAGACCATCAATCATTATCCACGGGTCAAAAATTCCAGCTAGGCTGGAGGAAACATTTTGATTAATGCCTGCATGGTTACCTGGGTGGTGTCAAGGGCTGGGACTTGTGATGAGAATGAGGTAAGGAATAGTTGTTTTTAATAACCTTGGTAATTTTCCCTCTTCTAGTTCTTATCATAAATTCTAAATTTATTCCACACTCGTGAAACCTACTCTAGATATGTTATTATGATCGAGGTCCTGTCTTCTAGGAACCACAGTGGAAGAAAGAACATTTGAGGCCCTGATAGATAGTACAATTTGGATTTATATAGTTTGATTTCTTTTTCCTTTGAGAATTCAAATAAAGCTGATTTCATCTGCCCTGAATAATGTAGAAAGCAAGGATCTCTAGCAGATTTCAATAGAATTCAAATGCTCAATAGACTCTTATCTAAACAGTTCCCAGATCATACAAGAAGATAAGCCAGGACTCTTGATAAAAATATTTACCAACCTAGAAGAATCACATGAGCCATGGAAGTTTCCTGTACTAAACTGAGTAGAGTAATGATTCTCCCAGGCAGCAGAGGCACAAACTCGTTAGCATATGAGTGTGGGCATCACAAGCATGAATCCTACCCTGCTTGTGCTAATGCATATACCAATGATTGATACAGGGCCAGAGAGCACAAGCACAAGGACCTGACTTTGATTCCCAGAAGACACAGAAAAGCTAGGCTTAGGAGCGTGCAATTATAACCTGAGCACTGGGTGGGACAAATAAATGGGAGGACCCCTGGGGCTTGCTAGATTGCCAGTCTAGCTGAATTATTGAGCTCTGGGTTCAGTGAAAGATCTTGTTTCAAAAATACGATAGAAAGATATCTGCCATTGACTTGTGGTTGATATTTAGCCTCCATGTGCATGAGCACAGATGTGCACTTACACACACACACACACACACACACACACACACACACACACACACACA
>CAJQZJ010001896.1:13491839-13527680 GCA_907164525.1 Lophiomys imhausi
AAGGAAGGAAGGAAGGAAGGAAGGAAGGAAGGAAGGAAGGAAGGAAGGAAGGAAGAGGTAGATAAGATTTTAGATTGATTGACTCTGAGCCCTGGTATTTACTCACTCTGGGGTGAAACTGGATAGGATACTTAACTATTAGAACCTAATTTTCTCCCATTCCTTTATAATGAAGATGAGGTGACTGTTTCTAAGGTTATTCGGTTTAATTGAGTTAATGTGAAGTTTATTATTCAGTTTCTAATAAGTACTAAGTGCCTGATAAATATGTTGTTGAACTGTTGTTACAGTTGCTGGGTTTTCTGTAAAAACTCTAGTCAAGAATCTTCTGAAATAGCTTTCCAAGTGCTCAGTAGTATCCAAGGCATTTCCAGTTTGGCCTGGGCTAGTATACCAGCTCACATGCAGGAGACATTTGGGTTTTGATGTCTGAAAACAAATGCCAGTTCCAACGTATGTTGCGTAGGTAGTTGGGGTTGGTGAGTTGCAAAGTCCTTGGCAAAGGTAACTGTATTATCTATAAGTAGAGCAGAGAGAGGACTGTCTGTCATCTCTGAGCCCACTGCAGTCTGGCTTCACTCTACCTCCAAAGAGGAGTCATGTGCTCCAGCCGAAGGGAGCTAGCTGCAGATGTGAGTGTAGAAAAGCAAGAGAGACACCTGGAAACTGCGGGACAAGTTCGCTGTCAGTGGACAAATGAGAAAGGAAGACGCATTCTCCCATTTCCATCGTGACATTACGTAAAGATAATGTAACACAGGATAAATAATGTACAGGATAAATAATTCAGGAGAAAACAAGCGACGTACAGCCTGAGTACCCTGAACAGCAGCCAAGACCTCTGTGGGAGCAGCTCTGTGCCGCCTCCTCCTCCTGACAGTCAGCATTACATCCGAACGTAAATCCATGATAAGAAGGCAAAAAACATCGTAATTCTAGGGCTGGAAGCTGAACTCGGGTTCCATCGCTTCCAGCACCTGTTCCTAAGCACTTCGCCTTTTGGCTCTAATTCTTTCACTGTACATCAAATTGCCCTCTCTCCTATCGTCCTCGCCATTCCTTCACCCACTGACGTCCCAGTATCTCCCAAGATAACTGAGTGCCATGTCCTTACTTCATTGAACACTAATATTCAGTTATTAGTGTCTGTTCCACATACCGCTAATGCTCAGCGATAGTTACTGAGCATGGGACACTTTCCTAAGTACATGCCCTATTTCATCATGTTTAATTCACACAAACACCCCGGGGAAGAAGATTCCATTATTTGTTCCCAAACAGGAGGAAACTGAGTTGAGAGAGGTTAAACGACTCTCCGAAGGCCATATGAATATTATGTGTTAGAGTAAGAATCAAAAGCTGCGCAGTCTGACCCTAGAGCTTGTTCCCTTGGCCTTTATAACACTATTTCATAAACTATGCAGCAGTTGGGGAAATTAAGCAAGGGGGCCAACTCGATTTGGCTCTTGTATACTAATAAGGCATCCAGCCTTGCTGAATAGTTATCAACAGACCAGAATTTCCCTGTCATCCACCTTCCACCAGTTCCTAGATGGGCCCCTGTAGGCAAGACCCTTACCTGCTGAGTCTCATTAGTCAAGAGTGACAGTGAAGAAGTTCATACCTCATGGATTACACACCTGCAAGAATTAAATAAGTGTAATTGTGTAAATGTGTCTGAGACATGCTAGGCACACAGTATAAGGACTGGGGAAGAGCTGACAGCTGATTAGGCTTTAGTAACCAGTTTCTATTTTCCTCATTGTACATGAGCATCAACTATACAGTTCACCGGGACAAGACTAAAGCCACAGATAAAGGAAAATAAAGGAAAAGGTCTGTTCTGACCAATAGTCAGTGATTGTACTTTAAGGGGCACCATTTCCGGGCTATTTAGTGGAGGGAAGCAGTGAAGACCAGGAACAGTTTTTCCCTTTGAAGTGATAGAGTCAAGCCTGCCCAGGATGGGTCTTGAAATCTTGTGATCAGGAGATCTGAAACAAATGTCACTGCACTTATTAGAATTGTCAGGATTATCAGAGATAAAGTCCCTCTGAGGCATTGGGCTACGGGCTTGACACCTGGAACCTTCTGGGTATCATATTCTCCCTAGATTTGGAGAAGGAGTGATACACAAGGTGACATTGGTCGTGTCAGTGTCTCTGGCTTAATTAACAATTTTGAGTTGGGGAAAATAGAATGTGGGTAATCTAACTTATGGTGGAGTCAAAATTATAAAGAGAGGAAGTAAAGACAGTTGATAGAGCATTTGCCTAGCATATATGAAGCCTTGCATTTCAGTCCCCCAGGCTGCATAAACTGAGCATGGTGGCTCACATCCGTAATCCCAGCATTAAGGAGGTGGTAGTGAGTGGGTCAGAAGTTCGTGATCATCATCAGGAACACAGTGAGTTCAGGGCCAGTCTGAGCTACAAATACACACACACACACACACACACACACACACACACACACACACATCATATATATGTATATATACATTGGTATATATTTGTTTAAGTATTTTGTATAAATTTGTATAAAATATATATGGAAAAGAAACAGTCATAGTATCAACTAAACTTCATAACCAAGACCACATATTGAGGAGGAAACAATTCCACCTCAACATTGCCAAAGAGCAGATATTTCAGCTGCTTTCAGATCATGCCCATCATGGAGATACTTTAACGATTAAATCAATCAATAAGCATTAATGGCAATATTCCCTAAATAATATATTTTATAACTGGTAAAATATGAAGTAATTTCTTATAGTACTTTATGCTCTGTGCTTTCATAAGAATATACTGAGTAAAGAAAGCTTAAGACATACACACAGGAATGACCATCTTATTATAGATAAGAAATTTTCTAATGAGCCAAGCTGTCTAGTGGAAGGTCCTTTCCAATAATTCTTTGATTAATCTCTTTTAGTTCTAAGACTGGTAGAGTAGCAGCAAGGCATGGGAGTATACCCCAACACCCTCTAATTTGACTAATAATTGCTTATTTCTTCGAATCTTCATGATTCTTTAAGTCTTTATCTCCCCCATCCACTCCCAATTACATTTTAAGCAGCAGAAGTTATAATGTCTTATATCTCCATTACAGTGGGCTAGCAGAGTGGCACTTTCATATCAAGTATTTCCTCTGTAAATAATTAATTGTCTTTATTTACCTGTGCATGAATGTATAGACTCCTCTCTCAAAAGTAGAAACTGATAAAAATTAAAATGGCAAATGACATTTTTCAGTGTTGTTATATGGTGGCCCATTTCATGGAAAGTTATGTGATCCCTCACTTATCTTAATTTACTTCTTAAATAAGTAATTATTTGTATACATTTCCCTTAACAGTAAAGGAGGGGTGGAAAGATGGCTCAGTGGACAAAACACTGGCCAGGCAGGCATGGGGACCAGAACCCATGTAAAACCCAGGCAGGCATGGCAACTGCCTATAAACCAGCACACAGAGGTCAGAGGCAGGGGAATCCCAAGGCATCTGACTAGCAAGCAAGATTAGCTGCAGTTGGTGAAGTCTAGCTGAAGCACAAAACCCTGTATCAAATAGAGTGAAGAACTTCAAGCCTCCACAGCCACTCACCTATGCTCACATGCAACACACACATACATACACACAAACACATACACACATGTATACTCTGTGTGTACTCACATGTTTAAAAACGCTAAAGAAAAAGTAGTTGATACTAAGGACTTGTCTAGGCACTGCGACAAGCCCCCTACCTGCTTTATTTAGCTCTATTCTTAAAATGGTGGTCTAGAGCCAGAGTGGTCCTATCTTCATATCCATTTTAAAGATGGAGATCATTGAATTGGTGGTAAGCCTTTCTCTTGGCAAATAAAACTCCTTGCTTCAACTGTAGACAGACTGCTGTCCAAAAAGGACAAAATTTGGAAGTAGGTAAGTCGACATCCTAGCTCTGCCAAGACAGGGTAGGTAAGTCCTACATAATTCCTGCTCTACAGTCAATGTCTGTCAGAGAAATGGGGCCAAACGGCTGAAGATTGATGCTGTAATGTATGGAGAAAATGGGAACTGTCCAGGCAGCCACTGGTATGTCATTTCTTAGTTTTGGAAGCTGCGGGCCCTGTACTTCCTATATAATCAGATATATTTATCCCTCTCAGGTCTCTGAGGTGGTTGAAGAATAGATAGCCAAAAGTCTCATAGTTCAATTTTGAGTTGTTTAGGAATGAAGAGGGTGTTCTTGATCTAAGAAGATGTTTTTAAAATTGTGATGCAAGTTAGTATGAAAGCTGAGTTAGATATACAACTTTAAACTCATGGAGATGGTTAGATAGCAGAATGTTAAAGTCAGGTGCCAAATACATAAAGACTGGACATTGGGAATGTATGCTAAGCCATATAACTCTCATAATTGTGGCCTAATTATTTCTGTTGTTTTGTATTGTATTTATAGTTATAAGAGAAAGAACCATTTGTTGGACTGAAAGGGAGAGCTGTTGGGGGGGGGGAAGAAACACCTAAAACAAAAAAAAAAAAAGGGTAGAGGATGGGGGGTTGAGAGGGAGGACGGTGGAAGGATAGGACTGGAGGGGGGAGTAGGGAGGAGGTTATGATTGAGATGTAACTTGAAGAAATAAAAAATAAATTATTAAAAAAGATAAAAAAATAAAGATGGAGAAACATGTTCAGAGAGACTACACAGCCCTCCTAAGATACAGATCTATGGAAATGATGAGTGAAAAATATACAGATCCATGGTATATTTGGTCATGTGGGTGACCTGTCTTCCTCAGAGACAAACTAAACCATGCATTCACCTATGGATGGAGCCCAGGGAGAAGAAATGGGCTGCCCATTTCTTGAAAACAAACTAAAGATGCAGTCAGGACAAAATGTATGTTAGTCCCAAGTGCCTTTATTTTCTCCCTGATGTCCACAACCCTCTTGGCAGTGATGGGGACTTAACTGTGATCCTGATTTTACTCTGGCCACAAGGACACAGTGTTAGCTTTGGTGAACACTGCTATGAGGGAAAACAGTCCTTCTGGGGCATCCTGAAGTTACCGAACATCCCCAGACGACTCCTGCTTATGGAGTACCAGTTGCTGGTCCTGTCCTAAAAGTCTCCAAGATCCCCACAGATGTCCTGAGGCATATTTGAGAGCCAAGCCTGCTCCCACATGTGCTGAACCAGATGCTACTCATTCGGGAGTACACATCTGGCTCTGTCAGTGTGTTTAGCAGTTGCTAAGTGGTAAAGAGAGCAGAATATGCTAGTCTCTCTCCTCCCAGGCTTAAAAAAAAAAAAAAAAAACAAAAAAAAACAGAAAGTGTTTGCGCTAGCATTTAAACCTGCTCATCGTTTTGTCTGCCTCTCTGTTAAAGTGGCCCTCCTGTCGATATTCTCCATCTCCTCAATGTAAACTCCAGAAGGACAGTGACCTTGTCGGCCATGTCACGATTGTACTCCTACTATGCAATACTTGAATCAATCAGGAGTTTGCTTAAAAGACAAGTTGTGTGGCATGTTCATGTATTGAGATGCCTTGTGGAGCTCATAAAGATATAATTTTGACTCCCATGTATTCATTTAAAATAAGTGCAGAAAAGAGACAAGGTGTGAGGGTGATCAAGAAAAAGAGCATAAGACTGTGGATAAATTTTCTGCAGCCAGAAAATACTGTCCTATTGTACTCAGCTTTAGTTTATAATTATTGCTGATATGAGGGATGCTGCTCAGATGTCTGGGTTTGAAGTGTGCTGTTCACACAGAAAAAAAAAATGGGAACTACAGGTGTGAAATTTGAATAGCAAATTAGCTCTGCTTTGTAGGGGAAGGGAGAATGAACCAGATTAATTACAGATTGCAAGCTAGAGGAAACTCATCCAAAAAAAAAAAAAAAACAGGCAAAAACAAAACACAAAACACAAAAAAACCATCTTCTCGAGCAAATTAGGAGGGGCCAAGTGTTTACATAGCCCACTAACACAGAGCAGGGCCTGCTGCTCTGGTGCTTACCCCAAAACCTATGTAGTCATCTTGTTGTAATGGGCATGTTCCATGGGGTGGTGGTGGGGAGGGGAGGACAACTTCAATCTGTTGAGGAGTAGAGGGGGGTGCATATGTAGTCTGACCTGGCAGAGAATTGTGCAAGGAATTCTTTCAGACAGCTTGACAAGTCCCTGGGAAAAGTAGCCTTGTTCAAATTCTCATGCAAACTCTAAGTCACTCCAGTCAATTGGGTTCTTTTTTTTTCTTTTTTTTTTCCTTTATTTTTTATTTCTTCAAGTTACATCTCAATCGCAGTCCCCTCCCTATTCCCCATCCAGTCCCACCCTCCCACCCTCAACCCCCCATCCCCTTCCCTTTTTTTTTTGTTTTAAGTTTAAGGTATATCTTATTTCCCCCTACAGTTTCTCCTTTCAGTCCAACAAATGGCTCTTTCTCTTATAATAACAAATACAATACAGTACAACAGAGGTAATTAGGCCACAGTTATGAGGGTTATATGGCTTAACGTACATTCCCAATGACCAGTCCATATGTATTTGGTACCTGACTTTAACATTCTACTATCTAAACATCTCCATGAGTTTAAAGTTCTATATCTGACTCAACATTCATACTAATTGCAACACAATTTTAAAAGTATCTTCTTAGATGTATAACACTCTCTTGACTCCTAAACAACTCAAAATTTAATTATGAGACTTTATCTATCTGTTCTTCAATCACCTCAGAGACCTGAGAGGGATAAATATATCTGATTTTATAGGAAGTACAGCGTCTGCAGCTTCCCAAACTAAGAAATGACATACCAGTGGCTTCCTGGACAGTTCCCATTTTCTCTCCATACATTAGAGCATCGCTCTTCAGTCGTTTGGCCCCACTTCTCTGACAGACATTGATTGTAGCGTAGGGGTTATGAAGGACTTACCTACCCTGTCTTGGCAGAGCTAGGCTGTCGACTTACCTGCTTCCAGGTTTTGTCCTTTTAGGACAGCATTCTGTCTACAGTTGGAGCAAGGGGCTTTTCCTACCAAGAGATAGGCTTGCGACTAATTCAATCATCTCCCACTGGAGATTCTTCGATGCTCATCTTCTACTTGGAGGAGAATAGGGGGTGCTGTCAGGAGTTGATATGTCTTGATATAAAAAAATCTAAAGTTACGAAAACATCTTTGAATGCCATATTCTGCAGATCTCTTGAGGTTTTTGAAGAGGCCCTATCTGTCTCTTATATTAGGGTAAGCAGATGTTGCTTGTCTCTTAGCAGGTTTATTTCTGATTAGCTTAGCAAGTAACTATAATAGGCTGTCATAGTACCTAACAGAATGACAGGCTTGCATAACCATTAGTTTGCATTTCTTAATTATCCTAAACAGTTCATGACAGTTAGTAGTAAAAGGCCGAAACATCACATTTCATTTTTTTTTCTTTACCTCCTAACCCTTCCATCCCATTTCTCTGGGGTGGGGTGTCCTTATATAACAGTCCCTCATCTCAGTTGAGAGGTCGTATGAGGGCCAAGAGCCTCTTCATTCATTGGGGGTCTACGAAGCAGTACCATCAGTGAAAAGTGTCTCGTTGCCCGGGAGAGAGAACTACTAAACAAACAAATCAATAAGCATACAATAGATAGAAAAGACTAAAAATATTAAAAATATAATATATAAAAAATAAAAATTAAAAATAAGAAGTCTATGTCCAAGTTCCCTTTGGTGTGTTAGTTGTAGTATTGATACCTTCTACTATATAGCTAAAATCCTACTATAAGTGAATTGATGCCATATGTGTCCTTCTGAGTCTGGGTTAGTTCACTCAGGATGAGCTTTTCTAGTTCCATCCATTTGGCTGCAAATTGCATAATTTCATTGTTTCTGATAGCTGAATAATATTCCATTGTGTAGATGTACCACAGTTTTTTAACCCATTCTTCCGTTGAGGGACATCTGGGTTGTTTCAAATACCTGGGGGTAACTCTAACCAAGCAAGTAAAGGACCTGTACAACAAGAACTTCAAGCCCTTGAAGAAAGAAATGGAAGAGGCCTTTAGAAGATGGAAAGATCTCCCATGCTCATGGATAAGTAGGATCAACATAATAAAAATGGCCATCCTACCAAAAAGCAATATATAGATTCAATGCAATTCCTATCAGAATACCAACACAATTTTTTATAGACTTGGAAAGAGCTAGTCTCAATTTCATATGGAACAACAAAAAAGCCCAGAATAGCTAAATCAATCCTGTACAATAAAAAAATATCTGGAGGTATTACCATCCCAGATTTCAAGCTGTACTACAGAGCAATAGTTGTAAAAACAGCATGGTATTGGTATAGAAACAGACCAGTAGATCAATGGAATCGATTTGAAGATCCAGAAATAGGCCCACACACTTATGGCCACCTAATTTTTGACAAAGAACCCAAAACGGCACAATGGAAGAAGGACAGCATCTTCAACAAATGGTGCTGGTCCAACTGTCCATTTGTAAAAGAATGAAGTTAGACCCATACTTATCACCTTGTACAAAACTTAAGTCCAAGTGGGTCAAAGACCTTAACATAAGGCCGGTTACACTAAATCTACTAGAAGATAAAGTGGGAGAAACCCTCGAACTAATTGGCACAGGCGACAACTTCCTGAACAGAACACTAACAGCTCAGGACTTGAGATCAACAATCAATAAATGGGACCTCATGAAACTGAAAAGCTTCTGTAAGGCAAAGGACACTGTCATTCAAACAAAATGCAACTCAAGACGACTCTGATATTCTATCTCACACCTGTCAGAATGGCTAAGATCAAAAACTCAAATGACAGAACATGCTGGTGAGGGTGTGGAGAAAGGGGTACCCTACTCCATTGCTGGTGGGAGTGCAGGCTAGTGCAAACACTATGGAGGTCAGTCTGGCGATATCTTAGAAAACTTGGAATAGCTCTTCCTCAGGACCCAGCCATACCACTTCTGGGTATACACCCAAATGCCTCTTCACGGAATCATAAGGAAGTTTCCTCATCTATGTTTATAGCAGCCTTATTTGTAATAGCTAGAAACTGGAAACAACCCAGATGTCAATTGGGTTCTTATTGATGCAGGAAGTAGAGATTTGAGAGCCACTTGCAAGAGCATTCCAGATTTGGATACTGGTGGGCTGTCAAAAGCAGAGTGAGCTCTGTTTGTGAATGAAGTTGTGATCAATGGTTTGCATCCTTTCTCGGTGCTGTTATTACGGGTATGCTTGGGATAGAACGATCAGAGGGGGGATGTGAAAAACAGTGACAATAAACTAGTTATCCAGAGTCCGTCGACACAGCTAAGTGGGTGAAGGGGGCCTGAGTTTCACCACTGGAACCCAAGCAAAAGTGAAAGGAGAGAACTGGCCCCACAATTAAGTTGTGCTCTGATGTCCCCATGGCATGCACACAAACACTCTTTCTCTCCCCCCTCTCTGTCTCTCTCCCCCCATTCTGTGTGTGTGCATGTATCTGCATGTACATTCACAGTGAACAATGATAATATTTTAATTAAAAGTATAAGGATGATACAATAATAACCTTTCTTCTTCAAAGATTTTATGGATTTCCTTTCCTGAATGAAGCTACAGGGTTTTATTCACCTGTAGTAATGATGTTTGATGTGTTTGAGATCTTTCTATTGAGGACTTTATTTCCTACTAAAAAACTGAGAAAATCCCATGTGAAAAGATCGGGAGTGTTTTCCCCCATTTTCATTTATTTTGATGGAAAATTTGATTTCAAAATGTATAAATCTGGTTTTGACCTTTCATTCTGGTTAATGGAATATTTTAGTCCAAATATGTTGGCAAAAGAATTCTGCACTTTGATTGTACAGTGCTTGGGTACTAGCATATGACATAGGCATGACATTTAATGCTTCACGCCTTGCATATTAATAGAGGTGGGGAGTTGGAGGGAGATGTCCTGAGGGCAAAGTGAGACTTCTCTTTCCTTCCAGCCTTCATCGACTTCCCAATTTCAGTTCCAAGGGAGTTATGAAGCCCAAACAGCTGTGGGCAGGCATCTCTCGCAGCAATAGTAGTAGTTCTGAGGAAGTTCAAGCAGTAGTTTCTACAGAATTCACATACTTAGAGCTCATATTTTGGGTTGTTTCAAGAAAAGTTTGACTATGAACTCTTTCCCCAAGAAAAGTTTGACTATGAACTCTTTCCCCTTAGTGTGTGTGTGTGTGTGTGTGTGTGTGTGTGTGTGTTGCCATAGCAACTAGGATCAGATTATTGTTTATATTTTAACAGAATTACATGAGTTGCCACACCTGTGAGTAAAGTATTTATAACCTTACCCTGCAAAAACTTAACAAAAAATAATAATTACATATTTATTTCCTGCTCCATCCTCAAATGAACATACTATTTCCTGGTTTTGTTTCTTGGGTTTGGGTTTTTTTTTTAATGGCAAAATTTGAGGTGATAATGGGTAGTCTCTTGGAAGTGTTGATGTAAGAGAAAATGTGGGCAGAGAGCAGCTGGAAGTCAATGACTCTGATGAAGTCAAGCTTATGGCTTGGCATTATCAATGGTCCTTTGCACCCATATTGATCTCTCTTGATTGGGTGTGTGGACTTGCGCATATTGGGCACTTAGCACTTCAGGTTTGCATCAATGCTGCTGGAAGAACAAAACAATGCAGAGTGCTGAAGATGACACAACCCAGGACTAGACCTTTTGCCCTACCCTCTTTAAAGGGGCCTTCCCACCTCATTCCTTTGCAGATTATCAGTGCCCAGCTTCTTTGTTAAAACCATTGTGTTAGTACAGTTTGTCTGAAATCCTAGTTATATCCACTAAAAGAAAACTGTTCTCAAAGTGGCAGAGCCACCAATGCACCTGGCCTGTTTGTCCTCTAACCTACTGCCCTGTGCTAGCAGATTCCTCTCCCAAGGCTGCTATAACAGGGCCTAAATAGCCCACTGACAGAGTAAACACTGAGAATGGGACACCCTAAGGACTGGAGTGCCTGCTGTGTGCAGGGCTCAGACTCTATCTCTGAGGAGACAGACCTGCCTTCCTCGTTCTTTTCTCTATTTCAGCTCTTTGATGCATAATGGTTGCAAGGTGGTAACAGAGTGAGTTGTTTTAACAATAACAGACACACACACACACACACACACACACACACACACACCAGGATTAATCAAGTTATTTTCTTTGCAGAGAGGGATGATATACTATCAGAAAGGAATAAAACATTTGATTTCTCCAGGATAGGGAGAGCATTGTTGAGTCCTTAGGAGAATTAAATGATCTTCTTTCTGTACTTCTGTTTCTCTCTCTCTCTCTCTCTCTCTCTCTCTCTCTCTCTCTCTCTCACACACACACACACACACACGCACGCACAACTTAAACTCACATATTCAGATATAAAAATATGTAAAGACAAGCACACTGACTTGCTTCAATCAGAGGGGTTGGAATTCAGTACTGGATGCTGAGATGGGACTAGGAGCAATGCTTAGCCTCAGAACTGGGTTTCCAGTGTGCCCAGGAGGCTGTGGAACCTCAAGAAGAAGCACATCTGCCACACAGTACACACCAAATTATGTATTTGTGAATAATTGTAGAGAAGTATGTGCCTTGGTCTGCTCAATTTGAAGCATCATTAGAGTTGGACAATATGGTGTTTTGAATGAGAATGTTCCTCCATAGGCTCATAAATTAGAGTGTTTTGTTCCTGGGTGTCGGACTGTTTAGGAAGTGCATGACTCTTTAGGAGAAGGTTGGCCCTGGGGGTGGGGTTTGAGGGTTCAAAAACCTATTCCAGGCCAAACCTTGTTCACTTTCTGCCACATGCTTGAGGATCAGATATGAACTCTCAGCTACTGGTCCAGCACCATGCCTGCCTGCATGTGACCATGCTTCCCACCATGATGATTATGGATTCACCCTCTGAAACAGTAAGAATCTCCCAATTAAATGCTTTCTTTTACAAGTTGCTTTGGTCGTAGTATCTCTTCACAGCAATAGAGCAGTGTCTAAGACAGAGTGTAAGCATTTATTTGACCAACATAGAGGACAGAGACCAGAGATATATCTCTAAGTTTTCATGAACATCTAAGACAATGGGGAAAAAAGGATGCTCAGGTACTAACTACAGGTCAGAGACAGATTTGATTAATTCAAAATGTATTTGTACTTGCACCAAACTATGCAATATATAAATTTACACCAGTAGTGGCTAAAGTATGGGTACGCAGTCGCTCATTAGCTAGTGTATGTCTTAGGGGCCCTTCAAGCTGTTTTCAGTGCAGGTGATTTATTTGAGAAAGGAATCAAGAAAACCCTATCTACTGGGTGGCTCAGCAATGATTCAGAAAATAGGACATAGCTGATAAATTGTATTTTTAAAACCAGGTATGACTGTGAGTATTGGAAAGTAATCCTACCTGGGACTGCCATGGTCTCTAGCCCACAAATATGTTGTCTGGAGAGGCTTGCCTTTGGGCACCAATTTACAATTGGTATTATCCAAGGGTCATTAACTCTCTGGGTTCCCAAGGTCTCCAACTCAACACCAGTGAATGTAGACACATGAGACAGCCCTGGAGCCATTACCATTTGAGGTATACTCAGTAGTCGAGTCCAGAGAGGATCTGTGCACCGCTCTATCATCTGATGTGCTAGAGGGTGGTTCCAGTGATAACAAAACCATCTTTAATCACACCTGCAAATTTTTCTCATAAGTGCAACTTCTTAGCATCCTTAAGTGCATTTTTAAGTGGGCTTAGAGAGGGCCAGAAATGCCATTGTCTTTTTTAACTCTAGAAGCCAAGAGACAGTAGGTGATATGTCTAAATTTCCCCCTATGATTGGCATAGCCTGTATTAACCCAAGAGGTTCTGGTCTTCTGCCCAACATTGCTTAGGCCAATTTATAGAGGTTCTTACTGCCTCTTAGCTCTATGTATAGCTCAAAGATTCCTAGCAGAAATGTGCATAATATACCTTCCAAGTTGGCACATCTGTAAAACTGGCAGTGTCGCTGGGTGTTCAGCGTGACCGCTCCTGCTCCCTGTGTTCATCTCTTATTGCTTCTCACTGTGCTGTGGTGAGATAGTGCCTGATTCTGCCTGAGATAGTGGCTGATTCTGCCTGATTCTGTGGCCTTGCTGTGTTTCCTCTACTTGGAGCAGAGATCTACATTTTGCCCATATAAGGTATTTCTCTGCTAAAGAAGCTTACCAATTTTCCAAGCCGGTCAAATGCTGCTTTCTCCATAAGCTCTTCCTCATGCCACATCATAAAACCACCACTTTGCCTTCTCTTCCTCTACAGTTTGTTGACACCTTTACACCAAAGCTGACAAGGCAATTTTGTTCGTTGCCTTCCATGCCTCTATTCTACTATTACAGAATACTGTGCTAAGGTAATAAATGTTGATTCTTAGTTCTCTTCTCTGTGTCTCTCTGTCTGAGTATACTCCTCATTGAGTGTTTCTGTCTCTCTTTCTCTGTCTCTCTGTCTCTCTGTCTCTCTCTCTCTCTCTCTCTCTCTCTCTCTCTCTCTCTCCTTCTCTCTGGCAAAGTTTCACAATGTGGCCCAAGCTAGCCTCAAGCTCACTATGTAGTATAAGATAGCCTTGTACTCATGATGATCCTCCAGCCTCATCTTCCTTCATGCTGGGATTATGAATATGCTTGCTCCACAGCACCTAGTAGAACAGTTGATTTCTTAGGCACACCTTATGTCCATGAGGAAGCAGCTTAGAGTCTCTTCTCCATTGCTGTCATCCTTCTCTCTCAGGACTGGGCTAGCAGGAGACCTGATATCTGAAATTGCATTGTTTTTAGAGAGAGAGGTGGCATAGTGTGATATCTTAAGTGTCCCCTAACAATGTCTCAGTAAAAATGTGGTCTCCACAAAGGCACTACTGGTGGGGTGGGGTGGAATCTTTAGGAATTGGGGCATAGGGAGAGGTCTTCAGATTACTGTGGGGATGTTCTTTTGAAAGAGACACTGGGACCCTGACCCTGACTCAGGTTGTTTCACTTCCCACTGTAAGATGAGCAGTTTTCCCTGTTACATGTTCCCATCATGGTGGGCCACCAAAATAGTGGGGCTGCAACCTCTAAACCCAGTCCAAATCAACTCCTTTCCTTTACAGATGGATCATCTTTGGAATTGGTTGTAGTGCTGGGAAGCTGGCCAGCATGGAAAGCAAGCACAAATTAGCTTTCCAACATTCCACCTGGCAATTATGCACATCGTTGCTCTCATTTAATTGGCTGAAGCAATCCCCAACTATGGCCAGAATATCTTCTAGTTGTTTTAATGATTACTTTCCTAACTTCACCCTATAGATGTTTTAATAAATGCTCAGTCAATAAACAAGTGTGAGGTGGTTATATACATGTCTTGAATAGGACTGAGTTTTATACACTTTTTTTGAGCTTCTGCCTCTTACTTCCCAGAGTTCATTTACCATCAACACCATGTGGTACTCATCTATTCAGCATCAAGTGCTGGGCTTTGAGCTGTGTGTGTTCAAACATTAATCATCACAACAATGCTATAGATCATAAACTATCATTTAGCCCTGTTTTATTCCTCTTTCTAATTAAGATTCAGACACATTACTGCTCATTTGATGTATACAGTAGGAAACGGGGAGCATCAAATCCAAATCCTCATCTGTCTTCCCCTAAACCCTGTGTGTAACTCTCAATGTAGGGGGTCATGTGCTGTCCTCCCAAGACTTCCCTTCCTGGCCTTTTAATAGCCTGGGTAAGAATAGCCAGGAGTGTTTTCTAGAAGGGTCACTTAACTGTTCCTGGTCTACAGACAAAGATGAAAGCGACCCACTTTAGCACAAGGACTATAAAGAGCAGTTCCAAGCATGTATCGTTCAAAAGCTCCTCTAATACTCACTATTTTGCACGTTTTCTAGCTCTTGACATTGTGGTTTTCAAATGCAAAACCTGAGGTTTTGCTGTCAATTGTCCACTGAATATTTACAGAGGTCTAAAGTTTTGTCATTGGAATGATAAGCTGATGTCCTTCTTTGCCCCCACCACCCCAACTTCTAAAGCTTTGGAGATTATGCTTGCTTCGGGCCTATTGGAGAGCCAGAGTTGGGTTGGACAGTCTGATTATGTCCCTCCAAAGAAATGACCATTCTGCCCCCTAGAGGAGGGAATGCATGTCTCTGTCCTTGGTGCTAAAACATCAGTCACCAAAGATTTGCAGACCTTCCTCTCTACCCAAGGATCTTTAGGGAGGATGTTGGGCAGGTGTGTGCGGTCATCCCCTCCAGCCTTTATTCTGGTAGCAGAAGAACTTATTTTATGCAGTTTTTCATAGTTTTGTTCTTCCTTATACTCATTATTTTTCAAAGTTGAAAACACATGTTCTTTCTATATGCCTTATCATCTTTTCATATCCTCTCAGATCCAAATAAACATTAGAAATAAACATGCTAAAGGAGGTGTTGGAGAGAGTTCAGTGGTTAATAACACTGGCTTCTCTTTCAGAGGATCCGGATTCAAATCCCAACACCCACTGAAAGGCTCCCAACCATTTGTAACTCCAGTCCTAGGGGAAGTGATGGCTTCCATAAGCCGTGAATGCACTGGCCAACAGATGTACATTCAGAGAAAATACCCACATACAGAAACAAAAATTAGTGTATATTATTGTGTAATATACATCGTATATTAATATATACATTAAATGGAGTAGAATAAAAATACAAATCAGTTTGATCCTGTCTGGAGCAGAGCTCTCTTGTGTACATGCTGAACAACATTGGAAACCTTACCTAGGTTTTCTGAACTTTAGTTTTCTCTTCATTAAAATGGAAAAACCACAATGCAGAACTCAGAGAGTCACATGGGAATTAAATGGAACAACACTTGTAAAAAGTTCAGCACAGATCTTGGCTCTTGTGACCCTATGATACCTGGATTTGTTGTTGTCGTCCAGGTGTTAGCTGTTCATTTTATTTTTTAACCTAACATGGGACAGATTCTGATACAGCACTTATGAGAAGTTTAATTATTATAGTTAATATTTTGAGGGGGAAAATCACTGAAATGCTAAGTGTATACTTTTCATCCTTTCTCTCATTATTGAATAAGGTATGCAGAACACATAAGGTATGAGACCATATGATCTCAGCATTTTCTCCCTAGAGAGATGCCAATTTCATGTTTGCTCTCATTCATTAAAGAGGGCTGGTTTTTAAAAAATAGACTAGCAGAAGTCTGCACCTCCTGCAAAGCTGCAGCTGCTCTTCACTGTGAGCCTTGGCACTTTTTAAAAGGATTCAGTTACAGCAAACTTTCTCTCCAGAAGTTAAAAAAGTTTTTTTCTGCCTTTTGCTGTCCCAAAAAAAGTAAATGAATATTGTGTAACTTGGTATGACTTTTCTCTCAACCTTAGCTGCTGGAAACATACAGTAAAACCCAGTTCCTGAGGGTAGTAATGAGTCCAACTTAGCCTGCTGGGCCTGCACCCCACCCACTCACTCCCAAGCTGATCTTTATCTGATATTCGTCACTGTCTGGTTTAATTTTCTTATCTTTCCATTCACACCGTAGCAAAAACTCATTTCTTTATATATATTTACAAATGGCCAGTCTGTTTTGCACCAAATTTTGCTGGCTGCTATAAAAATTCTAATATAGATGGAGTACATATTCTAGATACATAAACAGACCTTAACATTAATTAACTTTACTCCGTAGAACAAGTTATGTTGGAAGAATTATTATAGGAAAATAAGCAGTGAATCTTTATATTGCTGTGGCTGAAATCAAGCAGGACTAGAAAATCAGGTGAACATGCTTCTCTTGGCCTCTCTCAAGTCAAACACAGCCGGTGGGAGGACCAGGAGAGGAGGAGGAGGGTGGAGAGATAAAGTGCTGAGAGAGGCCCTTCCTTCCTTTCTCTCATTAAACAGTGATTTGAACAAGTTGCATGAGTTTTCTTATTGGACTTTCTTTATTCTTTCATCTGTAAACAACAATGGGTATGAGGACTTAGATGGAATGAACTTGGTGCATCTTGAGGATCCAAGAAATGTGTGCCGTGCGCACACACAATATTAAGAACCACTATTGCCACTATTATTTCTGCTGGAATCCCTCCTTAACCATTGTGTGTAAAACTTGATGACAAGCAGAGGAGAGCACCTATCACCTTACTCATCAGTTATTTTCTCCATAAAATGGATGGTCCCGTCCTACACAGTGAGGATTCTACTCATTTACTGATTTTCTATTCTTCCTACTATAACATAAAATCTAGACAGAGATGGGTGGCAGGCATGTTTATTTGCTGTTTCCTTCTGTACTGTGAATAACTACTACAGTTTCATGGCATATTTGACGTGCCTAATAAATATCTAATGAATGAATGAGTAAATGAATGTCTAATTCTAGGTGACTGTTTACAATGATATTTGACGGGAAGTAGGGTTTATTAATATAAAAATGATCCTAGATCTGAGGGAGGGTATTACTGAATGATGCTTCACTTCCTTAACATGGGCAAGGTCCTGGGTTCAATCCCCAGCACACAAAAAAAAAGATAAGAAAAAGTTAAATGACTACTTAAACCCTTGATAATTTGTTATTGCCCATCATCACCATGAGTAAACATCTTTGTCACAACTGTAATTATATATGGTAAGTCTTGGAGATATTTAGATCTTCCTTTATTAAACTTTAATTAAAATATAATACATCACATCCCCCTTTCCTTTTCCTTCCTTCAATCCCTCAGTGTTTCCCTAACTTCTCCCTTGCTCTCTACTCTCTCTCAAATTAATGGCCTCTTTTTCTTGGTTACTTTTATTACATACATATAAGCTCATAAATATACAAACACAATTTACTGAGTCTGGTATATGTGTGTGTGTGTGTGTGTGTGTGTGAGAGAGAGAGAGAGAGAGAGAGAGAGAGAGAGAGAGAGAGAGATTTTGGGTAACCAGTTGTGTTGGATAACCAATAAAGGGATTCATACCTAGGAGAGACTAATTCTCTCTCTCAGCAGTCATTAGCTGCCGGCAGCTCTTTGTCTAGGAGTGGGACCCTGTGAGATTTCCCAATTCTGAGTTAGTGAGTCTGCTGATATTGTCATTGTTCAGGTCAGATTAAGGCAGTCATGTCCTTGAGGTATTGTGGGTGAAGCTTTTCCATCCTTTCTAGCAGACAGTCTCACAGCAGCTTTCCTGGTCCTCTGATTCTTATGATCATTCTTTCCCCTCTTCCAGCATCTTCCCTGAGTCTTAGATGCAGCAGTTTTGTTATATGTGTATCTACTGGGACTAGGCTGTCCACTGGATTCAGACCAGTTGTGGTTTTCTACAGTAGTCTGCATTTGCTGCAATGAGAGAAGTTTCTCTGGTGTGGATTGGGAGCCACATTTCTCTTTGTGTGTTAGAATTAGTATTTAGAATGCAGTTAGGAAGTATTCTGGTTTGGTAAAGTGGTGGTTGTAGGTTTTCCTCTAGACCTGTGATCTCACTACCCCCTGAGGAGTTGCCTAGGTTTCCAGTGCCAGATATGATTTCCCTCCTGCTGAGCAGGCCTCACGTCCAATTATATGGCTGTTGGTTACTACCAAGATGAGTGCCACTATTTCAGATCCTCTTAAAACAAAACAGTAAAAAACATTATGTAATGTAGCCAAGAGAAGTACTATTCCATATTACAAGTTGATGCCATGTTCTGTGTTATTAGAGAAAGTGGAACCCATGAGGATTTCAGAGAGCAACCCACGCATCTTGCAATACCCTCATTGAAGGGAAAGCCCACATCTTGTTTTGTCACCTAAGTCCTTCAGGCCTCTTGTAAGGCATTTTCTGCTCTTCCCAGAGGAAAATGACTCCTTCTACCTGGGTTACTATTATTCTCTTTACCTCTCCTTTCAGAGTTCATGCAGTATGTGTGGACTTTACTGAACACAGCGTTCTAGTGAGCATCTGGCCTTGAATCCCAGCTGGTTGCCAGTAGTCAAATTACTTATCTCTGTTAGCCCGTGTATTTGTCTGTCAGGTGGGACCATGGATGCTTTTGTGAAGATGCGCAATAAACCGCATAAGATGTCAAGAAACTAATAAATGCTCAGGAAATATTAGCAAGTATTACTTACCTCTAATTCGACACAGAGGATTTTTTTTGAGGCCTTGGGGTTTTTGGCTTGTCCACTAGCAAAACTGACAAAAGTATGTGTTTTGTCAGTGCTACTTTACATCTTACTGAGGCTCCTTCGCCCTCCTCTAACTCTCCTCAAAAGAAAACAGCAGAGGCCGGAGAGATGGTTTGGTGGGTAAAGGCACTGGTTGCCCTTCCAGAGACCTGAGTTCAATTCCTAGCACTGACATGGTAGCTCACAACCATCTGTGACTCGTGCCTGTGGTGTGCAAACATACACAGACAAAACACCAATGTGCATAAAATAAAAAATTTTTAAAGAAAACAATGAAGAAACACACCTCACAGTTATCCTTGTCTTCATGAGGTTTGATTTTTTTGGTGTTTGTTTTAAGCCTAAATTATAACATTTTCAGAATTTCGTTTCAGTGAATATGTAAATTCACTTGTCTGGCAGTGAATATTATGTAAATCAACATTTTTTTTCCTGTTTTATCTGAGTCAGTCCTGAGATGATATTTCTGTCTTGCAGAACTGGACTCACATTCCAGTATATCTATCCTTCAAGTGCTGTCTGTGACATGTAAGAGGCTTCAAAGGCTAATGACATCAGGAACTGGAATGATGACATGTCTCTGTCTCCATGACGGACTCTGTCCCCAAAGACTGGGCTCCCTAAACTCATCCTCTGAGATGCTGCAGGTGTGGGTAAGTTTAGGAGCCCCTGTTTCTGCAGAACAAGACTTAAGATGGTTCCCCTTACATAGAGGATGAGAATGGGCAGGTCCTTCAGATTTGGAAATCACAAACTGACAACAAAATCTTTGTCATCTGTTGTAAAATTTCATACTGATCAGCTTTGAGATCAGAGTGGCAGTTAAGTGTCTGATAACCCTGACAACCTTGTCTTGAACTCACAAGTCCCAGTGACTGGAAGCACACTCATGAATCAGTCCTGTAACCTTGAATAAATAGTATGCTTTGTGGGTTTTTTAAAGATTTGTTTGTTTTTATTTTATATGTATGTATGTATGTATGTATGTATGTATGTATTTTTGTATGTATGTATGTATGTGTGCTGTACGTATATATGTGTACCACAGGTGTTGCAGGTGCCCATAGAAGTCAAAAGATGGTGTTGAACCACCTGGAACTGGAGTTACAGATATTTGCTAGCTACTTAATTTGGGTGCTGAAAACTGAACCTGGATCCTCTGTAAGAGCAGTCACTCTGTATTCTTAACTACTGAGTTATCTTTCCAGCCCAGATTTTGTTTATGGGTTTCTTTCGGTGGTTTTGCTGTTTTGGTTTTTGTTTGTTCATTTGTTTGAGGATTCAGGGTCTATCTCATTCTGATCTTGAACTCTTTATTTAGTCAAGGATGACCCTGAACTTCTGATCTTCTTGCCTCTGTCTCCTGAGTTCTGAGAGTGTAGTTATGCGCTACTACACCTATTTCAGGTGATGCTGGGGAATCAGGATAGGGCTTTGTGCACACTAGGAAGTGCCCTACTAAATGAGCTCTGTCCTTAGCACCTAAACATCACACTTGAAAATAAACACACTAAACTGGGGATGCAAAGCTTTGGGTTTAATCCTTAGTTCATGGACAAAAAGAAAGAAGAGAAGGCAGAGGGAGAGAAAGAGACTGAATCTTTTTTTTTTTTAAAGAAATTCTTGTTCCTAAGCAGTGACACTCAAGAATATTCTACTTGATAGCAATGCCAACCAGGAAATCTGAAGTGTCAGACAGAAATGTACGTTACTAAAGTCGGTCCTTTGTACTTGGATTAGGTAAAGTACTTGGGAACCTGTGATTTGTTGGGGGCATGATATTTTATTTTCTCCTGTATCATATAAGTAAGAGCAAGATTGAACTCTAGTGGTGAAAAGGACAAACTACAAGCTATTTCAAAATCCTATAGATGAAATAATTGGCATGGAATGCTGTACCTAAATAGGGAGGCTTGGAAGGCTGTGAGCCTGGAGACAGCAGACTCCCTCCTAAAAGAGGACTCTGTTCAAAGGAACCTAGGTTTCATCCCATATGGTGTGACTGTTATGCTGCGTTCTAGGGAAAATGCCAAGAGTTGGTATTTTTAGATCTCTCAAAAGTAACCACTGACTATATATGAATTTACAAGGATAGCATTCATGAAGTCATGGGCTGAAAATTTGTTTTATTAAGAATTCCTTAAGTCAACCTTGACAAGAACTATGTTCATAAGAAAAAAGAGCAGCCTGAGTTTCATTTATTCTGTTAGCATGTATCTAATACATCCCCTCTCTACATGAGACATAACAGGGGTTAGAAAGAAATATTAAGCAAGGGTTCTGCTTTCTCAGATAAAAGGTATTTCCTATGGGTGCAAATACAGAGGTGTGGAGAATTGACATAGGCAGATTTTCTGTATTAAAATGTTTCCAAAGACTGCTATGAATAGAATGCACCCATGCCTTGAAAGTGGGCAGTAAAAACCTTATGCATTCGAACCCTGCACAGGCTTACATGCCTTACATGCATGGGCTTGCCCTAAACATTCTTGATTCACACAGGATTGACCTGTTTGGTCTTTACACATAATCATGCTCTGTCTGAGTGCCTTGCCCTTTGCTGGCATCTGAGAATATATGTAGCTTTTATTTGAGAAGAAATAGACCTATCCTTATAGATTCTATCTGGCCAGCAAGATGATTCAGTTAGGAGAGGCACTGGCTGCCAAGCCAGATGACCTCAGTTTGATCCCTGGAACCTGCATTACAGAAGGTGATAATCAACTCCTACAAGTTGTTCTCTGACCTGACCCCCCACACACACACACACATGCACACGCACACCTACATGCATATGCACACATGCACACACATACACTAAACAAGCAAACAAACAAATAAATAGAAAATATTTTTTAAAATAAATGTAAAAACAAAGCAAAACATCATTAGAGGTAGGGTACCTTGTGCTCCAGTTAATTAGCTAATTGGTTGTTTTCCTTTAAAATGCTAGTGGGCTGGCCAGCAACTGATTCATTGCTGAGGTTGTCACAGAGCAATATTTCTAACACATACAAAGCAAAAGTGGTATTAGGTATATATTGGTAAGTCAGTCTTTAAAATCATGTAATTTATATTTTAATGTAAAGAGGGGCCTGGGTATATGGAGACCAGGAGTCAACTTCAGGTGGCATTCTGCGGGGATCATTCAACTTTTTGGAGATGGAGTCTTTCTTTGGCCTTGAGCCTGCCAAATAACGTCCAATGCCAGGAATGCAAGCTCACCACCATGTGTGACTTTTGACTGTGAGTTCTGAGGATCCAGCACAAATTCTCATGTTTACATGGAAAGCACCTGGCCTACTGAGCCATCTCCCAAACCTTGGATGAAGAATTTTTTGAGAGTTCAAAGAATTCTCACAGGCTGTTTAGAACATTATCCAGAGCCCTGCACAAAGGAGGGCATTAGCATTGTTCATGTACGATCTTTCTCGTACCCTAGTTCTACGCTTTCCACACGGCACAACATTGAATGAAAACCAGGAAAGAAAGGCTAAGTTGATGGTCACAATAAAGAACCAAAAGGGAAAAAGACAAGCAGACCTGGGCTCAGAAACACTTTCAGGTGGCAAGAATGTAATGTTTCCAAGCCTGACTGCCTGCTGTAACAGCTAAACACGTGTTTACTTAAACCATAAGTAATTCCGACAGTAAACTTTTATAGTTAGCTTCCCAGTAATACCTCATATTCCATGTGTTCACATGACCACACATGTTTAATAACTGCCGTGTTGTACAGCATGTTTCAATGCATGAATTTCCAGCCCATAAGTGATATTCTTCACTCCTAAATTTAGATGCTTGCTTGTTTGCCTGGATGTATCCCAGCTTGTTCATTCATTCACCCACTGAGGGACATCTTAGTTGCTTGCAATGTGAGATGGCTTTAAATACATTATCTATAAACATTCACATGCTGGCTTTTGTACGCCATCGATTTTCTCATCAGTTAGATAAATACCTAGGAACAGATGTTAAGCCTGACTTAGTAAGTTGGGAAACTGTAGAACTTCCACAGTGACTATCCATTCTGTGTGCACTGCAGGCGGGAATGAGGCTTCTGGTTGCTCTACATCCCTGCCAGCTGTTGATGGGGTTGGAGTTTGGGATCATAGCCATTTGAACACAAGGTAAATATGCAGGGATACATCATTTTTTAATTTGTACTTTCCTACAGACCAATAGTGATTAACTGGTCATTTTCATGTGTTTCTTGGTGAGGTGTCTATTCAGATATTTGACGTGTGTGTGTGTGTGTGTGTGTGTGTGTGTGTGTGTGCACACATGTACATGCACAAATATGTGGTGTTGAGACTCAAACCCAGGGCCTACATATGGTACATAAGTGTTCTACACTGGCTTACAGTCCCTGGCTACATCATCATCGTCAAGAAAGATTCTATGCTTTTCATACCAGTGGTTGAAAAACAATCCTTTCTTCACTGAAAGCTTTTATAGCTTCTCCAGAGAACACCTGGCTATATTTGTGTCATTATTCATTTCACTGACTTCTGTACCCCATTCTTTTACCAACAGTTCTAGATCCCTCTTCCAATGCACTCTTCTGGCCTTTGTGGGCACTGCATGCACATGGAATACAGATACACATGCAGGTAGAACACCATACACATAAAAGAAAATTAAAAAAAAATTTTAGACAAGATTTATCTGTGTAGCCCTGGCTGTCCTGGAACGCCTTCTGCAGACCAGGCTGGTCTCAAACTGCAGATCCACCTGCCTCTGCTTCCTAAGTGCTGGGATTAAAAGCTTGTAACACCACTATCTAGCAATAAAGGATTTTTTAAAAGAAGTACGCTGAACCTGTAGATCAAATTGGGAAGCATTGCTCTGTAATAACATTGTTTCTTACAATCCAGGGGCACAGTGCATCCCTCCATTTATTTATATCTTCTTTCATTTCTTTCATCAATATTTTAACTTACAAATTTTCATATAAGTATTATAACTTGCAAAATCTTATACGTGTATTCGCAGGGATTTGTGTTTATGTATATAATAGTTAATAATTTCCATTTTAATTTCAGATTCCCATTGTTCATTGTTTGACTTTGTACTTCGACGCTTTTAACCTGCAATTTCAGTTGTTTCATTAGTCAATTTCGGTTGATTCTCACCTTTTCACATAAATAATAACATCATCTTCACATGGAAACAGTTTCATTTTCTTTTTCTTCTTTCTTCCTTTTCTTTTCTTTTTCTTTTTTCTTCAGTTGTTAGACAACACCTCACTTTGTTTCTAGGCTAGCCTTGGAGTTCTTCTTGAATCCTGTTACAGGTATCTACCTCTATGCCCAATTTCTTTCTTTTTGTATGCAGCTCCTTGTCGTTCCTCATCTTCACATGATCCCCACTCTCACAGTAGTTGACATCCAGGACCCCTAGGAACTTCTCACTGAAACGTCCTGCTCAGTTTGGATTCCAATAGGTCCTTCTCCACTCAAGAAAATCCCAGTGGTATCCCTCTGACTAAACATAATCATCCACATTTAGAGGTGACAGTTAGCCTCGCAACTGTGATACTCAGCTAGATTCCAGAAAAACTGTATATCTTCTGTGCTTCTTGGATTTTCTGTTTGACTTACAACAATGAGAATAGTGGTTCCCAGATTCTTTACAAGTCCACATGAAAACCAGAAATATGGGATAACTTTTAAACCAAACTCCCATCAGTTTTCCAGGGAATGAATGTCTCAACATTGAGGGTGTACCCCAAAAGGAGGCCCACCTTGGTTCTCCTCTCATCTGTGGATTTATATAACTTAAAGTAAATATCTGAAGGCTGACAAGAAGACTATTGAGCTCAGGCTTTGAAGCCATGTCAGTGGTAATCCACTGGGGAAGGGACAGTGTTAACTCTTTCCTTTCTGCCGTGAAGGTGCTGGCTCTGATGTTATGCATATGGCTGATGCCCTGGGTCTCCAGCACATGGCTTCTGTGACCATTTCCAGTTCTCTTCCAAAAGACTAAATGAAAGTATGTCTCCATGGTGTTCTAAGATTCTTTTTGTCTTACAAGCTAGTTAGCCCCAAGCAGTGCCTTGTCTTTCTTTTCAGATGGATTCTGGAGAGCAACCTCCACATATCCTCTGGCAATGACGAACAGCTAATATCGAAACTCTTCCAGATTTTCTCTGTGCTCAGTGATGTTTCCATAGAGCAGGCCTTCATCTTGAATCTTACCCTCCATTAGTTTGTCCTCCACACAAGTAATTTCCTTCACAGATTACAAGGTCATTGCCACAAAGGCAGGATCACGTAAGGTGGCCTCATATATAAAAGCAGTCTCCACAGAACATGTCACGTGTAGCTGAATGTGAGCATTAGCTTCGGGGGGACGGGCATTTGTTACTTACAAAAAGCCACAAGGATCACATCACAGAGCATTAAAACCCTGACTCCCTCTGCGCTATTTAAAATGGAGGAACAATCAGCCCCATCACTTACATTGCTCTCTAAGTTGTCTGGGAGGTTTATGATCATTCATTAGTTATTCTTCACAGCACACTTGTGATAAAAAGGATAGTGTGCATTCTGAGGGAGGAGGGGAGTCCTTGAACTAAGTACCATAGCTTTTCTGCCCCTTTGCACCCAGTCCTGCAAGGATCCCCAGGTGGGCATTGCTGTCATCTGACAGGAAAGCACGATTTGAAAGACAGGGAGGACTTTTTCTGTTCCAGCTTGTTCTTGGTAATAGGAATTTCCTTTGCAGAAATAAGTGTGGCCTCCTGGAATCAGGGGGTGCTTTGTGAAGACCTCCAAGTGTTATGCCTCTAGGCTAGAAAGCTGGTAATTCTTTCCAGGGCTGTGTTGCTGCTGTATCATTTACAGTTGTCCCCACTGCTGTAACCTCTCTGTGTGGGTGCAATTAAAAACATCTCCTCAAGGTGTGGATGAGTCAAGAAGTGGGGGGTTTTAGGCAATGGAGAACATTGCAGGCTATCAGGACCCTTCATCTAAAGCTCCATTTCTACTGCTTTGGAAAACTGCTCCAACCTTTTGTCTTACTTTTCATTGTAAAACACCATCCACATCTGTGAACAGGGGGCTTATTCTATATGGTGTCTGTGGTTAGCAAAAAATTATTTGTTGTGCTGAGTTCAAAAGTGGCCATTCCACAACTTTGTCGTCATACAGATCCCTTAGCAAGTGGGAGCGGGGGCAGTCTCAGTGATGAAATTTGTTACCATTTAGTGGGACACTTTACCTTAGCTAGGCTGCTATGTCCAGCCCCAGAGTAAGAGGAAGCTCTTAGCCCCCATGTGACTGATGAACTGAGGGGGCTGATATGTGGGGGCCCCCCATACTGGAGGAAAAGGATATATTGCAGAGGGGGTAAGAGTGGGAGGGTGGGACTGGGAGAGGAGGAGGGAGGAGGCTGTGATCAAGATGTACTTGAATTAATAAATACATGTTTTTTCAAAAGTGGTCATTCCAGAGAACCATGCTGCCTGTCTGTAAATGAGGTCTGAGTAGACCTAGAGAATAATGGATTCTTGGAAGAACGCCAGAGGAGGAACACATTTGAGGAGTTCTGGATTGAATCAAGGGTTTATATTATGACCAGCATTTGGAACTTTCCAGAATAGAAGGCTGTCCATCCCAGTTTCTGGTGTGTTCACATTCAAAGCCAAATCAACTCCTGTTGACTGTGTTTGAAATTTTATCTTAGCACTTCAACCAGTCCATACATTTTCCCTAAAGAAAATACATAGCCCTCAAGGAGGAGCGGTCTTGGCCTTCAGGCAGACTCTGCAGTCATTTATTCACAATGTCAAGTTTCTTCTTAGGTTTTCTATGCATTTCTAATGACGGGGTATGTCAAAAGAGAACACAGTTCTTGTGCCAAAGGGAATAAGAGTTCATTTATTCTTAGCCCAGTATGAGTGACCACAACCCTGGGACATGGATTCATGTTACCCTAAGAAATATGTTCCAAAGTGGAAGAAGTTGCAGGAAGTTTTATAGTCACAGACAAAAGTCAAAAGTCGGAGTGTTTACTCAATATTATGAAGACATCGTCTAAGTGGGTCCCTAGAGTCTGGAATTCTCATCTCTCTAGGTTTCAGATACGACAACATTCTTAGCTTCAGGGTTGGTAAAGATAGTGGTCTACTATCACAATACATTGCAAAAAAAAAAAAAATCTTACCTAATACAAGGATGTTAGGGGAACACAGAGGTTAGTAGCAAATGACTAGTAAGGGGGCTATGGCTAACCCAACATAATTTTGACTGCCTATATGCAACTTTCTTTCTCTACAAAGACAAAAACTTGTAGCCATTCAATCTTCAGCACAGATGTGGCTTCTTCAGAAAATCTCAGTTCATAGGCAGCACATTACTTTTCACTAAACCTCAGTTTTGTTGTCTTTTAAATGAAGCAATGATGGTACTTATGGGAATAAGATAATGAAGAAATGTATTTCCTGGTACATAGTGTTTAGTCAATATTTGATGATTTCATGTACCTTCAGCTTTCTTTTTTTGTCGTGTTCTGTAGTTTAGCTGTGACAGTATCTACTGCTTGTACCAGCATGGACAGGCCTAGTGAGTTCAGATGTTGAACAAGACCAAGAACTTGGAACTTTGGTCAGCTTTCCCACCTCTTTTTTTTTTAATCCCACACCTCTCTTTCGTGGAAAAGAAAAGAAATATTCTAATGAGTTACTTAAACTATAATATAAAATACTTCAAATAAAAATCCTCCCAGGCATATTTACATGTGGAAAGAGTGGATACTAAGAAGTTCTTGCATAGCCCTCTCTTTACCCACCCAGCACACAGTTAGAGCCACAGTTACCATAGGGAAAGGAGGAAGTGTCCCCAGGGTTCCCCAGTACACCAGGCAGGCATACACCGCACAATAAATCCTGCATCGTACAGCATTGCTAAATGTTGTTAATTTCTAGGACACAAGTTCGAAAGAAAATTTTTTTCTGAACTTCCACATACTGATTAATTTCTGTATTCTTGAAGTCAGTTTAAATCAAATAACATTCTTACTAAAAATGTTCCATATCAACATTATGCCGGATTAAAAAAATATTCTCAAGAAAAAATAGACTAAAGATAACATTAATCATGAACACAACACTGGACTCTATTTGACACTTCTGTGCTTGTTAATCTGTTCTTGCCTCTGTATATCTGACTTTATGGAAAGATTTCAGTATTGGAGGTAACTACATCAGCTTCATTTTAAAAAGCAGATGTTACAGAAACATGAATATCTCATGACTGAATTAACTGAGATAATGAAACAATTAGAACCCCTGGATGATGAACGGTGCTTTGTCGAGACTTTGAAAATATTCTTCTGATGACTGGAAAAGACAAGAATGCTTCAGAAGCTGTTCCTGATTGGACAGACATTCTTTCTCCAATATGGTTCACCACTGACTGACTTTGTGTGGCCTTGAATGCTTCAAATTGAAGACCATTTCTGTCATGGGTCTGCGGTACATAAAATATCTCAAAGCCATTTGCTCGAATAAGCCCAGGACTCTCAATATGGAGTCTGTAGTGGTTCCTCAAGTCTATTTCTGGAAGCTGCCATTGTGGCAACATAGGAGTTTTACATTAAAGCCAAGTGTTTTCCGAATCACTATACATATGTGGGTTAGAATATTGACATTATCTGTTCTAAATTACGAGCTAGTTTATTCAAGTCATTTATTCCTCCATGCAATTGAGATCCTTCCGTGCAATTGTACCAATCCCTCCCGCTTAGGGATATTGGGGGCCCCTTGTCCCAGACTCCTTTCTTAGTTTCCAGTTGTCAGTGTCATGGGATCTGATCTTAGCTGATGAGTGAATTCCCTCTTCCCAGACACTGACTGAAGCCAGAACAGTTGACAAGCCCACATGCCTTCTGAACAGACCAGACAGGAAAGGATGCAAGTAAGGGTGACAGAAGACTGGTCCAAGATACATTGGTCTTCTGGTCCTCTCCTCTACTCTCTTCACTCAAGTAGCCCAGAAGTTTGCTCCAGAATCCAGGTGTCTGTGTCTAGGTGCATGACTGAAGCATAGATCTATTTTTTTAATTTTTCACATTTAATCCTTTATTTCTTATGTGTACATGTGTACACATGTGTGCCACAGTGTACATGTAAAGGAAAATTCATAGGCAGTTGTTCTCTCCTTCTACCATATGGGTCCCGTGGATAGAAGGAAGGCTGTCAAGCTTGGTGGCAAGCACATTTACCCACCAAGTCATCTTGGGCCTCAAAGATCTATTCTTTAAGTTGCCTTCTTCTGACTGTGTCCACAGGGATGGTTAATTTTTTTTTTAAGACAAGGTCTTACTGTGTAGTTCAGTCTGGTCTCAAACCCACTATCTACCTTCTCACCCTCTTGAGTACTTGGATAGCATGGTTTGTCTTGCACAAGGAAATTATTAAAAAAACAAACAAACAAAATACCCACCAGGGTCTCACTATGTAATTATGACTGGCTTGGAATTCACTGTGTACACATCATTGGCTTTGAAACCACAGTGATCCTCCTGTGTCTGCCTCTTGAACCACAAGTGATTTTTGAAGGTATTTCTTCTGTATAGTCTTAAGTAGCCTCAGGTACAAGGACCAATTACTGGCTACAGATTCAGGTTGGCCGTCCATAATACCCAAATCCAAAATCTCAAAAGTTCGAAATCTGAAACGTGGCTTCAGTCAGTGTCTGAGAAGGGTGAATTCACTCATCAGCAGCATCTAGAACAATAAATTTTATATTATGCTAAATATTATTCAAAATACTGTATAAAGTGACCTTCAGGGTATATGTGTAACGTACATGTGAAACATAAATAAATTTTGTTTTTATACTTTGGTCTCATCTGGTGACATCTCATTAAATATATATAAATGTGGCAAAATCATCTGAATTCCAAAATACTTCTGTTCCCAAGCACACAGATAAGGGACATGCAGCCTATTTCACTTTGGTTGATCACAAGTGGTAAACTGTGGCAAGCATGTGGGAAAGACCGTGTGGCCATCTGCCCCATTCTCATCTATAGTGAAGAAGCATGTGCCATGGTGAGTCTGCAGACGTGCTGAGAAAACTCCCTTCTGCCCCTTACTGCATCCCCACACAGCCCCATGGATTTACCCCACTGTGTTGCATTAAAGACTGTGTTTTGCGATATCTCACGATGTGAAAGGATTAGTGAGTATTCCTCTTGGGTGGTGCTTCTTCACATTTCTCAAGCATCAGAATAACTTGGCAAACTTGACAAAACAGAGCTCTGCCCCTCTTACTCAGAGTTTCATAAGCAGAAATTCTGAGGTCTGGGAATTTGCATTTCCCATAAGCATCTAAGTGTTACTTCTTCTGGTGGTCCAGGCCACACAGTTGGAAAACCATGGCTACAGATGCTATAGAAACAGACAAAATAATAGAGGAAGATGGGTAGATAGGAGATAGGTGGATATCTCAGTCCTGTCATACTTTGTCTTTGACTTGTATCTGGAAACCAGATGAGGAAACCTTTTATTGTTGTTATTGCCCAGACTCTCCTTGAACTTATTAAGTAGTCAGGGATGCCCTTGGACTCCTGATCCTCCTGCCTCTACTTCCCAAGAGCTGGGATTACATGTATGTGTCCCCATACTTTGTTTATGCAGTGCTGAGGAGCAATCCCAGGGCTTTATCCATGCAAGGCAAACAAGTTACTGGCTGAGCTACATCTGCCACCTTCAAGGAAACTCTTACATGACCTCTTCATGCCACTAGTATTGAGATTCTGGTGCTTTTCCTCTTTGATTGCTGTACTCCTCAGGTCAATTTTTCCTCATCTCACATTTTGTGTGTCTATTTTCCATCCATATGGAAATAACATATGGGTCATCCTTACTCAGTCCAAAATCCATTTATATGTAAACCTTCCAAAAATCTCAGATGGCACGGGGTCCCCACTACTACAAGAGCTTTTTGGAACAGGGATCTTCAAGGTTAAAGAGGAAATTTCTAGGCAAGCCTAGCACCAGTTGATCATTTCTATGCTCAATGAACATGCACTTTTATTTAAGTATGTCCTATATGCGCGTGTGTGTGTTCCCATTTGGACACCAGAAGTTGACATCAGGTGTCTTCCTCTGTCATTCTCTACCTTGTGCTCCGAGACAGGGTCTCTCACTGAATCTGGAGCTCACTGATTCAGCCACATGGAGCTCTTGGGATCTTCCTTTCTCTATTGTCCCCCACCCCACCAAGCAATGGGATTACAGATGCTCCTGGCCATGTCTAGTTTTTTCATAGGTGTTAGGGATCTGAATTCAGGTCCTTGTGCTTGGGTGATAGGTATTTTACTCACTGGGGCATCTTCCCGGCCCCATGAGAATTTTTATCTTTTTATCATCTACATAATTTACAAAAGTTTAGGTTATGTCACATCAGTAACCTATATCTTTTCATTCTTGAGATTCAGTTGGAGCTGGGTGTGGCAGCCCATGCCTATAATTTCAGCGCATGTGAGAACAAGGCAGGGGGATTGTCACAAGTGTGAGGCCAGAGAGAGTCACATAGTGTCTTCTAGGCTAGCCTGAGATACAGAGGGAAACTCTGTCTCAAAAAACAAACAAACGAAAACATTCAACTGAATAAGTAAATATAGTCTCATTTCTTACCTTTATGCATTCCACAGTAGAAAACAAATCCTGCTGTCCTTAACCAATCATAGAAACCTTTGGAGAAGTGAAAGGGTTTTTGTGCCACAGATCTGATATCTGGAATGAAGATGATCTTTGACTTTATAGGCATTCAAAAAGACACATTTGAAACACTAAATTAACCCTGACCTATAGCCAAAATTGGCTGTTAAGACTCACATGTTTGGGAGTAAACAAACCCATTTATTTCTGAAGCCTTTCCATCTCCTCTCTCTTCAGGGCCATTAATTCCACGAGCTTTTCAAACTATGATTTTCCAGCAGCTGTGAAAGTGTAACAAATTAATTATAGATGTATGTTAAATTGCTTACATTACCATCCCTGGTTTAGGGATAGGCTTTTGTGAGTGGAATAACTGATCAAAGAGTCTTTCTATCTAACCCCCTGAGCCATTTTTGTTCTGTTTGTCATGCTGTTCATAGGTAAGGGATTAAAAAACAAGCCCTGACTTGCAGACCTGCCTGCAGGCTCCTAAGGAAGGAACATGGTGTGGAGGAAACATCCAGGTATAAATATAGATATATTCTTCTGCTACTGTGTTCATCTGAAATGCCGCTCAAGGCCTGTATGTTAAAGGCTTGGTCCTTACTAATGCGCTATTGGGAGATGGTGGACCCATTAAGGTGTGAGGCGTAGTAAAATGTGTTCTATCACTTGGGGATATATGCTCTTGGAAGGGTATTTCTACTCCCACAAGTATATACTGCCCACTATCCCCAGGTGAAATGCCAATGGTTCTGTCCCACTATATACCTAAATCCCCAAATCTGTAAGGCACAGTGAACCTTCTCTCTATAAGGTGACAACCTCGAGTGTTTGTTATATGGAAGGAAAGTTGACCAATTCACCTTCATTCCCTTGAATTTTACAAATTCAGAGTTTCAGACATCACATAAATACCAACACCTATTCCCGCATCAGGTAGCCCTTCCATCTTCAGTCCTCACCATTCCTGAAGTCTCAGGATCTGTAGGAGGCACTGCAGTTTCTCATGTGTACTTCAATGCTCCAGTTTTTTTTTTCTGTTGTGTTTCATGGTTACTGCTACTTTTTGGTCATAGCTCTAGGCCTCTGAGATGTGGTTTGATTTCTATCCATATTAGCTCTTTGTAGTTAGGCTAAGGCTGAATTTATAAGTAACATGTGGAGTATTAACATAGCCCCTGAGTGTAGGACCTCCTGCATCTCCACACAGTTGAGCCTCTACTAAGAAGCTGAATATACAAGTGAGCAATGGCCAAAACATATGTCAAAATTACACTTTGATCTCCAGTCTGCAGTAACCAGTACAAGGCATCCAAACCACAATTTCTGTAACAAATGTCTCAAAATAGTTGGAACGTCATCATCAAATAACAGAGACATGTTCTGTTGCCAGAACTAAATACCACAAGCCATGTAAACAGGAAATAAATGCATGTCCTACAGTTCTAAAGGCTTTGGAGATCAGCTATATGTTGCTGGTATCTGTGGGGGCCTTCCCTGCTACTTCATAACAAGTCAGAGAGCATCGTATGATGGGACAAAGTGAGTGTGCTAGCTCAGCTCTCCCTTTACTTATGAAGCCACTAATACCATAATTGGAGCCCCACTCCTAGGGTCATATTTGATCATCATTACCTCCCAGAGTCTTTATTTCTGAAGCATATGACTTTAGGGATTGTGTTCTAAAGGAGACAAGACCTAGACCATAGTAGACAGTTTTCTCTTTGTATATCCTCCTCACCCCCACCCCTGCCCCACCACCCCATCTCCATTTCCATCTGTGAACCATACAGAGAAAGCCAAAGTATCACATGCAATGCCTTCTAGTCAGTGCTCTATCAGATCCCTAGTACCAACATTCTCCAATAAACATACATCCGGGTCCTTCCTATATTCTGCATAGTTTCTGCATTCCCCAGTGACGATGGCTAGTTTCCTTATGTAGTACTCAATGATCTATTTTGTCTCACTTGGATGGTCTTTGTTCATGTTTCTCTTCTTTAAAAGACAGAGTTTCTAAGCAAAGAAGGATCCAGAAGGGGACTGAGGGTTGTTTATAAGAACATTTGGAACACAAAAGTTTCCTAAGCATCCCACGGAGGGTATCTTGAAGGTAGATACATGGATGCCTGTGCTCCACCCACCATGTACCCAGATGTTTAGCTCTATGGAAGCCTAGATGGGACAGCCTCCATAGATAAATTAATAACAGAAAGCTGTCATGGATAACTTACAAAGACAGCAAAGTCTCAGGTAAATATAAAATGAATGCACACTGTCTTATTCAATCTGTTCATTAACAAGAGGGACATTGGATATAAAAACCAGTTAAAAGAACAAGGAAAGGACAGACATTTCTAGGTGATGTTAGGATATCATTTCTGGGTTGGCTACAAAATGGGAAAATGTCTAGGACAGCCATGCTGTCACTCCCCCCCACCTCCTCCGACACACACCTTGTACATTGTTCTTGTAGGGCAGAAATGATCTGCCTCTCTGTAGAACAAAACCTGTAAGTTAACCTCTGCCCCTGTAGCATTGAAAAGTAGCTTAATGAATGAGAAAGCACCTGCAGGCTGCCATGAAAACAAACAAACAAACATCCAGTCATCCTCCTATTTCTAATTCTCAGAAACTTGCTGTGGCCAGAATACTCATTCAGATGGGAAAACCAAGATTCAGGGAGGTTCCATAGCTTCCTTTGAGTCATGTGGTTGCTAATGCTCACACAGATGTGAGAACTAGAGACTGTCCATGGGAGAAAGCATCTCATCATCCCTGGAGCACATCTTGTCTTCCTTCAGATCCAGAAGTTCCCTGCAGACAGTTCCTACCCACATATAAGCATGTGGACATGGGATGTTTCCTTAAAGGGATCACAGGATGTGTCTGAAAGGTGATGTCCTTGGAATGGTACCCAAGTATGTGCTCGATGAGGTCTGGGTGAGAATAGGACTTGCACCTGAGCCTCCTTATCCTGAAGTAGTACATTTCTGAGGTCAGCACCTTCACACAGCCTCTCAGATGTTTTCCAATCAAAAAGAGCTCCAGGTGCCCTCGGGAACAGCCTGATGGTCAACACCTGCTGGAGCTCTTCTTATCCCTGCTCACTCTCTGTTCTCTCAACTCTCCAGTGATCCCTTTCCTAGGAAGTTACTTGTGTCCAAATCCTTGAGAGCCATCTGGCCTTAGGAGGACTCAAACTAAGTCAGAGGAAGCTTGCTTTTAGAAATGACTTAACCCTCCACTGTGATGGGTGGAAGGCATCCCTTATTTATGATGGCTTGAATGAGACGCATGTGGTCAGATGGGAAACGGGTAGATGGTGAAGAGAATACATCTTGTTAGGAAAGATTCTTTTTAATAAATCTTTTGTCATCAAATTGTAAAGTCTTTCTTATTAGGATTTCGGAGCTAGGATTCGTTATAAGTCTGCCTTTGTGTGTGTGTCCAAATCCTTTAATCCTGCGTAAATATTCAGAATATTCATAATTCCAGATAGGAGACATTTAATTAACCTTTGATAAGTGCAAATTTCACTCAGAGTTTAAAAACAAATACATTAAAACTTAAGCTATGAAAGATAGTAGAAATCAAAATTTCAAAGGCAATATAAGGATCACAGGGTTTCAGGAGTAGACAGGAGTACTCTGAGAGTCATAAGAAAGTCAAAAGCAGAGGTGGAGGAAGCAAGTACAGAAATGAAACTGTTACGAGCTCAGAAAGAAAGCCTTCAGGGAACATCTTGGCACAGGTAAGCTTTAGTGAAGAAATGCAAAATAAGATCTAATGAGTTCCCCAAATGTCTCTTGTGAGAGTTATCCTCATATGGTAAGTAGAGTTCATTTCTGTGTAGGTGCTTCACACATGGCCATTATAATCATGTTCTTCTCACAACAGGCCTTAACTGTCCAACAATCAAATACAGAAACAAATTAGGAAATGCCTGCTCTGTGTGTGTGCATATGTGTGTGTG
>CAJQZJ010001896.1:13542782-13564603 GCA_907164525.1 Lophiomys imhausi
TGTGTGTGTGTGTGTGTGTGTGTGTGTGTGTGTGTGTGTGTGTGTGTTGATTTGAAGGAAAATGGCCCCCATAGGCTCATAAGGAGTGGCACTAATAGGAGATGTGGCCTTGTTAGAATAGGTGTGGCCTTGTTGGAGGAAGAGGTTCACTATCTTTCCTGCTGCCTGCAAATCCAAATGTAGAGCTCTCAGCTCCTTTTCCAGCACTATGTCTGCCTGTGTGTTGCCACGCTTCCCACCATGACGATAATGGACAAACCTCTGAACTGTAATCCAGCCCCAATTAAGTGTTTTCCTTTATGAGAGGTGCTGTGGTCATGGTGTTTCTTTTCATGATGTTAATAAAACACTAAGACAATGTGTTTAACCAATAAAATTGTTGATTATTTTTTCTCAGAAAAGTAAAAAAATGACTAATTCATGGGACAATCCAGAGTCTTGCCAATCAAGGTATATGTCCCTTTGTTCTATGTTCTTGAGAAATGCTAGCATTTTGGCTTTGAGGTGCTGACACATCTAAATATGAGAGCCCTGGAAAGATTGCTGAGACTCTGAATGTCAAACCAAAGAACTAAAACTCTGCTGTTAGTTTTAAAACACTCTTTTACCTCATTTCTCATCCAGATGTTCATAGATAAGAGAAAAGAGATCGTGCTCAAAAAGTACAGATTTCTGCAACATTCGGGGATAATGGGTGTTTGGGGGAATTGATGGTGTCAGGGCCTGGGAAAGAGAGAAAACAAAGGGGAACTTTGAGAGCTGAGATAGAGTGTGGTATTTGCCCTTTGGGGACAATGAAGAAAGTAACAAATATGCAGACACATTCTCAAAAAAATCAAGATGAAATGGGGACTATTTTTTCACTTTATCTCACTTACAGTCGACTGAGCAAGTTCCTCATGTTAAAAACTCACTTGTCCCTACATAATCAAGTTCAAGTCCCACACTGACCCCCTCAAAGTACCATCCATTACAGCCACAGGTAGTCCTGAAGCAGCATTTTCATAGCAATTGCCTTAACACTTTCATGCATCAGTGAGCCACTTAGGACTCACTGAACTCTTTTTATAAATTGTGATTATAATGTAGAGTAATTGCAACAAATAAAGATGAGAAGTTAACAAATGTAATGGTAAAGAGTAAATGATCTGAAAACACATTAGTGAAGCGCTCTGCACTCTCTGTTAAGCGACAGTTGGCTGAGATGAGCAGGTCCCCCTGTGCAGACCTCGAGAAGCACATGTGCTGTGAGGACTGTTTGTAGCATTGGCAACTTATGTTTCCAAACCACCTCGAGTACTTAGAACAGTGCACTTTTCTTATCCCTTTATTATCGTGCTATTTTTACTTCTGATGGTAGACTGTTTCCTGCTCCCCTCCCCAGTTGTACTTTGAAATATCCCTGAAGGTTCATGAAGGACAAACATTTTGTCCCCATCTGGATGCATTGTTTCAGAAGGTACTAGAACCTTTTCAGAGTTTCTGCTTGCTAGAGGAAGTGGTTCACTGTGAGTGAGTCTTGAGGTTTTATAGGCCAACCCCACTTCCTATCCACCCTCTTCCTGACTGTGGTTGCAATGTGACTTCCCACCTCTTTCTCTACGTCTTCCCTACCATGGTACTCTACTCCCTCAAACTGTAATCCAAAAATAAATCCATCATTCACTCTTTCACTAAGCTGCTTCTCATCAGATGTTTGCTCCAACAAGAAAAATAACCAATATGTCTGGAGATCACACTTGGAGAGATTTTATCCTGATGATTTACAGTCTTTTCTCTTTGCATATAAGAACATTAGATTCAGTCAATTAGCCAACGTCTCTAGGCCCCACAGCTGAGGCCACAGAACCAGCATCATCGCCTCTCCTCCACCATGACAATGGTGCTTCCCATGCCTGCAGTCCCTGGATGATAAGAAGTCTACCTGAGGGCTGGAGAGATGGCTCAGCGGTTAAAGGCTAGGCTCACAACCAAAGATATAAGAAGTCTTCCTGAATCAGTGGCTCTCAAACACCAGTGAGCACCGGCATATTGCCAAAGGCTGGGGGAAAACAGATTTCTGGGGCCCCACCTCATAATTTCTGACCTGATTTTTCTAAGAGCTGGAAGTTTAAATTTCTGTCAAGTTTCCAGACATCCTGATACTTTGAGAAGGACTGTCTCCCTCTGAGCATTCTCCATAGTCACCTTCCCAACTGTTTACATGAGAACACATCATATATTGGCCTTAGTGAAAAGGAGGTCCTCCATGTCTAATGAGTTCCTGCTTACTAGCTGGCCTGCTGATCCTTGCATATGGCTTTGGGGGAACATCCAAAGCATATTATTCATACTGTTAAGCACCATAAAAACTAAAAACAAGCAGTTAGGGTCTGGAAATCATACAGTTCCTTAAATAAGCAAGTACCATTTCCAGAGGCTGCGATTTGACACATTTGAAGCATCTTTGACAGGTTTAGGAGGAAGAATGTGCCATTCAGTTCCATTTTTCTGGTTCTTACAACCATCACTCCAGAAGAATCCCCAAGGGTCTCTGGTATGGTGTCTACCTCATGAGTTCTCCTTTCCTTTGAGTATGATGGCAATTTTAGGTTTCTCCAGGGACTTGTGTGAAAGGGAAAAGTGTAGGTAGGTCCACAGGCATGTCTAACCTGCAGTTCAGGAACTGTATATGGTCAAGGACAGCTAAGAACACAGCCTAGCACCAAGTCATAAACATTGTGATTTTTTTTTCCTTTTGTAGCTCAATTGCAGAGTTCTGAAATGCAAAGTTGGTACAACAATGTTGTACTGCTATGTCAACAGGTTGGGCATGCCTGGTAGGAGATGCCAAGGTGTTTGTATTTTCATTACTGAAATTCTTAGAAGAAAACACTAGTTCTAGCAGCCTTAATTGGCAAGGCTCAGCCACACATCACTGATATGTTAGTTAAAGAGACAAAATGTTGAAAGGAGAGTTATGCAGTGTGGTCATTGGAAAGAGAAGCCCCTGATGGGGTGGTGTTAAGCATTCTAAATGTTAATTGGTCCTATTTGTTGTCTGTTACTTAATTGACTCTGATTGGTTAAATAAATGCTGAGGCCTGGAGACTGGGCAAAGACAGAGGTAGGTGGGACTAAGGTTCATGGACTTTTTTGAGATAGAGAGCATCTTGGGAAGAGGAAGGTTGCTGGAGAAGAAGAGAGGAGTAAACAAGGAAGACACACCATGGGGTAGATTAAAGAAGATCCTTCCACGTGGCCTGGAATATTGGCTTATTGTGGAGAATAATAGTCCAAAGGAACGTATGTATATATGGGGTCATATTTGGGTAACAGAATTGTGAGCTAGCTTAGATGGGCTAGGATTGCACAACCGAGGCCTAGGTTTGTTAAGATCCACATGGTGTCTGTGTATATTCATTTATAATGGCGGGTTAAGGATTTATACCACTGAAACAATTAAAGATAATATAAATACTGATTAAATCACTTAATTAGCCATTTTTTTTCTACAAGCCCCAAAGGGGGTCTCTCTTAACATTGTCTGTCTTTGAGTACTAGCATGAATTTTGGTGTTAAAAAAGAAAGCATTAGAGTGGAGGGAAAAGAGGTATACAAAATTAAGCAGTCTTGGTCAAGGTACAGTCTGGTGAATTACTACCCTAGCTCTGGATCTGTGAGGTAGTCCTGAGGAACTTGTCACTGTCATTATTGCTTCTTTGGGAGCAACCTGATTCTTGTGAGGTGATTGTTTCTGTTCCAGGATATGCCTCGCCACCAGAGGTAATGAGACTTTTAATTCTAAGGGATGGGTTAGGAACTAGTGGTATATAGACCTCCTTCAAATTGTCCCTGTTTGGATGTGGCGTGTCCTGCAGGCTCACCCTGTCCTGTTGCTTGGTGGAACAGTCTAAGTTCTATGTCAAAGGGATATTTACTGATTAGTCCTATTGTTGTTGGAATTGAATGTGACTCAAGAAGAAAGGTTAAGAAGACAACTGCAGAACCAGAAGGCAAGATGGGGCTCCTCAGATCCATGATCCGGTTCCTTCCTTCATTTTAAACTGGTACTAAACTGTCTTGTGATGGAGGAATACAACTGCATCATCATTTACCATTTAATTTCAGTACAGAAACAAACAAGCAAATGCAGCAGGGCTATACACCACTGGTTTCCAACCCAATGCTTAGAATCAAAAGTCTCATGTAATAGTCATCACGACTTTAGCAGCGCAGACCCCACACCTGCCCTCTCTTCTACACTTCAGTTGCTATTCTGATGCTGATTTGGAAGAACCACCGGTTTCCGAGGCTAAACAGGAAAGACATCTATTGTTTGCAGATAAAATTTGAATAGATAGTTAACTTGTCTTCTTTCCTTTTTGTTTCAAAGATTTATTTCATTTTTAATTGTGTGTGGGGAGGGGTATTGCTGGCACCCTCAGAGGCCTGAACATGGTACACGATTCCTTGAATCTGAAGTTTCAGGTGGTTGTGAAGTACCTAATGTGGGTGCTGGGAACTGAACTTGGGTCTTCTGGAAGAGCAGTACATGTTCATAAAACACTGAACCATTTCCCCAGCTTCTTGTCCCATTTTCTTGAAACATAGTCTCACAGTAGCCCAGGCTGGCCTCAAACTCATTATGTAGCAAACTCTTGATCCTTCTGCCTCAGCCTCCCAAGTGCTATAATTATAGGTTAATTATAGCACAATGCCCAGCTTGAATGAGCGTTCTTTACTTTAACATAACTCCTCATGATTTCATTTATGCTTTTAACAATTCTGTCACTTTCCCAATAGTACTTTGTATTTTTTGACCAGCAATACTCCTATGCCTCATTCTTACAGGGACCCTGTTATGTCTTGAACTAGCACTGGAAGATTCTTTGGAATAGTATCCTATTTTCTTAGGGTTGCCCATGTGTGTAGAGGAGATAGAAGACAAGAAAGACCCAGGCTTACAAACAGTACATGTCCATCTCCCGTCATTCTCATGGAAAGTACAGAGGAATGAATGGAAAAGGAGGCTAACACAGTCTGGACCAGGGAGGCTTCAAGAGTTAACCTATAAACTGCTTCCTTCTGTGGGCGATAGAGAGTCATTGCAGGTCTTCAACAGGGACTCCATCTGATCTACATTTTAGAAAGGTTACTCTGACTGGCATAAGTTGGAAGGAAAAAGAGAGAGAAATGGAGAGAGAAGGGAAGAGAGGGGGGAAGATTTGTGTAGAAGATAATACATATCCACACAGGAGAGAGCTGACATATTTTTGAGATGAGATGATTCAAGCTCTGTAAAGCTAGCTATCTGCCGAAGGTCTGAGGAATTCATGTACAAATGATACATCCCAGGTCCTCTTAACCCTAAAATCACCATCTTGATCAACGTCAGTTATTTTGGGTATCAGTTGATTTTTCAGCTTCCTCTGATTCAGAAAGAAGATCGCCTAGATGTGATCCTAAGTCCCACCATCCATGTTCTAGTGCTGTGTCCCCAAAAAGAGCAATGAACCCCTGTGATCTGTATGTCTCTAAAGTTCATAAATGAAGCTATATTTCAGTTCCAGCTTCCTTTGCTGAGCGCCAATGCTGGCACAGGCAGCACTCAGAGAAGGGGAGTGACTACCATCATTTTATTCCCACTCTCCCTGCCTTCTAGAGTGAGGACATTTTTATAGGAGTGAGGCTATAAATCCTGGCACCTTCACAAGCACAGATTGTGTGGCAAAGTTGTTGTTTTGGGTCTGTTTGTTTTGTTTTCTCTGCTCCTTGTAGGCTTCTCTTCATTGCTCAGATCTCTAAAGGGGAAGCTGTCAGATTCCAGAGCTTGGGTCTCTTTTGCATGTACACCTTCATGTTCTGTAATCACATCTAATTTTACAACTTTAAGTGCTGCCTGTGTTCTCATAACTTTCACATCTCAGTCTCCAGTTTTCTGCGTTACCTCTCTGTGTATTCTGACTTCTGTTCTGTCACTCAGATATCTAATGGAGACATTTGACTTCTTCCCAAAGGTTCTCCTGTTGTGACCTACCTCCTTCCAGCTGAAAAAAAAAATATGTATTGTCTACTCACTCAGGCCCCACACAATGGGGTTACTTTCTTTGCATACCATATCTACTTCATAGCAAATTCTATATCCCTTCAGAATATATCCAGGGTCATTCCACTTGCCAGCTCCTCCCTGCTCCACCCTGGGAAGCCTCTTCTTTGATGCAGTCTTCCTAATTCATATCTTCTCAATCCATTCCCTTGTTTCTCTCTCATCCAGGTTCAAAATATGCTAAACAAAGTAATCGCTGTGACCCTTTAAAAAGTATATCAGGTCCAGCTGGGGAGATAACCCTGTCAGTAAAGGGCTACAATGTGAGCACAAGGACACCAACACCCAGTCAACAAACAATAACAACCAAAAGCCAAGCATGGTGACATGGATTTGTAATCTCAGCACTGAGTAAGTTCAGACAGGCAAATCCTCAAAGCTCATTGGCTAGGCAGCATAGCCTACTTGGCAAGTTTCAGCCCAGTGAGAGACTGTCTCAAAAGAAGCAAGGTGGATGGCATAGCACCTAAACCAAGGTGATCTTCTAGCCTCCATCTGCACACACACACACACACACACACACACACACACACACACCTATCTTCACACAGACATGCACCTACGTGTACATATGTACATAAGCATACACCACATACACATACCCTCACAGATAAAACTGTCAGACCATGCCCTTTGTTCTCAACCTGACTCCAAAGATGTCCCATGATGAAACCCACTGCTATCGTCTTGACCCAATCGCCTCCTGCTAACTCCTTCACTAACTGCTCCAGTCACCTGGCCTCTGTAGATCAAGGAACTTGTCAGCCATGGTCCTATGTCATAATTTTGACCTTGTGAGGCCTTCTGCCAGGAAGTTCCCTCCATCAGTCACGTCTTCTTCGGGGAAAGCATTTGTAGATGTCTCTGTCTCAAATTTGACCTACAACCACTGTGTCTTAGCCCACTTCTTTGTTTGCGCTTATCACGACCTTGCTCACTGAGTATACCCTACCTGCACATGTACACACTCATCATATTACTGGATCTCGCTCAGTCAGAAGGAAGCTGCATAGGGCTGGGGTTTTATATGCGTTGTTCGATTCTGTGTCTTCCCCTGGGATTCATCACAGTGCCTTTACACATGGTAGTCTTCCAATAATTAACCTGTTAAATGACTGAATCAGTCCAAATTCCCACTCTTGTTAAGTTCATTCTGGCTCTGCTGAGATTGGTCTCATTGTATAGCTATAGGAAAAAAGAGACATCTGCCGCCAGGTGGGGACTGGTTCTCATTCCTGTCCTGGGCACACACTCTGCACTATTGATTTTATACTAATTCCAAGCAGTTGGCCATCCAGTTTCTCTGCCAATTGCAGCTTGTCTACTCTACTTCCTGGGGTGTCTCCCTAGTCAAAAATAGCTTTGGATGGAGACTTTCCCAAACTTCTCCATCTTGCTCTCTTCACTGTCCAAATCCAATCTGATCGCAAGGATTAAAGTAATCCATAGAGGGAAGGGAGCCAAGACTATACACTTTTAACATGCGTGCTGCATTAAATCATTGGAGACGTTTCCATAATTCTGTCTGTGTGATTCCAGATTTCAAAATCTTTCCTGGTTATGGATTTCCAAATGGAGTCCACATTATTGCAACTGCTTTTGAATGTTGCCACATAAATAACATTTGTTTGTATCAAGGTGAATGGCTTCTTGGTATGTTCTCCGGAGAACCATTAAACTTAAGGTCAGTGTATACACCATTGTGCCTGGGGCAGTCCTACTTTGTTGTATTCTTCCAACTAATCACAGTCTCTGAGTTACTATTAAGTATCCAAACTCAGTGCTCAATGATTCCTTCATTCGGTTTCTCATGTAAAAACCATTCGTAAGAATTGACCTCTGTCCTGAGTCAAATATTTTTCTATACAGCACCTTAAATAACCATCTTCCTGTTAGGTCTCAAACCCAGGGCAAATGGCTAACTGAGGTGCCTATTCAACATATGAAAGCAGTAGCTGGCCAGCAGGTTTTCCACAACTATCTGTTTCAGGGTCATCCTGGCTGACATACCCCACCCCCATACCACCTATGTCTCCTACCCTAAATTCTCCAGCCCAGAGACTGTGCTGGGCCCTTTCCCCAGCTTCTCTACCCTATATAACCCAGCCATTTTGGCTACTCTGGTCTCTTGGTCTCTTTGCCTCTTGGTCACTGCTCTTGGTTCCTGCTCTCCTAGACTCTTTGTTATTGGCTCTCCCCTTTTCTCTCCCTTATCTCCCACATGACCCTGTTCAGTAGGTTGGTCATGTTCACTCTGGACCCTTCCAGATGCCTCTGCCTATGCTCTTCCTCTTAACGTACAATAAACCTTCTCCACTTATACCTATGAGCAGTCATGTCCTCATTTCATTTTTTCATTCACTTTCATTATCTATTATTTTATAGTAGATGGGTCTTTAAATCTTATTTTTAAGTTATGTGCATCAAAATTCACTTTGGAATACAGTTCTGAGTTCTACTGGATTTATCAGTTCATATACCATGACCACAACCAAGATTCTTGACCCTTAAACCCTTGGTAAACAGTCACTACCAATTTCTGCTCCACCAGAGGGGTCCTCTCCCATGATCCAATGTTTCTAATTCATTTCACTGTTTCTTTTTTGTCTAGGTGGAAAAGCATGCTAAACAAAGCAACAGCAACGAGGCTTTAAAACATGTCAGGTCACTCTGGGAAGAGTTTTGCCTTTTCGGAATGTCATTTAATAGGATCACGTGGCAAATGAATCGTTTCTTTCGTGTGGCATAATGTCTTCAAGATGTACTCACGTTGTTGCATGAATCAGTACTGTTCCTTGTTATTGCCCATTACGTGAATGCCCCCTGGTTATCAGCAGAGTTCTTTGCAGTTTTTGATGCGGATGAATAGAGCTCCCACAAACTTTCAAACAAGCTTCTGTAGGAATGTAACTTTGTTTGACCATTTGGGAAAGATTTTAATTCTCTCTTCCTATTTTGCTCCTATTATATACCATTCTCTATTAAAATTTAAAAATTTTTAAAATGCAAAAAAAAAAAGGAATGTAACTTTGTTTCTCCAGCATGGGTAGCTAGAACTAGAATTACTGTCTGTATTTTTCCCCCAGTGGTTTTACTTTATACGAAACTCTCATTTTCTTTAGCTAAGTGACTGTACTATTTCACTAACAAGGAGATGGGGGTTCTGAAAGCCTTGCCCTCTGGCCAGCAGTTGATGTTGTCAGCATTGTTGTTGGCTGCTTATGCTGGAAGGTTTATGTCAACTTGAAGTAAGCTAGAGTCATCTGAGAGGAGGGAGCCTCGATTGAGAAAACACCTCCATAAATCATGCTGTAGGCAGGCCTCTAGGGCCTTTTCTTAATTAGTGATGGAGGTGGGAGGGCCCGGCTCACTGTGTGTGGTGCCTCCCCTGGTTCTGGGTACTATAAAAAAGTGGCTGGCGGGTCATGAAGAACAAGCCTGGAGTCAGCACCCATTTGTGGCCTCTACTTATCAGCTCTCGCCCCCAGGTCCCTGCCTTGCTTCAGTTCTTTCCTTGACTTCCCTCGATGATGAATAGTTATGTAGAAGTGTAAGCCAAGTAAACTCTTCTTTTCCCAACTTGTTTTGGGTCATCGTGTTTCATCACAGAAACAGAAACCCTAACTAACACCGTGCAGTTTCCATGTTACTTGGGCTGTTCTAGTAGTTATGCCCATGATACCTCATTATGGTTTCAGTGTGCACTTCCCTGGTGACCAGCACTGACCATTTTCACATGTACCAGCCTTAGTCTTTAAACCTGCAATGTTCAGGTCTTTGGCTTGGTTTTTAATTGGATTATTGGGTTATTTCTTTCTTGCTGAATTGTTCAAGTTCCTTATGTATTCTAGATATAAGCCATTTATTATATGTACAGTTTGAACATATTTATTTCCATCTGTGGCTTGTCTTTTCACTCTCTTAATACTTCTCTCAGAACAGAAATTTATATTTTGTTAAAATCAAAAGAAATGCCTTCCTAATCATCCCAAAAAGTAATTGAGCACATCTGTGTGTATCTACTTCTGTACTCTTTTCTAATCCATAGATTTATATGTTGGAGAATTTGACTAGATTTTAAACGTTGCCATTAATATGTTTCCTTTATAACTTACAATTTTATAATGTATAAAATAAAATTTTCTTCATCCTATCCTCATCTGAGAAAATAAATCATTGTTTTAGTGGGGAGCTGAAATTCGTGTAATAATCATTTGACATGACTAGTCAGTAATAAAGTTGGTAACATAATAAACATTCATCAATACATGTCCTTAGATACGATCTACAGTGTGCCAAAATCCCCCACCCCAATCCTCACAACTACCTCAGAAACTAATCTACTCCCTCACCATGTGTCCTCTTGGTGACTAACACTGTAAATATCACAGGGTCTGAGCTGCCCAGTAGTGACAGGCCTTTTAGTGCCACTTAGCACAGAATGTTCCAGGCACGCCACTTTTTTTCAAATCTTCTATCCACAATTAGGAATGCTTCTTAAAAGATCACTGATGTGATGAGAACTCCCAAAATATTCCACCCCACTCACCTCCCCACCACCTTCTTCAAATTTAGAGCAACATTCTTTTTTTTTTTTTTACCTACTTCTCTTCTACTGCTTATTAATTAGATTTTTTTCCGATGTGTAGGTGAATTGTTTCTATAGGAAATGAAGGAGTCATGGTTGGCAATTAAATAAAAAATTTGGTGAGTTGTGAGCTCTGAATACCCAGAAATCATCACTGTATTTACATCCATGCCTAACTATGGAAATAAGTTAATTCTGATTCTTTTTTATTGTTTTTTTTATTTGTGAATTTCAAATCATGCTGTTCCCTCTCATCTCCCACCTCCCCTCAGACCCTCCCTCCACCCTTGAAACCTCTCCCAACACATACCAAAAAAATTTCATTGTGAAAGCTGTAGTGTGTACCACAATATATCTTTTTGTCCATACATTTTGCTTGCAAATGTTCATTATAATGACTTCTTGGTCTGGTACAAGGCCTCTGGCTCCTGCTGTTTTGTCAATACTGGAAATTCACTGGGTCTCCTCTCAACTATCCTATTGTTGTTTGGTGTCATGGAGATCCTGTAGTTTTGGATCAGTGACCTCTTCATGCACTCTAGCAGTTCATCTATGGTGTATATGTTGGGGTTGTTCTAGGCCTGCAACCCCCACATCCAGGGCCAGTTCTACTGTGCTACCCAGGTAAAGGGCAGGGCCTGATCTCCCAAGTGCTGCAGGATGTAAGGGGCTGGGACAGCTCTCCTGCTCTCATGACCCCCATCAAGGCCAGATCTCCTGCCTGCTACATTTGGTGAGGGCAATAGAGTGGAGGGGATATTTCCCTCACTAACACCACTGCAAAGCAGACAAAAGCCAGAGCAGACTTCCCCACACTCACTCTCTCGGGGCCAGCTCACCCACAACCCCCACATCCAGGGCCAGCTGTAGTGTGCTGCCCAGGCGAGGTGCAGGGCTTGCTCTCCCAAGTGTTGCAGCATGTGAGGAGCAGGGACAGCTCACCTGTTCTCATGACCCCATTGAGGCCAATTCTCCTGTCTGCTACTGGTGGTAAGGGCAAAAGGGAGGGGAAGGGATCTCTCCCTAGCCAAAACCACCACAAAGCAGACAAAAGATACTCACAGTGCTGATTCTTTAAATATGATACCATAGCAGTGGATATTAATCCTCTTTAAAATAACCTACAGGAAGCAAAAATGCAACTAGTTGCAACTGTTAGAAAGTTTGAAACACAGTGACTATAATTACAACAAGCCATAAAATTAGAGAACACTTCTCTATTTTCTAGCCACACATATGTTTCTCATTTATTTGAGAATCTACAATTAACAAAACTAACCCTGGATACTTCCTGCTTTAAAGAACAACTTGAAATTGGTGTTGGATTTTAAAGTTTTGTACTTCATATTTTGTCTAATAAATCAGATAATATACAAGTTTTTACACATTTAAAAAGTATTAGTATTGTGCGTGTGCATGTGTGATATGACAACCTTGTAGAATCGGTTTGTTCCTTCTACCTTTGTAACTGTGAGTTTTATTAAATTGTATTTATTAATATATAAACACCTATTACCTAAGAACTAACCCTAACCCTTTTGAAAGGATACCCATAACCTCTAGCACAGGTCCATGAGGGCAATTTGGTTTGCAGTCTGTCAGCAGGAACACCTTAATAAGCAATCATTCTGTGGCTACTTGGCTATAATGCCAGCCACCTCCTCATTTCAGCTTGGGCTTGAGGCCTCCTAAGTCAGCCTTGGCATTGCAGCCTTGCCTGGGCCTCCTCACTGGACAGAAGCTGCATTCCCATCTGCCTTCTCGGTCTCCTCAGCCTCCTCAGGATCAGGGCCTAGAGCTGCCATTGTCCACCACCTCACACAAGCAGCCAGCTTGCCTCAGCCTTTCAGCTTGGGTTTGGCTTCCTCAGTCATGTCCCTTGGCCGGGTTCTGTCTCTGTGGTCTCCTCACAGTCCCTTCTGAGGCCTCAGAGTGCTAGCATCTCACTCCTTGCTCATTTGCTTGACTTCAGGCCCACAGACCAGCATAACCTCAGGTGGCTCTGCTCCTCACCACTGGCCACAGCTCTCCTCAGTGTCCGGTTCAATTTTCTTGTGCTGGCTGAGGCAAGAGTCATTCTCTGTGCCTTTTTTTGTCTCTGCCTCCCCCCTTCTCAGCTGGTCTCAGTTTACATGCTGAGGCCTCCGTCTGCCCACCTCTTACTGCCTCAGGCCTCATGCTATATTAGTGTGGCCTCAGGGCTGGCAGATGGCACACATCACTTTGCACCTTTATCTCTCAAGGTGGGGCTCTATTGCAAGAGGCTCTCAGGCTCTGCCCTTGTCTATCGAGGTTTCTCCTGGTAACTCACAACTTAGGGGCTCTCTCATGGTCCTTGGCCATGCCCTTCCACAGGGTACTCTCTCGAAAACTCAGAGACACACCCCTCAGCAGGGTGCTGTGGGACCCCTGGCCCTCCAACTGGGCTTTGCCCACTTTGGCTCTGATCTCTAGCATCTCTCAAAATGAGGCAGCATTTAACAGCTGAAAACAATGACAAACCAAAAGCCCTTTTTCAGTTTCCTGGGCTTTCGTTCTAACAGATTGCCTTCTCATTGGTTGCCCGGGACCACGTGCTCTCTACCAGGTGCCAGGCTAATCTGTGTGCCCCCACATATTCACTAAAGAAGTCTAACTCCCATTAAAACCTTTACATCTGAGGATCAAACAACTTTGTTACTTATGACCATCACAGAGGTTTTATTTAAATCTTGAGCAATCTGAGAAGTAGTATATGACTTTGATTCCCCCTTAATATGAGTTAATTTTGCAGATGACCATGGAATGAAGGAAACATTATCTATTTTGTCAATTGTAACTGCCAGGTTTCCTCAGCAGGCATCTTTACCCAATGAGCCATCTCACTGGCCCAACCCATAGAGGTTATTAAAGATTGTTGTTATCTTATCAATATAGATTTGATTTTAAAGGAACAACTGTAAAATAAGAAGTATTCCTACCTTCATTTGATAAATAATTTTAATCAACTTCTCAGGGTATGTGTTACAAAAGGAATCAAATTATGCTGTAACTTGAATTAGAAACTTAAAATTGTTGATCATATAGCAGCATGGAAAACAAAATCCAAAATTAACGAAAACTCAGAGATTTTTTTCTATAAACTAAAAATACTCACAATCTAAAGTCTTTCTCTGTGATTGTCTGGGAGCACTGGGTTCATCTTTTGGGATTCTATATAGCTGCAGTGTTGAAAATTCCATCCAAGGTACTTCTGATATTTTGGGGCCATTTGTTTACTTCTTCTGCCCCAGATAATTCAGGGCTACTTGTTGATTTCCCTTAAAGATTCATTGATTATGTGTTCCTTATAATTACAATGATCATCTCAACACAAGTCAATGGGTGTGACTGGTTTATATCCTGTTTCTCAATTCAGCATGGTTCTAATAAGGGCCTTTGGGAATGTGATACTCTGATATAAAGTACAAATCTATGATGTACTCAGTCCACAGTAAATTCCCCATTTCCTTGTATCTCAGTACTTGGAAAATATTCTCATTTTCATGTAAATGTCAAAGCTTTGTGTGTGGAAACACACTTTCAGGAGTTATTAACAGTACAGTCATATTTAAGTAGGAAATATCTGTTGTTAAGAAAGAGTGTTCATAAGCATGCTGAAGTTTTCTCTGCATTTAGCCTTCAGAAAGTCTTTTCAACTTTGTTTTAGATCATTATTTGTACAAAATGAGGTGATACATACACACACGTATTTCTTTTAGCTAATAGCTTTTCTCATCTTTGTCAGCAATTCACTTTCAGGCTGCTGCCTTAGGGTCTTTCAAATTGCTTCTCACTCCTTCTTAATCTATAATCTGTTATTATAGACCATCATGAACAGAAGAAAATTTCAGAATATCACCCAATTGTGGCAAGACAAATAAACAAGTGGCTGTAAAATCTGCAATGATCCATATTCACTCTTATGAGCTCCAGAAAAATATTTAAGTTTAGTGGGTAAAAAATGTTTCAAAGGAAAGTATTTCTATATATCTTTTAAAAATTATTTCTTTTGTTTCTTCATATCTCCTGATTGTGGTATGATATGGAAAAGATATGAGAATTTTAAATTTCCTTCAGTGAGTTATATCTTAGTATCATATTTTTAATTGTAGGATTAATTGACAGAATACTTTATAACTTACTATCTAATTTCTAAGACACATATAACTATATGTAAATAAACATAAGAAATACAGGAAACATATACTCTTCAAGACCCCAGCTTTCTGAATTCATTTAAAATCAAATGTAAATATGTTTTCAGTCAATATCATAAAAACTTAAAATTTTAGAAATATGATTTAAAATGTGCATATCATTTTGCTATACATTCCTGTATAGGTAGCTACCAACTTGCAAGTGTATAATCTATGGCCACCAGCTTTACCAACCACCTCATTTCCGTCAAGAGGCAGATGAAAGAGAGACCTGTTCTAAGATAGGATGAACCAGGCAGGCAACCAGATAGGAGCCTTCCTGGCTCAGATTGACTATTTATTGTGGATGGGTGTGGATGGGCACATACCCACATGGCATACTTGTGAAACTCACAGGATAACTTTTAAAAGTCAGTTCTCTCCTTCTACATATGGAATTTGGGGTTTAAACTCGGGACCTTGGGGCTTTTATCTGCTAAGCCATTTTTTTCATGCCCACTATCAGACAGTTTTATAGTCAACGACCTGGTGTTTTTAATCCTACTGATACAAATTCGTCTTCTGTGAGCAGTGAGGTGGATCACATAAGTTGGTCAGTGGACTTGTAGAATTCACTATGTGGCTAGACTACACACTTGAGCACATAGAAATCCCTTAAGTGGAGGTGTCCTGGTCCCTGGTTTGGGAACTTACATCCTAGGTCTGTAACTTTCTAACTGATGTGAGAGTTGGTCAAGTTATTTCTGCATATTAAAACCATGCAAGACAGTAGTAACTACTCAGAGTTTCAGAGGTTAAATAAATTCCTGTTAAACAGGGATAAGAATCCCCAAGGTGTGGACCAGTGGTTCTCAACCTATGGGTCTCAACCACTTTGGAGTTGAATGACCATTTCATAGGGGTCATCTAAAACAATCAGAAAAAAAACATATATTAACATTACGATTTGCAAAAGTAGCAAAATTACAGTTATGAAGTAGCATCAAAAATAATTTTATGGTTGGGGGTCACCACAATATGAAGAACTATATTAAAGGGTTGCAGCATTGGGAAGGCTGAGAATCACTGGTATAGACTGTGAAGATCTAACCTGCAAGTCCAAGTGGCTACAATGAATGTAAACATTTCCAGTGTGTTTAGACTCTGACAATTCCTTAAAATAATTTTGGGTACAATAAAACCAAAAGACGGGTCACAGTTGCATCTGTTTGTTTGACAGTGATACTTTCAGAAGTCTCTGTTTCGTTATCAAAGCCTCTACTCCTATGGATGTTCTAGCCTAAAGTCCAACTATTTCTGCTCTTGGCTCAATAATACAAGCACTGGAGACTTACAAGGAACTTGTAACTTGACTGACACTGTGACCTGTGAAGGCCTACCTGGATCTGGCTGTCATCCAGCTCTGGTGCCTTCTGACCTACTCACTCTCTCTCCTCCCAGTTTGTCACTATGCATCTCTGAGGGGTTATTTCTTAGGTCAGTAAGTACTGCAAGGTCTTCCCAAGTATGGGTCTGCATATACGCTGCCCTACAAGCTCTCCTGAGTTCCCTAAACTGTCTCCTCATTTAAGACTCCTACCTACAGGAGATTCTCAGCCCTCTCTTTTGGCCCCTTCCTGCCACCCATTTCAGTTTGCATTTCATTATATTTTTGCTGCTTTAGGAAGGATACAGTGGGAAGAGGAGCTGTCTGACAGACATGTATATTCTTTCTGAAATCATCAGAACATAACACATAGTTTAGTACTCAATAATACACATAGTTTAGTACTCCATAACGCTTGATGAACTATATTGAAAATGTCATGCTGGTAAAGAGATGTTGAGATAGAATTTTTCTGAGCTGACCTAATGGATAAGTAATAATTTACATTAACATATTAATGACTTACTTGTACTTGCAGTTTAAGTTTCTAGGAATTTACTTATTCAAAAGGTTTTTTTTTATAAATATGCTTTAACATAAAAACAGCAATGATGCTCTTTAGTTCACCCTTGAGGAAATAATTATATCTAAAACATTGCTATCTGATTCTACAGAATCTACTTGGTCAATTTCATAACCTCTCTGGGCTCCTAGATTACTAACGCCACGTGTCTTATGTAGTAAGAAACAAGGTTCTTAACTTGTCCACAATCTATGAACTGTATGGCCAGATTAATTATCTTAAATCACAGAAAACATTATCTAATAATTGTCTTTTTCATTAAAACATTTCTTGACAATGTCTATCACTTTTATTTTATGTCTATTGATAAATTTTTTTTGAGAAGCTCGGGCTGGCCCAGACTCACTATGTAATCAAGTTTGGACTCAAATTTATAATCTTCCTGCATTTGTTTGTTTCTTTCTTTTTTCTTTCTTTTTTTATGATCAAGTATTTTTTAATAAATAAATTTATTTATTTGTTTCTTCAGGTTACATCTCCATCATATTGTCCTCTTTCCCCCCTTCCCAGCTCCACCCTCCCACCCTCTACCCCCATCCCTTCCATCCCACTCCACTGGAGTGGAGTGCCCCTACATAACAGTCCCTCGCCCCAGTTCAGAAGTCATATGAGGGCCAAGAGCCTCCTCATACACTGGGGGCCTACAAGGCAGTACCACCAGTGAAAAGTGTCTCATTGCCAGGGAGAGAAAACTAAAGAACAAACAAACAAACAAACAAAAAATAAAAAGTCTATGTCCATGTTACCTTTGGTGGTTGGTTGTAGTATAGATATCCTGTACTATATAGCTAAAATCCTTCTATAAGTGAATAGATGCCATGGGCATCCTTCTGAGTCTGGGTTAGCTCACTCAGGATGAGCTTCTCTAGTTCCATCCATTTGGCTGCAAATTGCATAATTTCATTCTTCCTGATAGCTGAGTAATATTCCATTGTGTAGATGTACCACAGTTTTTTAATCCATTCTTCAGTTGAGGGACATCTGGGTTGTTTCCAGTTTCTAGCTATTACAAATAAGGCTGCTATAAACATAGATGAGGAAACTTCCTTATGATTCTGTGAGCAGTCATTTGGATGTATACCCAGAAGTGATATGGCTGGGTCCTGAGGCAAAGCTATTCCAAGTTTTCTAAGATATTGCCAGACTGACCTCCAGAGTGGTTGCACAAGCCTGCACTCCCACCAGCAATGGAGGAAGGTTTCCCTTTCTCCCCCTCCTCACCAGCATGTGCTGTCATTTGAGCTTTTGATCTTAGCCATTCTGACAGGTGTGAGATGGAATCTCAGAGTAGTCTTGAGTTGCATTTCTCTGATGATTAAGGATGTTGAGCATTTCTTCAAGTGTCTCTCGGCCATTAGGGATTCCTCCTTTGTGAATTCTCTATTTAGCTCCATCCCCCATTTTTCGATTGTATTATTTGGTTTCTTGGCATTTAGTTTCTTGAGTTCTTTGTAGATTTTGGATATTAGCCCTCTGTCAGATGTGGAGTTGGTGAAGATTTTCTTCCAGTCTGTAGGCTGCCGTTTTGTTGGAATGACACTGTCTTTTGCCTTACAGAAGATTTTCAGTTTTTTTAGGTCCCATTTATTGATTGTTGGTCTCAGGTCCTGAGCGGTTGGTGTTCTGTTCAGGAAGTTGTCACCTGTGCCAATGAGTTCGAGGGTTTTTCCCACTTTTTCTTCTAGTAGATTTAGTGTGACCGGCCTTATGTTAAGGTCTTTGATCCACTTGGACTTAAGTTTTATACAAGGTGATAAGTATGGGTCTAATTTCATTCTTTTACAAGTGGACATCCAGTTGGACCAGCACCATTTGTTGAAGATGCTGTCCTTTTTTCACTGTGCAGTTTTGGCTTCTTTGTCAAAAATTGGGTGGCCATAGGTGTGTGAGTCCATTTCTGGGTCTTCAATTCGATTCCATTGATCTACTGGTCTCTTTCTATATCAGTACCATGCTGTTTTTACTATTATTGCTCTGTAGAACAGCTTGAAATCTGGGATGGTGATACCTCCAGATGTTTTTTTATTGTACAGGATTTAGCTATTCTGGGTTTTTTGTTGTTCCATATGAAATTGAGAATAGCTCTTTCCAGGTCTATAAAGAATTGTGTTGGTATTTTGATAGGAATTGCATTGAATCTATATATTGCTTTTGGTAGGATGGCCATTTTTATTATGTTGATCCTACCTATCCATGAGCATGGGAGATCTTTCCATATTCTAAAGGCCTCTTCCATTTCTTTCTTCAAGGGCTTGAAGTTCTTGTTGTATAAGTCCTTTACTTGCTTGGTTAGAGTTACCCCCAGGTATTTTATATTGTTTGTGGCTATTGTGAAGGGAGTTGTTTCCCTTATTTCTTTCTCAGCCCTTTTGTTTGTTGTATAAAGAAGGGCTTCTAATTTTTTTGAATTAATTTTGTATCCAGCCACCTTGCTGAAGGTGTTTATCAGCTGTAAGAGTTCTCTGGTGGAATTTTTGGGATCACTTATGTATACTATCATATCGTCTGAAAATAGGAATTATTTGACTTCTTTGTTTCCAATTTGTATCCCCTTGAGCACACCCAAACCTCCATACATGAACACACCCACCCCCACACATAGGCATGCATATCTGTCCCAACAGGTATGTACCGTACATACACACACACCACGTACCCCACACAGACATGAAAGCATGCATAATGATGTGAGAATAATGATTGAATCTCCCCCCACCCCCACCCTTTTCTTTACTTGAGATTTCAGAGCTGTCTGGGGCTGTTCAGTTTCATCCTTGTATGTGTTTCTGATTAATTTAGTGTGTGTTTTCTTTTATTTTGGAAGAGCTTCTTTCATTTACTCTCTATAATTAGTTACATTTATGATGAGACAGGGAGAAAAATGAAGTTTCAAGACTGGGTAGTTGGGACTGGAGAGATGGGTCAGCAGTTAACATGGTAGGTTATTCTTACAAAGACGTGAGCTCTCTTTCCAAAACCCATATCAGATAGCTCACCATCACCTATAACTCCAGCTCCAGCACCCCCTTCTGGGCACCACAGAGTAATAATAAATAAACAAATAATAATACATTTAATAATTTAGAATAATAAAAATAAATTTTAAGTAAAATGTTGGGATGGAGAGATAGCTCAGCTGCTAAAGGCTAAGTAAGACTCACAACCAAAACTCCAAAAAAAGTAAAATGTTCCCAAGAAGGTAATGCCCATCAGTGATTATATATTAGAAAGTTCTCATTATGGCTGGGGATGTACCAAATGGAAGCCAGCCTATCATACCAAAATAGTTATCACTGACACTGTGTCAATCAGAAAAAAGATTGGAGATGGTGGCATGAGGTCCTCTGAGATTAGTCATTCCAATAAATCAAGGACAGTGGTGACAATCATGACAACCAGCTTTGTTCAAAACTCCATATATTATCTGAAGGCTTGCAATTAATCTTCATGTGGACCTCTGCAAGAACAGCCAGTTCTCACTAGGAGCCACAGGCTTCGTGGGTTTTATGTTTTCCTGCATCTCCCCAACCTTACTTTAGCCTTCCTAAACAACACACTCACAAATAAAAGCCAAGGAAATTCCTTTAGCAGCTTAGCAGCCACTAGAAAACAACAAAACAGCTTTGGGTGCCTGGACAAAGCACTGCTTAACATGCATGAAAACTCCCTGGAGAAGCTTCATTGGTAAGGCTTGTCTTTACTTTGGTGATTCAAAGCTTACTCCATGGGAAGTGACCCACAAGTAGGGCATTTTTACAAACAAATTTAGCAGCCTTGATTTTGTTGTTGTTTGGTTTTTTTGACACAGGGCTTTTCTGTGTAATAGCTCTGGCTGTCCTGGACTCTCTTTGTAGACCAGGCTGGCCTCGAACTCATAGAGATCTACCTGCCTCTGTCTCCTGAGTGATGGGATTAAAGGTGCTCACCACCACCCACTCCCAGTCTTCATTTAACATTATACTTACTTGAGTTAGTGCCAGCTTCAGCATTTAAGCACTAACTCAAGTAAGTATAATGTTAAATGTATGTATGTATGTATGTATGTATGTATGTATATATATATATATTTCTAAAGGCTCAGAACTGATAGGATAGATGATAGATAGATGATTGATAGATGATAGATGGTAGATAGATAGAGATGATAGATAGGTAGGTAGGTAGATAGATAGATAGATAGATAGATAGATAGATAGATAGATAGATAGAATATAGATAAGGATATCTATCAGTTCTGTTAATTTTAAGAACTTTGATAAAGTCCTTCGACACAAAGAACCCCAGTAGTCAAAGTTGGGAGGCTTATTTTTTCAAACTATCTAATCATTAGCAATTCACTAAACTAACCAAACACAAACTTTAGTAATTCTTCTGAAGTGATTTTTGTATAAAGTAAGAGGACTTGAGCTTTTGTCCCCTGAACATGGATGTCCAGTTTTCCCAGGCCATGTATTAAAGAGGCTGTCTACCCTCCAGTGTGTGTGTTTGGCATCTCTGGAATCAGTTGCTGCAAGTGTGTAGGCTTCTTCGTGGATACCTATTCTGCCTTGGTCTGCATGACCATTTCAATACACATACCATGCTATTGATGTGCTGTGGCTCTGCAGTGTGCCGTGACCATTCGGCTCTGTAATACCTCCAGCTTTGTTCTTTTTGCTCAAGGTCACTTTGGCTAATCTGGATCTTTGTGTGCTTCCATGTGCATCGTAGGATTTAAGGCTGGCTTTTCTAGTTCTGTGAAAAATGCCTTTGATGTTTTCATGGTGGTTATATGGAATCTGTAATCACTTTGGCTATTATGGACAGATTAAAAAACATTAATTCTTCCAACCCATAGACCTGGAAGGTTTTTCCATTTGTGTGTGTGTGTGAGAGAGAGAGAGTCTTTTTTTTTTAAACCAGTTTGCTTGTTTGTTTGTTTTTAATTTCCATTACAGAAATCATTGGCTTCCTTGGTTAAATTTATTTCTAGCTTTTTAGGTTTTACAATAATTATGAGACTGCTTTCATATTTTTTT
>CAJQZJ010001896.1:13579603-13605520 GCA_907164525.1 Lophiomys imhausi
CGAGAGCACTCACCGTCGGGCTGGTGGAAGGCGGAAACCGGCGCCATCTTTAAGGCGCAGCACATCGCAGCTCTCTACAGTTCCTCCTTTTTTTTTTTTTTTTTTAAGTTGGTAGAAGTCCCTGGAAAGGCTACGTAATCCCCATATCTGGGGATCTCACGGTGGGCCTGAGCCTGTAGGAGGGCAGTGCTCAAACTCTTACCCGTCTCTGGGTCAGCCTCCCCATTCGGGACTGCCCTGTCTTAGGTGGCCGAGACTTACCCGTCAACTCCGTCACTGACTTGCCAGACCCTAATATCCGTGGAACGAATACCTCAGTGGGCAGGGACTATGCTCAGTGAAGATTTAAGGCTTCACGGCAGCGAGCCATGCCTGAGGGGACTGGCCCGCCTCAATGGCGACAAGGGCTTGTATAATCATGGCTGCATTACGCTTTTGTGTGGCTCTCATTTTGTAGATGCACCATAGGCAAACCAGACAGGCTAGTATCATCAGTATCGCCAAAGAGCCTACGCCCGCCCACTCCTTAAGATGATCCATAGCCATCTGAATCCAGGAAGTCAAGCCAGTAGCCAGGCTCAGATCCACCCGAGTGGAGTTGATGTGGACGATTGTCGCTCTCAGCTCTCTCATCAAATTTTCAAACTCAGCCAACCAATCCTGTAAGAGGAACTGTGACAATTGTCTAGACAGATTAGCAGCCTTTGTAAAATTTTGATACTGCACGGAAGTAACACACAAACCTTGCATTTTCCACTCACACCCCAATTGTGCTAGTTGCCAAAGAGAATCAGTCTGTTCTTGTATTAAATCTATGCGTTGATTAACTATCATAAGGCCTCCTTTGAGATGAGAATTCATAGAGGTCTGAGTATCCAATGCCTGTGCCACAGTGGCTGAGATGTTATTCAGGGCATTGGCAGTCTGTATAGAACTAGACAAGGCAATAGCTGAGGCAGTAGCTCCCACAGCAGCAATAGTGATAGCAGTAACAATAGCTGCAGTGATGCCAAAATCTCTTTTAAACCTAAATAGCATCATGGTATTAGGAGCCTCTACAGGAACTGGTACATATCGAGGCATTCTAGTCACCACAGCCACAGGAAAGGCTGTGGCATTCCAGCACAGGGCATAAAAACATGTGCCCGGAGTGCATACTAACTTTTCTTCACCCAAGGATGCACTCCCATTACTTACAATCCACAGAAAAGGAGGCCAGAGACATACTGGCGAAGCTGAAAAGGTCTTATGCGGTAAGAATGAAACAAAGATTTCCAAGTACCAGAGCCACTACCGCTAGAAAAATCCAATTTGGTAGCGGACCCTAGGGAAAAATTACCTCTTTGATAAATTCCTCCCCCTAGCATAATGACAGGTCCCAAGTCCATGCAACTTCCATTTACTCCACACAAAAGCCACAAATCAAAAGGATTGGTGGCAGTCTGCTGAGGATCCCTAGTAGATATATCAAGCATTCCTGTACAAGACTTATTCACTATATTACTAATCATGGGGCTAAAGGAAAAATAATCTTGTTGAACCCAAACTGCTCTGCGCTCCTGACATCCAGTCCAGGGAAAAGGTCCTTCCTCTCCTGTGGATCCTCTACAAAAAGGTGCCCAGCGTGGCTGTCTGGGGGGGTCCCGGTCAGAGACTCGTGTGGGCCACCATCCTTCAAGGCGAGAACCATTGCCTGAAAACAAACCACCACTCCTACCCCCAAACCTCAGTTGTGGTAAAAAATCTGCTGACTGCTGAGACAATTTAATGCATTTTGTATCATCTGACCTATTGAAGCTCATTAAAAAGCACAGACTACCCTTCAAGCTGACATTTCTATTACCCTCTATAGGGCTTCTCTGATCATCAAAGGGAAGGTAGGGTAAGCCTAAGCTTCTATTACTGCTAAATAAGCGTGGAAACACAGTTGCATCATGTCTGACCGGCATCGGCTTTGGGAATATCGACAGGATCCCCCGTCTCGGCTCGGTCATTCCTGACATACTCACTGCTACTAACACCAGGATCCTTAGGAAGGTCTTCATGACGAATCTTCCTCACAAGGCATTCAGGCACCCACACTGGATCTTGTTGATCCTGAGGAAAAACACAAACAGACCCTCTCGCCCATGTTAGCACGGGATCAGGCCCCCGCCAAGAGCCTGTCAAAATATCCTTCCACTTCACCATGCTTTTAGGTGAACCCATGGGAATCCTGATGTCTGTCCGCTGCTGAGCGGCCTTGAGCATCCAAATTGAAAAAGTTTAAAGTAAATAAAGCTAAAGACATTCTCTCCTTGGGGGCACGGCCTTGGCCTATTCCCCCTTTCTGTTTTTGCAAGCATTCTTTCAAGGTGCGATGAGCACGCTCCACAATTCCTTGTCCTTGAGGATTGTATGGTAATCCATGATTAAGGTGTACCTCCATCTGGTTACAGAAGGAGACAAAGGACTGTGCCGTATAGGCTGGTCCATTGTCCGTTTTCAGCTGCTGTGGTTTTCCCCATGCAGCCCAGGCTTCTAAGCAATGTCCTATGACATTGCGAGCCTTTTCTCCACTCATAGGTGTAGCATGTATGATACCTGAGCAGGTATCCACAGATACATGAATATATTTTAAGGTTCCAAATTCTGAAATGTGGGTAACGTCCATTTGCCAGATTTTGAGTGGCATCAACCCTCTAGGGTTCACTCCCACACTGGGAGGATGATGATGAATCACACACTGAGGACAGTCCAAAACCACTTGTCTAGCATCTGCTCTAGACAAATGGAATTTTTGCTGTAGAGTTTTTGCATTTACATGAAATAATTGGTGAAACTGTCTGGCTTGGCCCAGGAATGAGCTCCAAAAAATGCATGTCATCCTAGTCCATTGATCAACTTTATCATTACCCTCACTTAATGGTCCAGGTAATCCTGTATGTGTTCTGATATGTTGAATATAAAAACACCTTTTTCTCTGCCAGATTAAAACTTGTAACTCTTGTAATAAGGCACATACAGTACTACTATTCTTAATAGGACCTGCTAATTCTAATACTTTCACTGCGTTGACCACATAAACTGAATCTGAAATCAAATTGAATGCAAATTGACATCTTTTAAACACCTCAATTACTATTTTCAACTCTACTATTTGGGGGGAGCCCGGTTGAAATTGACATAACACGGGCTCTTGTCTTTCTATCAAATAGGCTCCACAGCCTGTCTTTGAGCCATCAGTAAACACATTTGGTGACCCTTGAAGTGGTACTGCTGAAGTAACCTTAGGGAATATCACTGGGTGCTCCTTAAAAAATGATAGCAATGGATGCTTAGGATAATGGTTATCAATCACTCCTTCAAAGCTACATTGCAATATTGCCCAGTCATCTACAGTGCCACACAAAATCTTAATTTGATAACTGGAATAGGGCACTATTATACGGGCAAGAGCAACTCCAAAAGACTGCAAGCATTTTTGGATACCAATTAAGGCAAAAGCAGCAACTGCAGTGGGATAATGTTCTATGGATTTTTTTGGAGAAATCTTTGAATAGGTCCATATGAAGGCGGCACCAACACAGGTGGCTCCGGACCTGAGGGCTCTATCTGGGTGCAGTCAGAACTCTTCCTCAAAGATGACTTCTCCATTTTCTTTGTTAACATTTTAATTTCCTCTTTAGACTCTGAGCTATCCTCTTCCAAAGTATCTTTCCCAGATTTGACCAAGCGCTCCTCTTTTAACTGCTCTAATGCCTCTTGTCCCTTTTCCACGGCCTTGTAATATCTCTGATCTCCTAAACAACTACGAACAAGTCTCCAAATAGGCCGTGCTCCTCCCTGCAATGTACCTTGCTCCCAGGCAAAATCTAGATCTCTCCCAAGCTTATCCCAGCAACTGATAAAGGCCAGCAGGGCTAGCATTCACTCCATTTCTGTGAGGCACTCTCTGCTTTCCTCACCTTGCTCTGCTAGTTGTGTCTTCTACTCGTCCGAATCACGGAACTTTATTGCTCCCTCCCGGAGACCTTATTGCCTCTTTACTGAGGTCCTTATTGCTCCCTCCCGGAGACCTTATAGTTCGCAACTTCCCGCGAAACTTTACCTTTTGTTCACAACTTCCCGCGAAACTTTACCCTTTGTTCGCAATCTCCACGAAACTTTACCTTTTGTTCGCAATCTCCACGAAACTTTACCTTTTGTTCGCTATCTCCATGAAACTTTACCTTTTGTTCGCTATCTCCGCGAAACTTTACCTTTTGTTCGCTATCTCCGCGAAACTTTACCTTGTGTTCGCTATTTCCGTGAAACTTTATTGTCCTAATTTATCCCAGGAACTTACCAGCGCTGCCCCTGACTGCAGGAGTTCTGAGTCTTTTTTGGGTCCCCGTATGGGCCACCACTTGTCGCATCCCCCTCGACCAGCAAGGATGACGCAACTCGCAAAAGCTCTTCTCCAGCAGTTTATTCAGGTCCCTTGAAAACAGTCTTCCGAATGCTCGGGCAGACCCAACCCACAGGCTAAATACTAAATGAACAGCCAATCAAGTAAAGCCACATGGTGCTATCTTAGAGGCCCACGTATGCGGAAGCAAGCCAGATCAGCAGTCTTAGCCAAATATGGACTTGTTTACCACCGAGAGCACTCACCGTCGGGCTGGTGGAAGGCGGAAACCGGCGCCATTTTTAAGGCGCAGCACATCGCAGCTCTCTACACATCCATTTGGTTTTGAATTGGATGATTTCCTCATTTCTGATAGCTGTGTAGTATTCCATTGTGTAAATGTACCACAGTTTTTTTATCCATTCTTCAGTTGATGGACATCTGGGTTGTTTCCAGTTTCTGGCTATTACAAATAAAGCTGCTATGAACATTGTTGTGGCAATGTCCTTGTGGTTTCGTTTCAAATCTTTTGGATATATGCCCAAGAGGGGTATGGCTGGGTCTTGAGGTAGATTTATTCCCAATTTTCTAAGATATCTCCAGATTGATTTCCAAAGTGGTTGCACAAGTTTGCAGTCCCACCAGCAATGGGGGAGTGTTCCCCTTTCTCCACATCCTCGCCAGCATGTGCTATCATTTGAGTTTTTGATCTTAGCCATTCTGACAGGTGTGAGATGGAATCTCAGAGTTGTTTTAAGTTGCATTTCCCTATTAACCAAAGATGTTGAACATTTCCTCAAATGCCTCTCAGCCTTTAGAGATTCCTCTTCTGTGAATTCTCGGTTTAGCTCTGTACCCCATTTATTGATGGGTTTATTTGATTTTTTGGTGTTTAATTTCTTCAGTTCTTTATATATTTTGGATATTAGCCCTCTGTCAGATGTTGGGTTGGTGAAGATCCTTTCCCACTCTGTAGGCTGCTGTTTTGTTCTAAGGACAGTGTCCTTTGCCTTACAGAAGCTTTTCAATTTTATAAGGTCCCATTTATTGATTGTTTGTTTTAGTGCCTGAGCTATTGGTGTTCTATTCAGGAAGTTGTTACCAGTGCCAATGATTTCAAGGCTTTTCCCCACTTTCTCTTCTATTAATGTTAGTGTGTCTGGATTTATGTTGAGGTCCTTGATCCACTTAGACTTAAGTTTTGTACAGGGTGATAAGTATGGATCTATTTACATTCTTCTACATGTTGACATCCAGTTAGACCAGCACCTTTTATTGAAGATGCTTTCCTTTTTCCATTGTATGTTTTTGGCTTCTTTATCAAAAATTAAGTGACCATAGGTGTGTGGGTTTATTTCTGGGTCTTCAATTCGATTCCATTGGTCAACTGGTCTGTTTCTATACCAATACCATGCTGTTTTTATTACTATTGCCCTGTAGTACAGCTTGAAATCTGGGATGGTGATACCTCCAGATGTTCTGTTATTGTACATGATTGATTTAGCTATTCTTGGTCTTTTGTTATTCCATATGAAGTTGAGAATTGTTTTTTCCAGATCTGTAAAAAATTGAGTTGGTATTTGGATAGGAATTGCATTGAATCTGTATATTGCTTTTGGTAAGATTGCCATTTTTATTATGTTGATCCTACCTATCCATGAACAAGGGAGATCTTTCCATCTCCTGATATCTTCTTCAATTTCTTTCTTCAGGGTCTTGAAGTTCTTATCATACATGTCTTTCACTTGCTTGGTTAGAGTTACCCCCAGGTATTTTATATTATTTGTGACTATTGTGAAGGGTGTTGATTCCCTTATTTCTTTTTCAGCCCATTTATCTTTTGTGTAAAGAAGGGCTACTGATTTTTTTGAATTGATTTTCTATCCGGCCACCTTGCTGAAGGAGTTTATCAGCTGTAGAAGTTCTCTGGTGGAATTTTTGGGGTCACTGATGTATACTATCATATCATCTGCAAATAGCGATACTTTGACTTCTTCCTTTCCAATTTGTATCCCCTTGATCTCTTTTAGTTGTCTTATTGCTCTAGCTAAAACTTCAAGTACTATTTTGAAGAGATATGGAGAGAGTGGGCAGCCTTGCCTTGTCCCTGATTTTAGAGGAAATGCTTTAAGTTTCTCTCCATTTAGTTTGATGTTGGCTATTGGCTTGCTGTAAATTGCTTTTATTATTTTTAAGTATGGTCCTTTTATGCCTGATCTCTCTAAGACTTTTATCATGAAAGGGTGCTGTATTTTGTCAAAAGTTTTTTCAGCATCCAATGAGATGATCATGTGGTTCTTTTCTTTCAGCTTGTTTATGTGGTGGATTACATTGATGGATTTTCTAATGTTGAACCACCCCTGCATCCCTGGGATGAAGCCTACTTGATCATGGTGTATGATACTTTTGATGTGATCTTGGATCCGGTTTGCAAGTATTTTATTAAGTATCTTTGCATCCATGTTCATAAGGGAAATTGGTCTGAAATTTTCTTTCTCCGTTGGGTCTTTGTGAGGTTTAGGTATCAGGGTAACTGTGGCCTCATAGAATGTGTTTGGCAGTATTCCTTCTGTTTCTATGTTGTGGAAGAGTTTGAAGAATATTGGTGTTAGCTCCTCTTTGAATGTCTCGTAGAATTCTGTGCTGAAACCATCTGGGCCTTGGCTTTTTTTGGTTGGAAGACTTCTAATGACTTCTTCTATATCCTTAAGGGTTATAGGACTGTTTAATTTGTTTACCTGCTCTTGATTTAACCTTGGTAGGTGGAATCTATCAAGAAAATTGTCCATTTCATTTAGATTTTCCAATTTTGTGGAGTACAAGTTTTTGAAGTAGGACCTAACGATTCTTTGGATTTCCTCAATGTCTGTTGTTATTTCCCCCTTTTCATTTCTGATTTTGTTGATTTGGGTATTTTCCCTCTGCCTTTTAGTTAGTTTAGCTAAGGGTTTGTCTATTTTGTTGATTTTCTTAAAGAACCAACTCTTGGTTTTGTCGATTCTTTGTATTGTTCTTTTTGTTTCTAAGTTGTTGATTTCAGCCCTGAGTTTGATAATTTCCTCTCGTCTGCTCCTCTTGGCAGTGTTTTCTTCTTTTTGTTCTAGCTCTTTCAGGTGTTCTTTTAGGTGGCTAGTATAGGAATTCTCCAGTTTCTTTTTGAAGGCACTTAGAGCTATAAACTTTCCTCTTAGCACTGCTTTCAATGTGTCCCATAAATTTGGGTATGTTGTGCCTTCATTTTCATTGAGTTCTAAGAAGACTTTAATTTCTTTTTTTATTTCTTCCCTGACCCAGAAGTCATTGAGGAGAGAGTTGTTCAGTTTCCATGTTTTTGCAAGCACTCTGTTGTTTTGGTTATTGTTGAAGCCTAGCTTTAGTCCATGATGGTCTGACAAGTTACAAGGAGTGATTTCAATTTTCCTGTATCTGTTGAGGCTTGCTTTGTGACCGACTATATGGTCGATTTTGGAGAAGGTTCCATGAGGTGCCGAGAAGAAAGTGTATTCTTTTGTTTTGGGGTGAAATGTTCTGTAGATATCAATTAGGTCCATTTGATTCATAACATCTGTGAGGTTCATTATTTCTCTGTTTGGTTTCTGCATTGTTGATCTGTCCAGTGGTGAGAGTGGTGTGTTGAAGTCTCCCACTATTAATGTGTGAGGTTCAATGTGGGATTTGAGCTTCAGTAGTGTTTCTTTAATGAATGTGGGTGGTCTTATATTTGGGGCATAGATGTTTAGTATTGAAATTTCATCTTGGTGGATTTTTCCTTTGATGAGTATATAGTGTCCTTCCCCATCTCTTTTGATTAATGTTGGTTGAAAATCCAATTTGTTGCATACTAGAATTGCTACTCCAGCTTTTTTCTTGGGTCCATTTGCTTGGTATATCTTTTTCCAGCCCTTTACTTGGAGATAATGTCTATCTTTTTTGCTGAGGTGTGTTTCTTGTAAGCAGCAGAATGCGGGATTCTGTTTTCGCATCCATTCTGCTAGCCTGTGCCTTTTTATTGGGGAATTGAGTCCATTGATGTTGAGAGATATTAATGACCAGTGATTGTTACTTCCTGACATCTTGATGTTGGTAGAAATAGTGTGTGAATGAGCTTCTTTCCTTTTGTTTTTGCTGCAGGCATGCTATTTGCTTCCTGTGCTTTCTTGTGTGTAGTTAACCTCTTTGGGTTGAAGTTTTCCTTCTAACATCTTCTGTAGAGCTGGATTTGTGTATAGATATTGTTTGAATTTAGCTTTGTCATGGAATATCTTGTTTTCTCCATCTATGTTGATTGACAATTTTGCAGGGAATAGTAGTCTGGCCTGGCATTTGTGGTTTTTTAGGGTCTGCAAGACGTCTGTCCTGGCCCTTCTGGCTTTTAGAGTCTCTGAAGAAAAGTCAGGTGTGATTCTGATAGGTTTGCCATTATATGTTACTTGACCCTTTTCCCTAGCAGCTTTTAAAATTCTTTCTTTGTTCTGTACATTTAGTGTTTTGATTATTATGTGGCGGGAAGATTTTCTTTTCTGGTCTAATCTGTTTGGGGTTCTGTAAGCTTCTTGTACAGTTATAGGTATCTCTTTTTTTAGATTTGGGAAATTCTCTTCAATGATTTTGTTGGTCCATGGAGGTGGGACTCTTCTCTTTCTTCTATTCCTATTACTCTGAGGTTCTGTCTTTTCATTGTGTCCTTGATTTCCTGAAGGTTTTGTGTCAGGACTTTTTTAGATTTGACATTTTCTTTGACAGATGTATCCATTTCTTCAATTTTATCCTCTGAGCCTGAAATTCTTTCTTCCATCTCTTGTATTCTGTTGGTGATGCTAGTGTCTGTAGTTCCGATTCTTTTCTTAAGGTTTTCCAGTTCTATGGATGTCTCAGATTGGATTTTCTTCATTGCTTCAACTTCCCTTTTCAGGTCTTCCATTCCTTTAAGTGCTTTATTCATTTCCATCACCTCCTTTGCAGTACTTTGTTGTTGCTCTCTGAGGTATTTGATTTCCTCCCTTTGGCCTTCTTTGCTCTTGTGGTGCGGCTCCAGGGTCTCTTTCTTTAGACCAGGCTGGCCTCAGATTTAGAGATGTACCTGCCTCTGCCTGAGTGCTGAGGTTAAAGGTGTGTGTGCCACCAGGTCTGGCTAAAAGTTGTCTTAGAGTTCATACTCATGGAGCTGATCTGCATCAAGGTTTTTACACTGACTTACTCACTAGATAAGTCAGGGCATTGGACAGAATGGTTTTTTGCATGACATCTCCTGAAACAATGCTACAAAATGTGCCCTGTTGTTTAACTTCTAGAAGGATTTATTTTCTAAAGGTTGGCATTCTTCAGAAAATAAACTTAGCCTAATATGAATAAATAATGTGTAGATAAAACATCATAGCAAAACATTCTGGATAAATGAACTCAAAATGAACCATGACATTGGACAGACTTGGGCTACATATTGATTTACTAGAAGTATTTCAAACCAGTCCTCTGTGGAGCTCTAAAAATGCCCTAATTTAACTCCAAGAATCCCTTTTATAATTCTCTCATGGGAAAATTAGATGAAAGCCTGGTCTAGCAGAGATTAAGAGATTTGTGGGTTTTATGCACCAACACGAAAGCTTGGGATTTTAGATTTGTGCTAATTGTTTACAACACTAACTCCCCCAATCTCTGACTCCACTATTGAGATATGTTGATAGATATTTCAAAACAGTTTAAGGAGTACTGGAATTATTTAATACACATTTTACTGCAGACATCTGTAGACGTGATCTGCAGTGTAACACATACTTACAGGTGTTACCATAGCCAATCTCAACATGTAAAACAGCATTAGCACCTGATACTGTGCTGTCAGGTGAAGCACAAATTTCAAAATATTTGCTTTTGACATCTCTTTGCATATAACTGAATCTCTTATAAATATAATTATTAAGTTTTACAAATGAAGTGGGTTAATAGTCACATGATTATTCAGGGTCACAGTTGTCTTGTGACATGGCATTATGCATTTTCTCAGTCTCCCCGATAGCTTTTACATAATGAGTATGGGTTCACTAGGCTCAGGCTCATTAGAATGCAGAAATGTCATCCACAGTAATAACATTAACTTTTGAAGTCAACGAATAAGACAAAACCCACTTAACTACTTTGAAATTTTAGATGATTATTTGGTACAGGTGACATTGGAGTATACAAAAGATTTTGAATGATGTCAAAAATCACAGTATGATTTGAGATAAACTTTGTATGATATATTTCACACTTTCTTTATTAATTTCTCTGTAACTTGAACACTTACTCAGTTAGGAGGACAATATAGTTAAGTACATTTGTGAGTAAACATAGAAGAACAATCCACTTCCTTCTTGGTGGGGGGGGGTGGTTCTGCAACAGTTGCACCATCAAGGAGTCAGACAATGCAAAACAGATGTGTTCAAAGTTGCAACTTGCTCATACTTCATGATTAAGATTTCCCTCCCAGTTGTACAAAGAAAACAAAATATAAAGTCACTGAGATGTCAAAGCTGGCAAAGACTAAAATTGCTGTTAATTATTCTGGACATGATCATCCTTGCTCTGAAACCATCAGTCAAAACAGGCTGTTTGGTCTGGCTCTAAAAATAAGTCTAAACTGTTATGAAGTTAGGAAACAGATTGACATGACACAAAGTTCTATCTTTTGTTTGTTATCTACATCTAGATTTTGTAGAAGATAGTATTTGAAAAAAAATCCATTTTTACTTGAGGTTTGGAAAATGACTGTCCCAAATTAACAGATAAAGTTCACTGGCTTTCAAGTTGTACAAGTTAGCACTGATACAGTTCCTCCAGCGTCCCTAAACTCTCTTTGTTCCCCTTGGATTTTAGGCTCTGAAGGTGGAAGATGCAGTCCTTACTTTGAATACTGCCTATGACAGCCAAGATCAGCACTGTCCAAAGCAATGGACACAAAAAAAGGGACAACATTTACCAAAATTATTCTGTAGATTGATGTGTTTACATTAACACTTGGTGACCTCTCCCTTTCTCCTGACCCTCTTGCCCGCTTGAGTTGCCTGGTTGGGCGCAGACATTTCCACCCTGTTCCCATGGTTCTGAGTTTCAAACGCAAGGTCTGAATAGGACAGGAGCAATTAATTAAGTCACTCCCAGCATTTAGCAAATCTTTCTACTTAGACTCAGAAACAAAATTCTCTGCTAAACAAGAAAGCAGAAGTATGAGCAATGCTTCCTTTAAACGAAATACACAGTTTTAGGGGAAAACAGGCAAATATTAGGTACACTTGTGTAATTTTCCTAATTCAGCTCTAGTTCTTAATATTCTTTGTATTTTTAACCTTGGGTTTCCCTTCAAAGCTTTGAGTGATTCTCTTTCTGTAGGTCTTCCCCACCCCTTCAGTTTTTTTCTGCATTTCTTTAAGGGATTAAAATCGTATCCACTGTGGCCAGTTATCAAAAGCTTTGAAGCCTTTGTTGTTCCAAGGCCATTTATAGTGTGATCTCGCCTCAATTTCAGCTGGCCTCTTTATACTTAAATATTAGAGAGGAAAGTGCTTCTTTATTCATTCTCAAGTTACTGGCCCCATTTCTCTGCTGATTTTTATGCTTTTCACCTAATAGGGGGGTGGATTGGCATCACAGTAGTTCCAGAAGGCTGGATCCTTCCAGGAGCTATTGTTTAATGGGAATGGAATTTCATTCACTCTGAGCTTGCTGTACCCTCTGGTTTCACCCTCTATGCATGGAATTGGTCTTTCAGGATCACAGCTTGCCCAATTTGAAAAAAAAAAAATTCAGGCCTCTTTTCCTCTCTCAGAATTTAACTCTTTCAAGAAAACTATATGTAAACCCAATGTGAAACAGTTTTATTCAGAATTATAGGGCAGATCTCCAGACTTCATTAACCAAAAATACCACTTGTATCCCTGACTAATAGTAATTATCTCTGCCCCTCTGGCCAATTTCTATTCTGTGTCTTTTGAAATGTGTTTGAGTCCACAGGATTCTGGAGAGGCAAGAAGTCAGGAGAGATTCACTGAGGCCAAAGGAAGAAAGAAATTCAGAGTGACAGTTCTGGCATTTCTTGGGAAACATGTCCTTCATATTTGTGAACTCTGCAGCCTAGACATGGTTGACTAGCTCAGTTCCTGGCCTAAAACCCTCCAGCCCTACTCATCAGATCCCTAGATTAAGCTATAGGATGGGGGTGGGGATTGACTCAAATTTTAGATCTTTGCTCTGGCTCCTACCTACTTTTAAATCCCACATGTCCCCCATATTTGACCTAGTCACCATATATCCTTACTTCTTCTTGTGTTTGAATTCTTAAGCACTCAGAAAAAAAAGGACATCTGAAATACTCCTACCTCTGTGTCCACTAAACAAATGTGTATCCATAGCCTCAAACCCCATCTAAAGTACATCTAATAGGTCTAATTAAATAGTTGTTGCATAGTAGTTCTATTCAAAATTGTTACCTCATGCCATTTTATGTATGTTTTCAGAGTAGACAAAATGCCTGTTTGTTGTGTTTAATATTGATAGTCAACTTCATAGGATCTAGAATTACCCAGGAGACAATTTTCCAGTCACACCAGTGAGGCATTATTTGGATTAAGTTATCCTCTGGCCATGTCTGTGAGGTACTCTCTTGATTAGATTGATTGAGGATATGAATATTACTTGTGTCTATGCAGAAAGTAGGAAGGTAGATAAATAGGAACTTCCATTGTTCATTGTTCTCAGCTTCCTAGCCACAGATTACATATGACCAGCTGCCTCTAGCTCTTGCCACCAGGACTCCCCCACTGTGATGGACTGTAGGTATGTGCCAGAGTAAAGATATCCTTAAACTGTGAGCCAAAATAAACCCTTGTCCTTGATGTGGCTTTCATCACAACAGGAAAAGTAACTAGGTTCCATTCTTCCATGCCCAAGGAGGTACACACCCTTGTTCTTGGGATACATGAGTAGGCTGTGTTATATGACTCAGGACTTTTCAGAAATGAGAAAGGTTACAGACCTTATAGTTTAGAGAGTAAACTGGATTATCTGTGGGGAGAACTTACCAAATCATTCATGCCTTTGGAAGCAGAAAGCTTTCATTAGAAAGAGTCAGGGAAATGCTGCAGAATGTGAAATGGTAGGCATGAGGATTCCACCCCATGGCTACCCTACAGGTGGAACTTGCAGCATGAAACACAACAAGAGATGAGTTCTAGGAACAAACAACAAGCTAAGGGCACTTGGTCCCCAGAATAGAACTGAAGCTTGATTTTTGGCCAGGTGTTTTCATCTGCTTGCTGTATATACACTACAAAAAAAGCCCATCCTGAAGAACATAGGGGAACATTTAAACCATTGCAATGGAAACTAAGCACAGTAGAGCAATCCAGCAATCAGGAAGCTGAGGCAGGAAAATCACAAATGTGAGGCTACCCTGACCTATATAATGAGATCCTATCTTTATAATAATAATGGTCATAATAATAAGTTGTTTAAAAATAGATGGAATCTAGTTTAAGCAGTTTGAAAGACCAGAAATCTCTTCTGGAATTAGAGATAAAGCAGACAGCCATGTTCTCTGTACAGGACAAGCAAGTGGAGAAAATAATGGGCATGTTGACAAACCAGGAAGGGGGAAATTCAGTGGGGTTAATGGTGGTTTAAATGATCACATATAATCTCTTCTAAGGAACCAAACTTGTCTGTCTCTCTCTTTGTGTGTGTGTGTGTGTGTGTGTGTGTGTGTGTGTGTGCACATAAGTGTACCTGCCTGCCTGTCTGCCTGCTTGCCTGTCTGTCTATCACTGTTATTTTGGGATCAGTCTATCAAGATTAAGAGAATTGGAACAGCTGTGTTGGAAGAGAGTAAAGAAATTTTAAAGTTTGCTAATTTATTGCAGAAGAATAAAATGATGAACTGAGACAGATCAATCTGTACTTTTTCTCCATAAAACAATGAGACATAGAGTGATCACTCTTTTTGAAGAAAGCAATGATCCAATGAAAAACAATCACCAGAAAGTACACAGTCTACAGAACTTTTCTTCACAGAGGTTATTGGAGCCAGAGATTATACTATCTCCATTATGGATCATGGGATAAATTACCCATGTCTATATACATTCTGGTTGTGATACAATGCTACTTATATTTTATAAGATGATCCAAATAATCTCTTCATCAGTGGCTTGGAAGGAGTTCCTCATTGATTAAAAAAAGAAAGTTAAGCTTCTTTTTCGATGATCCTAAACAATGTAAATATTTTTGGAGATGGAGGTTTGCCAAAGGGGTCGTGACCCACAGGTTGAGAACCACTGACCTAAAGTACCCCCAAACCTTCAGTTAGCTTAGTGACCTAACTTCATAGTGCTTACAAGTTTATCTGTAGCAGAGATTCTTAGCTGAGGCATAATTGACATTCGGGCTAGGACATGTTTTACTTGTAGGTTGTGGTATAGTAACGTGCACCCTCTTGGAGGAAGGGTAGAAATTCATCACATTCTGGAAGGTCAGAGAGCTGCATGTTCATAAGGCTCCTCCCCAAGAGCACAAAAACAGTTGCAACTGCTGGGGAGAAGGGAGACTCTCTGGCTTGGCTGAGCTATTTGCAGGGAGATTTCTAGAGATGCTAGTGTCTGTAGTCCTTGCCCAAGTTGGGGTGGTCTTTCCTGTGTTTCAGCTGCCTTTGAGTCTTCCTATAAGTAGCCCCAATAAACTCAATGGCTCACACAGGTGGACTCGTTCCTCTAGTCTGTCTTTGGCACTGTATCTGGGGTGAATAGACATTTGTCTTCCAGGGGAATGTCACACACATAGGTGCAGTCATGTGCATCATAGAGTGTCTAAACAAGATCACACTTCACCTGCTAGCGACCAACAGCATGCCCTGTCATTTGTGACATATCCCTAAGCATTGGCAAATGCCCCTAGGAGTCAAAATCTCTCTGACTGAGTCTCACTGGTTGATAGCCCTTGGCCATCTCAAACTCGACTCGGTCACCATAAAAAGGACTTTTCATTGTAGACTGTATACTGTTCTTTCTCCTTTACATGTGTATAATGTATGTGCACCTCCCATTCTCTCTTTAGCACTCAGTTTAGCAGTCTGAGTTAACTGGGCACAGCATCCACCAGTAGTTCTCCTTTCACAGCTTGGCCCACCCTTCTTGGGGCAGTGGGAATCCATGTCTTCTGTAAATCCTTAAGTTGCAGGAGTCAGAATCAGTTGTTGAGTCCCTTACCAGCCTTTCTCCATTACCTGCCACATGTAGGAGCACACCAAAGAGTTTTGAATAACAAACACTGGGGCTGTGCAGACATTAGTCAACAACCCCTGGAGTTGCTCTTTTTTAATGCATTTTCTAATATAGTTATTAAACAGTAAAAGTTCAATCAAATAACCTTGGGGAAAACCTGGCACAGCATGTGTCAAAAACAAATCACTGCTTCAACTTAATTCTTTCTGTGTTTTTGACCTTCATGAATCTTCTTAACTTAATTCATTTTATACTTAAAACCTGCGTTTATCACAGTTTGGCAATGTTTTGTTTGTGGTCCGTTAACACAAGAAAGGTCACATCATTAGATAAAGCCCAGTGGCAGTAGCAATACACTAATTTGCCAATGGGAAACATAAGAAAAGTGACTTCATTTTTTATGTTGTCCCATAACTTTTACCTTGGGGTTGCTTTTAAATGTTATCACTCAACATTGAAAACTACGTCTAAAATAGATGCAACAAAGTACACAGAAGAAGCAAATTATTTAGAACTCCAAATCTAAAGTCATGGTTATTTTATGCAAATAAAAGTTAGAATGTTGCTTAAAATATTGTACTTTGGGTTTGAAGAGCTACTAAATGAAGCTACTACAGCTTATAGGCAGTCAATGTTGTGTGTTCCTCCCTGGCTTTTAAGAAAATTTATGAAAGCGAGAATATGAATTGGATGTGTGAGTGATGCATGCACACGTGTGTGTGTGTGTGTGTGTGAAGCATGTACATGTGTGTGTGAAGCATGCACATATATGCGTGTGTGTGTGTCTGTGTGTGTGTGCACCTAAAAGGAGGCCAGGGAGTATGTTGGGTGTCCTGCTCTCTCATTCTTTATCTCATTTCTTTGGGACAGGCTCTCTCACTGAACCAGGAGTTAGTTTGGCAGCCTACAAGCCATCAGCTGTCAATGGCTCCTCAGCTAGGGGGCAGGGCTTGTGATCCCCCACCCCCATGCTGCGGTGTTGGTCTTGTGTAGGTCTTGCACAGGAAACCACAGCTTCAAGTTTCTCGGTGCCTATCAGTGCAGAAGTTTTGTCTCTTTGTCTTTTTGTTTTGCTCTTATCCTCCCTGACCTCTTGCACTTACCTTGAACTTCTAGACCTCCTACCTCCCCCTTCCAGGTACTTGGATTACAGCACCACACCTGGTTCAGACAGTGCTGGATATTGAACCCAGAGCTTAGGGTATGCTAAGCAAGCAACTATCCAAGTTAACTTTATTTTATTTATTCTTTGATAATTTCATAAATGTACACAATAGATTTGATCATGTTTAGTTCCACGATATTCTCTTATCCCTGCTCACTAAACTTCTTCCTGAAAAGTTCCATTTCTATGTTAATGTCGTGTGTGGGGGGGGGTGGGTGAGGGTTTGTGAGTGACTGTGTAAACTCCCACTGAACCTAGTAAAGATTGCTTGTATGAGAATGGGTCTGGAGGGAGGGTATCCAGCTCCCAGCTTAGGCTAAAAGCGAAGATCAGCAGCCTCTGGTGAGGGTAGATGCGGTGTTGGTGTTGGTCTTGTGTAGGTCTTGTACAGGCAACCACAGCTTAAAGTTTCTCAGTGCCTATCAGTGTGAAAGTTTTGTCTCTTTGTCTTTTTGTTTTGCTCCTATCCTACCATTAGGTAGATGAAGGAGTATGTGAGAAGCAAGAGCTTACAAGACTAGAAAGTGAGACAAGGTTCTCTCTCCCAGCCTATTATCAGAAAAACAAATTCAAGTCTCAAATTCTTTTGAGATCAGCCTACCTCCACAAAGGCTTGATGATCTACCACTAGCCCTTACTACAAGTCCCAGCAGCCACCTCACCACACTGGGGACCAGCCTACAACATGTGAACCCTCGGAAGAGAGATCTAACGTGTACAAGGCCCTGGGCACAACCACAACAACAAAAATTACATACATATTACACATACTGTGAAATGTGTAAATACTGTGAAACATTTAGCATATAGATAAACATACAGACAAGGTGCACATGTTTACATACATACATATGTACACATATACATACATATACACATATATTCATGCACACATGCACATGCGTGAGAAATTCTAAATACATTATTTTTAAAACAACAGATAACATTTTTATTGGTTAGTTTTGTTTTGTTTTGCTTTGTTTTTCTTTTCAAAAAACTTGTTCAACACGTCAGTGAGAGACAATACACAAAATGAAAAAGCAGCAAAAACTGGGACAGATACAATATATGAATAGCTAAAGGCAAGGATTGGGGGTGGCTGACCCTAGCTTTAATCTCCAACAGTGAAAGAGAAGAGAAAAAAAAAAGGAAAGAAAAAAATAGGTGTAGTAAACCGGGTGTGGTGGTTCACGCCTTTAATCCCAGCACTCGGGAGGCAGAGGCAGGCGGATCTCTGTGAGTTTGAGGCCAGCCTGGTCTACACAGCGATCCCAAGACAGCCAGAGATACACAGAGAAACAGAAACCCTGTCTTGAAAAACCAAAAACCAAAAAAAAAACCAAAAACAAAACCAAAAACAAAAACAGGTGTGGTGATACAAACCTTTACCCCAGCACCCAGGAGGCCAATCTCCTGAGGTCAACATTCCTCATGTCCTACACAAGAAGCTTCAGACTAGCCAGGGCAACACGGTGAGACACTGCCTCAAAAAAACAAAAAACAAAACAATAATAAAAGTGACAAATAAATTCAGTATTATCTCCAGTCTTCAAAATCCAGTGGTTCTGTTGAGATATTATTATACTTTAAGTAGTATACTATATTTTCTTCATTAAATTTGAAGAAACATGAGAAATTTCACATGAAAGCCAACTTATTAACTTAAGAAATAGGGATGCATGATTATAAACATGAAAGTACCACTTATAAAGCATTTCAGTTTTTTTATTTTAAAAGTGATCAATAAAAATTAACTATTTTTTTAAATACTTTATTTTTTTTTCTTCAAGTTACATCTCAGTAACAAACCCCTCCCTATTCCCCCTTCCTAACCCGCCCTTCTACCCTCTTCCCTCCAGAGGTTTCCCCTTTCAGTCCAACAGCTGGTTCCTTCTCTTATAACAGTAAGTATTATACAAAACAATAGATATAAATATGCCACATTTATGAGAGTAAATTGGCCCAGTATACCTTCCCAATGTTCAGTTTATACCTATTTGGCCCCTGACTTTAACATTCTGCTATCTACCCAACTCCATGAGTTTAAAGGTCTATATGTGACTCAACATTCTTACTATCTTGCAACACACTTTTAAGAGTATCTTCTTAGATCTATAACACCCTCTTGATTCCTAAACAGTTCAAAATTTAACTATAAGATTCTATCTGTCTATTCTTCAACCACCTCAGAGACCTGAGAGGGATATATATATTTGCTTATATAGGAAGTGCAGAGCCTGCAGCTTCCAAAACTAAGAAAGAACATACCAATGACTGCCTGGACAGTTCCCATTTTCTCTCCATACATTCCAGCATCAATCTTCAGGCTTTGGGTCCTGTTTCTCTGACAGACATTTGTTGTAGAGCAGGGATTATGAAGGACTTACCTACCCTGTCTTGGCAGAGTTAGGCTGTCGACTTCCCTGCTACCAAGTTTTGTCCTTTTTGGACAGCAGTCTGTCTGCAGTTGGTGCAAGGGGTTTTTTCATGCCAAGAGAAAGGCTTGCCCCTAATTCAACCAATAAAAATAATTTAGGACCAATATTTCAGAACTATCAAGTTCATGTTCCTATTTACAATGTGATTACTATGTGATGAGCAATTTTAAATGTTATACATGTTAGTTTATCCTTTCACAGAGCAGTAGGTTTGGGGCTTTTAGTCCCATATTACAAACAAAATGGAGACACTGGCAATTCAGACGGTCTGCCGGGCAGTATACAAGCCAGTAGTAGGAGAGCTAGGTTCAAATTCAAGGAGTTTTAGTGTTAGCTTTGTTTTATTTGTCTGACTAATTCATGCATTCTCTTAATTTGAAAATCTTAATAATGTAACAGACATTTTTAAAAAGTTACCACAAAAAAAATTTACTTAGCTGTATATTTAATGAAGTCTGAGGAGTATAGCTCTATAGTAGAATACTTGCCTGGCTTACATGAGGCCCTGCATTCAACCCTCCTGGAATTCAGAGTGGTGTGAGGTAGTAGTGGAAGGGGCAGGGGAGGGGTCAGGGTGATCATCAAAGGAAAGAGTAAGAGTACTTCTCTATGATAATCCATAGAAGTAAATACTGTGAAACATTTGGCATATAGATAAACATACAGACAACGTGCACATGTTTACATATGGCATTAAAAAAAAACCTGGCATACACTTATGTAGTGGGTGCAGTGGTTCCTGTCAGACATGGTGACCTAACCTGGCATACACTTATGTAGTGAGTGCAGTGGTTCCTGTCAGGCATGGTGGCCTAACCTGGCATACACTTATGTAGTGAGTGCAGTGGTTCCTGTCAGGCATGGTGGCCTATGCTTGCCGTCCCAGCACTTGGGAGGCCAAGACAAGAAGTTGCTGTCTAAAAATTAAAAATTATACTTGTTTTTCTTAATTTCCAAAACAAATATTGCTGTATCTTTAAAACATACTTAGGGACTGATGAGATGGCTTAATAGTTAAGAGGATTGGCTGCTTTTGCTAAGGACCCGGGTTCAGTTCCCAGCACCCACGTGGCAGCTCACAACCATCTCTAACTCCAGTTTCAAGGGATCTGATGCTCTCTTCTGGCCTCCATAGGCACCATGTGCACACAATACACAGACATACATGCAGGTAAACACACCCATACACATAAAATAAGAATACATAAATCATTTTTGAAATATTGGGTGCTGTACAGACAGCTCAGCAGTTAAGAGTGCTTGTTGCTCTTGTGGAGGACCTGGGCACAGATCCAGCACCCACTTGTTGTCTCACAACCATCTGCAACTGCAGTTCAAGGGATCGAATGACCTCTTCTGGCCTCTATGGGCGCCATGTACACACAGTGTACGTTGTACAGACCATGTAATCAAAACATCCATACACATAGAATAAATGAATATTTAAAAAAACTTTCCACATATAAATATCACAACAATTACTAATCTTCCCTACACTGTCTTTAGCTAAGCACTATTCAGCCTATGACTTCTTGCTTTCTGGTGGTCTGAAAGGCATACAGCTTCAGCAGAAGTCTTAGTTGGAATTTTGAAATTTGAACTTTCTTTTTCTGAGGCTCCCACTATGCCATTTAAGCAGCGATGCCGTCCCCAGAGGAAACAAGCCCCGCTTTTCAGCAGGCTCTGCTATGATGCTCCGCTATGATGCTCTGCAGGTCACATAGTTCAGAAGCATTTCAACTTGTGATGTCTTCAACCAGCAGCAGTAGGTTTGTTGGGTCTGTGCCCATCCTGAGTCGGAGGAAAGCTGCATGGATTAATGCTTTTACATGTGTTAATTTTCTCTAGGAGAATTGAAAACGTATTTCCCTAAAGGATGATTTAATTTATTAATTACCACTTTGAGTATAACTTTAAAATTAGATTATTTAAAAGTCATCTCAAGTGTCTTGCTTGAATGCTACAGCGTTTGGTTCCTCCATTAACAATCTTCTGCCTCCCATAGCCTGCTTAGCTCTCCGAGCTGTGTCAATTACATCTATCCCTTTCTGATTTATCTTCTTAGATTTCTTAGGAGGCAGGACAATCATTCATAAGTTGTCTTATCTAATTTCTCTTTTCCTACCAAATCTATTCTCATTTTTACTTTGTTGTCTGATTTTGCAATGGTCAGAACAGTGCACAGCACCAGCCCTCCTTCTGACTTTCAAAGGAATACCTACATATCACCCCAGTACATGTTGGGTAGTTTTCATTAAAACAAATAAAACAAATTTAATTCTATTCCTAGCTTACTCTTTTTACTTACTTTGTTGTTGAATTTTAGATATTGAAGACCTCTTTTTTTTTTGGTCCTTTGTGATTTCTCAAGTCCTTTTCCATCTCTGTACCCCTGCCCTTTGTCCGCTGTGTTGTCTACATTTATTCTATGGTATTTTCTCCAATGGTTTGATTAGTCCCTGCATCCTCCAGAAGTCCCATGGGCGTGTTTAATCCATCTTCTTTCTTGACTTCTTACCACTTGCCAGACTTCTTTTCTACATGCGTTTCAATTGACATGAGAATGTAGATTAATATAGTCCTGCTGAACTACTTTTTTCATCATGCTTTCATTATCTGTAAGTTGCCTACTTCTTTCTCGGCTTCTGTCTCTTCTTCATGTCTGTCTGTATGTCTTCTGTCAGTGTCCCAAGCCCAACGTTATTGTCCTCTGCATGTTACTCGTGGACCATGTGTTCTGGCCGTTGATGTGAAACACCAGAATATGGGTGGCCGGGAGGGGGATTATCTGCCAGTCGCTATGGTTTGAAACTTTTGTTTTGAAATTTTTTCTTATCAAATCATTTGCAATTTTTGATCTGAAGAGAACATCAAGCTTCCGTGTTTAGCATTTGCTGGTTTGACATAGCATGGATTAGAGTTGCTTCCTATGCTATGAACCTTCCATGACTCCATGTTTGCCCACCTGCAAAGCTCCTGATTGCTCTCTTCTTCCACCTACTCTCTGTCCTCCTAGAAAAGGCATCTAGTGCAGAGTAAATGTCAGTAGTGAGAGCACTTACTTTCTCTTCTAGTGCCATTCATTCTACTCTGCAGTGGGCCCCCAGGGTGGTGATATCCTCATGGTCTACCTGTATGTCATCATTCAAAGTATTTCTGTAGTTATCTTCAATCTATATTAACTTGCCTTTGAAGGAAATGCAGATATGCCCACCTAGACACTGAGTCATCTCTCTATGCTGTATTGTGAATACATGCACGTTTGCTTGTGTATGTATGGGTACATGTGTACATGTATGAACAATGTATAGAAGCGAGAGGTCAACCTCAAATGTTGTACCAATCACCTTTTTTTTGAGACAGTGTTTTTCATTGACCTGAAGCTACCCAGATGGGCTAAGCCAGGGGGGCCAGCCCCAGGAACTGCCTGTTTCTGCCTCCAGAGCCAGGAATACAAGCTTGTACCACCACATGTGTTTCTTTAATGTGGGTTCCGGGGATTGAACTCAGGTCCCCCTGCTTGCATAGCATATGCTTCACTAGAACTGTCTCCCAAGCCTGGGGAGTCACTTCCTCTTATATTCCTGGGAAACACTGGAAATGACACGAGACATTAGTAGTGCATAGTCTCTGTTCTTCTACCATGTTAAGTTTTCATAATGAAGTTAAGATCCTGTATATTTTAGAAGCAATGATTGCTTATTCACAAAGGAATAAGAATGAAATGGGTACCAGTCACACAATAAATGATAGAAGATAATAGAGAAATGCTCAAAGTCCTCAGAGTGAAGGACCAAGTCCCTGAGCACTGAGAGTCAGGCAAAAAAAAAAAATCATGTAAGATTTAAAAGCAGGAGCCAGGGTATGGCTCAGTGGCAGAGTACTTGCTTACTAAGTCCAAGGCTCTAGGGTCTATCCCCAGTATACACACACATAGCACACACACATAGCACATACACACACAACAGAGCATACCACCCACACAAAGCACACACATACACACATAACACATACACACAAACAAAACAGAACACAGCACACATACACATATAGCACAAATACATAGCACATACACCCACAGCACACACACACACATAGCACATACACATATAGCACACAATGAAAATATTCTAGGAGGAGAGGGGAGAGGAAGAGAGAAAGGGAAGAGACAGAGGGAAAAGAGGGAGAGAGAGAGAACTAGGAACAAATATGCCTAAGAAGTGTAATATGACTAGTAGAAATTGGGAATTTCAGAAGAAAGCAAGCTAAGAACACAGAAAAAAATATCTAATAAATAACACAGAAAGACTCCCTAGACTGCCAATGTGTCAGATGAAAACAAAAACATGCAATTAGGCTCATGTTATGAAATTTCACAACACATGAACAAGGAAAAGATTCTGAAAGCTTTCCTTAAAAAGACAGAGGTCACTTACAAAGCTAGAAAGCCAGAATGACCGGCAGGTTATCAGTCATAGCTTGGGGTGATAAGGGACAAAGGATGGGGAACTGGAGAGATGAGTGAGCAGTTAAGAGCACTGGCTGCTTTTGCAGAGAACAGAAGTTCTGGTCCCAGCTCCCACACTGCAAGAGCTCACAACCACCTGTAACTCAACACGAGCATGCAAGTAAATAAAGGTAAAATAAATATTTTATTTTAAGGTATGAGTTGTTGGCTTTAATATCTGTTAACAGAAATGAGAGAAGGGGAAGCAAGAAAAATATGTTTTAATCACATGTGGTAGCCTATTTGGGCTTCTAAGTGATTCATGTGTAGCACAAAGTTATTGCAAAACATTAATATGGTAACTCAGGAGTATAGGAAGAAATCGATATTTTGAATATTACTTATCAAAAACCCTTAATCTGTAGCTGTTAGTGAAATGTCCATTTGACCTAGTAGGTTGAACTCCCTTCAGGCATCTGGTCCTCCTCCCTTTCTCCCATCTCTATTATTTTATTTTTCTGTATCCTTTTCCTCTGCAAATAAAAGATGATAAAGTAGAATTATACAGAGCATTGTTTGAATGAAACTGAAATCTGAATTTTCCAGAGGCACTTAATAAGCCTCTAGGAAAAGTCTATGAAAACCCAACACCAAAAGAATATTCCATTTATCTACCCAGCCATTCCATCTACCCAATGGCTCCTGCTCAGTCAGGGGAGGGTGTATTCTACTTCAGCACTCACAGCCCCAAACAAAAGACAATCGGGTTCCTAAGTTATGATAGAATACAGCCCAGTGAAGCACAGTCACAATGATCTGATGGTGGAGAGAGCACATGTGGGGGAAAAGACCAGCCATCCCCATCTGTCCATCTTTATCTGCAACAAATTGATTTCATAACTCTTCCGGATGTGAAATGCCAATCCCCACCAGAATAATCCTTGCCAATTGCTCCCAAGCCTGAAAATGTATCTTTGAAACAATAGGGAGCATGAAGTCAGAGTCCTAGAATGGACAAGGAAACCCTGTGGTGTCTAGCAGAGGGACTTGCGTCAATCTATTCCTTAGGTAGGAGCAGAAGGCAGCATGGTCTCTCAGCACACACTTGGACTCAAGGGACCAGGCCACACCCTCAGGGGGCTTCCAGGACACCCAGAGGGGGATCACTGTCCTGTATGAAGATGCAGACACTTGATGATGAGATGGTAAAAAAAAAAAGTTTCTCTGGCCACAAAATGCCACTCTATTGACTAAAAATGTGGTCATTCTATATATAGAAACAACTGTCAGAATTTAAAGCCACCACTTAACAGGGAGAATTTCATGAACAAGGCTTAACGGGATTCCCAGGAGCCACTGTCATTAAATTATTCCTTTTCTCCTTGACAGGCAAGCCCTTCTCCTCTCAGGGCTATGTTCCCAGTTGTCTCCCAACCCGTCTGTTCTCTGCACCTTCGAAAGGCTAGTCTTCATTTTCCTGTGTCCTCTCCTGGGCCTCTGAGGCTTAGCTTGTGCTGGTCTTCTCTCTTCTCTCTCTCCTTGGTGCCTGGCATGGTGACCAGTGCTTGAATGTTTGAGTAACTGCCAGTTCCCCACTGTCACCTGACTATACCACCTTTCTTCAGTTTCCTGTTTCCACCCTGGCTGCAGCACAGCACAGCCTGTATGTAGTTATTTATCTTGTCACTGGAAACTTAGCTCTTCCAAAAGTGAGCTCACTGGCTTTACATCCCATGCTGGCTTTCTTCCCGATTGCTCAGGCTCTGTACACTTCCATCCTCTAGTGTTGAGTACACCCATTTGGGCTATCTTCCCGTGCGCTACTCACTGTGAGGGATCTAACAAGTCAGCTTTTGTTCACAGTTTGATCCTGTGAGTTTAGCAATTCCTGTACCTTGTGTGTGTTTCTCAGACAATGGCTTCAGGACCACTAGCAGGGTCCAAGATGACAACATACACCTAAGAATTTTAACAAGTATGAAGTGCCTTGCCAGAAAAAGAGGATGACCAATGGCCCATAGTTGGTAAAAATAGTTTTCACCTGGTAAGGTACTATCACACATGTAATTGATAAACACAGAACTTGTGCTGAACAGCAAATCAGATTTGTACAGCAATGTGGGAAAAATTCTTTGGAACTGTGATATAGGCTTAAGGAAATATTCATAAGGATCTCTTAGAAACTGTCAAGGTCTTTGCATCGTGTGTGTGTGTGTGTGTGTGTGTGTGTGTGTGTGTGTGTGTGTGTG
>CAJQZJ010001896.1:13605530-13628191 GCA_907164525.1 Lophiomys imhausi
GTGTGTGTGTGTGTGTGTGTGTGTGTGTGTGTGTGTGTGTGTGTGTGTAGACAAGCACACTTGTGCCTATGCACACATGTATATATGAAAGACAGATGTCTTCCTTACTCACACTCTACCTTATTTTTGAGACAGAGTCTCTCACTGAACCTGGAGCTTCACCCCAGCCGGCCATGAGTTCTAGGAATCCTCCCATCTCTGCTTCCTCAGGGTTAACATTACAAGTGTGTTGTCATGCCCATGGGAGCTGGGGATTTGAACTCAGGTCTTCACACTTGTAGGGCAGGTGCTTTACCAACTGAGCCATCTCCCCATTTAAACATGAATATATAACCTTTATAAGTAAGTTCTTCAGAGGTACTGAAGAACCCTGACCTGGGTTGTAGAAATGAGATAGGCTAAGAATATTTTTTTGCATGGATACTTTCATCTTTCTATCTTTATTGGAAAAGTATGAATGTTCTTAGACTTCTATTTTTTTATTTCAAGTGTTATTTTTCTGATTGTACTGTGTTTTTGAGGCAACTCATTTGGTTGAATTCAGCTGAAACTGGCCCTATGGTTCCATTGCCAACCTCGAGCATAGGAGCAGGGAGGATCTCTACTATCTCTGCTTCCCCTGCTGAGGACAGAGAAACTGAACACCGTGCTGTGCATCTTCTCTTGCACAGACTCAGCAGGTCTTTTCTTTGGACCTCACACCCTACTCTGCGCATAGGCACAAAGTGCTCTCACATCCCTTCTCATCATTAAGGACCTGTTCAGATCAGAAGGGGCTGTGATACAGCTCAGAGTTAGAACACTTTCCTGGCATGTGCAATTTTGACTTCCAACATGGCACACTGCAGAGCACACTTTCTCTCCCTGCTTTCCACCCCAAGAGGATTTGATATGAAGATGGCCCTCTGAGCCTGGACCGACCTACATATTTGGATAAAATAACCCAGGAGGCAGGCCCTTTTCAGTACCTAAAAGTGAACAAGCAAAACGGTCTTATTTTTGAGACAGAGGTTACAAACCTTGTATAAATTTGCTTTAAATACCATCAGTTTAATTTAAATCCTTTCAAAATGTGCAGTCCAGAAATGAAGGTGAGAACTGTGTGACTGTTTAACTGTGAAAATTGTTTTCATGCATGGCTTATGGCTGCAACCAGAGCCCAAGCCATTAAAGCTCTCATCTGCACACATCCTGTATTTGCTATTACAGATAGACTCAGCTGGAAGGGTGTCTAAAAGACAGAGTGCAGTTATGGACAAGGCAACAAAACATCTGAGTGCTCACTGTGTACAAGGCACTGTGAGAAATGTTTAAATGCCCATTTCCCACAAAAACCTCCTAAGATGGATTACATTAGCCTTACATTTTACCACGAGAAAAGGAATTTCAGAAAGGTAAGTGATTTCCCCATAATCACCAAAGACACTATAATTTGTGTTCATAACAAAGCCCATAAAAACAGTTAAATGTTACAGAGCTTCTATGTGTTAATGTTTATTATGGTATTTTCAATGTCAAGTCATAGCTATGTATGTATGTTTGGAATAGAAAGGAAGGAAAGGGTGGGTTAAATCTCTTATTTTTCTAACGCACTAGCAATAGAAAAGGCTTCATATAAATATGATAATTTCAATGATGACACTGTAATTTCAATTTAGTTTAAAAAAACTTTATGACTGCTGACTTTAATTAAATTGTATCATATGATTTCAATTTGGTCCTAGAGAACTGAGCTGTACAGCTGTGGGAGCCCACATTCACTGAACTGTACATTGATGGCTTGGTGTTAAGCATTCTAAATGTTAATTAATTGGTCCTGCTTGCTGTCTGTTACTTACATTGACTCTGATTGGCTAAATAAAATGCCAAGGCCTGCCTGAGATTTGGCAAAGACAGAGAAAGGTGGGACTTCCTGAGATTAGAATAGGAAGCCTGCACTTTAGACAGAGGATTAATTGATTCCAGCCAGGAGCAGAAAGAAGGAGGACACACACCATGGGTTAGAAAAAAGAACATCATTCCACATGGCCAGGAACATCAGCATAGTGTGGAGAATGGCAGTCCAAGGGGACGTATGCATATATGGGGGTCATATTTGGCTAATAGAATTAAGAGCTAGCTTAGGTGGGCCAAGATTGCTCAATTCAGGCCAAGGCTTGTTAAAATCCATGTGGTGTCTGTGTGTTCTCATTCATAATGGCAGGTTAAGAATTAACAGCCGCCAAACCAATTAACCATAATATAAATACTGGTTAAACAATTTAATTAGCATTTTTTCTACAGTACATCAAACAATTTCATGAACATGAAAATGAAAAAAAGGAGATTCTTGACAATGAGTAAGAATATGGACATGTTTTATAGTCTTTCTTTATTGTGAAATATATCAGATGTTTATAAGCAGGGATAAAGTATGTAAGAACTTCAGGAATAATTAATTCATTTAACCAGCACCAAAAACAAAAACAAAAAACAAAACCCCACAAGATGCTTATAGTAGTAGTGACTCCTAGATTCAGCACTGAAATGTAAATAAGGCTACACAAACTGCAATCAGTCACTTTTCCTGGACCTCTCAGAAGTCAGGCTTCCAACCAGTCACCATGGCAACTAGCACTGTGGATCCAGAGGACCCTAGATAAGGTACTGGTTACTTAAGCCTGAAGTAGCTAGTTATAAACTGGTAAGAATTCTTTTTGGGGGGAGGTTGTTTTGTTTTGTTTCTTTTGAGACAGAGTTTCTCTGTGTATACTGGCTATCCTGGACTCATTTTGTAGAGCAGGCCAGCCTTGAACTCACAAAAATCCACCTGCCTCTGCCTCCTGAATGCTGGGATTAAAGGTGTAATACACTACACCCAGTGGTAAGAATTCTTAAATGGTTATTTTGGTGGATCTCTAGAGGCTCAAGCAAATGAGAAAACTCCTATGAATCCCATTGTCATTTTGGGGGGGACCCTACACTTTTGTGCATTTAATCCTCTGGAATCCCACAAAGGGCAGGGTTCCTTATGGAGAAGATCTGAGAAAGAACCCTGGTGGCTGTGCCTAGAGGACAGGAGGAGTGATTCTGAAACATACCCAGAATCTGTTTCTGTGACTGAGGCCTATGACCTAGAGGAAAATCCTTTCACAGAGCTTGATAAACACAGAGAATAGTGCTCCTCTCACCCCTACTCTCCTAATGGAAAAGGATTAAACAGGTTCAGCAGGAGCCAGGAATAGAGGATGGATCTGAAGAAAATAAATCAAGAAACAACACACAGAGGTCCACTAAATAGCTGAGATGTAATCACTTTGAAAACAAACATATCTGGAATTCCAGATCCAGCAAAATCATCCTTCAAAGAAAAGGGAGGGGAAAAAAAAACATCTGAGGGAATCCATCACTTGTAGACCTGCCCTGCACACAATGTCTATTAAAAAGAAGTTCTCTGGACAGGAGATTGATATAGGGCAGAAACCTATCTACACAATGAAATGTACACTGTTTCATAAGGAATAAATGAAGGGGAATCTTTTTTTAATATAAAGTGATCTGAAAGGATAACTATTTGAGGTAAAATAATAAAAATATGCTCAGTAGTTAAAGTATACTATAGGAAAGCAATCTCAAAATAAGTGACAGGCAGGTTAGCAATGGAAGGGACAATCAGGAACTCTACTTGTAGGTACCTGTGCTACACCTGAAGTGCCAAGTCACCAAATAGGACCTTGGATTAGATTAAAAACAAAGACTGGAGTCACCCCTCTGGAGAGGAGTGCTGGCCAGAGCAGACCTAGCCCAAGGGTAGATCCAGCCCATGGCTCCAGCCACAGAACAGTGGCCCCACCTGTCTAGCATCAGATAGTCTGATATCCAGCCTGCACTTGGACTTGTCCACCCAACCGGGAAAAACCAGACCACAAGAGCAAAGGTAAGTAAGATTATCTTTCTGGAGTTCCCAACATGGTGGCACAGTGTGCACTTTAGTTGAGTGGCAGAGACCTAACCCAGCTGCAGCAAAGCAATCAGGAGCCGAGACTGACTACAAAGAGAGCCAGTGACTGTGGGTTCCCCACAAACATAGGGGCGGGGCACTCACCCTGGCACCGGAGCATTTGAGTCAGTCAGCAACAGGCACTAAGAGGCTGGCACCTGTCTTGGGTAGAGCTCCAAAGCTGTACAGTCAGTGTAGCTGCTGAACCAGAACAACTGTATCAGGGAGGGGAGAACATAGGCCCAACCACAGCTCTACCTGCCTTTCTGAGGAAACCCACCAACACTCAGGTCCTCAAAGAATAATTCCCTCACCACTCGAATCCCCTGTGTATTGGTCCAATTGGTTCACAACCAGTAGAGGAGAGCAGCAGTCACTCTCTGAGAGCCAGTCTATATTACAGGAACCTACCCACCATCTGGAGGTGGACACCAGGATCTCAGGATCACCCAACCCCCAGAACAGGGAGTTTTCCTGAGCACCAAGGTCAACTGACATCAGAAACAGAAAATACCAGGGTCAATCAGATGACAAAAGGCCAGCACAAGGACATGGTGAAAAAACAAAACCAAAAAAAAAAAAAAAAAAAGCAATATGATGTCTCCAGAACCTAGCTATAATGATACAGACAACTCTGGACATCCTAACATGACTGAAACAAAGGAAAATGACCTTAATTCTATGCCTATATTAATATATAATATAATATAATAATAGAAGGCATAAGGGAGTAAATCAAATATCACAGGGAGCAACAACAAAATACTGCAAAAGAGGTGATGGAAATGAATAAAACTCTTAAAGGAATGGAAGACCTGGGTTAGAGAGATGGCTCATCAGTTAAGATCACTGGCTGTCCTTCCAAAGGACCTGGGTTCAAATCCCAGCACCCAAATGGCAGCTCATAGCCATCTGCAATTGCCAGCCTGGTGGTAGGTGGATCTCTGCAAGTTCAAGGCCAGCCTGGTCTACAAAGTGAGTCAAGGACAGCCAAGGATACAGAGAGAAACCCCACTTCAAATAAATAAATAAATAAATAAATAAATAAATAGATAGATAGATAGATAAATAAATAAATAAATAAATGGAACACCTGAAAAGGGAAGTTGAAGCAATAAAGAAAATATAAACCAAGACATCCATAGAACAGGAAAACCTTAAGAAAAAGAAAAGGAACTTTCTATGAACACTAGCAACACCAACAGAATACAAGAGATGGAAGAAAGAATCTCAGGCACAGAGGATAAAATTGAAGAAATTGATAAATCTGTCAAAGAAAATGTAAAATCTAAAAAAGTCCTGACACAAAATCTTCAAGAAATCAAGGACACTATGAAAAGACAAAATCTCAGAATAATACGAATAGAAGAAAGAGAAGATTTCCAGCTCCATGGACCAGAAAATATTTTCAACAAAGTAACTGAAGAGAATTCCCAAATCTAAAAAAAGAGATGCCTATAACTGTACAAGAAGCTTACAGAACTCCAAATAGATTAGACCAGAAAATAAAATCCTTCCATCACATATAATCAAAACACTAAATGTACAAAATAAAGAAATAATATTAAAAGCTGCTAGGGAAAAGGGTCAAGTAACATATAATGGCAAACCTATCAGAATCACACCTGACTTTTCATCAGAGATGCTAAAAGCCAGAAGGGCATGGACAGACGTCTTGCAGACCCTAAAAAACCACAAATGCCAGGCCAGACTACCATTCTCAGCAAAACTGTGAATCAACATAGATGGAGAAAACAAGATATTCCACAACAAAGCTAAATTCAGACAATATATATGCACAAATCCAGCTCTACAGAAGATGTTAGGAGGAAAACACCAACCCATAGAGGTTAACTACACACAAGAAAGCACAGGAAGCAAATAACAACACACCTCCAGCAAAACCAAAAGGAGAAGCTAACTCACACACTATTTACACCAACATCAGGCAGGAAGTAACAATAACTGGTCATTAATATCTCTCAACATCAATGGACTCAATTCCTCAATAAAAAGACACAGGCTAGCAGAATGGATGCAAAAACAGAATCCCACATTCTGATGCTTACAAGAAATACACCTAAGCAAAAAAAGATAGACATCTCCAAGTAAAGGGCTGGAAAAAAATATACCAAGCAAATGGACACAAGAAGCAAGCTGGAGTGGCGTTTCTAGTATCCAATAAATTAGACTTTCAACCAACATTAATCGAAAGAGATAGGGAAGGACACTTCATACTCATTAAAGGAAAAATCGACCAAGATGAAATCTCAATACTGAACATCTAAGCCCCAAATGTAAGACCACCTACATTTGTTAAAGAAGCACTACTGAAGCTCAAATCCCACATTGAACCTCACCCATTAACAGTGGGAGACTTCAACACACCACTCTCACCACTGGACAGATCAATGATGCAGAAACCAAACAAAGAAAACATGAACCTCACAGATGATATGAATCAAATGGACCTAACTGATATCTACAGAACATCAGCCCAAAACAAAAGAACACACTTTCTTCTTGGCACCTCATGGAACCTTCTCCAAAATCGACCACATAGTCGGTCACAAAGCAAGCCTCAACAGATACAGGAAAATTGAAATTACCCCTTGTAACTTATCAGACCATCATAGAATAAAACTAGACTTCAACAATAACAAAAACAACAGAAAGCCTGCAAAAACATGAAAACTGAACAACTCTCTACTCAATGACCTCTGGGTCAGGGAAGAAATAAAAAAAGAAATTAAAGTCTTCTTAGAACTCAATGAAAATGAAGGCACAACATACCCAAACTTACGGGACACATTGAAAGCAGTGCTAAGAGGAAAGTGTATAGCACTAAGTGCCTTCAAAAAGAAATTGGAGAGTCCCCATACTAGCCACCTAAAGCACACCTGAAAGAGCTAGAACAAAAAGAAGAAAACACTGCCAAGAGGAGCAGACGAGAGGAAATTATCAAACTCAGGGCTGAAATCAACAACTTAGAAACAAAAAGAATAATACAAAGAATCGACAAAACCAAGAGTTGGTTCTTTGAGAAAATCAACAAAATAAACAAACCCTTAGCTAAACTAACTAAAAGGAAGAGGTAAAATACCCAAATCAACAAAATCAGAAATGAAATGTGGGAAATAACAACAGACATTGAGGAAATCCAAAGAATCATTAGGTCTTACTTCAAAAACTTGTACTCCACAAAATTGGGAAACCTAAATGAAATGGACAATTTTCTTGATAGATTCCACCTACCAAGGTTAAATCAAGAACAGGTAAACAAATTAAACAGTCCAAGAGCCCTAAGGAACTAGAAGAAGTCATTAGAAATCTTCCAACCAAAAAAGCTCAGTGCCAGATGGTTTCAGAAGAGAATTCTACCAGACATTTAAAGAAAAGCTAACACCAATACTCTTCAAACTCTTCCACAACATAGAAACAGAAGGAATACTGCCAAACACATTCTATGAAGCCACAGTTACCCTGATACCTAAAACGTACAAAGACCCAATGAAGAAAGAAAATTTCAGACCAATTTCCCTTATGAACATGGATGCAAAATACTTAATAAAATACTTGCAAACTGGATCCAAGATTACATCAAAAGTATCATACACCATGATCAAGTAGGCTTCATCCCAGGGATGCAGTTACAGTTCAACATAAGAAAATCCATCAATGTAATCCACCACATAAACAAACTGAAAGAAAAAACATATGATCATCTCATTGGACACTGAAAAAGCTTTTGATGAAATCCAGCACCCCTTCATTTTAAAAGTCTTGGAGAGATCAGGCATACAAGGACCATACTTAAATATGATAAAGGCAATTTACAACAAGCCAGAGGCCAACATCAAACCACATGGAGAGAAACTTAAGTCATTTCCTCTAAAATCAGGGACAAGACAAGGCTGCCTACTCCATATCTCCTCAACATTGCACTTGAAGTTTTAGCTAGAGCAATAAGAGCAAAGGAGATCAAGGGGATACAAATTGGAAAGGAAGAATTCAAAGTATCCCTATTTGCAGATGATATGATAGTATACATAAGTGACCCCAAAAATTCCACCAGAGAACTCCTACAGCTGGTAAACTCCTTCAGCAAGATGTCTGGAATCAAAAATCAATTCAAAAAAATCATCAGCGCTTCTTTACACAAAAGATAAATGGGCTGAGAAAGAAATAAGGGAATCAACACCATTCACAATAGCCACAAATAATATAAAATACCTGGGGGTAAGTCTAACCAAACAAGTGAAAGACCTGCATGATAAGAACTTCAAGTCCCTGAAGAAAGAAATTGAAGAAGATATCAAAAGATGGAAAGATTTCCCTTGCTCATGGATAAGTAGGATCAACATAATAAAAATGGCCATCTTGCCAAAAGCAATATACAGATTCAATGCAATTCCTATCTAAATACCAACACAATTCTTTACAGACCTGTAAAAACAATTCTCAACTTTATATGGAATAACAAAAAAAAAAAACAGAATAGCTAAATCAATCATGTACAGTAATAGAACATCTGGAGGTATCACCATCCCAGATTTCAAGATGTACTACAGGGCAATAGTAATAAAAACAGCATGGTACTGGCATAGAAACAGACCAGTTGATCAATGGAAGTGAATCAAAGACCCAGAAATAAATCCACACACCTACAGTCTCTTAATTTTTGACAAAGAAGCCAAAACGATACAATGGAAAAAGGAAAGCATCTTCAATAAATGAAGCTGGTCTAACTGGATGTCAACATGTAGAAGAATGCAAATAGATCCATACGTATCACCCTGTACAAAACTTAAGTCTAAGTGGATCAAGGACCTCAACATAAATCCAGACACACTAAAATTAATAGAAGAGAAAGTGGGGAAAAGCCTGAAACTCATTGGCACCGGTAGCAACTTCCTGAACAGAACACCAATAGCTCAGGCACTAAAACAATCAATAAATGGGACCTTATAAAATTGAAAAGCTTCTGTAAGGCAAAGGACACTGTCCTTAGAACAAAACGGCAGCCTACAGACTGGGAAAGGATCTTCACCAACCCAACATCCGACAGATGGCTAATATCCAAAATATATAAAGAACTCAAGAAATTAAAAACCAAAAAATCAAATAACTGGGTCAAAAATGGGATATAGAGCTAAACAGAGAATCCACAAAAGAAGAATCTCTAAAGGTGGAGAGCCACTTGAAGAAATGTTCAACATCTTTGGTCATCAGGGAAATGCAACTTAAAACAACTCTGAGATTTCATCTCACACCCGTCAGAATAGCTAAGATCAAAAACTCAAATGATAACACATGCTGGTGAGGATGTGGAGAAAGAGGAAAACTCCACCATTGCTGGTGGAAGTGAAAACTTGTACGACCACTTTGGAAATCAATCTGGAGATATCTTAGAATATTGGGAATAGTTCTACCTGAAGACCCAGCCATACCCCTCCTGGGCATATATCCAAAAGATTTGACACAAAACCACAAGGACATTGCCTCAACAATGTACATAGCAGCTTTATTTGTAATAGCCAGAAACTGGAAACAACCCAGATGTCCTTCAACTGAAGAATGGATTAAAAAACTGTGGTACATTTATACAATGGAATACTATCCAACTATCAGAAGTAGGGAAATCATACAATTGGAAACCAAATGGGTGAATCTAGAAAAGCTCATCTTAAGTGAGCTGACTCAGTCCTAGAAAGATAAACATGGTATGTACTCTTGTATAAGTGGATATTAACCATACCATCACAGGATAACTATCCTACAACCCACAGACCCTAACAGATAGGAACCTAGCATATCTATCCCAGGAAGAACTTCACCCAGCAGTGAGTCATGGAATCTGCTGCAGGTTAGTGGAACACCTTACCCTAGATGGTGTGCTATATCAAGCCCCGGTACAAGAGGAAGCTCTTGCCCCTTACATGACTGAATATCTGAGGGAGTATGATAACTGAATAACTGAGGACCCACCTCATCTGAGGAAAAGGAGAATACCAAGTAGAGGAATAATGAGGGAGGGAGGGAGGAAACTATGCTCTAGAAGTAACTTGAGGAAACTATTTTTAAAGGATAAATAAGCCTAAAAATATAATAAAAATAAAATATAAAAATTTCAAATTATAATTTACCAAAGGTATACTTGCCTTACTGGCATGAAAGATTAAAATGGTCTTAATTTCAGATTAGAATGTTAGACTTCAGGTTGCCACATAGCTCACACACTCGATATCAGCTTAAAAGGTTTTTTGTATATATAAAAGATATTTTCATTGTTTGGCATTAAAAAGGCAGTTAAAAGGTTTAAAATGCTGTAAGTAAATTAAGGTTTACTGCAGTTCAACCTGGTTTTCTAAACCTCTAAGAGCTGAAGTAATTTTGAGCTAAGGTAAAATATTGGAGAAGGGTAGTGTTAGCCCCTGCCTTTAACTCCAGCACAGACAGGAGAATCACTATAGAGTTAGTTGTCTTGTAAATTCTAGAGTTAAAATGAACAGGGTGGTGATGGTGCACACCCTTAATCTCATCACTTGAAAGGGATACACCCTGAATCCCAACACACTGGAGACATAAACATGCAGATCTCTGAGTTCATGGAAGAAGAGAAAAACTTAGATCCAGGGTGATGGTTCACTTCTTTAATCCCATCAGCTGGGAGGCACATGCTTTTGATCCCAATACTTAGAATGCAGAGACAGGCACATAGGATTTGGAATGATTTAAGTTTCAAATTTACTCACAAAAGGCATGCTGAAATTCAAAGTGAATTGTTCTTCGAGATCTCAAATTATATGCACTTAAAGGTTTGTTTAGTTCCAAAATATCAAAATAATTTCTTTTTTAATCTCAATTGAAAGATAATACTTTTTATATTGTAAAAAAAAAAAAACAATTTGCTTCAGGAAAAATATTTCCTGCCCCCCCAAAAAAGTAGTGTCCCAGAGTTAGGATTAGGACAGGGCTCTGTTCTTATCATTCCTGATTAAAAGCATCCATCTAAGAAATCCAGGGACAACAGGACAACTGAAACCTCAGAAGAAAACAGATCAGACACCAAAGAAGACAAGTAGCCCAGATGATCCAGCCTTGCAGACTTCCTCAACAGCTGTTTCCTCAAAAATCTACAACCACAACAACTCAAAATCACTAAGATTATTCAGCCCCCCACACTATTCCAACTAGAACTTCAGTAAAGCCCTGTAGTTCAGCTTCTGTCTATACTTCTTAGGACATTTAAATAGCTGAGCACAAAAACTCTGAACATCAAATGATGATATTAACATTCTTAACCACTTTTCCATTCTTATTTGGACCCCAAACAGGTTTACTAAGTCCCAAATCAGCAGGAAGTAACTTTAAGAGAGTGATGTCCCATCTCCAGAAGGGAGGGTAGGTGATTTTTCCCCCTTTGGTCATTTGATGGGTTATAGATACTTCTTGTTATTTAGGGGAAGAGATTACAAGCTGTTAAATGGTCTTGTTAAACAAGTTTTGGAGACCCAGGGATTTCTCTCTATCCTTCTTTCTCTCCTCTATTGGGGTGAAAAGACTTGAGAAAAATGGGATATAGACATATTATAGGAATTATAAAGAAAAAGGGACAGATTATTGAATATGCTCTTATATCTTTGTATATTGATACAAAAATAAGAATATATTGGGCTACATAGGTATTGATCTTGTATATTGATACAAAATTAAGGTTAACTTCTTTTAAGGTATTGTACCTAGGTAATGCTTAAAAATGAAATGTGAAGTTTTGGCCTTTTGTTAGTAACTGTCATAAACTGTTTAGGATAATTAAGAAATGCAAACTAATAGTCATTCAAACATGTCATTTTATTAGGTACTAGGGCAGTCTATCACAGTTATTTTCTAAGTTAATCAGAAATCAAGTTGCTAAGAGACAAGCACCACTTGCTTATCCAAATATACAGAGATAGAAAGGGCCTCTTCAAAAACCTCAAGAGATCTGTAGAATATGGCATTCAAAGATGTTTCCTTAAGATTTTTTTTTATATTGAGACATTTCAGCTCCAGACAGCACCTCCCTATTCTACTCCAGGTAGAAGATAAGCATCGAAGAATCTCCAGTGGGAGATGGTTGAATTAGTGGCAAGCCTGTCACTTGGCAAGAAAAATCCCTTGCTTCAACTGTAGACAGAATGCTGTCCAAAAAGGACAAAACTTGGAAGCAGGTAAGTCGACAGCATAGCTCTACCAAGACGGGGTAGACAAGTCCTTCATAATTCCTGCTTTACAATTAATGTCTATTAGAGAAATGGGGCCAAACAGCTGAAGATTGATGCTGTAATGTATGCAGAGAAATTGGGAACTGTCCAGGCAGTCAGTTGTATGTCATTTCTTTTGGTAGCTGCTGGCTCTGCACTTCCTGTATAATCAGATATATTTATCTTTTTCAGGTCTCTGATATGGTCGAAGACTAGATAGCTATTGTCCCATAGTTAAATTTTGAATTGTTTAGGAATTAAGAGGGTGTTCTGGATCTAAGAAGTTTTTAAAATTGTGATGGAAGTTAGGATGGAAGCTGAGTTGGATATAGAACTTTAACCTCATGGAGATGGTTGGATAGTAGAATGTTTAAATTCAGTTGCCAAATACATATGGACTGGACATTGGGAACACATAATTCTCATAATTGTGGCCTAATTATTTTTGTTGTTTGTATTGTATTTGTTGTTGGAAGAGAAAGAGCCATTTGTTGGACTGAAAGGAGGAGATTTTAAGGGGAAAAAGATATACTTAAGCTTAAAAAAAAAAAGGAAGTGGGTGGGGCGGTGAGGGGGAAGAAGGTGAGAGGGTGGGACTAGAGGGGGGATTAGGGAGGGGATTGTGATTGAAATGTAACTTGAAGAAATTTAAAAAAAAAGACTGGAAATCTAAGGTAAACACTTTGGGAAAATGTAAAAATATAATTGCTTGGCTAAAATAATATACAATAATGTAAAATGTTTAGTTAAAACTAAAGCAAGTGCAAAAGTTGTGAAAAGAGAACCACATGGGAAATGGAAACAGTAATAAACATATTATTACTTTAAATGTAAAAGGTCTAAAAAACCAATTTAAACAAAGAAAATCCTGAGTTCCATATGAAACTCCTGCCTGTAAGAGGCCTATAAGAAATTTATTTAGCATATACTTACCCAGATAAGTTAAAAGAAAGATGTAAATAAACTACACTAAGACAAATTAAATCCACAAGCTTTCTTAACTTTAGCCAGAGAAAATGTAGGAACAAGAAAGATTGTTTGAAAAAGGCAGATGGGGTGGTACAAGGCTGTAACCCCAGCACTGCAGAGGATTGAGGGCTCATGCCAGTCTGGGTTGCAGGGCAAGAGTCCATATTGAAAAAAACAAAACTGAAGCCAAAAAAAAATCATACACACACACACACACACCCACAAGCATCAGAAATGAATGAGGGGTGATCAATACCAATTCTAATGTAAGAAAAGTACTATGAACAAGTCCACATTACACATTTAACAATATAGATGAAATGGATGCATCGGTTGAAAGACACAAAACTCATAAGAGGAGAAATATATAAATGGAATATTCCTATACATTAGAAGAATCTGGATAACCTTCAAAAACTGAGTGTCAGGTCAGTGGGTTCACTAGCAAATTCTACACCAAAGGTAAAAAGTATTCCAATTTCCCATAATCTCTTCTAGAAACTTGAGGGACAGAACTCATACTGGTGGCTTACTAGTGTAACAGAACAGAGGAGCAGAAGGGGTTCTGCTTGGGGGAGAACCACTCATAAGCTACAAAAGGTAGTAAATATAGTGGTGGGGGAACAGGACTGGGGGGGAGTGAAAATCCAGAGAATGTACATGATCTCCTGCAGTTCAATTGATCTTTGTTTCTGGAACACCATACCTACCACTTCTCAGCGTGCTCTGAGGCTGAACTGAAAACTCACTTCTTCCTGTAAATGCTTATTGAATGCCAACACTTATCTAAAGCCCAGGGGCAGGGAGTGGAGAAATGGCTTGGTGGTTAAGAGTGCTTGTGCACTTTCATTGGTTCCCAGCACCCACATTAGGTGGCTCACCACACCCTCTTCCTAACTCCAGTTCCAGATCTGATGTTCTTCTTCTAGACTCCATAAGCACCTGGACATAAATGGCCTACTCAGACATACACATACACAAGTAAATAAACATAAATCTTAAAAAAAAACTTTTAAAAATGCAGTAATGTTTAGCCATTATAGTATAGGATAACCATCCTACAATCAATAGCCCCAAAAGAGGAGGAACAGAGACTTGGTTACCTGTCAGTGGGACAACCCACCCTAGTGGAACTGCCATGTATGCCTCATGTGTAAGAGGAAGCTCTTAGACCTCATGTGACTAAAGAACTGAGGGTAGCTGATACATGGAGACACTCCACATCAGAGCCACAGGAGGATGGGAGAGGGGGTTGAGTGACGGTGAGAGGGAGGGGGAGGGAGGGGGTAGAGGGAAGGGGTGGCAATGGAGATATAACAAAGTAATAGATAAATGTTTTTAAAATGCAGTAATGAATAAGACAAAATCCTTGACTTTAGTAAGGGGAAAGATGTGTGAAAAATCGAGCAGGAATAGACAGGATGAGAGGGGAAGGACCTGGAAACAGAATGATCAGGACAGTTTCTCTAGTATGTTGATGTTTTTTTTTTTAAATACTTTATTTTTTTTCTTCAAGTTACATCTCAGTAACAAACCCCTCCCTATTCCCCCTTCCTATCCCGCCCTTCCACCCTCTTCCCCCCAGAAGTTTCCCCTTTCAGTCCAACAGATGGTTCCTTCTCTTATACCAGTAAGTATTATACAAAACAATAGATATAAATATGCCACATTTATGAGAGTTAAATGGCCCAGTATACCTTCCCAATGTCCAGTTTATACATATTTGGCCCCCGACTTTAACATTCTACTATCTAACCAACTCCATGAGTTTAAAGGTCTATATGTGACTCAACATTCATACTATCTTGCAACACACTTTTAAGAGTATCTTCTTAGATCTATAACACCCGCTTGATTCCTAAAAAGTTCAAAATTTAACTATGAGACTCTAGCTGTCTATTCTTCAACCACCTCAGAGACCTGAGAGGGATAAATATATTTGCTTATATAGGAAGTGCAGGGCCTGCAGTCTCAAAACTAAGAAAGAACATACCAATAACTGCCTGGACAGTTCCCATTTTCTCTCCATACATTCCAGCATCAATCTTCAGCCTTTGGGTCCTGTTTCTCTGACAGACATTTGTTGTAGAGCAGGGATTATGAAGGACTTACCTACCCTGTCTTGGCAGAGTTAGGCTGTCGACATCCCTGCTACCAAGTTTTGTCCTTTTTGGACAGCAGTCTGTCTGCAGTTGGTGCAAGGGGTTTTTTCATGCCAAGAGAAAGGCTTGCCACTAGTTCAACCATCTTACAGTGGAGGTTCTTCGATGCTTATCTTCTACTTGGAGTAGAATAGGGGGTGCTGTCAGGCGCTGATATGTCTCAATATCAAAAAAAAATCTTGATTTAAGATAATATCTTTGAATGCCATATTCTGCAGATCTCTAGGGGTTTTTGAAGATGCCCTATCCATCTCTTCTATTTAGATAAGCAAATGTTGCTTGTCTCTTAGCAACTTGATTACTGGGTAGTTTAGAGAATATCTGTGATAGACTGTCATAGTAGCTAACAAAGTGACATGTTTGCATGATTGGAGTTTGTTTTACTTAACTATCCTAGACCGTTTTAGACGGTTGGTATCAAGAGGTCAGAGCTTCACATTTTATTTTTAAGTATCTCTAGGTATGATACCATTAGGAAGCGTTACCTTTAAATTTGTATCAATATACAAAGATCTATTCAATTGTGGTTAAATATACTCTTAATTATGTATCAATATACCAAGATCAATGCCTATGTAGCCCAATACAATCTTAATATTACGTCCATATGCAAGGGTCAATACCATTGTGGCCAACTATAATCTTAATTTTGTATCAATATACAAAGATCAATACCGATGTAATCCAATACAATCTTATTTTTGCACAATAAACAATGGTCAATACCACTTTAGCCACATAAACTACTAATTTTGTATCAATATACAAAGGTATAAGGGCATATTCAATAATCTGCCCCTTCTTCTTGGACCTTCCTGTGCTATGTCTATATCTCATTTTTCTCAAGCCCATGCACTCCTACATAGGAGAGGAAGAAGGATACAGAAAAGGAAAAGTAGGAATTCCCTGGGGCTAACCTCCAAAACCCATTAAGACAGGACCATTTATCAGCTTGTAGTCTCTTCCCCTAAATATCAGAGTTTTCAGTTATCCTTCAAATAACCAAAAAGAAGGGTGGAGAAACACCTTCCCCACCCTCTGGGCATGGGACGTCGCTCTCTTAAAGTGACTTCCTGCTGATTTGGGTCGCAGTAGACCTGTTTGGGGCCCGAACCCAAATGGAAAAAAATGGTTAAAAATGTTAGTACACTCCTTTTATGTTCAGTCCTTCTGTTCTCAGCTGTTTAGATGACCTAAGGGGTTTGTAGGCAGAAGCTGATCTTGCAGGCTTCACTGAGGTTCCTGCCGGGGCATTGTGTAGAGCTGAATGGTCCCAGTAACATTGGATTGCTGTGGTGGTTGCAGGCCCCCGATGGAGACAGCTATTGCGGAAGTCTGCCAGGCAGAATCAGCTGGGTCACTTGTCCTCCTTGGTGCCTGATTCTGCTCTCTGCTGAGGTTTCCGCTGTCCAGCCGTCTCCGGGCTCCCCTAATGGACACTTCGATTCTCCTGGAACAATAAGAACAGAGCCCTGCCCCAATCCCAACCCTAGGACAATTGCCCTCTTTTTTTTTTTCTGGGGGGGGGATGGGGGGGCTAGGTAGTACTTCTCCTGAAGCAAATTTGGCCTTCTGAGAACATACAAAGCGTTATCTTTCAATCCGGGTTAAAGAAGAAATCATTCTGTCACCTTGGAGCTAAACCAGCTCTAGTGTATATATTTTGAGATCCCAAAGGACAATGTGCCTGCATCGAGAAGGCCTTTTGTAAGTAGCCTCCAAACCTAGGTCCCTCCAAATCCCATGTGTGTGTCTCTGAACTCTAATTATTGGGATCAGAGACCTGTGTTTCCCATCTGAAGGGATCAAAGATGTGTTCCACCACTCCTGGATCGAAGTCTTTCTCTATTTAGAGTTTGCCCTGCATCAGGCTGACCCTGAGCTCTGGGATCTGCCCATTTCTGTCTCCAGTGTGCTGGGAGCTGGGACCAAGGGTGTATTCTTCTTGAATGGTGGGACCAAGAGTATGCACCCTCACCACCCCGCTCCGTATGACTCCAGAATACATAAGACCACCAACTCTACGGTGCTCCCCACCCCCATCTCCGCTGAAGTCAAAAGCATGGGCCAATACCAAAATTCTCCTGTATTTTACCTTAGCTCCACGTCTTCTCTACACCTGGAGGTCTGCAAAACCAGGCCAAATGGCTGTATCCTCTATTCCATTCACAGTGTTTCAGCCCTGCCACCTGCCTTTTTTTTTAGTTAATAAATTTATTTGTTTGTTGCTTCAGGTTACATCCTTATCATATTGTCCTCTTTTCCCGCTTCCCAGCCCCACCCTCCCATGCTCTACCCCCTGACCCTTCCGTCTTGTTCCTCTGGGGTGGAGTGTCCCTGCCTAACAGTCTCTCACCACAGATCAGGAGTCATAGGAGGGCCAAGAGCCTCTTCATTCACCGGGGGCCTACGAGGCAGTACTGCCAGTGAAAGGTGTCTCCTTGCTACTGGGGGAATACTAAAAAAAAAGACCAACAAACACACAAACCCACAAAAACAAAGAATATCAACAAAAAAAGAGAGGAAAAAGAGAAGGGAAAAGGAAAAAGAAAAAGATAAAAAAAAATTACGTCCATGTTCCTTTTGGTGTGTTGGTTGTAGTACAGATATCCTGTACGATATAGTTAAAATCCTACTATAAGTGAATAGATGCCATGTGCATCCTTCTGAGACTGGGTTAGATCACTCAGGATGAGCTCCTCTAGATCCATCCATTTGGTTGCAAATTGCATGATTTCATTGTTTCTTATAGCTGAGTAATATTCCATTGCATAGATGTACCACAATTTTTTAATCCATTCTTCAGTTGAGGGACATCTGGGTTGTTTCCAATTTCTAGCTATTACAAATAAGGCTGCTATGAATATAGATGAGGAGACTTCCCTATGTCTCCGTGAGAGGTCCTTTGGGTGTATACCCAGAAGTGGTATGGCTGGGTCCTGAGGCAAGGTTATTCCTAGATTTCTAAGATATCACCAGACAGACCTCCATAGTGGTTGCACAAGCGTGCACTCCCACCAGCAATGGAATAGGGTTCCCCTTTCCCCAAACCCTCGCCACCATGCGCTATCATTTAAGCTCTTTATCTTAGCCATTCTAACAGGTGTTAGGTGGAATCTCAGGGTAGTCTTGAGTTGCATTTCTCTGATGATTAAGGATGTGGAACATTTCTTCAGGTGTCTCTCAGCCCTTAGGGATTCCTCCTTTGGGAATTCTCTATTAAGCTCCATCTCTCATTTTTTGATTGGATTATTTGGTTTCTTGGCATTTAGTTTCTTGAGTTCTTTGTAGATTTTAGATAATAGCCCTCTATCAGATGTGGGGTTGGTGAAGATTTTCTCCCAGTCTGTTCATTGCCGTTTTGTTCGAAAGATAGTGTCCTTTGCCTTACAGAAGCTTTTCAGTTTCATGAGGTCCCATTTATTGATTGTTAATCTCAGGTCCTGAGCTGTTGGTGTTCTGTTCAGGAAGTTGTCACCTGTGTCAATGAGTTCGAGGGTTTCTCCTAATTTTTCTTCTAGTATCTTTAGTGTGGCTGGCCTTATGTTAAGGTCTTTGATCCACTTGGAATTAAGTTTTGTACAAGGTGATAGGTATGGGTCTAATTTCATTCTTTTGCAAGTGGACATCCAGTTAGACCAGCACCATTTGTTGAAGATGCTGTCCTTCTTCCATTGTGCGGTTTTGGCTTCTTTGTCAAAGATTAGTTGGCCATAGGTGTGTGGATCCATGTTTGGGCCTTCAATTCGATTCCATTGATCCACTGGTCTGTTTCTATACCAGTACCATGCTGTTTTTATTACTGTTTCTCTGTAGTACAGCTTGAAATCTGGGATGGTGATACCTCCAGATGTTTTTTCATTGGACAGGATTGATTTAGCTATTCTGGGCTTTTTGTTGTTCCATATGAAGTTGAGACTAGCTTTTTCCAGGTCTATAAAGAATTGTGTTGGTATTTTGATAGGAATTCCATTAAATCTATATATTGCTTTTGGTAGGATAGCCATTTTTATTATGTTGATCTTACCTATCCATGAGCATGGGAGATCTTTCCATCTTCTAAATGCCTCTTCCATTTCTTTCTTCAGGGGCTTGAAGTTCTTGTTATATAGGTCCTTTACATGCTTGGTTAGAGTTACCCCCAGGTATTTTATGTTGTTTGTGGCTATTGTGAAGGGGGTTGTTTCCCTTATTTCTTTCTCGGTATATTTGTTTGTTGTATAAAGAAGGGCTTCTGATTTTTTTGAGTTAATTTTGTATCCAGCCACCTTGCTGAAGTTGTTTATCAGCTGTAAGAGTTCTTTGGTGGAGTTTTTGGGGTCGCTTATGTATACTAACATATCATCTGCGAATAGGGATAATTTGACTTCTTCATTTCCAATTTTTATCCCTTTGATCTCCTTTAGTTGTCTTATTGCTCTAGCAAGGACTTCAAGTACTATATTGAAGAGATATGGTGAAAGTGGACATCCTTGTCTTGTCCCTGAGTTTAGAGGAAATGCTTCAAGCTTCTCTCCATTTAATTTGATGTTGGCTACTGGCTTGCTGTATATTGCCTTTATTATTTCTAGGTATGGTCCTTGTATGCCCGTTCTCTCCAGAACTTTTAGCATGAAGGGGTGTTGGATTTTGTCAAATGTTTTTCTGCATCTAGCGAGATTATCATGTGTTTTTTTTCTTTCATCTTGTTTATGTGGTGAATTACATTGATAGACTTTCGTATATTGAACCATCCCTGCATTCCAGGGATGAAGCCTACTTGATCATGGTGTATGATACTTTTGATGTGTTCTTGAATTCGGTTTGCTAGTATTTTATTAAGTATTTTTGCATCTATGTTCATGAGGGAGATTGGTCTGAAGTTCTCTTTCTTTGTTGTGTCTTTGTGTGGTTTAGGAATCAGAATGACAGTGGCCTCATAGAATGAGTTTGGCAGTGATCTTTCTGTTTCTATGTGGTGGAAGAGTTTGAAAAGTAATGGTGTTAGTTCCTCTTTGAAGGTCCGGTAGAATTCCGTGCAAAAGCCATCTGGCCCTGGGCTTTTTTTGGTTGGGAGATTATTAATGACTGTTTCTATTTCCTTAGGTGTTATTGGGCTGTTTAATCTGTTAATCTGATTTTGATTTAGTTTTGGTAGGTGGAATTTATAGAGGAAATTGTCCATTTCGCTTAGGTTTTCAAATTTAGTGGAATATAGATTTTTAAAGTAATGTCCGAATATTTTCTGGATCTCCTCAATGTCTGTTGTTATTTCTCCCTTTTCATTTCTGATTTTGTTGATTTGTGTTCTTTCCCTTTGCCTTTTAGTTAATTTGGCTAGGGGTCTGTCTATTTTGTTGATTTTCTCAAAGAACCAACTCTTGGTTTCATTGATTCTTTGTATAGTTCTTTTTGATTCTAAGTTGTTGATTTCAGCTCTAAGTTTGATGATTTCCTGTCTTCTGCTCTTCTTGGGAGTGTTTCTTTCTTTTTTTTCCAATTCACCCAGCTTAGCTGTTAGTTCACTAATATGAGCTGTCACAATTTTCTTTTTGAAAGCACTTAGTGCTATGAACTTTCCTCGTAGCACAGCTTTCAATGTATCCCATAGGTGTGGGTATGTTGTGTCTTCATTGTCGTTGGATTTTAAGAAGTCTTTGATTTCCTTCCTTATTTCTTCCCTGACCCAGTCGTCATCCAGTAAGGAGCTGTTCAATTTCCATGTGTGTGTAGGCTTTCTGTTGATTCTTTTACTGTTGAAGACCATCTTTATTCCGTGGTGGTCTGATAAGATACAAGGTGTTATTTCAATTTTCTTGTATCTACTGAGACGATGTTTGTGACCAATTATGTAGTCGATTTTGGAGAAGGTTCCGTGGGGTGCTGAGAAAAAGGTGTATTCCTTTGTGTTTGGGTGAAACGTTCTGTACATATCTGTTAGGTCCATTTGTTTCATGATCTCTGTTAGACTCAATATTTCTCTGTTTGTCTTCTGTCTTGATGATCTGTCCTTTGTTGTGAGTGGGGTGTTGAAGTCTCCCACTACTAATGTGTTGTGATCGACGTGCGCTTTAAGTTTTAGAAGTGTTTCTTTTACGAAAGTAGGTGCCTTTTTATTTGGGGCATAGATGTTCAGTATTGAAATTTCCTCTTGATGAATATTCCCTTTAATGAGTATATAGTGCCCTTCTTTGTCTTTCTTCATTAACTTCAGTTGGAAGTCTGTTTTGTTTGATATTAGGATGGCTACTCCAGCTTGCTTCCTGGGTCCATTTGCTTGGAAAACCTTTTCCCAGCCCTTTACTCTGAGGCAGTGTCTATCTTTTGTACTTAGATGTGTCTCTTGTATACAGCATAAGGAAGGGTCTTGCTTGCGGATCCACTCTGTAAACCTATGTCTTTTTATTGGGGAGTTGAGTCCATTGATGTTGATGGATATTAGTGACCTGAGGTTGTTATTTCCCATTAGTTTGGTATAGGCGGTGGTTCTGTTCCTCTTTTGGTTTAGTTGCTGATGGGTTTTCTATTCCCTTTGTTTTCTTGGGTGGAGTTTTCTTCTCTGGGTTGGGAATTTCCTTCTAGGATTTTCTGTAGGGCTGGGTTTGTGGGTAGATATTGTTTAAATTTAATTTTGTCATGGAATATCTTGTTTTCTCCATCTATGTTGATAGAGAGTTTTGCTGGGTAAAGTGGTCTGGCTGGACATCTATGATCTCTTAGGACTTGTAGTATATCTGACCAGGCCCTTCTAGCTTTTATCGTTTCTGGGGAGAAGTCAGGTGTAATTCTGATGGGTCTGCCATTGTATGTGACTTGACCTTTTTCTCTTACAGCTTTTAATATTCTTTCTTTGTTCTGTACATTTGGGGTTTCAATTATTATGTGGCGAGAGGAGTTTCTTTTCTGATCTAATCTGTTTGGTGTTCTGTATGCCTCTTGGATTTTTATTGGCATCTCTTTTTTCAGGTTTGGGAAGTTTTCCTCTATGATTTTGTTGAAGATATTTCCTGGACCTTGGAGTCGGGAGTCTTCTCTTTCCTCTATACCTATACTTCTTAGGTTCCGTCTTTTCAATGAGTCCTTGATTTCTTGGATGTTGTGGGTGAGAGATTTTTTAGCCTTCTCATTTTCTTTGGATGTTGTACTGATTTCTTCCACTGAATCTTCCATGCCTGAGATCCTGTCTTCCATCTCTTGCATCCTATTGTTGATACTCACATCCGTAGTTCCTGTTCTCTTCCCTTGGTTCTCCACTTCCTCTTTTAACTCTGACTGTGTTTTCTTTATTGTTTCTATTTCTATTTTCATGTCTTGTATGGTTTTGTT
>CAJQZJ010001896.1:13638191-13658833 GCA_907164525.1 Lophiomys imhausi
CTGTTGGACTGAAAGGGGAAACTTCTGGGGGGAAGAGGGTGGAAGGGTGGGATAGGAAGGGGGAATAGGGAAGGGTTTGTGACTGAGATGTAACTTGAAGAAAAAAAAATAAAGTATTAAAAAAATAAAAAAAAAATAAGACTAGCAGAGTTCTTGAATCAAATGGACCTAACAGATATCTACAGAACGTTTCACCCAGACACAAGAGAATATACCTTTTCAGCACCTCATGGATCCTTCTCTAAAATTGATCATATAGTCCAACACAAAGCTTCTGTAAAGCTAAACACACTGCCGTCTTAGAACAAAATAGCAACCCACAGATTGGAAAAAATCTTTACCAACCCACATCTAACAGAGGGCTAATATCCAAAATTTATAAAGAACTCAAGAAATTAAACACCAAGAAAACAAATAATCCAATCAAAAAATGGGGTACAATATAGCTAAAAACCTACTATAAGTGAATAGATGCCATGGGCATCCTTCTGAGTCTGGGTTAGCTCACTCAGGATGAGCTTCTCTAGTTCCATCCATTTGGCTGCAAATTGCATAATTTCATTGTTTCTGATAGCTGAGTAATATTCCATTATGTAGATGTACCACAGTTTTTTAATCTATTCTTCAGTTGAGGGACATCTGGGTTGTTTCCAGTTTCTAGCTATTATAAATAAGGCTGCTATGAACATAGATGAGGAAACTTCCTTATGATTCCATGAGGAGTCATTTGGGTGTATACCCAGAAGTGGTATGGCTGGGTCCTGAGCCAAAGCTATTCCAAGTTTTCTAAGATATCACCATACTGACCTCCGTAGTGGTTGCACAAGCCTGCACTCCCACCAGCAATGGAGGAGGGTTCCCCTTTCTCCACAACTTTGCCAGCATGTGCTGTCATTTGAGCTTTTGATCTTAGCCATTCTGACAGGTGTGAGATGGAATCTCAGAGTTGTCTTGGGTTGCATTTCTCTGATGATTAAGGATGTTGAGCATTTCAAGTGTCTCTCAGCCATTAGTGATTCCTCCTTTGTGAATTCTCTATTTAGCTCCGTCCCCCATTTTTTGATTGGATTATTTGGTTTCTTGGCATTTAATTTCTTGAGTTCTTTGTAGATTTTGGATATTAACCCTCTGTCAGATGTGGGGTTGGTGAAGATTTTCTCCCAGTCTGTAGGCTGCCGTTATGTTCAAATGACAGTGTCTTTTGCCTTACAGAAGCTTTTCAGTTTCATGAGGTCCCATTTATTGATCATTGGTCTCAGGTCATAGTACAGGAAATCTATACTACAACCAATGCACCAAAGAGAACATGGACATAGATTTTTTAATTTTTTGTTTGTTTGTTTTTTAGTTTTCTCTCCCTGGCAATGAGATACTTTTCACTGGTGGTACTGCCTTGTAGGCCCCCAGTATGAGGAGGCTCTTGGCCCTCATATGACTTCTGAACTGGGGCAAGGTACTATTATGTAGAGACACTCCACTCCAGAGGAGTGGGATGGAAGGGTTAGGAGGTAAAGGGTGGGAGGGTGGGACTGGGAAGGGGGGAAAGAGGACAATATGATAGAGATGTAACCTGAAGCAACAAATAAATTTATTTTTAAAAATGGGGTACAGAGCTAAACCAAGAATTCACAGAAGAGGAATCACTAATGGCCGAGAGACACTTGAAGAAATACTACTCAGCTATCAGAAACAAGGAAATCATGCTATTTGCTCCCAAATGGATGGATCTAGAAAAGCTCATCCAGAGCTAACACAGATCCAGAAAGATGCATATGGTATATATTCACTTATAACTGGATTTTAGACATATAGTGCAGGATAACTATCCTACAACCAACAGACCAAAAGAACAGGAACATGGACTTTGTTACCTTTTAATGGGACACTGCCCTAATGAAGCTACCATGTAGCTCCCCCTCTCCTCCCCCCTCCCCCGTGTTAAGAGAAGCTCTTAACCCTCATATGACTGATAAACTGAGGGGGGCTGAGATGTGGGGTCACCTCACACCAAAGGAATAGGATAGGTGGGAGAGGAGAGATGGTAGGAGGGTGAGACTGAGAAGGGTGGAGGGCGGGGGCTGTGATGGAGATGTAATCTGAAGTAATAAATAAACCTAATTAAAAAAAAATACTTCATTATACCATGACATAGAGATAGTTTGCGATTATCACCAAATTTTACTTTTTGCAAAATTCATTCTTCAGGTCAGTTTACAACACTGGCAGTTTTCAATCAGAAAAGGTTTTATTACAAGAAACAATGACATCAGGTAAAAATGCAAAAAATTGTGCAATTACGGCAAAATGTTTAAAAATATCTACACATTTGCCCCATAGGACTACAGTACTTACTACATACCTGAGCACTGAATATTAAATGCCATTTTAAACTTCTTTACATGGGACTCTGGTTCCTTACAGATCACATCCACTTTTCCTCATGCACCACTGAAATCAACTTGATGCTTACACATCAACTTTGTAGGATAACAAGAAACAAAGACAGACATACATAATAATTTCTTCTTCCCTACAACATAGTTACACCTAGCCCAGTTTTCATTGTGTAAAAACTATATAGGAAAAGTGCTACATACATTCTTCAAATGCAGAAATATAAAGTGGGATTGGCATTTGTTAGATCTTTTAATCCTGTTGTAGCCATTGTGCCTTTTACTTATATTCTCAAATATGAAAATGTACCTTAAATATCTACACATAAACTCACACATATCATTAATCTTAGTTTTCTAGGACCTTTTCTGAAATCATTTTAAAAGTGGCAAAATATCCCAGCTATGTAATGTAAACAAATAGTTCTTAATATAAAATTCAATATATAGTCTACTCCCATAGCAAATTCTAAACCTTGGCTTTGACACACACTAGTTAGATGACACCCTCAATATACAGTTATGACAAAAAGACCAACTGTTGTTGTACAGATCAACAGAATAAATCTAGTGTAGAATTAGCCACAGTGTGTTTTTCTCTTACATACCATATGGTACATGTACATTGCTAACTCAATATTCTATGTCTTGTTTTCAAGTAATGCATTTTCCTAAATGCAGAGATTGTCAAAGTGGCAGGAAATCTTAGATACTCAACAAAGCTTTCAAAAATAAGTTACATGGATATCTCTTACAAAAAATTATTTTTCCCTCTCATTAGCAATGCAAAACTAACATAATTCAAAAAAATCATAGAAATAACCCTAAAAAGAAAGCACAAGATGAACTAGAGAGGTAAAAAAAAAAATTGGTTGACAAAGTTTACAGAGATTAGGAGAAAGCACACATCTAGCTGTGTAGGACACATCCACATTCATTCTGTGAATGCTATCCACTTGAACTCCCACTGCATAGAACTCTCTCTACTAGTAGGGCCTTTGTACAGCAGCCTAGAAAGCTTCTGGAAAAGGAGGTATGTTATGCAAGAGCAATGTTTTCAATTTGTTTCACAGTATTACCTTACAATTTATGCAAGACTTTTTTTTTCTTATACACTCATGTCAGTTTTCATCAAGAGAATCAAGCTGTTTTGAGGACAAGCTCTGGTCTTATGTGTAATATTCTTCATCTGTTATAGTAGGCATAGTAATGAGTATGTTATCGATCTAAATGCCTACCTTAGGTAAAAATGGAGTTGGTTTGTCCTTCATGCTAATACTCCTAACTGTGAGAAACTTAGTTAAATATGAACAGTGTCTTAGTACCTATATATAGTACAGAAACCTATGATTCTGTTCACTCACTTATCCTTCCTTCTAAATCACCTTCAGCTAGAGCAAGTATTCAACATAAAAATATTCATCACTGTTGAGTGCAAAAAAATAGAGGTTGTAACTGTACTATGAACCTTATAAGCCACTGAATTATTAGACCACTGCAAGACTCCTGTTTCTAGATAACAGAATTTTTAAAGTAGGTGTAAAACTTCACATTGTAAATTAACTTTCACAATACCAACAATGACTGGACAGGTAGAGGATGGAAAAGGAGGTTGGGCAACAAAACAGCCCATGTTAGTGCAAACTTGGAATTGTAAAACTGAATCCAGTTAGACCAGTGGCCATCGGCCATATCCTATCACATGAATAGCAGACCTTGTAGAGTAAATAGGTAAAGTGCCATGGCTATGGAACTAGCATGCTAATCTGAAAGATAAACAGACTCATAAACCATTTGAACCGATCTAACTACACGTGAATTAACTTATACGAGCACCACTCATCTGCAAATCTGAGCCCTTTCTGGGATTTTTGAGATATGAGACAGTGTTAGCACTTGAAAAAGTTATGGACAGAAAACTGCCACTTTGAAGTTTTAGCTTAACTTAAAGTTACATGAGAAATATGAAACAATCTGACTAAAAGTTCTTTGAGACTGAATTTTCCTTCGGTCTACTGATGGAGCACATTTAAATCGTACACTTGAAAACAGTACACAAAAATATATATGTAAATAGATATAAATAGTCGAGAATGAGGATCTAAGTTAGTGCTTCTCTGTGTTCGAGAGATCACAGCTAAATAAATGATATTGCCTCATATTGTTACCCGTATTTAAAATAAAAAGTCACATTAACCAGTTTGGACTTCTCTACCCAGGAGTACTCTAACTGCTTAAGAGTGCATAGTTGTCTTGATTCACCTGGTTTCTCAGCAACTATTTATCACAAAATTCTAGAATGATACTTTCATGCCAGGGGTGGAAAAATGCTGATAATTGCACTTTGTTACCTTTTCCTTACTGAAATGAAAATATCATGAAGGTAAAAGCAAATCCCTCCCCACACAACAATCTTTACAAGCACCCATTTCTGTATACAAAGCTCTCTTAGCCTTCTTCAGTGTTGACAGCATTTCCTACACAAGCTTCCTTAGTATGAGATGCCGGTGACCTGCTGAGGCTTGCTACTTATTAGAGTACTTTCTGAAGACACTGAGGATAGAGTTTAGCCACAGCGCACTCAAAATGGCGGCCAAGGTCCCACAGCCGATCTGGGGTCTCATACACTTTCATCCACTGGTCAGCAATGTCATCATACTGATAAAGACAATTCTTCCTGCTGGTTCTGAAGATATGTTCTTCAACAGTCACTTGAGTAGCTCGGACAAATAAATGGAGTTTATTCTGGAAAAGTACCAGCTTAAGGTACGGATTTATAGACTGATCACATGGAAAGTCCTTTTTACGAGTCCATTTATTTAGTTCAATATCATAGGCTTCTACAGTAAATACACGCTGATGATTTCCACAGGTTCCAGCTATGTAGTAGATCGAGTCTTTGTACACAGCCGCTAAGCCCTGGATTCTAGGCACAGTCATGGGGGTTAAAAATCCCCAGTAGTCTTTTTGAGGCTCATAGAAGAGGAAAAATTCTCCTAAAGAAAAGGAAACAAATACATAAATTTTCATGTTTGAATGCATCTTTAATTCCAACCTCATTGTATAACCACATTGGATGAATTATACACCAATTCTTATATCTTGCAAGGATAAAGCTAAATCATGCCATGCTTTCATTTAACTAAAACACAGTACCAGTCAGTACTATGCCTTAATTAATTCTGCAGAATTAATAAGCAACTTAAAGCAAACATGTCCAGGCATCTCTGAGAAATTTATGTCAAAGGATTAGAGCACAGAATAGCATTTTTTAAAAATGGGATAGAGATTTTAAAAAATCATGTATAACCTCATGAAAACCTAGATTGTTCCTGATTTTTTAAAGTGGTCAGATAAAAAGTCATTGGAATATAATCCACTAAGAAACACAGTAAATGAATAAAGATTTGAGAATTACCTACACTGCTTTCAAAATCCCAGCAACTAAAACATTTAAGAAAAATATAAAGGGCTGGGGAAATAGTTCGGTGGGTAAATTGCTTGCAATACACGCCTGAGAATCTGAGCTCAGATCTCAGGATCCACAAAACATGCAGGGCATGGGGGCACACATATGTAACCCAGCAGTGAGGGAGCAGAAAATGTCTGATTCCTGAGGGGTTTGAACACCAACCACAGTCGATCAATTGGTAGCCTCCAATTTTAATGAGAATTTGTTTCAAAAAAAAAGGTGGCCAGCAATAGAAAGATACCCAATGTTAATGTCTGGCCTGCATATTTATATTCATACAATTAAAAAAGAAAAAAGCTAAGATCTGAAGAACATAATTTCAAGTCTTTGTAATTATGTTTCATAACTTTTGAAACTCTATGAGAGCTGGAAAGTGGGTCAGTGGCTAAGAGTACTAGCTGCTCTTTTAGAGGACTCAGGTTCAATTCTCAGCATCCACATGGCAGCTCACAATCATCTGTAACTCTACTTCCAGAGTATTCTTCTTCTGGGTTCTGCAATGACTAAATATGTATGTGGTACACAAACATATATTCAGGCAAAATACCCATATACATAAAATTTCCAACAAACAAACAAAAAAACTGGTAGAGGAGGAATAAAGCACTTGCTGCTCTGCTCTTCCAGAGGACCTGGGTTCAGTTTCCAGGACCCACAGAGCACCTCACAACTGTCTATAACTCCAGTTCCAGGTGATTCGACACCCTCTTCTGGGCTCTGTGGACACTGAACACATATGGTGCACACACATAAATGCAGGCAAAATGCTCATACATATAAAAGAAAAATAAATCTTGAAAAAAAATAAGCGCCTTGGCAAACTAATAGTGTAACTCCAATAAACTCATTAACTTCCATAAAAATGTAGTTGCTGCATCTCTTGATTATATTATTGAAGGACAAAAGCAGCAGGTATGATTAACCTTTATGTATTGTTTAGACTTTAAAAATGCTCTGAAATAGTCAATAAGTTATAGCTGAACTATTATTTAGTAAATTGTTTTGAAAAATACTTTATATGAGATCCAAACAAAACTCAAAAACAGAGGGCCATTTCAGTAAGTTGAAAATATTTAAAAATTTTAAATGTTTTTGACCTTGATTTTCTAAGAGACTGTTCTGGTATGGTTAGGAAACCAGAAGTATTAATTATTAGGAAGAGTTACCTGCTTTACTATTATTAAGTAAATGACCCTTGGCATATGACCCTTTCATGAAGAATCACATTGTTACCCACCCTGTAAAACATAGATCTTTTCTTTGTGCTCCACAGCATTATGAAACTCCATTGCAACTGGCATGGCACAAACAGTCATCCAGCAATTCTCTCTGCTGTCATAGCACTCCACCGACTTCAGTGAATTTCTTCCATCACCTTCATAAACACGCCCTCCAATTGCATACATTTTACCACAGCAATATACTAGTTTGCAGCCTATTCTGGCTCGAAGCAAGGATGGCTTGGATAGCCATCTGTTGGTGGAATGGTCATACATCCAAAAATCATTTTCTGCCTTATGATCGATGGACACCTCACTGCTGCTTGGCCTGTACCCTCCTGCAATGTAAATGTCATTATCTGGTGATACAAGAATCCCAACTTCTCGTAGGTCATTTGGTGGTTTGCATAGTTTAAACACTCTTCCTGTGACTATATCTAGACAAGGCACTGTTTGCTTCTTTCCTGAGTGTTTGTGTGCAGCATCAAAACATATGATCATTTCAGAAGCAGTCATTCCAAGCCTCTGGGTACAGCCATTGGTGTTGGATGGTCCCTTTTCTCCACAGCTTTTGACGATGGCCTGTGCAAACTGAGGTGGAATTTTCTCAATAAATGTATCTTCCATCAGAGGAAAACGTATACACTTGGCAAAAATTTCTGGAAGGTGTACTTCTCTTTCATTCTGCTCATGTTCAAACCACCTTATAATGCTTTCATAAACATGTTCTTCCCGGTCTACATTTAAATCATCACTGTCTAGTATGCTTATGAGTTGGTCTTTTGTCAGTTGGAGAAACTCTTGTTCTTTGATGACACACAGAAACTTCTTACGGATGTATTCTTTTGATCGATCTCCAAGTTCCTGATGCCCATAATGATCAGCAAAGATGAAGACCCCAATAGAATTTTGTGGGTCCAAATGACTAATCATATACTTAGCACACTGGTCTTGTATGGAAGGAATCTGGAAGATGCTAGCTGTAGTGAACAAGGCTTGAACATTGGCCTCTGTCAGAATAACTCTAGAGGTATAGGCATAATTCAATACTAAATCCATTGATTCAGCTTCAACACCGATGATTCGAACTTCTTTCTGAGTGCTTTCTGTAAGGCCGCTAGTGAACATGGATCTAAGAAAGAAAAAGTGGTCAATATTTTATATGTTCCGCAAATGGAAAATTTTAGAAGTATAAGGTTATCACACAGATAAGCCCTTCTGAAAAATGATCATCTAGCATAAAGACAAATATAGTTAATCCTAAAAGTCCTGTTTTCAGAATCATTCCATCTTGTGTCAAAGGAGTTAAAAACATCCACTGTTTGGTACACTGGCAGATTGCTTCAAGTTGAAATCACCTGGGGAACTAAAGTGGATGGAAGGGCCATGTGGCTTCTCTCACACTCTCCAGCAAGCCATGGAGACTCTTTTGGGATGGTGGTCCTTCACATAGCAAGACTGGAAAACAGCCTTGATCACCAGAGTAACTGGGTACTTGTGGCTATAGTGAGCCTGAATAAATAAACTCTGAAGTCACTCATTATCTTTCAAATACTTCTACAACTCCCCTACTCCCATGCATCCCAAGTAACACCGCTAGAATTCATTGTCCTAATCCAGATAGCCACTTGTCCTGGCATAACGCACTGTTCTTTGTCTAACAGATATAACCACATCATGCTTTGATGATTTATGTGAACTTTACTTTCTTGTGAAAAACCCTTTGTCGACATGAAGTTAGTAAGATTCTTCAAGGCACCTTTTGTTAATTACATCTTGTGCTAACTGGGTTCCTCAGTCTCTCCACAGAGTCCACATAAGAACTGGGGGAGGGAAAGGGGCAAGATTCTGCTCTCATATGCTAACTATGAAAAAAGGAGAATATTGGTAAGAAAGCAAACCATAAGTGATATATTTCAGATCTGATTGTTTTTGAAGCACATATCCAAGCTTCTAGTCAAATTGTCTTATGGATAGTGGGACTTAAATGGCCATGTTCTAGAAAAAGTTCAGGATACCATCAAGATGACAAAATTAGTCCTGAGGATACCAAGCCAGTCTAAAAAAATCTTTGATGGCCCAGTGAAAATTACAGGGGAACTTGTATGCACAAAGTACATTTTCATCTCAGAAAGAGCATGGCATTCTTCAAAGGTACATATTTTTCACCTACATCTTTTAAAAGATCATTTTACTTATTCTAGGACACTTTTGAAAACCCTTCCTTAATAAATGTACTTCATTTTCTCAGTTAAAGTTCCTATATTTTACCTATTTATATCCATACCAAAAAAACTGTGGTAGGGTTAATATGCCTTTTTCTAAAAAGAGTTTAACATTTAACACACCACTGATTCTTTGGAAATTATAAGACTACGCTTCTAAGATGGGCACAGTGGTGTTTAATCCCAGTTAGTGGAAGGCTGCGGCATGAGGGCAGTCATACATTCACAGCATCATGAGCAACAGTGAATTTGAAAACAGTCTGGGCATACAGTAATATGCTGCTTCAGTTAAGATGGTTTGGTTTGTTCTTTTTTAAAAAAAAAAAATAAGTATATTTATGAAACTTTCTTTCCCAAACACTAAGCAGATAAAACACTTGGACTTTTAAGTATTACCCATTTGTAAACATCATTTCCTTTCAGTAAGGTTTCATTCTAAAGATATTTTTGTTGTTTTGAGACAGGGTCTTTTTACACAGCCTTGATTGTCCTAGAACTATGTAGACTAGGCTAGTATCAAATTCACAGAGATGCCCCATACACTGGCTCCCGAAATGCTGGGATTAAACATTTGCACTACCACAACCAACCATTCCAAAAAACTCTTAAAATATTTTTTCTTCCAAAAGCCCTATGAGAAAATATGTGTCCTCTTATTCTTTTTGAAAAGCATCTGGGCTGCTTAATAGATACCTGAAGAAATTAGTGTGGTATTGGGATAAAGAAACTGAGATCTAGACACTTTGAACTTGATTTTTTTATGCTGTAAAGTGTCCGAAGTGGGGAAAATGGGCAACACTCTTGAAGGCCCCATCAAATACATGGGAACTTTTTAAACTTTTAAGATTTTATTCTTTTTATCTTTGTGTATATTTTTGAATATGTGAGGAGGATTGTTCACATGTGAGTACAGATACCTGCAGAGTCCAAAAGAGGGCATTGGATCCCCTGGAACTGGAGTTGCACGTGGTTATGAGCAGCTTGATATGGGTGCTGAGAACTAAATTTGGGGCTTCTGCAAGAGCAGTGAGTACTCTTAACCACTGAGCCAGCTCCCCAGCCCTCAATACATGGGATTTTAATACGTAGTATGAGAAACCTTGAGGATACAAAGGCCCAACTTGGTGTACAGACTACATGTCTTTTTACTTCAATATTGTAAATTTTAGGTTTACTATTACAACTTGACTGAAAATCAAATGTACCTATGTTTGAGCTGATTTTCAATTCAGGTGCTGAATGATTCACCTATACAGTTACCAATTAAAAAGAAAAATACAACCCTTCTTTAGACAGAGACTGACTCCCAAGGGAGAACATATCTCCTAGCCCTTTATCATGGAGGCCACTCCTGCCTTCAGCGGGCTGGATAACACATGGGAGTGGCCTGATACCTTGATGAGTTCCCTATTAGATTCTTCATGTACTCAACACATTGGGAGTACTTCCTCACAAAACCCCAAGTAGCAAAAATTTTTCATAATCATTACGTTTTAATTTTAACAAGTTGCTGGGTCAAGAAGCGGCCATGTCAAATTTCCAGCTGTTCTAATTCTTTCACCTGCAATGCAAGGCTTGGAAATTATTGAATATGATTTGAGAGTCACACATCAGGAGAGGCAAGAAACTTTTGTGCAGAAACAAGAACTAGGTTTTTTTTGTTGTTGTTGTTGTTCTCTAGCAACATCTTTATATGAACGGTATGTTCAGAAATACTTCCAAGCATCTTTTAACTTCTTAGAAGTTGAAATCTACTGTAACCATATTTCTTCTGTGCTTCTTCAAATCTAGTTTTAATTATACTTGACATTTATACGGTATCATCTGGAGACTAACGTTTCAATGAGAAAGTTTTTACTTTGAAGTTTCAATTTCTTTTCTAACTATTCAAAGATAATACATTTTTGTTTTGTTTTTTAAACAGAAACTTTAATGAAGATCCACTTCACCCATTTTTGTTCTTTAAGTGTCACATAGAAAGAAATCTAATTTTAGACTAAAATCCAGTGCTGCCATTTGACTAACTTCAATATCACTCACTGAATACTTTTTGGTATGTAAGTGGAAACAAAACATATGTAAATGCAAGTAACAATATCAAGATTATAGAAGACAATACATATCAAATAAGCTTCATTCAGAGTTTGTTAAGGAGCAACTGTGCCATATATTCAAACACACACATGACTAGGAACAGTGGTTTTCATTCCCAAGCCAAACTTGTGTTCTATCCGTTTCATTTTTCTTTCTTTCCAGCTTTCTATCCTGTGATAAGTAATACTTAGTAGATCAATGGCCTGCACAAGGCAAGTCTAAATGGTTTTAAGTATCACAACTGAAGTAACTAACCTCAACCCAGCATTCCAAGAAAGTGGAACTAAGTGAATGAAACATTACAGTGGGATGTACATTATAAGCACCCAAAAGATAAAGCAAGAGTGTGGCTGACAAGATAATCTTCCTATCACTCATGAACCACTTCTGAATACTGAAGAGCTTTTAGAAGTGAGCTCTAGAAACACAACATTTATGGTCAGGTAGAAAATTACCATCTGTTCTTAGAATAAGAACTTAGTTTTCAGACTCAAGGTTAAAATCTTCACTTTTCAATATTCTATGATAAAAGTAAACAGAAAATGAAAAAAGCATGAAATATTTCTGGGAATCCTGGGAACTAAGACATAAATAAACTATTTCATTTACTTTATTTCAATACATTTTACAAAACTCTGTGACATTAAAACAAGCTACTAAGTCCTAATTTACTTGCAAAGGAACAGGTTCCTATGTTTTAAATTCTAAAAAATGTCATACATACTAAAAAAAAATCACATCATGAATACTTAAAAATAAATTCCAGATCATTCTCTAATAAAACTTCCAATGATTGAAACACTGTATATCTACACTCACCAATACAGCAGCCACCAGCCACATGTAGCTACCTGTTAACTTGACATGTTTTAGTGTAGGTGACTTACTCGATTTCATTTTAAAGCATTATAATTTTCACATGTGTCCAGCGGCATCCATATTGGGCACACACCTCACACAGGGGTCCATGAACTTAAAATCCAACTATCTGAACTCTAGAATCCCACAGTTCAAAACAAGGTTCCTTAATAAGACAAGGCCTGTTATCTACTCTCAGAAAATAAACACATTGCTTGCCTTTATTTATTTGTCCCAACTCAGTATCAAAACCAAGTGGGCAATACTGAGGGTGATGAAAGGGAGTCTGGTACGGATAGTAATATAGTTTCTACCGTCGCCATACCTGAAGTAGGGGCTGATTGCAGCAAGAACGTTTCTATGACAGGAAAATGTTTTCCCGTGATCCACTTCCACTACAATGTCTGTCAACTGTCCTTCATCGTACATTGTTTTGAGTTGCTTAAGAATACTGCAAGCATGGAAGGGGTCCATGGTATCGTTGGCTGTGTCTGAAGATGGAATCCCATTCGGTGTTGGGGAAGACTTACTTAAATCTAGGAGAAAAATCGCATAACCACAAAAAGTTCGAAGCCAGTTACGGCGTCGTGGGCTTTTTTGCCCCAACCCTTTACACAAACGCCCCTGTCTGGGCACAGGACCGCCGACCCAGGCTCTGGGAGCCAAGAGCCCAACCAGGGCGAACAAGTTCCCAGGCCGGCACGCTCCTCGGGAGCCCGGCGAACCCGGACCGCCGCGCTCGCGGACGGAGCGTGTGAGGCGAGCCAGCCGAGCCGGCGGCGGCGGCGGCGGTGGTGCGCGGGGACTTGGCTCCAGGCCAAGCGCGGGGCGGGAGCCTCCCAAGGGCAGCGCGACCGAGGGCGACCGCCAGGGCACCCCTCAACCGCCTCGCGGGCGGCCGGTACCCAGACGCCCCATTCTCCGCGGGCGCACCGCCCACCGCCCTCCTCCCCATTCATCCTCGCCTCCGCGCCCACTATCTCTCCATCCTTCCCTCCGGCCTCCCGCCCGCCTCCTCGGGTCGCGGCCAGCGCCCGCGCTCCGGGTCCCCTCCTCCGACACTGCCGCGGCACCACGCCACCCACCTGCAGACGCGGCCATTTCTCCAAAGGGGCCCCGGCTCCGGTTATTTAAAGAGGAAATGTCATTGCGTTTCGCTCGCTCCCGGGTTCCGGCTCTGCTAAGAGTCTCCTAGCCAATGAGGATGGTTGATCGAGCCGGCTCCTCCCCGATCCTCGAAATTCCTGGCGCTGATTGGTCAACATCCGAACACCTGCGCGTCGGGAAATGTAGTTTCAGTGACCCCGTTCCCGCGTGCTCCTTGTCGGGCAGAGGCCCAAGCCGGTCGTTCCTATTGGCTATATGGTCGCCCCGAGCCCGCCAGCCTGTGGCTGTGAAATGCGCGGAGCCCGCCGGGAAATGTAGTCGTCTGGCTAAGGAGAGCTGTCACTCTGAGGCGTGAGGTGGGAAAAGCTCCTGTAGCGCAAATTTCCCCGACTGAGGCCTCTCTCCTAGTCTTGACTCCGCTTTAAAAATAACTTTCTTCATACCCCAAACTCCCTGCCTGTGACTACATTCTGGTATGAAAAAGCGCTCTGCATGAGGGCTATAAAACTCTGAAAAGTTGGAAATGGTCAGGAGGGCTGTTATCCAAAAATGCAAAGGAAGTAAGACACCCCACCCAGAAAAAAAATATCGGTAGGCCTCTGATGAGTCACCTGTGACGCCCACTTGAAATTGTATAGCCTTAGCCACATGCCCTGCTTTTCACAGATGATTGGGTCTGGTTACATGGTCACTCAGGACCTGAATCCACTTGGCTTGCCTTTCTAGCACACCCAGGAAACTCCTGTCACATTGAAGAGTACAGGAGCACTAGAGGGAGACTCAGATGACTGATTCCCCCTGGGCTCCTTGAAAATGAAGAAGACCTCTGGCTTTCCTGTGAAAAGATGCTGTAGAGAGGCTGAGCCTGGAGGTCCCCGAATGGTGCTGAAATCCCGCCTCTTACACAAGCTCTTTCAGCCCTTGAACATTTAGAGCCTTTACCCTAACATATAACAGCCAGCATTTAGACTACCTCATGCAAGAAAGCATGGGTTTTATTATTGACCTCTTTTCTTTTTCTTCCATTTTTTTGTATGTGTGTTTTTGTATAGGTGGATGTGCCTGGAGGGGGGCGGAGCACATGTGTATGTGAATGCATGTGGAGGCCTACATTGCTGCTTTTATGCCTTCTCCAGTGAAGCACGGTCTCTCAAACAAACCCAGAGATAACGTGTACGGCTAGTCTCTCTAACCAGCTTGCTCTGGGGATTCTTGGTCTCTGCCTTCCTAGACTGGGTTCTGCAGGATTTGAACGCCTGACCTCACATTTGGCATGCACTTTAATCACTGAGCCATCTCCCCAGCCCCCTTGTTGATCTATGTGATTTCCTCTTCCTGTTTCTGGCATCAAACAGGATGCTTTGACACATGGTAGAATTTTAAATAAAAAAAATAAATTTAAAACAGAAGTAGCAAACACTGAGGATACACCATTGAATCAGTGGCTGGGGATGAAGCTTGAGTAGAGAGAGACTTAGTTCATGGTGGTAACTTTTCTAGTATTGGAAAGATTAAGCAGTTGAATTCATTCATTCATTCATTCATTCATTCATTCATTATATAGTTGTAAATTGAACCAGAGGCCTCATGCAAGCACATTACCAGCCCCCAAGGGAGCTGCACCTCCAACTTGTTAAATTAGGGTCTTGAAATTTCACTATGATTGAAAAGGAGTGGAAATGGTTTAAAATATATAGTTGAGTTCTATTCCCTAAGTGTTAGGGTAAATAAAGTTCCAAGTGCTATACTGCTATGCAAATTAGTGAGGTGTGATGCTTCCTGGGGATTAGGGCTTAAGGACATCACTCACAATCCTTACTTATGAAACATTAAAGACTTTCTCATTGGCATAGTCTTTACGTGATGAATTTGACTTCATTTTTGTTATTTCCAACTTTGAATTTGCATTTTCCATGTATTCAATTTAGTAAGATTATTTTGCTCACAGTATTGAGGGGATTAAGAAAAATGGCATTATTTCTCGATATAGATTTAACAAATAAAATACAGAACATGCATTTTGGCAGGAGTACTATTGATTGTTTAACTGAAGTTCAAATTTAATCAACAACTTTTTCAATCCTGTTTAAAGTCTTTAAGAGAGGCTTCACTAATTTTCTTTCTTTCTTTTCTAACTCATTTTTCAATTGAATTCTGTACTTACTAAATAATGTTCTTGTCCATATTGCCAAATTAAGTAAAAGAAAGCTTAGTCATTCTTTAATGGACAAAGATTTGTCAATTTGAGAATGGGGCAGACTACAAAGTACAGAAAGTAAATCTAAATTTAAGAAGTAAAAGTTTGTAATTATAAGCTTGCCATTCATATGGCACCCTGTAAATAGGCCACACTACTGGTCAGGAGGCATTGCCTAGAGAAGATTTGTTATCATTACAATGCCCTTTTTAAACAAAAAGAATAAATAGAAAGATCTCAAAGTTGAAGCAATAGTTCTACTAATTCTCAGTGCTTTTGGTTTTGGATTTTTTGTTTTTCTGGTTGGTTTTGGTTTTTCGAGACAGGGTTTCTCTGTGTAACAGCTCTGACTGTCCTGGACTCGCTTTGTAGACCAAGCTGGCCTCGAACTCACAGAGATACACCTGCCTCTGCCTCCCAAGTGCTGGGATTAAAGCCGTGCGCCACCACTGCCTGGCTAATTCTCAGTGCTGTTGAAAAATACAAAGATTCTGTTTCAGGGTAGATAACAGATGGCCCAAAGCTACAGTTTTTTTTTTTTTTTGATAAGGTGGCTCCAAGTTCAAACTTGACAAGAACCTATAAAGCCTATGTACAACCTAGAAAGACAGCAGCAGAAATAACCCAGTTGTCTTAATGTATTCACTACTGTTTTGCACTTTGAAGCAATTTTCCTACACACTTATAATTTAGAGTAAAATATATAAAGGATGGAAACTATCAAAGCAAACTGGAATATACAAAGAACTGTACTTTAAATTAGACTCTGGGGCTTTCTTGTTGTGAATATTACCTTAGAACCAAAAGGAAAAAGAACTGTTTGAGAAAAGTCTTGACCTTTAAGTTATAGAGAAGATGGAGGATCATGAAAAAAACAAATGTGACAAATGAGGAAAAAATTGCAATCACCTTTTTGTGTGTGTGCCTTAACATTTAGAGAATGACTTTTAGCAATTTTCAGTTGTGCACAGATGACTGTCAATAATGAGCCCACACAACACAGAAATGATAACAGCTGATGGAGGAAGGGAAAGAGAAAATAGAACCTCACTTCTGCAAATCAATTCTGCAGCTTTCCAACTTCCTTGTTCAGTGCTGTGGAGGCTTTGAGATTAACCAGTGCTGTATAAAATGAAAGAAAGTGAGAAGGCACACTGAAGATTTTACTCCTCGGAAATGACATCCTTATACCTTTATCTTCTCAGCTATGATGTGTCCAGTGTGACATTTTCCTTGCCAGATTTCTTAACCAGATTAATATCTGGAATGAAGCAACAAAGTGGGTTTTTGTTTGTTTGTTTTAGTTTTTGAGACAAAGTTTCTCTGTGTAACTCTGGCTGTTCCAGACTCACTTTGTAGTTAAATAGTTTACACCTGTGGTCTTAACTGAAGCAGTCACACACCTGGGATTAAACAAAAGCATCCTCATAACTGGAATTTTTTTTAACAAACAAAACTCTTACCACACCCTGTAGCACACAGTGTCTTCCCAGAATGCAGGTAGTGGTGAGAAGCATAAATATTTTTGAACCCCTTTAATCCCAGTTCAAGGCTGGCCTTGAACTCACAGAGACCCACCTGTCCCGTCTCTGCCTGGGTTTAAAGGTGTGTGCCAGCATTCCTGGCTGTGGTTATATATATATATATATATTATAATTGTAGATTCTAAAACTTTTTTTTTTAAGTTCTGGGACCTATCTGTTGTATATGGTTTTTCTTTTTAAAAAATACATAATTCTAAGTGGATATTATCATTATGTCTACCTACTGGGGTTTTCTCAACATTTTTACATTTTTTATGTATGTAATAACTAGAAAACTTTTTAACACTGAATTTGATTATAGCAGGGGATACTAAAATGCACTAATTTGTCCTTTTAGTACTTGGAATTTAGCTTACACAAGAAGGAAAATGTGTATGTATGAAAGTAATAGCATGAATATTTAATTTCTCAATAATTTTTGTTTGATTTTTGTATGTTTGTTTGTTTTTGAGACAGGGTCTCACTATTTCCTCTAGCTGTCCCAGAATTCACAATGTAGACCAGCCTGGCCTCATACTCATAGAGATCTACCTACCTCTGCTTCCAAAGTTCTGGGATTAAAGGGGTTCAAAAATATTTATGCTTCTCACCACTACCTGCATTCTGGGAAGACACTGTGTGCTACAGGGTGTGGTAAGAGTTTTGTTTGTTAAAAAAAAATCCAGTTATGAGGATGCTTTTGTTTAATCCCAGGTGTGTGGCTGCTTCAGTTAAGACCACAGGTGTAAACTATTTAACTGCCTTGTGAGCTAGCAGGGGCATGGCTTAGCCAGATGAGCGAGTTTAACTCTGAGAGCTAGAGAGAGAGAAAGAAAAGCCAGAGCTCTTCAGAGAGGGACTGCTACACAGAAGAAAGAGGTTGCTGCTCTCCTAAACTGCTGCTGGTTCTTACTGCTGCTGTTTTCTGGTTTGCTGGACTTCTAGATATTGTGACTGAGATTGGTATTGCCCCAAAGAATCTGACAACCATAATCAGCAGGAAGTACCACATACAACAGGAAAGAGATCTATGTCCCTTTTCCCTTGAACCTTCTTTCTCTCCCACATAGTGCTGGGGGTTGCGAAGGAACACGGGTTTAAAGGGATGTAGAGGTATTAAATATAGTAAAATAACTAGAGAGAATGATATAATAAAAATAATAAAAGCTGCCGTGCTACAACAAGAATCATGACAGAAGGAAGAGAGGAAAGAAATCAGAAAGGGAAAGAATCAAGTAAATTATGAGAGCTCAAGGCATCCTCTATTTAGATAAGATAAACATTTCAGATAATACGTTAAGGAATTCAAAAGCACTAAGAGAGCCTGTTCACTTACTGTAGGCATTGAGCAGGGCATCAAAGCAGGGTGTTAAATATTTACCAAATCAGTAGACACTTTCTTATTTCTCTTAGCTTGACCCTGAAGGTAAAATGTTAACTACGTGTACCTTATTTTTGATGAGACTTAATTAAGAACTAAACAAGGAATGAGGATTAGTAGCCAAAGGTCACCTACTTTGTTCACTTAAACTAAGGGCTTGTGTGTGTGTGTGTGTGTGTGTGTGTGTGTGTTTTGGGGTTTGTCTTTTGTTTTTGTCAGACGGTTTCTCTGTGTAACAGCCCTGGCTGTCCTGGAACTGGCTTTGTAGACTAGGCTAGCCTCAAACTCACAGAGATCCACCTGCTTCTGCATCCCGAGTGCTGATATTAAAGGTGTGCACCGCCGGGCGGTGGTGGCGCACGCCTTTAATCCCAGCACTTGGGAGGCAGAGGCAGGCGGATCTTTGTGAGTTCGAGGCCAGCCTGGTCTACAAAGTGAGTCCAGGACAGCCAGAGATATTCAGAGAAACCCTGTCTCGAAAAACCCAAAAAAACAAAAAAAAAAAAAAAAGGTGTGCACCATCATGCCCGACTCTTGTTTAACTTTATATGAATGTTTCTACAAATGAAAAGATTGGTTCTAACAGTATTTCAGTAGGTTTGTAAGGGTCTTTGGCTCCAGATCTTTTGATTATACCAAAAGTTCCCAGAGACTAGTGTAGCATTGGGAATGATATTTTAACATTTTCTCCCCATTAAACATGCCTACCTCTGTGTCAAACACAAGGTAAACCAGAATTTGCCAGGAATGATTGTATAGGTTTGAGAAACTTTCATTAAAAGAATAAGGAAAAGCCAGAGCAAAGAAGGTAAACTATTTTGACTTTGTCTGGCAAACCTGATCATTTTAGAGGTGAGATGCTTTCATGTTTCTTGATGGTAGATATGATTTAGCATGAATAGTTATTAAGTTGACTATGTCCCACAAATCTACTGTAAATTTGAATTGCTAAACTGGCCCCTAATTAATTCAGTCACAGTCCAACTGATTTTAAGAGCCAAAGTCACTGTCCACATGTGAGAGAGATCTCACCACTCTCTCCTCTGTTTGAAGATTAGCTTATAACCCACATGAAGCTGGTACAGTTAAACAGTAATTCTTGTTTCTTTCTAACCCTAATTATGTTCTGATATATTTTAACCCCACGGATTAACTAAAAAGTATAAATAGGAATGAATAAGCAAGTAGCAATCATCAGCCTAGAGACAGACACAAGAATAGAAATTTATGGAGAATAGGCACTAGGTATTTTGAAAACTACACTTTAAACACAGCATAGAAAACATCATTAAATATTTATAAGATAAAGCTATCAATCTCTCCATAATGCTTTCAGGAATATTTAACTTTCATATCCGGTTGTTGTACCAACCATTTTCATACCCTCAGCCCTACTGACATCTTCAGTCAGAAGCTTCTTTGTTGTGGCAGGCTGCCCCAGGTGTTGTATGATGCTTTAGAACATCTCTGGCCCCGCCCACTAAGGGGTGAGGAGCACAACCTGCCTTCAGATGTGAAACGAAAAATGTCTCCAAACATTGTGAATCTCCCTTAAGGAGAAAGCTTCCTCCAGCTGAGACCCAGTATTTTAAGTGTGTTCCTGCTTCCATTCCTCTGGGCTGTAGGGTGCTTCCACTTTGTTGACAGCTCTGTTTCACTTTCCATAAATACAGTACTGTGTTAAAAATTATTTCATTTATTTCATTTTTTAAAAATTTAGATTTATGAATTTTATCTTGTGAGTGTTTGGCCCATACATATATCTGTGCACCAAATGTGCACCAGGTGCCCAGGGAGTTCAGAAGAGCATGTCAGATTCCTTAGAACTGGGGTTATCAATGGTTGTGAGCCACCATATGGATGCTAGACCCAAACTCAGGTCCTCTGCAAAAGTAGCAAGGACTTTTAGTCACTGAACCACCTCTCTAGCCTCCTTATCTTCTTTTACTATACATATTGTGTAGTTAACACTTGCCTTAGTTCATAACACATATAACTCCTGAAATCATATCTCCTGCTTTGTATATTCTACTTACTCCTGATTATCTACTTGACTTCTTACGACTTTAAATACAACTGTTAGGGATTTGAAATCCCTCTTTGTGAAAGTAAATATTCTTGTGTGTGTGTGTATATATGTGTGTGTGTGTGTGTGTGTGTGTGTGTGTGTGT
>CAJQZJ010001896.1:13658843-13685195 GCA_907164525.1 Lophiomys imhausi
CTAATCCTTTTAAAAGCATTTTTACCTAATGCTCTGTTTTTTTAAGGATAGATAACTTCCACCCCAATGACCTACTTCCATCAGTTGTCCTACCTTCTAAAATTTCCAGAGCCTTCAAAAATAGCCCTACCATCTGAGGACCAAGACTCAACATGTGAGCTTTGGGAGAACACCGCTACTGAACCATAAGAGTGAGGTTCATTAAGGGAGGACCCAACAAACTTGCCTTTAAAAAGAAATCAAGTCTTGGAAATCACTGAATGTCCAAAGATACTCATGTGCTCACTCTCATATCCTCCTCTAGGACCTGTATCAATGAGAGTTAGGCAGAGAGGCGTGCTGTAATAGCTCTACATCCAGCCAAGCTGATTGGAAAATATGATATGTACCACATCCACAAGGTACTTCTTAATGATTTTTCAAAAATCTAGGTCTGGAGAGGACAGTGTCTGCCTGTCACGGTCAAAAGCCCAGGATATGGAGAAAAAAAGGCTATGGGAGCAAACAGCAGCATCAGTGTCTCTGCTAGGGAGACAAGGATCAAGGATGGTACTTTTACCATCTCAGTACAGATGGGTTTTTTCCTCTTCCTACTAGAAATGTTGAAGAGGCCATAGCTTGAACGTTTCCAGCAGATCAGAATTTCTGTTTTATTGGCTGGAGAGTCTATGGCAAGGAGAAAATGTTGGTTCTTCACAATAGCAGGTGGAAAAGGACTCACAGAAAAATGTTTCTTTCTCTTCCTCCTTACAGTCCCTGAATGTAAGACCTTATGCAAGCTACATTCTGTCTAGGTCTCAGTTTCCTCATGTGGCTAGGAATCCAAATGTGCCAGGAGGCTGAGGGCTGGCTCTGGTATTCTACAGAAGACTCTTCAAATTGTAAGAGTGTCCCAAGGACACACTGATGATTTAAAACAGCATAGAGCATGTGCGCTTTCTGAAATTCTGATTACAAGGCCCAGTGTGTAATCTAGGTCTTCTGAGTGACTAAAATTGGGATGTGAGGGAAGGATGCTTGCCATCAGTGTGACTGGGAAAGGAGTGGCTATTTTAGGATTTGGTCACCAGCTTCTGGGGCAAATTCATCCCTAACACCAAAGCTGGGGAGCTTGGTTATGCCATCCTCTTTGCCAGTTTTCTCTGTTGCCTTGAGCTGGGTGATAGTTCCGGTTTGTTTGTTTTTGTTTTTTTGTTTTGAGACAGGGTCTCACCATGTAGCCCTGTCTGTCCTGGAACTTTCTCTGTATACCAGACTGGCCCGGAACTCAGAGATTCACCTGCCTCTATCTCCTGGATACCTGAACTAAAGGTGTGTGTCACCTATGTCCAGCTGGGATGATAGTGATAATCTACATTCTTGCTTTTTTTTTCACCATCCTTTTGTTCTAATGCTCATGTGCAGGGATTTGTAAAATGGCTTGAGTTCTCTAATAGTCACTGTATACATTTCTTGTAATAAGTATTTAATGGAAAGTGGGTATAATACCCGTATAGAATTTAGGATCTAAGGACTTTAGTCCTAATTTAACCTCTTCTTGGCTAGTACTTGAATAAAATTACTTAAAGTGTCTCACCTTTTGTCTTCTTACTTGGAAAAATAGTTTTAAAATACTAATTATCAGGGCTCTTTCAAAGTTAATGTTTATAAAAATGCTTGTAAAAGTGTTGTAAATGCTAGGAGGTTCTTTTTATTCTTCACCAATCTTCAGCTCCTCTCTGGGATATCACCAGTTGCCTTTGCTTTGAGGATTAAACCCAGTAATTAGGTTGTGAAGTGAAGGACAGCTCAGATTGGGGGCCTCTCCACTGACTGAAATGTGCAGATGTGTTCAGCTATACTTATCCAAGTCCACTCTTGAGGCTTCCACCTCAGCATGATCATTTGTATGCAAAGAAAAAACACTCAAGCCGATTTCTGTGTGTTCTGAGTGGCACACCCAGCCACGGACTGCTCTTTGATTAGAGGCTCTTGTCTAAGCCCCAGTGGCTTTGGATTATATGATTTAATTGTAGAGAAAGTTTCAAACTCATAAAGTCATCCCCTCAAGTCTCACCATTGGAATCGTGCCTGGTAGAATTAATACTTTAAGCAAATGGCCTCCCTCCTTCCTTCCTTCCTTCCTTCCCTTTCAGTGTCAGTCTCACAAGCTAGACAACAGCTGTACTCCAGACCCTAAAACTTTATTTTTCTTACTTTTTCATTGGAGAACTGTCACAGACCAGAAACAGGATGAAGAAATTCAGCCCTATGGTTTAACTGGCAGTGCTAATGTGTAGAACTTTTGGGTACAGTAGAGTTCCCTGTCACTCTCTGTAAACTGGGTGGGAAAGGTGGACCTACCTAGAACAAGTCTTTCTTTTCACACCATTCAGCCTCTGCTGGTTGCTTGGCAATACTGACTACAGGAAATTCACACTGCTACTTACTCAGTTAATTTAATTAAACTGAATTCTATCCCCCATGGCAGGAATTTGGCAAACCTGTGCTTGAAGAGCCATAAAAATGTCATTCTCTTTGATGCAATAATTCCACTCTGGGACTTTATCCTAAGGAAACAGTCCAAAATATGGATAAAATCATATGATCCCAAATGCTCATCCCTGCTTGATTTAAAGTAATAAATGAATGGGGACTGTGTTTCCAACTGCCCATGGGGGCTTAAGTCAGCCATAGACTATACATCCATGGAATATTGTATAAACATTGAACACTTAATTAAAGAGGCTGTGCTGAAATGTGGAAATCCTCTTACATAGTGAAAAGAATTGAAGAGGTATTCCTTGCTCATAACTATAGAAAATTTGACTAGGAATAACAGAGTAGGACCAAGTGTGGGAATGAGCCTTACTCACGAGGACTGCAAGTTCTAGGCCAGCTTAGTTTACAATGGGAGCTCCTGCACACACACACACACACACACACACACACACACACACACACACACACGCAAACAGGCACACATGCACGGTGGACTTTTGTTCAGCTATAAAGAACAATGGAATTCTGTCATATGCAGAAAGAAAGCTAGTAATCATGTCAAACAAAGGCTCTGAAAGGCAGATATGTCACAAATTTTCACTCATATGTGGACTCTAAATTCATATATATGACAGGAAAGCAGAAGGGAACAATTTGTGAGAAGGGTGGGAACCAGCAGGAGGCAGGTGACAAGACATGAGCAACGTACAGAGAGCAGAATGAGATACACCTGTGAAAATGTGATAAAGAATCCATTATTTTGTATACTTACTAAAAAATCATTTTGATACTTAAAAAAATATTTGGTAATAAGAATGAAACTTAAAAGGAATGAGTAAAAAAGGAACCTTGTTCACCCTAAAAATAAAATTTGTGAAAGATACACTGAGAAAAAGTATCAAAGGTTAAGAGGTCACATTAATACCGTTTCATGAGTTCTAATGTTCTACTTCACTTCTAGCTTAGAAGAAATAAGTGTCTCTTTAAAAGTGAACCTCTTGACTTGGAATGATGTGTAAGCAATTCTGAGATCATATTTACCAGGACCCATCAAGTACAAAGGACAGGTGTGTGCTATGGAACAAAGAGTGCTGGCCACAGGTTTTATGCGTCCTTAGTCCACCCCATGCAGCTATGGGCCCGCATGTACCTTAATCTCCTCGAATAGCATTCTGAAATGAGGACTATGTTGAATCTAATCTTGTTTCCAGCTCTGAATTTCATCCATTCATTCAACATATTTTGTTGGGTTCCCACTGCATTCAGGCACAGTGGAAGACACTTGTGAAATAAAAACAAGGCAAAATATCACGACCTATTTCCCAATCTCAAAACAAAGTTTAAATGTTGTCTTAGAGACGGGGTGAGGCAAGGTAAAATACCCTTATTATGAATCTTTCAAAACTGTATGTATGAGCATGTGTGTGTGTGTGTGTGTGTGTGTGTGTGTGTGTGTGTGTGCTTTCCTTTTAAGTTCAGTAAGACAATCAAAAGGACCATTAACACACTGATCATTAACATTGTTAGTTCATTCAATAAATGTAAGAAGAGGTAGAAAAATTTAGTTTGCACCTTTGAGAACCCACATTCTAAGGATCTGAGTGAGAACATAAAAATTTCAAAATTGGGAGGAATGAGGATGTAGTTAGAGGAAAATGAAGTTTTTCAAATTCTGGTCCTTTGTTATATATGTTGTTCTCTTTGCATTTCTTGTTACTCCCCAGTGCAGAGAGTGTAGTTGTAACGTTCTCATGTTTCCTTCTCGTAAGAGGGAAGAGAAGAATGCCCACAGTCAAGCTGAGGCTGCCCACCAGGTGCCGAAGCCCAAACTCTCATTTAGTGCTGACATAAAACTCTGCTGAGACATCCACTATTCAAACACCATAACATAAATGTTTCCAGTGACAAGTTCTGCACTTTAAGTCAGTCTGTAAGCTTAACCATGTACAGAACTTCCCATTCTCCATTCATCCCCCAGCCATTCTATATTCTCAGGTCTTCCTTTAATAGAATAGCCAGCACATTGCATTTGGCAGGAATTTGCAAAGCACCTTACATTTATTATGTGATTTTTTTTTAAAGTTTGGGGAAGAAAGAATATGATCAAAATCCATTTAAATCTAAAAATTGTTTTCAATAATTAAATAATGTAATAAAAAAGAAAAAAGTTTTTACAGTTAATATAGTCCTCTCCTTAGGAATTTACACCATCATTGCTGATCAAGTCACCACAGAATCTTCACTCCTTTTGCTTTTTGCCTGTGCCTGTGTTGGTCTTGACATCCTGTCCCCCCATCCCTGACCTCCATTCTGTTCTTGAGTTCCTTTCCCTGTTTTCTTGTGATCTTTCTCTTCTGATCCCGTACAAGTGTGTGTTTGGGTTCATTTTCTTTGTATAATATAATCATAAATCATTCAGAAGCCAATTGTCTTGCCACCACCAAAATGGGTTCAGAATTCAAATACAAAGATGACATCCAGGTTAATTTCATATATGTTGGTTAGTTCTCCCCAAAAATATCTGTCTTTTGTACTGTTGCCTTCCTATGGTAAAGGACATCATGGCCATTGCTGCCCCTGAAGTAGACAGCTGGTAATGACCTTCTTGGATTAGTTACTATATCACTCATGATGGTGGTGGTGATCCTGGAGTAGTCAAAGAGGAAAAGCCACTATGAGTTTTAATTCTCACAGTGAGATGCTGTACTAGATACAGATACAATTAAATAGCTGAGAAATTAAAAATCCTCTAAAGGATGCTGTCCGAAAAGGACAAAACTTGGAAGCAGATAAATCGACAGCCTAGCTCTGCCAAGAGAGGATGAGCATGTTCTTCATAATTCCTGCTTTACAGTTAATAGTTGTCAGAGACATTGGACCAAAAGGCTGCTCCAATGTTATAGAGAAAAACTGGGGAATGTCCAGGCAGTCAGTTGTCTGTCATTTCTTAGTTTTGGAAGCTGCTGGCTCTGTACTTCCTGTTTATTCAGATACATTTATCCTTCTCAGGTCTCTGATGTGGTTGAAGACTAGATAGTTATAGTCTCATAGTTAAGTTTTAAGTTGTTTAGGAATTAAAAGGATGTTATAGGTTTAAGAAGATGTTTTTAAGTTGGTAAGGCAAGTTAGGATGGAAATTGAGTTAGGTATAGAACTTTAAACTCATAGATATAGATATTATTATTATTATTATTTTGGTTTTTTGAGACAGGGTTTTTCTGTGTATCCTTGGGTGTTCTGGACTCATTTTGTAAACCAAGCTGGCCTCGAACTCACAGAGATCCATCTGCCTCTGCCTCCTGAGTGCTGGGATTAAAGGCATGCACCACTATGCTGGGCTAGAATATTATTATTAGTTGCCAAATACATATGGGCTGGACATTGGGAATGTATGTTATACCTTATAATTTTCATAATTGTCGCCTAATTGTTCTTATTGTCTTGTATTGTATTTATTTCTATAAGAAAAAGAGCCTTTTATTGGACTAAAAGGGGGAGATGTTGGGGTGAGAGAAAGATACACCTTAAATTTAAAAAAAAGATAGGAGGGAGAGGGGGAAGATGGAAGGAAGGTGGGACTGGGAGGGTAGGAGGGAGTACGCTATGAGTGAGATATAAATTGAAGAAATAAATAAATGTTGAAAAAATTCTCTAAAGGTAACAGAACAGCCACAGGGGATTTCTGCAGCAAGGTATCAAAGAGTATCATTTGAAATTACATCATTTAAAAAAAAAACACAGCTTCACTTTATATACATATGAAGTCAGGACAGCAAAGCATGTGGATATATAGCTCCACATGCTACAATGCCCTCCTTTGGGACTTTTTTAGTCAGTTGCTAGGAGAAAAGTAGAATGACAAGTCTTGGGTTGGTGTCTCTTGGTAGATTACCTCAGCTGAAGAGAGTTGTCCTGCTTGGGATTCTATCCCCTACCCTTCACGGACCCAGTGAGTCAGAACTATGAAAACTCCAATGTCTCCACTGTGACACTAGGTTCCTGTAAGAGCCATCTCCACATTGGAGAATGCTGGGGAGATGATTAGGGGGAGGGGAGTGTTGCCACTGCATCTGCCGGTTCTCCTGTGGACACAAATTCTAACATTGTTCTTTGATAAGCTTTTGGAGTGCTCATCTACAAAAGCCTTCTAGGAACCCAACCCAAGAACTCAACTCAAGAATCACAGCCTCAAAACATGATGATCCAAGTAATGATAAACTGTGTGGATGAGTGAATGGATAAACTGTCTACAGTAAGTGAAGTACATTCCATCCCTCACATATGAGGGAAGGCTTCTAAAAGATATTACTTGCATAAAATACCTCCACTGGGTTGTATGTTTTGCCTTGGTTTTGTTTGTTGAGATGATGTCTCATGGTCTCATGAAGTCCAAGCTGGCTTCGAACTCCTGTTGTAACCATGGATGACCTCAATCTCCTGATCCTCCTGCCTCTACTTCCCAAGTGCTGGCATTATAAATGTGTACTGCTGTGCCTGGCCCTTCATTTTTACACTTATAGAAATCTTAGGGGTATATACTATTTTTCCCATTTTGACATGAACTGGGAGTGAGAGGGGTTAATATCTTATCAAAGGTAAACAAATCAAATGCAGGGTGAGGATTTGGATCCATGCCATTTTTACCCAGGAACTGGTGCTTTAAACCCTCCGAGTTCGCGTGCACAGCAGAGGTGGCTGCGGCAGCGCATGGGTGCTGGCAGCAGCCGCGGCGGCTACAGCGGCAGCACACCGCAGAGGCGCGTAGAGGCTGAGGGTTCCAAAACGTGGAGACCAGCAGCCAGGGGGCCCACAGCTGTATTCTGGAAAGCCCAGACATATCAGGTGTGGAGTCGGGCCCTCTCAGACTCCTTGGGGACCTCCAGAGTCCACAGAATCTGTGCCTGGGCACACAGGACCATACCACAAGAGCCACTACAGGATGAACACTCAGTGTTCAACATAGAGAGGTCTGACTTGGGAGCAGTGAAACAATCCCGGGCCATTCCTCATTGCCTGGGAATAGGCTGCACCAGCTCACAGTGCTTCTGGCCATTAGATGCAGAGTGACCCTGAGATCCCGCTTTAAGCAGCGACAGATCACCAAGCAATTTGACTGCTACACCAAAGTGCCCCCTTTGGATCCAAGCCCAGAAGACAACAGGAACATACAGCTTAGAACATCCAAATGGCCAAAGGTCCAAGAAAAAAACAGAAATCAGGAAAATATGACTCCATCAAAACAAAACTAGCCTAGTATATCCAATCCTGACAACCTCACCACAGCAGAAACAATGAAAATGATGACAATTCTACATTATGGAAAGTGATAGAGTCCCTTGAAGAACTTAAATCTATGCAGAAATTCAAAGAAGCCACAATTTCACAAGCAAAAGCACTGGATAATACCATTAGAGAGTGTAACCGAACTTTTAAATTATTATTTAACATTTATTTATTTATTACTAAATTCACTTATAACAAACACCAACAATTTCTTAATTATTAATCCTATAAATTCCTACAACCCCTTTAACCTATCCACTAAACCTATTGATAATCATAACAACCACTTTCATAACCTTTTAGAATGATACAGTCTCTGGGGCAGGTCCTCAGTCGTCAGGAACACAGTCTTTGTTGTAGATTCTTTAACACACTTAGCAGTCCTTCTTCTGGATCTCTCAGATGCAGGTTCATCAAGGTAGTTGGTTATTGCAGTCTCACCTTAAATAAGGCTTCATGCTTTCTTCTCTGTGGGAGACCCCAGCCGTCTGCAGGCCAACTTACTTCTTTTGAATCAGGAACACAGCTGCTCTGCCTCAGTCCTTAAAGCCAGGCACCGTTTCCTTTAGGCCACTGTTTGGACAGATCAAACCCCTCTAGGCAAAAGCTGAGCCACAGGGTCCAGTCCTTGGCCTTTTGGTGTCTTGCTCAGGCTTTCTTTGCTCACCGGCTTCTTTCTGCTTCAGGGAGAGAGCTGGCCATCAATGGCCAGCCGTTTTTTCAGCAGGACTCTTGGAGCTCTCTAGCATCAGGGGCCTCTTCTCTTCTGGGCTCCAAGCACTGTCCTCAAATAGGAGGTACTCTGTTTCAGCTTAATTTGGGCTCCGCCCACTTAGCAGCTGAAAACAATGTCAGGCCAGATACTTTGTTTCAAGTCTATTGAGTCTTTCCTGTTTTCCTGACTTCAAATTTGTTTTTCAGTCTATTGAGTCTTTCCTGTTTTTGCTGACTTCATGCTGATAATGCTCTTCAGGCCCCGAATTAAGAGACAGTATCAGAAACTCCTATATATTTCCTAAATCTAATTTATCTAACTCCTACAAGAGAGCTCCAAACCAAGGTGGCTCAACTTGAACAGGAAAAAGATAGAGCAATGAAAGATTTCCAGGCAAAAACAAGCAAATTGGAGCAGGAAATGTACAAAATGAATAAAACCATTCAAGACATGAAAACAGAAATGGAAACAATAAAGAAAACACAGTCAGAGCTAAAAGTGGAAATGGAGAATCAAGGGAAGAGAACAGGAACTATGGAAATGAGTATCAAAAATAGGATGCAAAGGTGGAAGACAAGATCTCAGGCATGGAAGATTCGATGGAAGAAATCAGTACAGCATCCAAAGAAAATGAGAAAGCTAAAACAATCTCTCACCCACAATATCCAAGAAATCAAGGACTCAATGAAAAGACAGATCCTAAGAATTATACGAATAGAGGAAAGGGAAGACTCCCGACTCCATGGTCCAGGAAATATCTTCAACAAAATCATAGAAGAAAACTTCCCAAAACTTGAAGAAAGAGATGCTAATAAAAATCCAAGAGGCTTACAGAGCACCAAACAGATTAAATCAGAAAAGAAACTCTTCTCACCACATAATAATTGAAACTCCAAATGTACAGAACAAAGAAAGAATATTAAAAGCTCTAAGAGAAAAAGATCAAGTCACATACAATGGCAGACCCATCAGAATTACACCTGACTTCTCCTCAGAAACTTTAAAAGTTAGAAGGGCCTGGACAGATGTCCTACAAGCCCTGAGAGAAAATAGGTGCCCAGCCAGACTACTATACCCAGCAAAACTCTCTATCAACATAGATGAAGAAAACAAGATGTGACAAAATCAAATTTAAACAATATCTACCCACAAACCCAGCCCTACAAAAGATCCTGGAAGGAAAATTCCAACCCAGAGAAGATAACTACACCCTAGAAAACAGAGGAAATAGAAAACTCCACAGCAACTAAACCAAAAGAGGCACAGGATGAACCCCTTGCCAAAATAATGTGAAATAACAACCCCTGGTCACTAATATCCATCAACATCAATGGACTCAACTAGCCAATAAAAAGACACAGACTTACAGATTGGATCCGTAAACAAGACCCATCTTTTTTTTTTTTTATTAAATACTTTATTTTTTTTTCTTCAAGTTACATCTCAGTCACAAACCCTTCCCTATTCCCCCTTCCTGTCCCACCCTTCCACCCTCTTCCCCCCAACAGCTTCCCCTTTCAGTCCAACAAATGGTTCCTTCTCTTATAACAGTAAATACTATACAAAACAGCAGATATAAATATGCCACATTTATGAGAGTTAAATGGCCCAGTATACCTTCTCAATGTCCAGTTCATACATATTAGGCCCCTGACCTTAACATTCTACCATCTAACCATCTCCATGAGTTTAAAGTTCTATAAATGACTTAGCTTTCATACTAACTTGCATCACTATTATAACCATCTTCTTAGATCTAGAACACCCTCTTGATTCCTAAACAACTCAAAATTTAACTATGAGACTCAATCTGTCTATTCTTCAACCACCTCAGAGACCTGAGAGGGATAAATATATCTGATTATATAGGAAGTGCAGGGCCTGCAGCTTCCAATACTAAGAAATGACAAACCAGTGACTGCCTGGACAGTTCCCATTTTCTCTCCATACATTCCAGCATCAGTCTTCAGCCTTTTGGTCCTGTTTCTCTGACAGACATTTATTGTAGAGCAGGGATTATGAAGGACTTACCTACCCTGTCTTGGCAGAGCTAGGCTGTCGGCTTCCCTGCTACCAAATTTTGTCCTTTTTGGACAGCAGTCTGTCGGCAGTTGAAGCAAGGTGTTTTTTCATGCCAAGAGATAGGCTTACCACTAATTCAACCCTCTCACACTGGAGATTCTTCGATGCTTATCTTCTACTTGGAGTAGAATAGGGAGTGCTGTCAGGAGCTGATATGTCACGATATCAAAAAAAAAATCTTAATTTAAGACCACATCTTTGAATGCCATATTCTGCAGATCTCTTGGGGTTTTTGAAGATGCCCTATCCATCTCTTGTATTTAGATTAGCAAATGTTGCTTGTCTCTTAACAACTTGATTACTGAGTAGCTTAGAGAATATCTGTGATAGACTGTCATAGTAGCTAACAAAGTGACATGCTTGCATGACTAGGAGTTTGTTTTTCTTAAATATCCTAAACAGTTTAAGACGGTTGGTATCAAGAGGCCAGAGCTTCGCATTTCATTTTTAAGTATCTCTAAGTACAACACCATTAGGAAGCATTACCTTTAATTTTGTATCAATATACAAAGATCTATTCAAATGTGGCTAAATATACTCTTAATTTTGTATCAATATACAAAGATCAATGCCTATGTAGCCCAATACAATCTTAATATTACGTCCATATACAAGGGTCAATACCATTGTGGCCAACTATAATCTTAATTTTGTATCAATATACAAAGATTAATACCGATGTGGTCCAATACAGTCTTATTTTTGCACAATAAACAATGGTCAATACCACTATAGCCAAATATATTACTAATTTTGTATCAATATACAAAGGTATAAGGGCATATTCAATAATCTGTCCCTTCTTCTTGGTCCTTCCTGTGCTATGTATATGTCTCATTTTTCTCAAGTCCGTGCACTCCTACATAGGAGAGAAAGAAGGATACAGAAAAGGGAAAGAAGGAATACCCTGGGTCTAACCTCCAAAACCCATTAAACAGGACCATTTAACAACTTGTAATCTCTTCCCCTAAATAACAGAGTTTTCAGTTATCCTTCAAATAACCAAAGGGGGGCGCGGAGAAACACCCTCCCCACCCTCTGGGCATGGGACATCGCTCTCTTAAAATGACTTCCTGCTGATTTGGGTCATAGTAAACCTGTTTGGGGCCCGAATCAAAATGGTTAAAAATGTTAGTACAATCCTTTTATGTTCAGTCCTTCTGTTCTCAGCTGTTTAGATGACCTAAGGAGTTTGTAGGCAGAAGCTGATCTTCCAGGCTTCACTGAGGTTCTGGCTGGGGCATTGTGTAGAGCTGAACAGTCTTAGCGATATTGAGTTGTTGTGGTTTTAGGCTTTTGATGGAGACAGCTATTGAGGGAGTCTGTCAGGCTGAATCAACTGGGTCACTCGTCTTCTTTGGTGTCTGATTCCTTTTTCTGCTGAGGTTTCCATTGTCCAGTTGTCCCTGGGTTCCTTGAATGGATGCTTTGATTCTCCTGGAAAGATAAGAACAGAGCCCTGCCCTAATCCTAACTCTGGGACAATTACCCTATTTTTTTTTGGGGGGGGGTGGCTAGGTAATATTTCTCCTGAAGCAAATTTGGATTTTTTTACAGTATATAATGTGTTATCTTTCAATCTGGGTTAAAGAAGAAATTATTTTGTTATTGTGGAGCTAAACCAGCTTTAGTGTATATATTTTGAGGTCTCGAAGGACAATTTGTTTGTGTTGTGTGGGCCTTTTGTAAGTAGATTTTAAACTTAGGTCCTTCCAAATCCTACTGTGTGTCTCTGCATTCTAATTATTGGGATCAGAGACCTGTGGTTCCCATCTGAAGGGATTAAAGATGTGTTCCACCACTCCTGGATCTAAGTTTTTCTCTATTTAGAGTTTGTTTTGTATCAGGCTGACCTTGAGCTCTGAGATCTGCCTGTTTCTGTCTCTAGTGTGTTGGGATTAAGGGTGTACTCTTCTTGAATGATGGGATTAAGGGTGTGCACCCTCACCACCCTGTTCTGTGTAACTCTAGAATTTATAAAATCACTAACTCTATGGTGCTCTTCCCATCTCTGCTGAAGTTAAAGGCATGGGTTAACACCACATTCCTCATGTATTTTACCTTAGCTCTACGTTTTTTCGACACTTGGAGGTTTATAAAACCAGGCTGAACAGCTGTATCCTTTATTTTATTTACAATGTTTTAACATTGTTACCTCCTTTTTTTAATTCATAAATTTATTTGTTTGTTGCTTCAGGTTACCTCCTTATCATATTGTCCTCTTTTCCCGCTTCCCAGCCTCACCTTCCCATGCTCTATACCCTGACCCTTCCATCTTGTTCCTCTGAGGTGGAGTGTCCCTGCATAACAGTCTCTCACCAGAGATCAGGAGTCATATGAGGGCCAAGAGCCTCTTCATTCTCCGGGGGCCTATGAGGCAGTACTGCCAGTGAAGGGTGTCTCCTTGCTACTGGGGGGGAAACTAAAAAAAGACCAACAAACACACAAACCCACAAAAACAAAGAACAACAACAAAAAAGAGAGGAAAAAGAAAAAGGAAAAAGAAAAGAAAAAAAGGAAAAGGAAAAAGAAAAAGATAAAAAAAAGTTTATGTCCATGTTCCCTTTGGTGTGTTGGTTGTAGTACAGATAATCTGTACGATATAGCTAAAATCCTACTATAAGTGAATAGATACCATGTGCATCCTTCTGAGTCTGGGTTAGCTCACTCAGGGTGAGATTCTCTAGATCCATCCATTTGGTTGAAATTTGCATGATTTCATTGTTTCTGATAGCTGAGTAATATTCCATTGTATAGATGTACCACAGTTTTTCAATCCATTCTTCAGTTGAGGGACATCTGGGTTGTTTCCAATTTCTAGCTATTACAAATAAGGCTGCTATAAACATAGATGAGGAGATTTCCCTATGACTCCATGAGGAGTCCTTTGGGTGTATACCCAGAAGTGGTATGGCTGGGTCCTGAGGCAAAGTTATTCCAAGATTTCTAAGATATCTCCAGACAGACCTCCATAGTGGTTGCACAAGCCTGCACTCCCACCAGCAATGGAGTAGGGTTCCCCTTTCTCCACACCCTCGCCAGCATGTGCTGTCATTTGAGCTCTTTATCTTAGCCATTCTGACAGGTGTGAGATGGAATCTCAGGATCGTCTTGAGTTGCATTTCTCTGATGATTAAGGATGTTGAGCATTTCTTCAGGTGTCTCTCAGCCATTAGGGATTCCTCCTTTGTGAATTCTCTATTTAGCTCCATCTCCCATTTTTTGATTGGATTACTTGGTTTCTTGGCATTTAGTTTCTTGAGTTCTTTGTAGATTTTAGATAATAGCCCTCTATCAGATGTGGGTTTGGTGAAGATTTTCTCCCAGTCTGTTGGTTGCCATTTTGTTCGAATGACAGTGTCTTTTGCTTTACAGAAGCTTTTCAGTTTCATGTCGTCCCATTTATTGATTGTTGATCTCAGGTCCTGAGCTGTTGGTGTTCTGTTCAGGAAGTTGTCACCTGTGCCAATGAGTTCGAGGGTTTCTCCTATTTTTCTTCTAGTGTATTTAGTGTGGCCGGCCTTATGTTAAGGTCTTTGATCCACTTGGATTTAAGTTTTGTACAAGGTGATAGGTATGGGTCTAATTTCATTCTTTGGCAAGTGGACATCCAGGTGGACCAGCACCATTTGTTGAAGATGCTGTCCTTCTTCCATTGTGCGGTTTTGGCTTCTTTGTCAAAGATTCGTTGGCCATAGGTGTGTGGGTCCATGTTTGGGTCTTCAATTCGATTCCATTGATCCACTGGTCTGTTTCTATACCAGTACCATGCTGTTTTTATTACTATTGCTCTGTAGTACAGCTTGAAATCTGGGATGGTGATACCTCCAGATGCTTTTTTATTGTACAGGATTGATTTAGCTATTCGGAACTTTTTGTTGTTCTATATGAAGTTGAGAATAGCTTTTTCCAGGTCTATAAAGAATTGTGTTGGTATTTTGATAGGAATTGCATTGAATCTATATATTGCTTTTGGTAGGATAGCCATTTTTATTATGTTGATCCTACCTATCCATGAGCATGGGAGATCTTTCCATCTTCTAAAGGCCTCTTCCATTTCTTTCTTCAGGGGCTTGAAGTTCTTGTTATATAGGTCCTTTACTTGCTTGGTTAGAGTTACCCCCAGGTATTTTATATTGTTTGTGGCTAATGTGAAGGGGGTTGTTTCCCTTATTTCTTTCTCGGTATATTTGTTTGTTGTATAAAGAAGGGCTTCTGATTTTTTTTGAGTTAATTTTGTATCCAGCCACCTTGCTGAAGTTGTTTATCAGCTGTAAGAGTTCTTTGGTGGAGTTTTTGGGGTCGCTTATGTATACTAACATATCATCTGTGAATAAGGATAATTTGACTTCTTCATTTCCAATATTTATCCCTTTGATCTCCTTTAGTTGTCTTATTGCTCTAGCAAGAACTTCAAGTTTATATTGAAGAGATATAGTGAAAGTGGACATACTTGTCTTGTCCCTGGGTTTAGAGGAAATACTTCAAGCTTCTCTCCATTTAATTTGATGTTGGCCACTGGCTTGCTGTATATTGCCTTTATTATTTCTAGGTATGGTCCTTGTATGCCCATTCTCTCCAGAACTTTTGACATGAAGGGGTGTTGGATTTGTAAAATGCTTTTTCTGCATCTAGAGAGATTATCATGTGGTTTTTTTTTCTTTCATCTTGTTTATATGGTGAATTTCATTGATAGACTTTCGTATATTGAAACTTCCCTGCATTCCTGGGATGAAGCCTACTTGATCATGATGTATGATACTTTTGATGTGTTCTTGAATTCGGTTTGCTAGTATTTTATTAAGTATTTTTGCATCTATGTTCATGAGTGAGATTGGTCTGAAGTTCTCTTTCTTTGTTGGGTCTTTGTGTGGTTTAGGAATCAGAATGACAGTGACCTCATAGAATGAGTTTGGCAGTGTTCTTTCTGTTTCAATGTGGTGGAAGAGTTTGAAGTGTAATGGTGTTAGTTCCTCTTTGAAGGTCCGGTAGAATTCCGTGCTAAAGCCATCTGGCCCAGGGCTTTTTTTGGTTGGGAGATTATTAATGACTGTTTCTAATTCCTTAGGGGTTATTGGTCTGTTTAAGCTGTTAATCTGATTTTGTTTTAGTTTTGGTAGGTGGAATATCGAGGAAATTGTCCATTTCGCTTAGGTTTTCAAATTTGGTGGAATATAGATTTTTAAAGTAGAACCCGAATATTTTCTGGATACCCTCAATATCTGTTGTTATTTCTCCCTTTTCATTTTTGATTTTGTTGATTTGGGTTCTTTCCCTTTGCCTTTTAGTTAATTTGGCTAGGGGTCTGTCTATTATGTTGATTTTCTCAAAGAACCAACTCTTGGTTTCATTGATTATTTGTATAGTTCCTTTTGAGTCTAAGTTGTTGATTTCAGCCCTAAGTTTGATGATTTCCTGCCTTCTGCTCCTCTTGGGAGTGTTTGCTTCTTTTTTTTTTTCCAATTCACCCAGCATAGCTGTTAATTTGCTAATATGAGCTGTCACAATTTTCTTTTTGAAAGCACTTAGTGCTATGAACTTTCCTCGTAACACAGCTTTCATTGTATCCCATAGGTTTGTGTATGTTCTGTCTTCATTGTCATTGGATTTTAAGAAGTCTTTGATTTCCTTCTTTATTTCTTCCCTGACCCAGTGGTCATCCAGTAAGGAGCTGTTCAATTTCCATGTGTCTGTAGGCTTTCTTTTGATTCTTTTGCTGTTGAAGACCAGCTTTATTCTGTGGTGGTCTGATAAGATACAAGGTGTTATTTCAATTTTATTGTATGTAACTATTGAGACTATCTTTGTGTCCAACTATGTGGTCAATTTTGTAGAAGGTTCCATGAGGTGCTGAGAAAAAGGTGTATTCCTTTGTGTTTGAGTGAAACGTTCTGTAGATATCTGTTAGGTCCATTTGTTTCATGATCTCTGTTAGACTCAATATTTCTCTGTTTGGCTTCAGTCTTAATGATCTGTCCATTGTTGTGAGTGGGGTGTTGAAGTCTCCCACTACTAATGTGTTGTGATCAACGTGCGATTTAAGTTTTAGAAGTGTTTCTTTTACAAAAGTAGGTGCCTTTGTATTTGGGACATAGATGTTCAGTATTGAGGTTTCCTCTTGATGAATATTCCCTTTAATGAGTATATAATGCCCTTCTTTGTCTTTTTTCATTAACTTCAGTTGGACGTCTGTTTTGTTTGATATTAGGATGGCTACTCCAGCTTGCTTCCTGAGTCCATTTGCTTGAAAAACCTTTTCCCAGCTTTTTATTCTGAGGTAGTGTCTACCTTTGGTAGTGAGATGTGTTTCTTGTATGCAGCTAAAGGACGGGTCTTGCTTGCGGATCCACTCTGTAAACCTGTGTCTTTTATTGGGGAGTTGAGTCCATTGATGTTGATGGATGTTAGTGACCTGGGGTTGTTATTTCCCATTAGTTTGGTATATAGGTGATGGTTCTGTGCCTCTTTTGGTTTAGTTGCTGAGGGATTTTCTATTCCCTTTGTTTTCTTGGGTGAAGTTTTCTTCTCTGTGTTAGAATTTTCCTTCTAGGATTTTCTGTAGGGCTGGGTTTGTGGGTAGATATTGTTTAAATTTGATTTTGTCATGGAATATCTTGTTTTCTCCATCTATATTGATAGAGAGTTTTGCTGGGTAAAATAGTCTGGCTGGGCACCTATGATCTCTCAGTACTTGTAGGATATCTGTCCAGGCCCTTCTAGCTTTTAAAGTTTCTGAGGAGAAGTCAGGTGTAATTCTGATGGGTCTGCCATTGTATGTGACTTGACCTTTTTCTCTTACAGCTTTTAATATCCTTTCTTTGTTCTCTACATTTGGAGTTTCTATTATTATGTGGCAAGAGGAGTTTCTTTTCTGATCTAATCTGTTTGGTGTTCTGTAAGCCTCTTGGATTTTTATTGGCATCTCTTTCTTTAGGTTTGGGAAGTTTTCTTCTATGATTTTGTTGAAAATATTTCCTAGACCAAGGAGTCGGGAGTCTTCTCTTTCCTCTCTGCCTATAATTCTTATGTTCCATCTTTTCATTGAGTCCTTGATTTCTTGGATGTTGTGGGTGAGAGATTTTTTTAACCTTCTCATTTTCTTTGGATGTTGTACTGATTTCTTCCATTGAATCTTCCATGCCTGAGATCCTGTCTTCCATATCTTGCATCCTATTTTTGATACTCACATCCGTAGTTCCTGTTCTCTTCCCTTGATTTTCCACTTCCTGTTTTAACTCTGACTGTGTTTTCTTTATTGTTTCTATTTCTGTTTTCATGTCTTGAATGGTATTGTTCGTTTTCTGCATTTCCTTCTCCAGCTTGCTTGTTTTTGTCTGAAAATCTTTCATTGCTTTGTCCTTTTCCTGTTCAAGCTCTGTCACCTTGGCTTGGAGTTCTTTAATGGTGTTGTTCGTTGTTTTGACTTGTAAAATTGTGGCTTCTTTGAATTCCTTCATAGATTTAAGTTCTTCTTGAAGGGACTCTATCACTTTCCATAATGCAGAATTGTCATCATTTTCATGTGTTTCTGTTGGTGTGATGTCATCTGAATTGGATGAGCTAGGATAATTCTGCATTGTTGGAGTCATATTTCCTTGATTTCTATTTTTTTTCTTTTGGACCTATGGCCATATCAATGTGTTTAGCTGTCTGTTCTTGTCATTTTCTGTGCTTGGATCCACAGTGGACGCTTTGGTGAAGGAGTCAAATTGCTTGACTATCTGTCGTTGCTTACAGGGGGATCTCAGGGTCACTGTGGTTTTAATAGCCTGAAGCACTGTGATCTGGTGCAGCTTATTCCCAGTTAGTGAGTAATGGTCCGGGATTGTTTCACTGCTCCCAATTCAGACTTCTCTATGATGCACACTGAGTGATCAGCCTGTAATGGTTCTGATGGTATGGACATGTTTGCCCAGGCACAGATTCTGTGGGCTTTGTTTGTTATCACGGAGGCTGACAGGGCCAGGCTCCACACCTAATATGTCTGGGTTTTCCAGAATACAGCTATGGTCCCCTGGCTTCTGGTTTCCCACTAGGCTTCTCCACCACAGTCCTGGCCCCTCAGCTCCCCCTCTGTGCAGGCTTCCCTCCCTGTCTGCTCAGCAGCCCATGTGTGGAGCCCCGGCCCCTCCCGCAGCCTGTGCCTGCCTCCCTCCCCAGCCACTCTGCTGTGGGTGTGCGGAGCCCAGGCCCCTCCCGCCACCTGTGCCGGCTTCCCTCCGCAGCCGCTCTGCTGTGGGTGCGTGGGGCTTCAGCCCCTCCCACCGCCTGTGCAGGCTTCCCTCCCCAGCCCCTCCACCATGGGTGCACGGAACTTCAGCCCCTTCCGCCGCCTGTGCCAGCTTCCCTCCCTAGCTGCTCTGCCGTGGGTGCGCTGGGCTTCGGCCCCGCTCACCTGTGCCTGCTTCCCACCCTGACTGCTCTGCCAGCAGGCTTCCCACTCTCTCGAATCCTCCACAGCTCGAGCAGCTGCGGACCACCCGCCGAGTGCCCTGTTTCTTCCTTGCTAAGACTTCAACTATCCTGCAAAGTTTCCTAAGTAGCTATAAGGTCCTCCTGAGGTGTGGGGAGCCCAGTAGGCTAGTTGGTGCTCGCCATGTGGCCTCTGATTCTGCCTGCTGTGTGTTGGGGTCGATCTTACCAGGCGTCTCTCCAAACGGGCATTCCCGAATCCCAGATTTAGTGGCTTCCCTGTCTGAGAGAGAATGGGGAGAGCCTTACCCTGGGACTTTTAACAGTCCCTTGGGAGCTGTGAGTGTTCCCGGAGTGTCTAGCCCCTCCGGTTTTTGCACAGTGTCCAATAACTCTGTGTTTTTTATGGCTCTTTTCTCCCACGTTCAAAATGCATCAGAGCAGGTCACCGTCATCTTGGCCCCTAAGACCCATCTTTTTGCTGCATACATGAAACACATCTCACTATCAAAGATAGACACTATCTCAGAGTAAAGGGCTGAGAAAAGGTTTTCCAAGCAAATGGACCCAGGAAGAAAGCAGGAGTAGCCATCCTGATGTCAAACAAAATAGACTTCCAACTGAAGTTAATAAAAAAAGACAGAGAAGGGCATTACATACTAATTAAAGGGAACATTCATCAAGAGGACATCTCAATATTGAACAACTATGCCCCAAATACAAAGGCACCTACATTTGTAAAAGAAACGCTTCTAAAACTTAAACCGCACATCGATCCCAACACATTAGTAGTGGGAGACTTCAACACCCCACTCACAACAATGGACAGATCATCAAGACAGAAGCCAAACAGAAAAATAATGAGTCTAACAGAGATCATGAACCAAATGGACCTAACAGATATCTACAGAATGTTTCACCCAAACACAAAAGAATACACCTTCTTCTCAGCACCACATGGAACATTCTCCAAAATTGACCAAATAGTTGGGCACAAAGATAGTCTCAACAGATACAAGAAAATTGAAATACCCCTTGTATCTTATCAGACCACCATGGAATAAAGCTGGACTTCAATAGCAAAAGAATCAACAGAAAGCCTACACACACATGGAAATTGAACAACTCTTTACTGAATGACTACTGGGTCAGGGAAGAAATAAAGAAGGAAATCAAAGACTTCTTAAAATCCAATGACAATGAAGGCACAACATACCCAAACCTATGGGATATAATGAAAGCTGTGCTACGAGGAAAGTTCATAGCACTAAGTGCCTTCATAAAGAAAATTGTGACAGCTCATATTAGCAAATTAACAGCTAAACTGGGTGAATTGGAAAAAAAAGAAGCAAACACTCCCAAGAGGAGCAGAAGGCAGGAAATCATCAAACTTAGGGCTGAAATCAACAACTTAGAAACAAAAAGAACTGTACAAAGAATCAATGAAACCAAGAGTTGGTTCTTCAAGAAAATCAACAAAATAGACAGACCCTTAGCTAAATTAACTAAAAGACAGAAGGAAAAAACCCAAATCAACAAAATCAGAAATGAAAAGGGGAAATAACAACAGACATTGAGGAAATCCAGAGAATATTTGGGTCCTACTTTAAAAATCTATACCCACCAAATTTGAAAACGTAAGTGAAATGGACAATTATCTTGGTAGATTCCACCTACCGAAGCTAAATCAAGATCAGATTAACAGATGAAACAGCCCTATAACCCCTAAGGAAATAGAAACAGTTATTAAAAATCTCCCAACCAAAAAAAGCCAAGGGCCTGATGGCTTTAGCACGGAATTCTACCGGACCTTCAAAGAGGAGCTAATACCAATACTCTTCAAACTCTTTCACAAAATTGAATCAGAAAGAAGACCGCCAAACTCATTCTATGATGCCACAGTCACCCTGATTCCTAAACCACACAAAAACCCAACAAAGAAAGAGAATTTCAGACCAATCTCCCTCATGAACATAAATGCAAAAATACTTAATAAAAGAGTAGCAAACCGAATTCAAGAACACATCAAAAGTATCATACACCATGATCAAGTAGGCTTCATCCCAGGAATGCAGGGATGGTTCAACATACAAAAGTCTATCAACATAATTCACCATATAAACAAGATGAAAGAAAAAAAAACACATGATAATCTCGCTAGATGCAGAAAAAGCATTTGACAAAATCCAACACCCCTTCATGCTAAAAGTTCTGGAGAGAACGGGCATACAAGGACTGTAATTAGAAATAATAAAGGCAATATACATCAAGCCAGTGGCCAACATCAAATTAAATGGAGAGAAACTTGAAGCATTTCCTCTAAACTCAGGGACAAGACAAGGATGCCCACTTTCACCATATCTCTTCAATATAGTACTTGAAGTTCTTGCTAGAGCAATAAGACAACTAAAAGAGATCAGGGGATACAAATTGGAAACAAAGAAGTCAAATTATCCCTATTTGCAGAAGATATGATAGTATACAAAAATTCCACCAGAGAACTCTTACAGCTGATAAACACATTCAGTAACATGGCTGGATAAAAAATTAATTCAAAAAAATCAGAAGCACTTCTTTATACAACAAACAAATGGGCTTAGAAAGAAATAAGGGAAACAACCCCCTTCACAATAGCCACAAACAACATAAAATACCTGGGGGTAACTCTAACCAAGCAACTAAAGAACCTGTACAATAAGAACTTCAAGCCCTTGAAGAAAGAAATTGAAGAGGCCTTTAGAAGATGGAAAGATCTCCCATGCTCATGGATAGGTAGGATCAACATAATAAAAATGGCCATTCTACCAAAAGCAATATATAGATTCAATGCAATTCCTATCAAAATACCAACACAATTTTTTATAGACCTGGAAAGAGCTATTCTCAATTTCATATGGAATAACAAAAAAGCCAGAATAGCTAAATCAATCCTCTACAATAAAAAAACATCTAGAGGTATCACCATCCCAGATTTCATGCTGTACTACAGAGCAATGGTATCACCATCCCAGATTTCAAGCTGTACTACAGAGCAATAGTTGTAAAAACAGCATGGTATTGGTAGAGAAACAGACCAGTAGATCAATGGAATCAAATTGAAGACCCAGAAATGGACCCACATACCTATGGGCACCTAATTTGTGACAAAGAAGCCAAAACCGCACAATGGAAAAAAGACAGCATCTTCAACAAATGGTGCTGGTCCAACTGGATGTACACTTGTAAAAGAATGAAATTAGACCCATACTTACCACCTTGTACAAAACTTAAGTCCAAGTGGATCAAAGACCTTAACATGAGCCGGTCACACTAAATCTACTAGAAGAAAAGGTGGGAAAAACCCTCGAACTCATTGGCACAGGTGACAACTTCCTGAACAGAACACCAACAGCTCAGGCTCTAAGACCAACAATCAATAAATGGGACCTCATAAAACTGAAAAGCTTCCGTAAGGCAAAAGACACTGTCATTTGAACAAAACGGCAGCCTACAGACTGGGAGAAAATCTTCACCAACCCCACATCTGACAGAGGGCTAATATCCAAAATCTACAAAGAACTCAAGAAATTAAATGCCAAGAAACCAAATAATGCAATCAAAAAATGGGGGACGGAGCTAAGTAGAGAATTCACAAAGGAAGAATCCCTAATGACCGAGAGACACCTGAAGAAATGCTCAACATCCTTAATCATCAGAGAAATGCAACTCAAGACTACTCTGAGATTCCATCTCACACCTGTCAGAATGGCCAAGATCAAAAGCTCAAATGACAGCACATGCTGGCAAGGGTGTGGAGAAAGGGGAACCCTCATACATTGCTGGTGGGAGTGCAGGCTTGTGCAACCACTATGGAGGTCAGTATGACGATATCTTAGAAAACTGGGAATAGCTCTGCCTCAAGACCCAGCCAGACCACTACTGGGTATACATCCAAATGACTCCTCATGGAATCATAAGGAAGTTTCCTCATCTATGTTCATAGCAGCCTTATTTGTAATAGCTAGAAACTGGAAACAACCCAGATGTCCTTCAACTGAAGAATGGATTAAAAAACTGTGTTACATGTATACGATGGAATATTACTCAGCTATCAGAAACAAGGAAATTATGCAATTTGCAGCCAAATGGATGGAACTAGAAAAGCTCATCCTGAGTGAGCTAACCCAGTCTCATAAGGATGCACATGGCATCTATTTATAGTAGGATTTTAGCTATATAATACTACAACCAATGTACCAAAGGGAACATGGACATAGACTTTTTATTCATTTTTAATTTATTTTTTTGTTTTGTTTTTGTTTGTTGGTTGGTTTGTTTTTTTAGTTTTCTCTCCCTGGCAATGAGACACTTTTCACTGGTGGTGCTGCCCTGTAGGCCCCCAGTGTATGAGGAGGCTTTTGGCCCTCATATGACTTCTGAACTGGGGCGAGGGGCAGTTATGTAGGGACACTCCACTCCAGAGGAGTGGGATAGAAGAGTTAGGGAGTAGAGGGTGGGAGGGTGGGGCTGGGAAGGGGGGGAAAGAGGACAATATGATGGAAATGTAACCTGAAGCAATAAAATAAAATAAAAAATTTTAAAAAAGAATAAATAGATAAAAAACTCCATGTTAGGGAATGAGGAGTAGGCAAAATGCTTGTGGTACAAGACAAGGATCAGAGTCTGAACCCTGGTGCCCACATAAAAATCCAAACATGGGATGGTACACTTACAATCCCAGCAAAGGAAAAGCAGAGACCAGAAGATCTCTCGGACTCACTGGTCAGCCGGCCTAGCCAAATCTTCAAAGTCCCTGCCTCAAAAAACAAAGTGGATGAAAGACAGCTGAGATTCACCTCTGGCATCCATGTGCACGTATACACAAACATAGAAATATGCATGTACATTCTCATAACTGTCAATACACACACACAAGCCTTGATACTATATTATTTCACTGACTAATATGTCATGGTTTCTTACAGAGGCATAAATCCTTTTTGCCATCTTTGGTGGTTAATACCTGTAATCCCAGTAGTCCAGGCAGAAGCAGGTTTGCCATGAGTTTGAAGATAACCTGTCTATAAAGTGAGCATCTACCCTAGAAAAAGAGAAGAGAGGAAAAGAAGAGAAATGCTTTTGACTTCACTATTCATTTGATAATACTAAAACATGCTTTTCCACTGGGTAGTTAGCATTTGAAAATGACTTTAAGCCAATTTAAAACATGTGTGGTCATTCTACCCACTACTCTACCTTGCAAGGATTGGACTGAACCCTTTAGCGAAGTGGACAACCACAACCTTTATCTCTGCCTCAGGGACCAACACACAGCACTACTAAGCACTTGCTGGCTGAATGAACCCGTAAGAATTCCCTTCAATAACAAGTTTAATGGAGAAAGGAAGAGGGGAGCATGTGCAGACTTTCCAATCAATGTTTTAATGGATTGACGTTATGTGTCACCAGAAGAATAATCACTAGGCACACAGAAACCTGATGTTCAATTTTGAACTGAGATGAACAGCAAATGTCAATTAATATTGTATAGAATCATAGGTTTTCAATTTAATTCAAAACATATTGAGGTTACATTATATAAGACAACATGGAGATAAGATGGTAAAGATACCATTACGGTCATTGTGAGGTTCCTGAGGACACACACTAATATCAAATACATCTATAAAGTGGCAAACATTAGAGGAAGGCTACAAACAGAGGCTAGGGGAGCAGCAATTTAATCACTGACTTCTGACACTCTCTTCTAAGCAGTTACTTCCCTCTTCAAATATCTCTTTTAAATTTCACTTTATTAGTGTGTGTACAGAGAGCAGAGGACAACACTACAGCATGGGTTCTTCCCTCCCACCTCTGTGTGGGTTCTGAGCATTGAACTCAGATCTCCGGTTGTGTGCCAAATGTTTTCACCCACTGAGACATCTCACTGGTTTTTCCTTCCCCTTTTCAATTATTCTCATGAACTTTTTTTTGGGGGGGGGTAGTTATGTGTTTGCAGCAGTTGTATAAATGAATAAACAAACAAACAAAGTTCCTTTTTCCCAGTTTCTTGAGTTTCCCCATGAATAGTTCATCTTCCCTGAAAAACCTGCAGACCCAGATAATCAAGGCAGATGATTATCCTAAACATGCATTGAAGTGTTTGATGAGGTCATACTCAGCCATCCATCCCTTGGCTCCTGCTCACTTTCTTGTGGTTTCTTCTTGCTGGTCAATTTCCCCGGCTTTATCTAAACCTTAGTCATAATTCAAGACCTACGTTCAGAATGGTCTTCCTATCACCAAGGCCTGGTGATACAGGCTGTATTAATACCAGCATAACTAATGAAGTGAACCTTCCCTGGAACTTCTGTAGCATTTCAAGTGTTTCTGTATGTAGTCTTCATTTTTTATTATGCAGGGTTTGCAATGATCACAGACTTATAAATATAAAAATAGGTTTGCACACCTGGAAGGCATACGGATGAATTCCAGTAGAGAGAGCCTCGCATGCCTCCCCAAGTAGACCTCATTCAAGCCTCAAGGCAGCTTCAGTGCTGTCTAGTCCAGCAGCTGCTGCCCACAGAGCAGAGGCCCCATTCTGGAGTTCAGCGCATCTTGGGGAGGCGGCATTTGTAAGTAACTCGGTCCCTAGATGACCCCCAGCCCCTGAACCGAGGTGTGTTTGTCTTACTGAGGGAAAGGGTGGCAGGGTGGTGGGGTGGACGGGTAGCTGGGTGGGGACAGGGTTTTGAACTGATCCACTAGACTGAGCAGCGTTGTACAGCAAAGGGGCCTGGAATGTGGACTTAATCTCGTCAAATAAACTGCATTTGAGAGGCTGAAAGAGCCGTGTTTATCTCCTAGCAGTGTTTCCCTTAATGAAGAGCGCGTTGTTGAAACTTAGCTCAGCCTACAGGGTTCTCTTTGAGGCCAGAGCCGGGGTGAGGTGGGAAGGAACTAGGAGAGGTGCAGCCTGGAGCGTCTCCGGCTCTCTGCTTCCACCTAGCGCCGCGCCGCTTGGACTGGCTCTCTCGGAGTTTGAGTGAGCCTGTGAGTTGCTTGTGAAGTGGAAAGGTTTCTTGTTCCGGTTGTTTTTCTCTTCTTTGGAATTTGGCATTGTCTTGCTCTTTTGGGAAGTGAATTTTGATGCTCTGGTGCGTGAAGAAGTAAAAGTTAAGCTTAGATGGATCTTAAGTCTATCCACGTGAGTCGAGGTTCTCGGAATGAATTACAATTTTCCTAGGGAGTTGTCAACAGATCCCTTGAGGCTATTCATCTGTAGTCTCTCGCGTGGCTTCTTAGAAAGTGGAGCCTTTGTTACACCATTAGCCACTCTACCTTTTCTCCTTCTGTGTGTGTGTGTGTGTGTGTGTGTGTGTGTGTGTGTGTGTGTGTGT
>CAJQZJ010001896.1:13688199-13708254 GCA_907164525.1 Lophiomys imhausi
CACATTGGTATTGATCTTTGTATATTGATACAAAATTAAGGGTAACGCTTCTTAAAGGTATTGTTTGTAGTAATACTTAAAAATGAAATGTCAAGTTTTGACCTCTCGCTACCAACCGACATAAACTGTTTAGGATAATTAAGAAACGGAAACTAATAGTCATGAAAACGTGTCATTTTGTTAGTTACTATGACAGTCTATCACAGTTATTTTCTAAGCTACTCAGAAATCAAGTTGCTAAGAGACAAGCAATATTTGCTTATCTAAATATAAAAGATAGATAGGGCATCTTCAAAAACCTCAAGAGATCTGCAGAATATGGCATTCAAAGATGTTTTCTTAACTTAAGATTTTTTGATATCGAGACATGTCAGCTCCTGACAGCACCCCCTATTCTACTCCAAGTAGAAGATGAGCATCGAAGAATCTCCAGTGGGAGATGACTGAATGGGTGGTAAGCCGTTCTCTTGGCAAGAAAAACAGTTTTCTTTCTTAATATCACAAGAGACCATAGGTAGAGTCTCTTCCTCATTGGTATTTTAGGCTATAAGCAACATCCTGAAACCTTCTTCCAAGGTGAATTGCAGTCAATCAAAATGCTCAGGGTCAAGTCTATAGGTTTTAAATGAGATCGTCACCAACTGTGGCTATGCAAGTAGTATGACTGTCATTGTTCATAGTACCACCTGTGAATCAAACAATCTATTATATATTTAGAGTACAGTTAAACCTTAAAGAAAATCCAATATGTGTAAAGCACTCTAATGAAGATTAAAACTTTTATTTTATCCCACAACCTTAATAAACAAGGATTTGTTCTTATAAACTATTGATAATCGCCTTAACCGCATTACCCTTGTTCAAATTTATATTGATTGTTTTTACCTAAATAATTTTAATTCCATAAACTTGTCTTTCTCATACCTAAAAGAAAGTAGCTCAATGTGTATGTTTTGAGCTTGGCTTTCGGTGGGCTTTGTTGGTTTCAATATAATAGCTAGTTGTCCCTAAGGCAATGAAAATATTTTTAATGCTTTCTCTCCTACAGCAATTGGATGAGCAGAGAGAATAGACTGGGAACTTGATAACAAAATCTAATATACATGCATTCTCTATAAGATAACTTTTTCATTAACTAAGAAAATTACTTTAGCTTTTGTTTTCAAGCAATTTTACTATCGAATATCTTTTAAACTCAATAGAAGAAAAGTTTCTCACTGCCAAATTTTGTTAGTCAGTTTTATGTGGTTTATTTGAATACTTCCTATAGTCAGCAATGTGTGGTCAATTGGAATACTTCCTATAGTCAGTTATGAGTGGTCTATTTGAATACTTTTTGCCAAACTTTTCCCAGACTTCATCCCCATTAATCCTCAGATGAGTTTTCTCCACAGAGCCATCAAAGGCCCTTCTTGCTGCCTGGGGAAAGTAGGACCAGATAGCTAACATCTAGGTAGGATTTCATTTTAGGTCTGCCTGGCTCCAAAGCTTGAGGGCTTTCTAGTCTCCATCTTGCAGATGAGAACTGTGATTTTGTATAAATATCATCTCCTCTCTGTGTTGCCAGTGGACCAGAGACTCAGTCAGTGAGAGGGGAGGTTGAACAAGCTTCTATGACAGCACTGTTTTGTCCTGGACCTTTATCTGATTCCTGAGTAAGAGGACTTAGGAATTAAATGAACAGACTGTTGGAACTCTGACCTATACTGTAAATTATTATCAAAACTTACTTAACTTCTTGCATAGTGAAGCACTTATTTTTAGGCTAAAGAAGTGTGGTGATCTTGGTGACTGTATTAGATATATGACTACCATTTAACAGCATTATCTTCTTTAAAGAGTCTTTACTTTTAAAAGCCGCCATGACAACATATGTTTAAAAGTCTCCTTTCCTAATGATTGCCAAAGAGGACATTTTGAGAATCGTTAAGCGAACTCCTAGTAAAACTTTACAATAGAATGTCTTCTCAAACTACAACTGAGGGATTTTATTTTTATTTTCATGCTCCCAAAAAGAAGCAAGTCCTGGGTCAGTCTTGGAATGAAAGTTTGCACCAGCAGAAGGTGACTCAGTGCCTCAATAGATGTATTTTAAAGTCAGTTCACGTAGCCTAGTGCCTTAGAGTCAGAAATCGTGCTTCTGATACAAAGGCTCCTGAACTCTTTGTATAAAGCACATTCCCATCTTCTTTCATATATTTAAAGCTCATTCATTTTATGGTAATGAGCTTGGGACTTTAGTGTCTCACTGAAAATATGCCTGTTTGGCACAGGGTTACTTCTAAGAAGAAAAGTCTTAAAAAGAACTGATTAAATAAATATTTGCAAGATTAAAGTGATCCTCCTGGACTCTATTAAGAACAAAGTAGGTTTCCTAGTGATTACTGTGAAGTTCTTTCATAAATGTATCACATTTTAAACATATTTTTTTCTACCTACTGGTTCATTATCCATAAGCTTCTAAAACCGTAAAAACTCGTTTAAAAAAATTAATGGCTTCTGTTTCATGTTCATCAACAGAAAAGTAAAGAGTGCTGATTTTTCAACATTATGTTTGTAATAATTATTTTAATGTCAATTTCATTTAAATTAACTTCTTGGGGTTAGAGTATTTTGTACAAATGTACACAGAGAAAAACAAGAATTTTGGCTTATATTATGTCAAGGAGAATAAATGGATTTTACCCTACTTCTCAGAAAGGGGTCATTGGACTCCTCTGAAGTGAGAGTTTGCTAACATTGTGTACTTTATATTATTGATAAAAGACATTTAAATGTTATCGCTTGACTTTTATTATACAGTTAACAATTATACCATATACAATATTATAATATACAGTATCATAACTGTAGAATACTGAACAATAACAACTTCAGACCTTTATTGTCCTTTCTACTACTTTTATTAATCTAAGTCCCCATTAGCATTAATGTCTGTTCTAAGAATTTCTGATAGATCTGTCTGACAATTTCCAGTTGTACCTGTTTTTCTATAGATGACATACATTTGTTCTTTTTGTGACTGAGTCAAATTCCTGGGTGGATATATACTACATTTTCTTCATCTTCTTCACTGAAGATGAACTCTTGTGGACTTTGTAACTTATCTACTGTGAACAGTGTTACAGTAAACATTGTTGTATATGCATCTCTGTGATATGACGTAGAGCCTTTTGGGTAAACGCCCAGTAGTGGTATAGCTGGGTCTTGTGGGAGATCAATTTTCTATATTTGACATGAAAGTAGATGTACAATTGTCTAAGGGAATTAAAGGGAGATCAGGAGAGAGAAAGGAGGGTTAGGGAGTGTGGCCAGTGTGCACTGTATACATGTGTGGAAATGTCCTCATGAAATGCATTAGTATGTGCAATTAATATATACCAATAAAATAATAATGATGATAAGGAGCTTCCAGAACCCTAGAGTTCTTGAGATGTCACCTGTGATCTTAAATGATAATATTCCTTTTGGCCTTTTTTCTCACAAACGTCTCTTGTTTACCTTGTTCTTTTCCTTGTTTATGCAGAAAAATAAACCATAAATACTGCTAAGCCCTATTTATCTTAATTAAGGGAATCCTGTCTTCTCGTTTAATTTTGGCAAACTTAGATTCTGTCTCATGGAGAACCATATGACATGACATACTTTCTAAACATAATATTGTCATTAAGTATTGTTTTGCTCTAACATGTTAGCAAATATTTCATTCCCAGAATCAAGTGCATATGATGTTCTATGCACTGTTATTATTATCTATCATATTTGGAACTACAATTAGAACGTTTCCTACCAGATAAAGAATAATTTTTCTCTTTCTAAGCATATTCAAAGATGATAGTTGGATAATCACTGGATCAAGATTTCACTTTTTAATTCTTCCCATTTACCTAGTATTGGTAGAACATCTTATACTTACCAGGCTTTATCCAAGAGCTAACGTTCAAAACTGAATAACTTATCTTCACTTCCAGCTTACAAGCAAACAAAAAAAAACTCCTGCAGTCGCTAATTATGAATTGGCTCTTGCAGATATTGAGAAAGCCATGTGGCAGAATTTCTCCACAAGTGTCAAAATTTCTGTGGGATCCAAGAGAAAGAAAGGACCAAGCCTTGGTGCATTATACATAGGCAGCTTCAGAGAGAGGGGTAATCCAGGCTTTTCATTAAGGAAACAGGGTCCTGGGATAAACATTCAAGCTGGGAGACCATTAGCTGTCACCATTTAGCTGTGGGGGTCTGCCCCATCAGAAGGTCCATCTCCAATACTTTCAGGCTCTTAAACATTGGTTAGGCTACTCAATGTGCTTGAGTCTCAGGCTCCTCCTAGGCTATGAAGATTAGCTGAGAAATATGCCAGACTCTGGGCACTGGGATATACATATCCTAGACATGCACTAATATCAGTTTCTCCTTTTACTTGGCTGTTCAAGAGTATGTAGGTTGGAAGCCATGACTGCATATAGTGGTGACCTGGGATACAGCATACCCCAGCATCATGTCATCATCTTATCTCTTCTATTTATGTATCTTAACATGCTTCCCTTTATAGCCATGCTCACTAAAAGAACACTACATGTTTACTCTTTGTTTTTTTTTTTTTTTGCTTTGTTTTTAAGATAGAGTCTTGTGTGGTGGTATAGCCTCAAACTTGCTATGTAACTAAAGATAACCTTGAACCCCTCCCTCTGCCTCCTGATATTACAGGCATACATAACTACACCTGTTTTATGTGGTGCTGGGTATCAGACCCAGGGCTTTATGCATGTTAGACAAAAACATCCCATCTCCATATTTACCCTTGTGTCAGCAAGGCCCCAGCAGAAATGAGATGACACACTAGAATTGGTTAGTGCAGTGCTGGGTCAGTAAGTGTGTAGGTAGACCACGTGGAATAATAGTCCCTGGAGCTCTTAGCACCTTAAGAATTACCAGAGGAAAAGATGTACTTAAAACCTCTCTGCTTGTTCTTTTTATGGGCTTATATAGGAAGGATCACATGCATACTAAATCATCTTTAAAGATTGCCTCATCTCCTCTCCCATGAGTTGAAGACCATGTTGATCTAACGTTTTCATTTGATTGTGAGAAGGGCTCTTTATTTGGGTGAATGTACCTTGTGTTTCATTACCACATTAGCTTTCACTCTGCATTTAGTTGAGACAAGCCTATGATGAATAATAGTTTAAGATAATGGTTAATTAATACAAGCCTAGTATCACTGATCAGTTTCATGACTCAAGAAGATTGAGTGTGAAATAATGGGTCTTTAATGAAATATTGAAGGTAGAAGAAGAAAATAAGCCAGTGACTGCTCTTTCCTTTTTTCTGATAATTCCACAGTTTTCTTATTCTATGCCTTTTACGGGGATTTATATACCTCCAATGTCTAGCAATTGACCTCCTATAGTCTTTGAACCCTGGTAACTCCTCTCTCTCAACTCTTACAAGGTAATTTGCCCCTTTGAACTGCTTTTACCTTGTTTTCTTTTATTTTCTTTCTCTTCTCTGGATGACTTAATTTTTAAGGTCTTATTTTCAGTTTTATCTTTATTGATCTTCTTCTTTATTGATCTTGTCTTTCATTAAATGTAATGGATTTGGGAATGATAGAGATAATTAAGTGTTGAAAACATGATCATTGATTTAGTGCTGGAAGACAAATAGAATAGGAGCAGGGGTTTGGCTGGATTTCAACCTCACTTCTCCACTGCTGCCACTGAGTAAAGGGCTCATGATGAAATTTAAATACCTCTGTGAATAGAAATACAGTCCCAAGTAGGAGAGGAAATGACACTAAGATGACCATGAATGGACTCTGCCTAGGATAGAATTACACTTCTATGATATTCATACCAGTCTGGGCCCTGTCAGCACCCATGAGTCTAAGTTCAAAATTATTGTTGTTGTTGGTGGTGGTGGTGGTGTGTTTGTGTGTGTGTGTGTGTGTGTGTGTGTGTGTGTTTGTGTGTGTGTGTGCTTGTGTGTGCAGTATTCATGTATGTATGTATTTATGTATGTATGTATGTATATTCTCATATATGGGTACACATACTTACCTTCATGCACAAGCGTGAGTGCCTGTGTGTTTAGGCCTGGGATGGGGAAACTTTCTCAATCCTTCTCTACCTTATTCATTGGGGCAGAATCTTTCACTTACAGCCATGGTCACTGTTTGGCTAGCCTGACTGGATTGCTGGCTCTGGGGACTTTGTGTCCCTGGCTCTCATTAGCTGGAATTATAAACAGGCTACCATACCCACCAGGCTTTTATGTGGGGTCTGGAGATTTGGACTCTGCTTCTCCTGCCGAGACACCTCTCCTGCCCCCAAGTACTGGTTTTGGTAGTAAATCTCTTGAGCTTTCCCTTTAAGTTCCTCAACTGATATCAAGAAGAATTTACATATAAGAGGTATTTGGGGAAAATATTCCAATAATAATATTTTAATCTTACATTTTATAAGAAAAAAAATTACAGTTAAGATATACTTTAAAAAGTTTACCTGTATTTCAAATACTTGTTTTTATGATGTATTTGATTAAGTTGAAGGTGTGAAAATCTACTCAAAGATATTTCTGCAAGGAATTATGCAGAAACATTCTTTGTAAGAAGAAAGGATTAGAAATAACCTAAAAGGCCATTGGTATAAGACTGATAATCAGTCATAATTCAAACAAAAATGCTATACCATGTATTAAATGTGTTGTGATGTCATCTGAAGATCTCTAAGATACACTTAATTAAAAAGAAAAGAATGTTGAACATTTCTTCAAATGTCTCACTGCCATTAGAAATTCCTCTTTTGTGAATTCCCTGTTTGGCTCTGTACTCCATTTTTTGAAAGGGTTATTTGGTTTCTTGGTGCTTAATTTCTTGAGTTCTTTATGAATTTTGGATATTAGCCCTCTGTCAGATGTGTGGTTGCTAAAGATCTTTTCCCAGTCTGTAGGTTGCTGTTTTGTTCTAATGGCAGTGTCCTTTGCCTTACAGAAGCTTTTCTGTTTCATTAGGTCCCATTTGTTGACTTACAGAAGCTTTTCAGTTTCATGAGGTCCCATTTGTTGACTTACAGAAGCTTTTCTGTTTCATGAGGTTCCATTTGTTGACTTACAGAAGCTTTTCAGTTTCATGAGGTCCCATTTGTTGATTGTTGGTCTTAGAGCCTGAGCTATTGGTGTCTGTTCAAGAAGTTGTCACCTGTGCCAATGAGTTCGAGGCTTTTCCCCACTTTCTCTTCTAAAAGATTTAGTGTGTATGGTTTTATGTTAAGGTCTTTGATCCACTTGGACTTAAGCATCCTTAATCATCAGAAAAATGCAACTCAAGAAGACTCTGAGATTCTATCTCACACTTGTCAGAATAGCTAAGATCAAAAACTTAAATGACAGCACATGCTGGTGAGGTTGTGGAGAAAGGTGAATACTCCTCCATTGCTGGAGGGAGTGCAACCTTGTACAACCACTATGGAAATCAGTCTGGCAATATCCTAGAAAACTTGGAATAGGCCTTCCTCAAGACGCAGCCATACCATTCCTGGGTATACATCCAAATGATTCCTCACCAACCCACAAGGACATCTTCTCAACTATGTTCATAGCAGCTTTATTTGTAATAGCTAGAAACTTGAAGCAACCCAGATGTCCCTCAAGAATGGATAAAAAATACCTGGTACATTTACACAATGGAATACTACTCAGCTATCAGAAACAAGGAAATCATGCAATTTGCAGCCAAATGGATGGAACTAGAAAAGCTCTTTCTGAGTGAGTTAACCCAAACTCAGAAAGATGCACATGACATCTATTCACTTATAAGTTAATTTTAGCCATATAGTAAAGGATAACTATCCTACAACCAACAGACTGAGAGGAAAGGAACATAGACTTTGTTACTTGTTAGTGGGATAGTTTGCCCTAGTGGAGGTGCCATGTGCAAGAGGAAGCTCTTAGCCCTCATATGGCTGCTGAATTAAAGGGGGCTGATATGTAGGGCACCCCACACCAGAGGAGTAGGATAGGTGGGAGAAGGGAGAGAGGGTGAAGGGTGAAAGGGTGAGCCTGGGAGGAGTGGAGGGAGGGGACTGTGATGGAGATGTAAATTGAAGTAATGAATATACATTAAAGAAAAAGAAAAGAAAAAAGGTGGAAGGCCCTATCATGCTCAAGGGGAAATGTGCAGCCAGGTAGCCAGGCGGGAATACTGGGCCCTTGCGAACTGTTTGGATTTCCATTACTTGAAGGCATTGCTTTGTTATTGAGCAGAGTATCATGAAGATTCCCTGGGTCTCCACAGGAGAGTAAACAAACACATGAGAGTAAACGATTTTTTCTGCATGGGCTCTGATGATGACTGACCATACAAGGAAGCTGTCCTCCCTCCTGCTGCGTCCCCACACCTCCTCATACCCAGAAGGTGGACTCTCCTTACTTGGTCTCACATACTCCATCAAGCATTGTGCAATACCTATCTTGCCCTGCCCCACCTAATTGCTTATTCTGGACTATTCAAAATGAGAAGGAAGGGGAAGGGAAGAGCTATCTGACTTATTTTAAAGAACAATATATATATATATATATATATATATATATATATATATATATTGAAAGAGCATCTTTAGGGAGTGTAGTAGGTGATAGGTAAAATGAATAAAGAGAAGTGGAATACAGTGGGCAGAGAGTTTAAGGAAGGAGTGTAGGGGAAATCAGGGGTAGAGGAAAGGGCTCACCCAAAGGATAGGTATATGAAATGCCTTATGGAAGCTTACTATTTCACAATCCATTTTTAAAGTAACTGGAGAGATTATTAGAATATATGTGAATTGAAAGAGGAATAGGATTTCTCTGAATGTATGAATAACATACTTCAGGTTAAAGAATTAAGTCAGGTTGGGTGTGAAGGATGGGGTAGAGGAGACAATAATGGTGGGTTAACCAAAACTATGGGTGTATAAAACAGCCTTATAGAAGCCCACAGATTAGTAAGCTAATTGCAAAATAAAACTTTAAAAAGAGAAAGAAAACAATAGAAAGTTTAAACAGAATTACCCTGCATGGATGGCATGGATGGACAATATGACTTACAGACTATGTGTGTTATTAAATGAAAATCACAGTGCATGACATGAAATCCCTTTCTCTGAGTTATTGGTTAGGGAGTCCCCAGAGTTCTCCGAATCAATTCAGGCTACTTCCATTATCTTTGGTTACCCTCCATTGCTAGATAGTAAGATCCTATTGTTGAATGCACCATGCACTTTTCTGGCAGGACATAGAGAACCAGTCTCAAATTGACCAGGAAGCTTCTTAGTTGGCCAACCTTTATAATTCTAGAAGGTGCTATGTAGACTTCTCAGGACAAAACAAAAACAAAAAAACAAACAAAATTACATATGTGGTTTTAGCCAGCACTGGATCTTGCATGCTGCTATCCTAACTTGCCAAGTAAGATATGCCAATTAGTACAATAATGGGACAAATGTTATGGGGTGATTGTTTTCTGATTGAACTTGAGGCCTGATTAAAGGAGGAAATTTCATTTCTAATACTGTAATCCTAGTAAAAGCCCATGGCTGGGGAAACCATAGGCACTTGAATGGAACCTACAGTTTTTATTTTGATAAATGGTCGTGCTGTCGAAATGCCTTCTAAACATTTATGTTTATACCAATAGACCTTCGCCGCTCGAAGCCTTCATCAAAGAAGCTTCTTTTTCCAATTGGGTAGGAACCAATGGAGTAACTCGTAATTGTTCAGCATGCAGGGAACCATACTGAATGTTTGGCTCTAAATAGGACATCTGCATCAACACCAACCCTCTTCCTCCTAGGCTCAGGGAACATTGTGGAGGAGGAAGCTGAGGAAAGTTAAGAATTGGAGGATGGGAGGAGTCAGTGAAGTGCTACCCTTCTGGACATGACCCGGCTTGTGAACACATGAGCCCACAGCAGCTACAGTCACTAGCACAAGACCTGTACAGGAGCAAGCACTCCAAGATTCCTGAATAAATGAGACAGATGATCTCCAAGCCCCACCACTAATCAGGAGTTACTGGCAGTTGATAGTTGCTGGTAGAAGGAGAGTCATTCTTCTTAAAGGATGCAGCCAGTAGTGGGGTTCCCATGGAAGGGCCCACAGTCATGCAAATATGAACACCACTAGTTGTACTTAGTAAGTTAGTTTAAAAAAAAAGACAAGAAGAATTTGGGAGGGGGTCTGATGAGAAATATGAAGGGAATAGGGGGATAAATGTGATCGTATTTTTGTATATATGTATGAACTCAAGAATAAAAAATGAAAAGTTATTTTTTACTGTACTTAAAACTTTTTATGGTTGGGATTGTTCCCAAATAAAAATAAAAACACAAGTATATAGTAGTTGGTTGAAATACATAATTTTTAAAGCTGTATTATTTTGTTAAATTCATTTTGTATAATCAGCAAATGAAATTATGTCATCATGGTTATATTAATTAAATCTAAATAAAATAAACACTGAATTCTAGTGTCATATATAAAATAATTAGATACTACAAATAATCAAAGTATCATTACTTGGCTTTAAAATAAGACAATATATGATATATGTAGTCATTTGGGGGAAATGTTCCATATGTACAGTTTTCTTCTAGATGCAATCCAACATTCTTTATTGAGTGAGTTCTATTATGAATTGTGTCAGCGTCAAATACATCTACAGATACAATGCTGTATTCCTGAATTAGTTCACAATAGCTTCTTACCCAACCAAATCTGTAAATACTTCTATTTGGTCTGTCTCCATTTATGTATGTGTCTAGTATACCCTATCTGTGTCCTGATTGTATAAGATTAAATAGACCCAGGAAAATAATCCCTGGCTTCAGCAACATGTAAGGCCAAATAGAATATTTGCCTCTAACTACATTATTGAGCAGTTTGAGAACAGAACTATCTGAGATATAATGTCTGTCCTAGAAGTGTTCACAGTCACTGTCCATGGTGTCAGCTAAAGGATTCTCTTGACATGAAATAAACAAAAATAGGTTACATTTTCCAGCATCAAATCAAGATTACCCCACACTCTCAACTGCTAAAACCGGTTTTCCATTTCAGAGTCTTTGAATTAGTGGCTGGCAACTACAAAATGAGCACTGAGCAGAACAGAGCTCACTGTATTGCAAAGTATTCTTCCCTGCTTGACTCTGGACAACTTTTCACTCACTGTTAGTGCATTGTTTTGAAACTCCTGTTAATATAGTTTTGGTGTAACAGAAGTTAAAGCTTATAAAACTCATCTTTTATATAGTCACAAGTTAAACTATATACAACTAGTATATTATTTGCCAATTCCGTCACTATTAATTTTAAAAGATAGCTCAGTGAAATTGAGAGGTAGATTGGAAGAAACAATAATCATTGTATTGGTCTTATTTGAGTCTTAAAATATAATCAAATAACATGGTGGTTTGAATGATATTGGCCCCATAGGCTCATATGTTTGGTTATTTGGTCCTGAGTTAGTATAACTGTTTGGGAAAGATTGGGAAATGTGCAGCCTTGGAGGAGGCATGTCACTGGAGACAAGCTTTAAGGTTTCAAAAGACTCATGATGCCATTCCAAGCCTCTCTCTGCTCCCTATTTCCTGATCAAGATATGAGCTCTCAGATGCTCTTGCCACCAAGTCTTTGCTCTGTTGTCATGGACTCTAACCCTCTGAAGCCATGAGCCTTAAGTTAAACACTTTCTTTTGTGAGTTGCCTTGGTCATGATGTTTTATTATAGCAACAGAAAAGTATCTAAGACAGTAATATTTAAATTTTGTAGTATATAAATTAGGTTACATCAACCCAAAGTGCTCTCTAGAACAAAACAGGGCTATAGAATTAGCCCCATTCTAGATCACTGCAGAGCTAATGGAACTTGGCATGCTAGAGGACACCTCTTTACCAAGGAGCCATACTTCAAGCATGCACCAGGCCAGGAAAGCCCCATCCGGTTTCATCCAGGTACTGGTGTATAGGACAAGGTGGGGAAACTCCCTTCAGGTATCAAGCGCTGATCTGTGACTGCCTCAATGCTACTTTCAACAATATGTCAAAAAAGAGCCACCCTCAGCCAGAGGTATTTGTACCCCATAGAATCATCTGCAACATCAGTGAAGAAGAGGTTTATTTTAAAGTGAAATTCATAAAATAAGGAAGACCATACTGAAAATACAGTATATTAAATATCTAATGGGGGGGTCTGGAAATATGGGTCAGTGGTTGGTGGAGTACTTCCCTAGCATGTGTGAAGCCCTGAGTTCAATCTCCAGGAGTGAAAATTCTTTTTTTGTTTTGTTTTGTTTTAAAGATTTATTTAGTTTTTATATATACAGTGTTCTATCTACATGTATGCCTGCAGGCCAGGAGAGGGCACCAGATCTCATTATAGATGGTTATGAGCCACCATGTAGTTGCTGGGAATTGAACTCAGGACCTCTGGAAGAGCAACCAGTGCTCTTAACCTCTGAGCCATCTCTCCAGCCCAGTAGTGATCTCCATCCCAGTAGTGAAAATGTTTAAGTACTCAGTTTCTACCTTTTGTTTAACCTTGTGGTTGGAAAGTAAAATTTTATTTACATTAAATATATACATGTATTAATGCACATATGCAATTATACAGTAATTTCACATGCTCACTCATCAAAAAGATGATTCTTAAGCAAACCACACCAGAATCATTTCCTTATTCTTAATTTACTTAAGATGTTTTTACAGCTTGACACCCGGTAGTTTTAGAGTCCAAGTCACTTGAAGTTTTTACTATCACAATATTTTTCATCAGACATTTGTACACATTTAAATTTTTAAAAGTATAGTAAAGTGCCAAGATTGATGATTCACACCTTTAATCTCAGCACTCAGGAAACAGAAGCAGGTAGATCTCTGTGAGTTCAAAGCTATCCTGCTTCACATAGTAAATTCTAGACCAGCTAAGACTACATAGAGAGACCCTGTCTCAAAAATAAATAATGTTATTCTTATTAACTTTAACAACTTTTACTTCTATAAGGAAAGGAGATTTGATGACACAGGAATGTCACCTTCTTCTGTGGCAGTCTTTAGAATGCTGATTTCCTGGGAGCAATTGAAATTGGAGATTCTCTCTGGCAAAATATTTGTCTGCAAGCTCTCCCATTAGCAGTGTTTATCAGCTATGATAATGAGTCAATTTCTATGTAAATATAATCAGAATTTGATGGTGGTGAGGAAAACTGAAATTAAATGATTTGTGTGGTTCCTTGATTAACATACTTTATGAAACCATTACCATTTATTTACCTAGTGTTGTACATTTGAAAGCAGCTCAGATTTAAGTCTTAAGGATGCATGTGTGTGTATGTGCGTTGTACATCTGTATGCATGTGGAGGTTGATGTTGAATGTCTTCCTTAATGGTTTTTCCACCATATTTTCGAGAGAGTGTCTACTTCTAAGCTGGGGGTACATTGACTCTGCTAGGCTGGCTAGCCAGTGAGCCCAGGAATCTCCTGTCTCCACTTCTTCATAACTCAGATACAGTTATGTACAGCATGCTGCTCAGTCTTCAAAATCCCTGGGTAGCCAAGTATGACCTTGAATTCCTGATCCATCTACCCCTACTTCCCAAGCCCTGGGATTATTATAGGTAAGCACCACCACATCAGGTCTGTATTAGGTTTATATTAAGGTTTATGCTAAGGTTTATGCTGAGGATCAAACCTGTGACCCCATGCATGCTAGGCAAACACTCTACCAACTGAGCTATATCTGTAGCACGTTCTGATTTGCAAGTGGATGCACACTTGCATCCACACTCAGGCCCCAATGCTTATGCAGCAAGCACATCACTGAGTAAGCCATCTCCCAAGCCCCCGGAGTCTTCTTAAAGAAATGTGGCCTTTTCTTTTTAGAAAAAGCATATGCATATTCTCCCATCTCAAGAAATTTCAGATATTGTATTTTTAAGTGTTTATGAATTTATTTGTACTAAATGTGTATGATTATTTTGCCAGGTAGTATAGACATGTACCACATGCTTGCAGAATCTGCAGAGACCAGAAGAGGGTGCATACCCCATGGAACTGGAGTTACAGACTGTTGTGAGCCATCATGTGGATGCTGAGAACTGAACCTGTATCTTCCACATAAGCATCAAGTGCTCCTAACCACTGAGACTTCTCCCCAGTTTAGTGACATGGTATTTGATGCTCAGCATTCAACAGTTATTTAAGTATCAACCATGTTTCAAGGATGCTTTTGGCATGATTAAACTACATGGGCAGTGTGCAAGAAAGCCCACGAATCTTAAAGGATTATGTATCTGAATTGAGAGAAAAAGGTAACTATGGAAAGAATTGCTGTCACTTTAGTTGGGTGTAGGAAGAGCAGAGGGAATTCATTTGCTGTAGTGTCAGTGGAATATCTTTCTGAACTGATACCTACTGAAACTTGACTGATCAAAAGGAGACATCTGGCTGCAGAAGATAAAAGGAGCCATGCATGGACAGGCACAGACAGGTGCAGAGTCCAGAGAAGGGGATGAGCATGAATGTTCAAGGCAGGTGAAGAACGGTGGAGCTTGAGTGACACATAGCACTTACAGTGTTAGCAGAATTAGCAAGTAACAGAAAGCACCCTAAGAATAAAAAACAACCAGAAATGTTACTATACTTAGACCTCATGCAATACTTGGCATTTTGCATCTTGTCTGGAAACCGTCTTACTGTCTTTACTTTTGAACCTGTAATGCATGTTACTAACGAGGCTGTTCCTGACTACTGATTATGGCAGTAGATAAAAAGTGAACTGGGAGGGAGGAGCCGGGGCTGGGGGGGGGGGATGGCTCAGCAGTTCAGAACACTAACTTTGGCAGAGGTCCACATGGCAGCTCACAACCTTCTGTAACTTCAATTCCAGAGAGAGATCTGACTCTCTCTTCTGGCCTCCTCAGGTACTGCATGCATGTGGTACACAGATACACATGCAGGAAAGTGCATAAAATAAAAATAATAAATGCAACTAATTTGACTTGGACAAACGAGGTCATGTAGCCCTTGTGTCTATGGCTTGGATTTTTCCTTTTGAATTCCTATAGTGGGGCTTTGGAAAGTTTTAATTGTTGATATGCTTTAATCTTCTGTATCTTTTATATGAACACCGTACCCTACATAGACAGTAACCAGAGTCATTCAGAGTGCGATAGGAGTGGCACTCACCAGTGAATGGCAGTGAGATTAAGCTTACATAGAACTCTTCTTTTCTCATGTATTACCCTTTGACCAGGTTGAGACTGCTACATAAATATTGATTTTAAAAAAAAATTTACTTTTGAAGGTCCCACATTGTAGCAAATGTGTTAAATTGCACACAGATAAGTAAATAAACACATGCATGACAAACACTTATTTGAACTGATCATTAAGTCCACATAGTATTTTTGAAAAGCTATTATTTTTGAGAATTTCATACATGAGTGTTTTATTTACATCATTTCCATTGTACCTTCTCCTGCTTTTCCTTTATCTCCTTCAACTCCCTCTCATTGCTTCTTCTTCTCCTTCTTCTTCTTCTTCTTCTTCTTCTTCTTCTTCTTCTTCTTCTTCTTCTTCTTCTTCAATCATTATTGTTATATGCACATTTTCAGCCTTTGAGTCCATTTAGTGTTCCTCATACGTACATGTGTTTAGGGCTGAAAAGTTGGGGTTAGATAACTTAGCAGGGGGAATCACCCCCAGAGAAGGCTGATGCTCCTTCTCTTAGTAGCCATTAACTGCCTCTAGATTTCCATCTAAGGGAGATGTCAGCTGATATTGTCATTGTTTAGGTGGCCATATTATTGAGGTTTCATAAGTACAGCTTCCAGTCATATATAAAAAACACCTCTGACAGCAGATGTGAATGTCCTCTGGCTCTTACAATTTTTCTTAGTTGCTTTTAGACTTGTTTATTTTGTGTGTAAGTATTGTGACTACATCTATGTATGTTTACTACATACATGCAGTACCTATGGGGACCAGCATAAGGTATAAGATCCCCTGGAACTGAAGTTACAGATGTTTATGGACCATAATATGTTTGCTTGTTTGCTTGGTTCTCTGCAACAGCAACAAGGATTCCTAACCATTGAGCCATCTCTTCTGTCCCTGGCTCTTACACTCTTTCTGCCTCCTCTTCCATGGCGTTCCCTGAGCCTTCAACGTAGGGGTTGTGTTGTAAAATCTGAAACTGGTTAAATACGTAAAACAACTGTCCAAATAGTATGCTGTTTTAGTTTGGCTTAAAACAAATAACTTTATTGGCTGAGGCAGGAAGACCAGGAATTCAAGGCCTCTGGGCTACATAATAAAAGCAAGAAAGCAAGGCTGGGGTTGTGGCTTAGTTACTCCAGTGCCTTCCTCCCATGCATGAAGGCCTTAGTAAGATCCAAGCATCACATACAACTGGCCACGGTGGTGTGCTGCATGCCCATAACCAGAGTATTCAAGAGGTAGAGGCAGGAGAATCTGAAGTTGAAGACCATTCTTTCTGAGACCAGCCTGAAGTATGTGAGACCTTGTCTCAAGATGAGGAGGGACATGAGGAGGAGAAAGGAAGGGAAACCAAACAAAATCAGAGATTAATCAACTGTTCGCTAATTCCTATCGTGAAGTCTTTTCAATATGTCTGTTTCACTGGTATGTTTCCTCTTTTGGAGCCCAAGCAGTGATGGGGATCCTTGAAGTATCTGTAGGACTTGAGCACTGGACCCGTAGTACTCTGTTGGCATTCCGGCAGGCTGACTGCTTCCTCGTCCCATGTTCTAGTCACCATCTCACCAACTTGCCTCTGCATTATTAAGTAAGTTTATGAAGTGTGTGACCTCAGTGTGCCTTTTTTGTCCTCAGTTAGCAGCATGTTTTGTACACTGCCAGACATTCCACAATTCCTAAAACCTGAATGAGTGTTTTATATCAGCAGGCAGACATGAATATATGTTTGTATGTGTTTGTCTATACAACACTACTTCCCATCCTCTTTTTCGCATTTAAAACTTATGTTTTTGACTCCTAAACAACTCAAAATTTAATTATGAGACTCTATCTATCTATCTTCAATCACCTCAGAGACCTGAGAGGGATAAATATATCTGATTTTATAGGAAGTACAGGGTCTGCAGCTTCCCAAACTAAGAAATGACATACCAGTGGCTGCCTGGACAGTTCCCATTTTCTCTCCATACATTACAGCATCGCTCTTCAGTCATTTGGCCCCACTTCTCTGACAGACATTGATTGTAGAGCAGGGGTTATGAAGGACTTACCTACCCTGTCTTGGCAGAGCTAGGCTGTCGACTTACCTGCTTCCAGGTTTTGTCCTTTTTGGACAGCATTCTGTCTACAGTTGGCGCAAGGGGCTTTTCCTACCAAGAGATAGGCTTGCGACTAATTCAATCATCTCCCACTGGAGATTCTTCGATGCTCATCTTCTACTTGGAGGAGAATAGGGGGTGCTGTCAGGAGTTGATATGTCTTGATATAAAAAAATCTAAAGTTACAAAAACATCTTTGAATGCCATATTCTGCAGATCTCTTGAGGTTTTTGAAGAGGCCCTATCTACATCTAAGAAGATACTTTTAAAATTGTGTTGCAATTAGTATGAATGTTGAGTCATATATAGAAATTTAAACTCATGGAGATGGTTAGGTAGTAGAATGTTAAAGTCAGGTACCAAATACATATGGACTGGTCATTGGGAATGTACGTTAAGCCAAATAACCCTCATAACTGTGGCCTAATTACCTCTGTTGTACTGTATTGTATTTATTATTATAAGAGAAAGAGCCATTTGTTGGACTGAAAGGGGAAACTATAGGGGGAAATAAGATATACCTTAAACTTAAAAGAAAAAAAAGGGAAGAGGATGGGGGGTTGACGGTGGGAGGGTGGGACTGGAGGGGGAATAGGGAGGGGACTGTGATTGAGATGTAACTTGAAGAAATAAAAAATAAAGGAAAAAAAACTTATGTTTTTGTGTGGATTAGATGGAAGATTAGCAGTATTCAAGGTTAGCAGTACTTTTTTAATAATATCAGCATATTTTGTTTTCAAAAACATGTTTATGGTTTCTAATTTTATCTTGAAAACTAGGTTTTATGGGTTATGGAGTTAGGTCAGGGATAAAGTGCTCAACATTCCTGTATGTGAGGAGTGGGCTTTAGATCTCCAAAACTCACATAAAAAGCCAGATAGACATGACATCCAGTTTTGGGATCCCAGTGTGAGAAAGGTGGAGATAGGGGATCTAGCTAAACTAAATAAAAGTGCCCACTCCAGGTTCAACAAGAGACCTTAAGGTGGAAAGTAATTGAGGAGGACACTTGTTGTCAACCTCAGTCCTCCACACGTGTGCGCACACATGGACATACTCCTATGTGTGCACCCACACATGCAAGCTTGCATAAATGTATGCATACTGGGGATGTGAGAACAGTGGTACACAGTTTTGAGGCAGGTGGTTCTGTGGGATCATCTAGAGCAATGGTTCTCAGCCTTCCCAATGCTGCAACCCTTTAATACAGTTCCTCATGTTGTGGTGACCCCCCTAACCATAAAATTATTTTTGTTGCTACTTTATGACTATAATTTTGCTACTGTTAAGAATAGTAATGGAAATATTTTTGGAGATAGAAGTTTGTCAAAGGGGTCGTGACCCACCAGTTGAGAACCACTAATCTAGAGCCTTCTTCAATTCTAAGGAGTCTCTGAGGAATTCCTATTAATTCCTGTGACTGTTGGATAGAGGCTGCTGGAAATGTTCCTACCCACATATCTGGCCACCACCTCCTTGGGAGGCTAAAGGCTTCTTTTCTTCCACTGTCCAGAGCTTATATGTGTGTTTCTTGTTGAACTCTAATGCTGAACTATAGTAGTGTAGTCCTAATTGCTCTCGTGCAACACAGAAGAGAGTCCTGAGGGCTGGTAGGGAGCAATCGAGATGATGACATACTTATCCATTAACATGTAACAGTAGACAAAGCCCATAGCACTGAAGATAATGTGTATGTTTCTATCTCTATTAGAGTTCTTTGAGTGAGACAGTAAAATTGACATTTGATCTCATCAACTTGAATGGCAAAAATACTGTCTAGCACTACTTTGGAATGAGCTGTGGACTTCTCTCAATTGGGTTTTATAAATATTAAAAAGCAGCTTATAAATATTGAAAGGTCAGAAGGATAATAGGAATACTGTCATAGTCTTTATTTCAACACTCAAAGAGCTACAAAGCTCATGAGAGCATAATTTAACATAAGAGAAACTAGTATTTAGCCTAAGATAATGTTGATTGTCATCAAATCTCCTACTTACGGGTACAGCTGCAAGACCACACATGACAGGGCAGGGAGACTGGACAGTTGGTAAAGTACTTGTCATGTATGAGGCCCCCAGACCTTAGAACAACTGATGCCATGATATAAACACCATTCAAGGCTTCAATCCTGGCACAGAGGCAGCAGCACCTGCCAAAACAGGAACAAAGACCTAGCCCACCTGCCATTTGGGAACAAAGCCTAAACCAACAGGTCTAAGATGTTGCTGGGAAAGTCCCCAAGTGAAAAGTTCCTACATGTACTAACCTTGCATTTTGTTTCTGTAGTTCATCTTGCTAACTGAAATGTACCAATTAGGATATGGTTTTTATGTGTAAAAGGCTAAGAATTGTAAGGCTGGGGGGCTGCATGATTTGGACAAGTTCCTCATGCAGCCAACAGCCATCAATAAAGACATTCTATTCAACTTTAAAAATGTCCACATGTCAGTCTCTGGTGGGCTTACCTTGCAACCGCTATACAAGCATGACAACCTGAGTTTGAATCCGCGTCAACCATGTGAAAAATGTCAGGTGTGGTGACTCATATCTTTCATCCCTGTATTTAGGAGGTAGAGATAAAGGATCCTTGGGACTCACTGGCCATTCAGTCTATCCCAGGCAGCTTCACAGCCAGGGTATGACTCAAATAATGTGGAGGAGATAGATAGATAGATAGATAGATAGATAGATAGATAGATAGATAGA
>CAJQZJ010001896.1:13708654-13720671 GCA_907164525.1 Lophiomys imhausi
AGAGAGAGAGAGAGAGAGAGAGAGAGAGAGAGAGAGTTTAAAAATCATTACAAAGGACATGCACTCTCAAGAGACTGAAAAGTGGCTCTCTGTGAGGTAAAACATCACCCCGGAGCTGATAGAAAAGATCTGAACAAAAGTACCATTGACTGTATCACCTAATTTCTGGATAGCCAATCACCTGGTGACCTCAAGCCATAGAACACACATGCACTTCTACTGTCCTACAATAGCATATTCATTCTTGGGTCAGAGCTACTCTACATCCTTAAGCCCACAGTGAGGAAGCAGCAAGTGTTGATTTCAAGGGCCTTCTAGAGTTTTGTATGCACAAGCTAATATTTCATTTATGGAAATGCTTTGAAGTTCTTATAGGAATCATGAAGACCATGATAAGGAAAGATGCACATATAAGGCTGTGGGAGGAATGGCTTAGTCAATAAAGTACCTGTTGCATGAGTATGAGGATGTTTAGATCCCTAGAACCTATGTAAAAGCCAGGCATTATTGCATATGTCTACAACCTAATATCTAGTGGGGATCCCAAAACTTGTTGACCAACCAGTGTAGCCCATTGGTGAGCAGTGGTTTCAGGGAAAAACTGAGAAGGATAAACTGGAGAACAATAGTGGAAGACACCCAACTTCAACCTCTGGCCTTCACACACACACACATACACACATATACACACATATACATGCACACACACACTCACATATACACTCACTACACATGTATACACACATACACTCACACATACACACACACAACATGCATACACACATACACGTAAACACATACACTCACTATACACATGAACAATAAAAGTGCACACATAAACACAAAAATTAAAAATAAAGAAATATATATATATATATATATATATATACTTTTTTCCCTGAGTTCAAGAGCACTTCCTGAGAGCTCATATGGCTCTGTGGTCCTCCTGGAACTGTGAGAGTGACCCCTCCCCTCGCAGATCTAGCACTTTGTCTTGAGGAGCTAGTTGTGGAGGGTTTTAGCCCTCCCCCTACATTTTCTGCATTTTCTGGTGACCAAAGCTCAAAGTCACTTGTGTCACTTTTAGATTTGTGAGAGAAGGGATGGAGACCCAGAGCAGTTGATTCTCTAGGAACAGAGTTGGCCCTGGCGCGCACCCACGGTGCTGGGATGTCGGGGGAACAGACCTATCAGGGAAGCAGTCAGTGAGTTCACAAGTCTGACAAACACTCAAGACCAGACTTCTGGGCTTAATGTGCCATCAGCCTGCAGACTGGGAAACAAAGGATGGGGATGGGGAAGCACCCTTCTGCAGCACAGTGACAAAGGGGCCACTGTTTCTGTCCTCAGTGGTTTTCCTCCTTAGTAACTCTGAATAGCATTTAGAAAAGAATTGAAAATAGATGGCAGGCAAGCAAAGGGACTTGGTATACCTCCTATACTTTGGTATTTTTGCCGATATACTTTTTTAAAAAAATATTTATTTATTACTTCAGGTTACATCTCCATTCCTTATCTGTATATATCTTTACAGATATATACATATGTGTGTATATATATGTATACCTATATCTGTATATAACTTATGCTGCTTTTGTTTGGCATCTCTCCAGCCCCTGAAAATATTTTTATTGGAGGCAAAATATTTTTAATATAAAATTCCTCACTGTCCTAACTTTACATAGTCCAAAGTCAACTGGGAAGAGGGTGTCTTAATAGAATGATTGCCTTCCAGTCCCTCCCATGTGCCCTCTGGCTGCCTTCTTGGTTCTTATGTGTTTCAGGAGGGTAGAATTACTAGTTGCTTCCTTCCCTTAAGGACTTGCATATCACCTTCTGGTACTATGACATCTGGTCATCAGGGAGGAAATGTTCAGGTCAGATTTAGCTCAGGTACTCCAGGTCCTGTGTCTGAAGTACATGGCATCTTTAGCATTAGGCGCTTACCTTTCACCTCTGGGGAGAAATGAAGGGTAACAGCAATAGCCTGCATTGTTCGGGGAGTCTCTTAGACAACTTCAATCAACAACTCACAAGGGGATTTCTCATGCCTGGTATTGAGGGTTTTGTTAGACAGACCATTTCTTCATTCTTTGACTCTAGTTTTTCTTCTCCATCAAGTTGTAAATGATGAGAAACACTTGGCAGGCAATATTTGCTTTTATGTCACATTAGATTCTCACGTTCTTCTTAGACCAGTGATGTGGTTTTTGCCCTCCCTCCTGCAGTGCCAGGCATGTAGTAGAGTATGAAGAAGAAAGGCATCAGACTTAAGCCTGGGCAAACTGTACACACTTCAGCACTTAGCACCAATTTCACCTCCTCCCTGATGCCTTTGAAAAGTGCTCCACCCATATCTACTGCCCATGCTGTATAATCACTCAGAAAAAAAAAAAAAAAAACATGTGTGTGTGTGTATATACACTCCACCTATTTTTTTTTTTCAGACAGGGTTTTTATTGGCCTGGAAATAGCCATATGGGCTATGCTAGATAGCCATCAAGCTACCATGATCCACCCATCTCAGCCTCCCCAGCACTGGGATTACAACTGTGTGCCACACCTGGATTGTTTTGTTTTGTTTTTAACGTGGGTTCTAAGGATCGAACTCAGGTTCTCATGCTTACAAGACAAGCACTTTACTGCTTGAACTATCTCCCCATCCCAAACAACAAATTTTTCCTTCAGACTACTGTTCTAGAAGAGATAGTGCTGATAAAACAGACCAAGCTTCCCGTCTTCTTCCTGGAGTTTCAAGCTCTAACTGGTATTTGTTAAACAGGCTTTTAACACTGGTCAAGCCTGTGCATATAGCATTTGTCTCTGTAAGTAGATTGCACTTTATCTCTTTTAATCATAGCCCTCTTTCCATGCCTAATTCTTCTAATAATAAGATTGTAGAAGAAATAGGATGCCATTAACTGTTTCAGAACAGTTAGGAACAGTTCAAAGATAAGAGCACTATCAAATCATGTTAACTATCATCTGCCACATAACTGTTAACTATCTGCCACATAACTGTTAACTATCTGCCACGTAACTGTTAACTATCTGCCACATAACTGTTAACTATCTACCACATAACTGTTAACTATCTGCCACATAACTGTTAACTATCTGCCACGTAACTGTTAACTATCTGCCACGTGACTTCACAGCTTTGGCATCTACTCTGGGCAGTTAGGAAAGTTTTCCCAAAAGGTGGGACCATGAAATTAAAACATCTTCTCAGGCTTCAGCAAGCACTTTAGCTGTGCAGAGACACTATAGTAGGAGAAGATGTCATTGCTCATGGAGGATCACAGTGGAGACTGGTCCTCCATCTTCTCGTCTCTCACAAACTCTATAACCTGGGTCTTCATTAAAGAATAGCTGTGATGTTTTTGCAAGATAAGATATTTTGGACAGTGAAAACATGTCATGAAATATTGATTACTGCAATCCTCATGTGACCGTGAGCAGAGCAAAGCCCTTGATTGTACAATAGCGGTGGAGGCGGCTCCTTTTGTGACAAACTTTTGTACTTGGGAATGCTGCTGGGAAAAGGCAGAGATCCAACTATTTGGAAAGGTCTATCTTCTTCTCTAAATTTTTATCATATTTATTTATTTCCTAATGTGTGGCCGTGTGTGTGTGCATGTGTGTGCATGTCTGTGGGCCATGGTATATGTGAGGTCAGAGGACAACTTGCAGAAGTTGATGCTCCTTTTACCATGTGGATCCAGGGATCAAATTCAGATCGTCCGACTCGTGAGAAGTTCCTCTACCCACTGAGCCATCTTGTCAGCCCTGGGAAGCCCAATCTTAGTTTGACTTATTTAGCAGTTATCTATGATGTGTCATCTTGGGGGAGAAAAAGGTTCAAGGGAGAGCTAATGCAACCACCAAAAATAAATTTCCTAACTGCTTGCTGATGATTTTGTTAAGATTTTTCCCCTAATTAAACAAAACTTTAAAAAAAGAAAAGAAATTGCAACCATCCCCTAAAAACTAATACAGTCACTCTGTGGGAAATAACAATTCAGAGCTGAAATATTCTGCAGAGTGTGAACACTTAATTCAGATCCTAGACCAAGCTATTCTAAATACACCCATACATTTTCATCTAGTCTCTGCCATATAAAGATGAAATACCTCGAACGAACACCAAATCAATCCATCCTGTGGAACTTTCTGCTTTTTTGTTATTTAGAATATGTTTTCTGAGAATAAAAATCTTTATCGAAGGATGGGAGTTGCAAGATTATCATTTTAAAGCTAAATAATGTATTCAATGAGCATTATTGGGAAGTGACTGTATAAAAAAGGATTTATTTTATTTTTGGTTTCAATGTCACTTCATCTAGTTATGCGCCAGATGTTACCAGAGAATAACCTCTTTTGTGTGTGTGTGTGTGTGTGTGTGTGTGTGTGTGTGTGTGTGTCTGTGTGTGTGTGTCATCTGCCCTATAAGAACATATCTAAATTCACTTCAGCTAAGGCAACTTTGTTATATGCCAGTTTAATGGTGGGTGCTATAGGAAAGACCCAAAAATAAGTAAGATGAAAACTCTATTTGTGTGAGGGGGGAAGAGGGGAACTTACATAGTACAGTCCAAAATAGCCAGGGAAAAGAAATGATGATGACATCATTGAAAAGCATTAAGACCAATCTCAAGTTACAAAGCAAGTTGCCTTACCTTTGGATTTCTGTTGTTACTGTTTTTTGAAATGGAATCTCCCTGCCTTTGAATTCATAGTGTCTATAGATAGCTCGGGTTTACTTGAAACCCAGGATGCTCTAACCTCAGCCTCTTTAGTGCTGGGATCACAGATGTATCCCAATAGATCCTGCACCACCCACACCACCACCAAGCTACTCACTTTTGTATTTGTATATTGTTGTGCTGATTTATTTTCACTTCAAATGGTAGTGAATAGCTAAGCATATAACATTATTTCAGAAGCTGTCAACTTCTATATTCCTGTCCCCTTAACACTTTGCCAACATCTGGCTATTTCACATAATATATTACACTATAATCCCTTGTTAAATGAAAGCATTATTTTTTCTTTCTCGCCAGGCAGGCACTAAGTTCTTCTATTCTGGAGGCTTTTTGTCTCATTCATGATCATCTTTTTTTTATAGCAAGACAGAAAGTGTAGGGGTTTTTTTTCCTCTACCTGTTTCTAGCATCATAGCTGAGACTCCTACCACCAAACACCCTGATAATTTAAACAGACTCTTGACAAGAAATGAAATTGAAGTAGTAATTAAAATTATCTCCACAAAGAAAAGCCCAGGACCAGATGGGTTCACTGCTAAATTCTACAGAATGTTTAAGGAAGAGATAGCACCAGTAATTCTGAAACTGTTCTACAAAACAGAAAGGAAAGGAACACTACCAAATCTATCCTATGCAGTTAGAACTACTGGGCACAACACAGACTGAAAACTATAGATCAATCTCCCTGATAAACATGAAAATAAAAATTTTCAATAAAGTTCTTGAAAACTGAATTCAAGAGCACATTGAACTGGGTGTAATCCCATCATATGGGAGGCAGAGGCACGAGAATCTCTGTGAGTTTGAGGCCAGCCTAGTCTACATAGTAAGTTTCAGAAGAACCAAGACTATAGAGAAACCCTATTTCAAAACAAAACAGCAATTACATAAAGTTGATATTTTTTTAAAAATTAGAAAATCATTCACCATGATTAAGTTGTGTTTACTCCAAGGATACGAGGTTGGGATGTGAAAAACAAATCAGTAAGTGTAATTCATCTTAAATAGACTTAAGGATTGGAGTCACATGATCATCTCGATTGATGCAGAAAAGGTCTTCAAGAAGTTCAATATCCCTTCTTGATAAAAAGCCTTGAAGAAACTATGAATAGGAGAAACATGCCTTAACAAACTAACTATGACAAATCTATACCCAACACTATACCGAATGAAAAAACTGAGAACATTTCGTCTACAATTTGAAATTAGATAAGAGTGCCCATTCTCTCCATTATTTTTCAATTCAGTACTCAAAGAATTAGCTAAAGCAATGAGACAAGAGAAATAAAACAGACACAAATAAGAAAGGAAGAAGTCAGATTGTCTCACATACAGATGACATGATCCTATCCTTAAGAAGAACCTGAAGTCTCTACCAGAAAACTATTAGAATTGGTAAATACTTTCAGCAAAGTAATAAACTATAAAACCATCATTCTAAAATCAATAGTTTTCCTGTTATCAATAGCAAACTGGCAGAGAACAAAATTAGGAAAAACAGCTTCGAAAAATAATAAAGTAATTAGGACTAAGCCTCATCAAGGAGGTAAAAGACCTCTATGACAAAAATTTTAAATGCCAAAGAAATAAATTGAAAGGTATTAGAAGATGAAAATCACAATGAGAGTCATTACAGAGATAAAAAGACAATCCTAGACCTCATGTGGAAGCACACACACACAAAAAAAAAAAAAAAATAGCCAAAGTAATCCTAAGCAGAAAGAACAGTGCTAGAGGAATCACAATGCCTGACCTCAAATTGTACTACAGAGCCATCATAACAAAGATAGCATGGCGCTGGCACAAAAACAGACATACAGATTGGTTGAATAAAGTTGAGGAACCACATATAAAGCCATGCAAGTACAGCTTCTGATTTGTTATAAGGATGCCAAAAGTACACATCAGAGGAATAAAAGGCAACATCTTCACCAAAGAGTGCTGGAAACTTGAGAACAGCATGTGGAGGAAACTGGATCCTTACCTCTCACCTTGAACAAAACTCCAAATGGATCAAGAACTTCCACATAAATCCTGATTTTTAAGAAACTGCTAGAAGAAAAGATAGAGAGAGGCCCTTCAATACTTGACACAACAAGGACTTTCTGAATAGACATTAGTAGCACAGGAAATATGACCAACAGTTGGCAAATGGGATCTCACTAAACTAAAAAGCTTCTGTACAGCAAAGCCAACCTTTAATCAAGTGAAGAGGCAGCCCACAGAATGAAAGAAAATTTTTGCTAGTCATACATCTGACAGAGGATTGGTATCTTAGACATGCAAATAACTCAAAAACAGCACAAGGCAAACAAGCTACCCAATTTAAAAAAATGGACTATGGGGGACACCACCCAGAAGACCTGCATGGATGGGTAGACACTACCCAAGCTGATCAACATGGTAGCCACCCAAGCACAGATACAGTAATTTGAGTTAATCCACCCAACATCTACTCCATCTACAAGCTGATAGAGCATGTGGAGGCGCTGGTCCTGCAGAACCAGATGTTATTACTGAATAGGGCTGGTCCTAGGCCCACCAGCTGGCCTCTAGCATGGTGCCACTATGGCCGCAGCCTGTGCCCTTGCCCTGCTAGGGAATGGAGAGTGTGCCACGGTGGTGCTACCTGAAGGCTACAGGCTACAAGCACAAAGGTCGAGTCCAGTGATCCCAGGATGACAGACATCAAGAGCAAAAGCAGAGAGGTGTGAAGAAATCTTGCCCCGGACTCCCTACCTACCCACAATATCACCATGACTCTGGGCAATAGCTTGAGTGACACACTACTTTTTCCAATGCCACTACAATGAACAAATATGTGATGAAGAGGTAAGAAAGATGGAGGAACAGAGTGGCGCATATGTGGTGGAGAGAGGCAGAACTAGAGACAGGACAAGTGTAAGAGAACTCTGTGGTAGACTAAAGAACATGTTGTTGCCACATAGGGTTGGCAGGGTAGTGTGGAACAGCCTGGAGGGTTCACAGACTCAGGACCTAAACATACTTCACAAACACACAATTTGCCCTCTCTGAGCAATGACAGGATGTCAGAGATGAAGAATGGTTTATTTTCTGGATTGGACCTTCTTGAAAGACCTCCATGGGCCCAGCATGGTGGCACACACCTTTAATCCCAGCATTTGGGAGGCAGAGTCAGGCGGATCTCTGAGTTCAGTTCAAGGCCAGCCTGGTCTATATAGTGAATTCCAGGACAGCCAGAGCTACACGGAGAAACCCTGTCTCTAAAAACAAAAAACAAAAATAAAAAAAAAAGAAAGAAAGACCTCTTTGGTCTGTTGGTATCTGGAGGCCATGTTGGTGTCTGTGGCCCATGCTGCTTTCCTAGGCCATGTTGAAGTCTGAGATTCACAAGGATGTTAATGGTCTGCACTACCTCTGGAGGCCAAATCTATATCATATCCATGCTACCCATGGAGGCCAAGTAGACATAGGCTGGACCACCACAGGAGGTTGTATTTGTGTCTGTGGGCCATGTAGCTGCCAGGGTTCTGGACATGAGTGGCCTGTACTGTCACCTAATGCCATGTTGTTGTGATTGGTCTATGATACCACGTAAGTCCATACTGATTGCTGTCCGTGGCCTGTGTTGCTCCAGAGGCCATGTTGATGTCCATAGACTGTGTTGCTGCCGAGGCCCATGAGGGTGTCCTTGGTCCATTCTGCAGCTGAGGGCCTCAAAAGTGTCTATGGTCTGAGTTGCCATTGGAAACCATGTTGAGGTCCACAGTCCATGTGGATGACAGAGGCCATGTGTGATGTCTGTGATCTGTGTTCCCGCAGAAGGCCGCCATGTTGGTGTTCGTAGGCTGTGTTACCACTGAAGACCATGTGGATGTCCATGGTCTGTCTGCTTTCTGGAGCCATATGAACTGGACTGCTGTCAGGGACCATACTGGTGTCTGTGGCCCATGCCCCTGATGTCAACTTGATGTCCAAGGCCTGTGTTGTGGCAGAGGGTGGTGTTGATGTCTGTGATCTGTACTGCCACCATAGACCATGCTGACATCCATGATTCATGCTCATGCTGACTTTAAAGAGCAAGGAAACTACTTTTGCAGTGGTATGGATGACTGCAGACTCACAGTTGAGAAAGGGGGTCATAGAAGGCTTCTGTGACAATCCCTATGTCCACCCCCTCTTCACTCCCCACAAAAAGTAAAAGCCTAGATAGGAAGCCATGGGAGAGAACTCTTAAAAGTTGTGATAAGGATGCTGAAGTGTAGCCCTCCACAGCTGATGGCTTCTGGCCCAGGGTGCAGGTGGGGAAAGATTCAGTTTTCTTTAAGAGGCTGGCCACTGGGAGTTTGAACATGCTCCAGTGAGTATGGGGGCAACACAAATTGGATTTGTGGGTTTTGGGTTTTTTTGTTTTGGTTTGGTTTGTTTCTTTCTTTTTTTGTGGTGGGAGGTCATAAGAGTAGGGGCTAGACCTGGGAGGACTGAGAGACAAGTGTGATGGCATGCATTCTGTAAAATCCTCAAATAATCAAAAGTATTATGTTGAGGGAGGGAATGGACTATGGAAAACAGAGACTTCTCAAAAAAAATAAGCACTTCAAAAAATGCTCAAATTCGTTATTCATCAGAGAAATGTAAAGTAAAACTACTTTAAGGTTCTATTTCATCCTAGTCAAAATGACCATAAGAAATAGTAGTCAAATGCAGGAGAGGTGTGTGGAAAGGGGAACTGTGGTGGGAGGTGTGAATTAGTTCAGCTACTACAGAAACTAGGGTGGAGGCTTCTCAAGAAAGCTAAAAATACAACTGCTGTGGGATTCAATGCTACCATCTACAAAGTGTCTGAAGCACTTCACATCCTTTTACAGAGATACTTGAGCATCTGGGTTTATTGATGCTCTAGCACAATAGTAAGGAAGTGGCATCAGTATACATGTTTTATCAACAGGCAAATGGACAATAAAAATGTGGTACATATACACAGTGAAATTTTATTTAACTATTAAATGAAATTATGAAACTGTTATGAAATGGGTGGATCTGGCAATAATTAAGTACAGTAACTCAGATCCAGAAAGACAAATATTCTATGCTCTTTCTCATCTCTGTATCTTGAGTTTAGATTTTTATGTTTATATATGTGGGTATGAGATCATGAAACTAGAAACTCACAGAACAGGGAAGAAAGGTTTTGAGGAAGTAGGGAGAGCAATGAAACACATGTAACACGAATGCAAAAAGAAGACTACTGGGTGGAAGGAGACAAGGGGGAGGCAAGAAGATAGGAGAGAACATCAACAAAAACAACTTATGCATAAAATGCCATAATGAAAGTCATTCCTTTGTACATTATTTTAGAAATAGAGATTAACTTCATTACGGTTGGGAAGATAGTTCAGTGTGTAAAGTCTGCATTCAAATTCCTAGAGCCTACGTAAATGGACACAGTAGCCCATGTCTGTGATCTCAGCGCTCCTATTGTAACATGACCGCAAGATACAAGACAATCCCAAATGCTTACATGCCAGTTAGCCTGCCCACTAACCCCCATACATGTATCATGGTAGAGATGTGTGTCAGTACACAGACACAGGCATGAACACACACACACATATACATCACATTGCTGGGAAAGATCATTAAAATGTTTTTAGTAATTTAATGTGTCAAAATAATGGAGCCTTTGGAAACAAAGGCCCATAGGAACAAGGAAACCCAAGTATTCTTCACTTAGGTTTGATGAGTGTGGACAGACATGGAGAAGCATGCCAGGCCAAGGAGGCCTAACATACGGGAGATAAAGTTGGAGATGCGCGTGGCAAATACTGCCTATTCAGATTCTTCTGGGTGTCTTTGTGTCTTCAGTCCTTTCATACATTTGTAAGAAGGACCCCCTACTAAGCATAAAGTGTCACTGCATTTTATGGAACATAAACTTCAGATGCCCTGCATGGCTGCTCAGTCCCTGTTTATCAAATGTTTTGCGGTAATTCAGTTCTCTCTTACTATAAAGACAGATTCAGAATGCAAAGCTTTTCTTCCTACTTCTTAAACCTGGATTAGATTTTTGAATAAGAATCTGCTGGTTTGTGTGCATTACATAAAATTATGGTAGAATTTCCCCTGACAATATCTTCATAAATTCAAAACTGAATGTCTGTCCTACATGCATTTTATGGTTTCTTGTCCTTCTTTTTTCCTCTCTCATCTCTCAGTATCCTTTATGGATAATAACGGGGATCTTCACTTATTCTCCTTCATATGGTTGCCTGAAACTTCACTGCCTTTAGGAATACATTTATATTCAGAGGCTCTACTGGTAAATAATTTCAACAGGGTGAAGCTCTTTAATCATACTTTGTGTCTAAGACTTACTCAACACTGTCTTCAACAATCTTGTAAGAACCCAATTTCCTAAGGTTATGTGGCAGAGATTTGAGTGGAAATTTAAAAAACCTAAAGTTCAAAGTGAAGTATCAAACTCAAACAAAGCACAGATGACCCAGGCTGAAAATGATCTGTGTGGCCAACAACAACAACAAAGTCTTCTGTTAGCTGTTGGCATAATAACTATGATCATGGTTTTAGCAAGGCAAGTGTGTCTCCTCTGCCCTGAATGGTTTGGGGGCCATTTTTCCTAAACAGAATTTTTAGAGGTTATAACAGTCCTCCCGATAAAAGAAACCAGAGCCTGATCGCAGCTATCTGTGTAAATAGCAGGTATCAAAACAGTAGGACTCAATTTGAGAAGAGATGCCATTATGATTGAAAGCCCTGTCACCGAGACAGCAGAATGGCATCTTGGTGGAACCCCAGTATGCAGAGCAAATGGAGAAAGCTTTGTTTGAGTTTCTAGCTGCTCACATCCCAGACCAAAACATCAAGGTCAAATGCCATTCTCCTAAACCATTCTGGGGCCACAAAACATGAATACAGATAACTGACTTTGATTCTTTCTGTGGATCAATTAAAACCATAGTACATAAGGTGGCTCAGTTCAGAAACATGAGAAACCAAGTTCAGATTTCCAGCACTCATATAAAAAGTTGTGGCTGTGATGACCTCTAATCTTGCCACCGGGAAGATGGAAACAGGCAGATGGGGAACTCACTGGACAGTCACTCTAACAAGCCAGGGAACACCAAGTCCAGTGACAGAACCTGTCTCAAAAAATAAAGTGGAGAGCAACTGAGAAAGACACCTTGTATTTACTTCTGACCTACACACACACACACACACACACACACACACACACACACACACACACAC
>CAJQZJ010001896.1:13724254-13886907 GCA_907164525.1 Lophiomys imhausi
ACACACACACACACACACACACACACACACACACACACACACACACAATGTCCCTCCATTCCTGCTTCTCTCCTGCTGTTCTGTACCTCTTTTCTCTGTGATCACTTTCCCAACTGAACTGCATGAAACCAACCTTCATTCCCAGCTCTGTTTATGGGAGAGACAAGGGTGAAAGAATTCAGTTTTGGAGTGATGAAAATATTTTTTTCTACAATTGTTCATGGTAATAGTCATAAAATTCTATAAATATAAAAAACATTGACTTCTAGACTTTGAATGGATGAATCATATAATGTAAAAATTATATCTCTCAGCAAACTTCCCATTAGGGATGTCAAGCCTCAATTTTTTTTTAAACAGGAACTCATGTGACCTAAGGTAACCTTGAACTTGATATATAGCTAAGAAAAACTTGAACTTCTGATCCTCTTGCCTCTGCCTCCCAAGTGGTAGGAGTACAAAGAGCGCTGTCACTCCCAGTTTATTCAGCACTGTGGATCAAACACAAGGCATTGCTCTTAGAAAGCATCCTACCAACTCAGCTACATTCCCAGTACTAGCCTCTAAATATTTGACAAGCAGATATAATGCGTATGTGGGAAGCCACTATTTATCAAATTCATAACCAATAATTGTCCAAAACATAGTTACTTTGTTTTCACTGGCATCTGTTTGTGGAGTGGAGAATTTGGAGTTCCAAGAATTGTTTCCTTTCAGATCATTGCTAATAGACAGAGGATCGCTGAGACTCAACTACAAACCTGCTGGTAGCTTAGGATGCAACCTGACTTTAGAAGAAAAGAGAAGGAAGATCATCTGTGCCTGAAACTGGCACTAGACCATTTGAATGCCTGCCAGTGACATGGTAAAGAGTGATCATTAGGGAGCCACATCTAAATGTCTCAATGAGTTAGGTGACCACACTGCCCCCCCCCCCATGTGAGCTCTTTGTTGTGATTCGTTTCACTCTGAGGTGAGATGCGGACTGTTGTGAAGGCACAGGGTGGGATCATCGTTCTGGCATTGACAAATCGGGGCTCAGAATGAACCCAGGTACCGGGGAAAGGGAGTCAAGCCAAAGGAAGAGAACTTGAGTGGACAGAACATTAACTATCTGCTTCTACTAGCCGTATTCCTTCAGTGCCTTGATCAGATTCTCCCTAAACATCTGACTGAGCTGAATTGTGCACTTCCTGCCTGTGACTTTGACTAAACGCTTGCACAAGGATGCCCCTCAGTCCTAATATAGCCATCCTTAGCTTTTTCCCATTTTACCCACAAATCTAGAGCCAGTGCATACAACAGCACCAAAGTTCTCCTGCGAATCTTAAGCAGTGGGACTTGATTTCCCCTCTGCCTCTCCCAAATGATCCCAAGATCATAGGTTGCTTTCTCCCTACTCACCTAGTCAGGAAAAAGACTCTCTGAGGGAGGAAAGGATGCCTTGGAAGTTGACATGACAAGAGCAGACTGCTAGCATGGGGAAGATAGAAGAAAGAGCTAGATACTGAAGAAAGTGAGAGATTTAAAGGCCAGTGAGGTGAGAGAAGCGAACAGGAAGGGGGGCACTGTGGGTCCTCTCTGTTCCTGAACTCAAAGGGTGCAAGCAAAGGCTTATGCCGCATAAAGGTCTTTGTGTTGTGTACCTGCTGCAATTGTACCTGACATGTTGCCCCAGGTGTGAACCTAAGAGCAATGGACAGTGTTTTGTCTTTATTTTAAATTATATTTATGTATTGTCATATGTGTATGAGAAAGAAACCAGAGAGAGAGAGAGAGAGAGAGAGAGAGAGACAGACTGTGCCCATACATGCCTCAGGGTAGGAATCAGAGGAAAATTTTAGGAGCTAGTTCTGTCCTTTTACTATGTAAGTCTCTGGAATCAAACAAAACCATCACACTTGATGGCAAGAGCCTTTACTTGCTGAGCTGTCTCAGTGGCCCCAACATGTACCCTTACAATCTCCCTGGATATGCCTACCGAAAGACCCTTAGACCTTTAAAGACACTTAGTCTTTAAAAACAACTGATGGTACATTCAGATGGACTCCATATAAGCTCAAATACCTAGGAAATGGCAGGGCAGGGTCAGATTGCTTCCAGAGTCTGTCTCTCCAATGCTCCCAGCCCCTTCTATTGGCAAAGTGTTTGGTTCTCCAAGTTTCCCCTTTTTGAGGTCTCAGGACCCCCATATGTCTAGAAATGAGCTCAAGCTGGGCTATAGGATTTCTAGCGGGTAGATAAAAGCCAGCATTCCTCAGAAATTTGTGAAACTGGTTTTCTACCAAGGAGTCCTACCTTCAGCTACTGATTTTCCCATAATCCACTAAATTACTCTGCCCTGTGTCGCTTTGGAGCTATCTCAATACTCTCTTGTTATCTCTACTATTCTTTTCCCTAACCCTAGCTGTGTCTAGTTTCCTTTTCTCTCTGCTCTGGACTCTTCCAAGTGTCTCTGGACATTTTCTCTCTCTTACCCACATTAAAAACTTTTCCCCTGGGGTTAGAAAGACTGCTCAGCGGTTAGTTAAGAGCACTGTTTGCCATATTCTGCAGATCTCTTGGGGTTTTTGAAGATGCCCTATCCATCTCTTGTATTTAGATAAGCAAATGTTGCTTGTCTCTTAACAACTTGATTACTGGGTAGTTTAGAGAATATCTGTGATAGACTGTCATAGTAGCTAACAAAGTGACATGTTTGCATGACTAGGAGTTTGTTTTACTTAACTATCCTAGACAGTTTTAGACGGTTGGTATCAAGAGGCCAGAGCTTCACATTTTATTTTTAAGTATCTCTAGGTATGATACCATTAGGAAGCATTACCTTTAATTTTGTATCAATATACAAAGATCTATTCAATTGTGGTTAAATATACTCTTAATTATGTGTCAATATACAAAGATCAATGCCTATGTAGCCCAATACAATCTTAATATTACGTCCCTATACAAGGGTCAATACCATTGTGGCCAACTATAATCTTAATTTTGTATCAATATACAAAGATCAATACCGATGTAATCCAATACAATCTTATTTTTGCACAATAAACAATGGTCAATACCACTTTAGCCAAATATACTACTAATTTTGTATCAATATACAAAGGTTTAAGGGCATATTCAATAATGTGACCCTTCTTCTTGATCCTTCCTGTGCTGTCTATGTCTCATTTTTCTCAAGCCTATGCACTCCTACATAGGAGAGGAAGAAGGATACAGAAAAGGAAAAGTAGGAAGTCCTTGGGGCTAACCTCCAAAACCCATTAAACAGGACCATTTATCAGCTTGTAATCTCTTCCCCTAAATATCAGAGTTTTCAGTTATCCTTCAAATAACCAAAAAGAAGGGCGGAGAAACACCCTCCCCACCCTCTGGGCATGGGACGTCGCTCGGACGTCGCTCTCTTAAAGTGACTTCCTGCTGATTTGGGTCGTAGTAAACCTGTTTGGGGCCCGAACCCAAATGGAAAAAATGGTTAAAAATGTTAGTACAATCCTTTTATGTTAAGTCCTTCTGTTCTCAGCTTTTTAGATGACCTAAGGAGTTTGTAGGCAGAAGCTGATCTTGCAGGCTTCACTGAGGTTCAGGCCGGGGCATTGTGTAGAGCTGAACGGTCCCAGCGACATTGGATTGCATGGCATTCAAAGATGTTATCTTAAATTAAGATTTTCTTTTTTTTTTGATATCGAGACATATCAGTTCCTGACAGCACCCCCTATTCTACTCCAAGTAGAAGATAAGCATCGAAGAATCTCCAGTGTGAGACGGTTGAATTAGTGGCAAGCCTATCTCTTGGCATGAAAAAACCCCTTGCTCCAACTGCAGACAGACTGCTGTCCAAAAAGGACAAAACTTGGTAGCAGGGAAGTTGACAGCCTAACTCTGCCAAGACAGGGTAGGTAAGTCCTTCATAATCCCTGCTCTACAACAAATGTCTGTCAGAGAAACAGGACCCAAAGGCTGAAGACTGATGCAGGAATGTATGGAGAGAAAATGGGAACTGTCCAGGCAGTCACTGGTATGTCATTTCTTAGTTTTGGAAGCTGCAGGCCCTGCACTTCCTATATAAGCAGATATATTTATCCCTCTCAGGTCTCTGAGGTGGTTGAAGAATAGACAGCTAGAGTCTCATAGTTAAATTTTGAGTTGTTTAGGAATCAAGAGGGTGTTATAGATCTAAGAAGATACTCTTAAAAGTGTGTTGCCAAATATAATCTTAATTTTGTATCAATATACAAAGATCAATACTGATGTAGCCCAATACAATCTTAAGTTTACATTAATATACAAGGGTCAATACCATTGTGGCCAAATATAATCTTAATTTTGTATCAATATACAAAGATCAATACCGATGTAGCCCTATACAATCTTAATTGTGCATTAATATACAATGATCAATACCAATTTAGCCAAATATAATATTAATTTTGTATCAGTATACAAAGGTATAAGGCTATAAAAAAAAGTGTGTTGCAAGTTAGTATGAATGTTGAGTCAGATATAGACCTTTAAACTCATGGAGATGGTTAGATAGTAGAATGTTAAAGTCAGGGGCCAAATATGTATAAACTGGACATTGGGAAGGTATACTGGGCCATTTAACTCTCATAAATGTGGCATATTTATATCTGTTGTTTTGTATAGTATTTACTGTTATAAGAGAAGGAACCATCTGTTGGACTGAAAGGGGAAACTTCTGGGGGGAAGAGGGTGGAAGGGCGGGATAGGAAGGGGGAATAGGGAAGGGTTTGTGACTGAGATGTAACTTGAAGAAAAAAAAATAAAGTATTTAAAAAAAAAGAAAAAAAATGAGCACTGTTTGCTTTTCCAGAGGTCCTGAGTTCAATTTCCAGCAACCACATGGTGGTTCACAACCATCCTTAATGGGATCTGGTGCCCTTTTCAACATGTAGGTTACATGTAGACAGAACACTGATATGCATAAATTTTTAAAAGTTAAAAACAAAACAAAAAACCCACCCACAACCTCTTTTTGTCTAGTAAGAGTTTATATTATGATGAGAAATATTGTCCCTTTAAGAGTAATCTTTAGGGCTGGAGAGATGGCTCAGCGGTTAAGAGCACTGGCTGCTCTTCCAAAGGCCCTGGGTTCAAATCCCAGCACCCACATGGCATTTAACAGCTATATGTAATTGCTGGATGTGGTGGCATACACCTTTAATCCTAGCAAGCAGATTTCTGTGAGTTCAAGGCTAATCTAGTCTACAAAGAGATTCCAGGACAGCCAGGTATACACAGAGAAACCCTGTCTCAAAAAAACAAAACAATACAAAGCAAACAAAAAAAGGGTAATCTTTATAATGCTGGGTTTGCAATATAGTGTTTTAATAGTTTGGCTTTAAAATATGCTGTCCCGTCTGTGCTCCACACCACCTATGACAAAGAATCCCAAGAAAAATACAAGTGGAACTGTTTCATCTCATGGGATCCAACAGCCATCCTTCTTTTGGGACTTGAAAATGTAGCAGGTGACTGCATGACTCTTTAAGGGGACTGGCTGCAGAATAAACCTATAATTGCTCAAACTAACTATTTTCTTTGTTCCCTCTTCCTAGAAAGAACACCAAGAAAGAAAAAATGGTGCCTCATTTTCCCTTTGTGGCAGAGCTTCCCTTCTTAAACCTATCTATACACAAGTCTCACAAACCAACAAGAGATGAAACTGTTGATAAAATGGTTACCAAGCTAGTAAACACTTCAACCTTAGTTAAACCATCAAGTAAGTCCATGTGTCTTCCCCCAGAAGACATTCTATTGAAACATTTAAAACATTCAAAACATCCTAATTAAAACACCTTTAAATCCCAAAAGGAGGAATGACCTTCTGGAAAAGCAGGAAGGAAGGTGTCAGTCATTCTCTATGAGGCAGCCTGCTCCCAAACTGCCCTGAAAGCCAAACATGAAACAGAAATTTCTTTATCAAACAACATGAGGGGGCTGACCTTTGATCAAATGTCACTTTCTAGCTTTGACAAGAAAATTTGCATAAAAAAGTATTTTGGACATTGTGGGCACAAAAAGTTAAGTTCCAACAACCTAGAAAGAGCCAGAGGTCAAATTCCTTAGACAGACAGACAGATAATCCCTTCCACTGCGCACTTGGGAGGCCTCCGAAGCTCCTGAACGCTGTAAGGTGCCATGATTAACCCAAGGCTTTCTATCTTTCCAGATCTGGTGTTGAGCTGCTAATTTTGCTTCCACATATGTAAGTGATTGAGTGGAGACCAGCAAGTTGGTAGCATGAACATCTTCAAGCATCTAATTTGCTAAGCACACCAGTTCCTCCTAAGTTCCCTCCTTCAAGATCCCATCAGCCAACCAATAGCAGCATTTACCTTCAAAGAGATCTTCTGCACAAAGCCTACCAAGGTGGCTAGGTGGACACAGTGTGTTTCTCCCCCTGACATCACACTCTAGTTATTTTCCCTCAAGATGAAGTACACACTTAAAGACAATGTTTCTTACACACAAGGGACTCTGGACACAAGTTTGTGGAATGGAAGAAGCTGTCCACAGTGTGGAGTGATTTGAGATGAGTAAAGCAAAGAAAGGGAGAGCTTTATGATATACGATCCATTTTTAATTTGCAGAGGCAATACAGGATTATGCTTAAGGACATAGACCTTAGGAACTATAGCTTGGTGCAAATCCTGGAGGAACCTTACTGATTCTTTCTCCTTTGTCAATGTTTCACTAAACTTTAAATTCTCTCTCTTTAAATTGAAGAAAATGGCACCCATTTCATAATATAAATGATATAAAGAATTTAGATGTAGGACGTGTTCAGTAAATGACAACGGACACATGGTTTTCCAGTTTTATGAGGGATTGCATAGAAAACCAAACTTCATCCTTAGCATATCTTCTGCATCATGTCTATGTTTATATATGTGGGTTTCTATCAGACCTAACACACAGGAGTCTTCTTTTGACTTGTGTTCTTATTGGCACGGACCTTAGCTTGTAAGTCTGGCCACGGCTGTCAGACAAGTGCATGTCTTATAAGGTGATGTCTCCCTACAAAGAGACATGTGCCATTGCCTGAGAAAGGTTATGTCAAGGTCATTATCCTCTGCACATAAGAGGAGCTAAAATAACTAGCTCCTGACTATTGGTTTATCTATGCCACCAACATTCATATGCAAAGCTCTCGATTCCTTTCATATTCACTCCAGAAGACATAAGACACCATAAAAGAATCTTTCATTGTGCAATAACTGGTTTCTTCAAGTAGCCTTAGGCCTTTTTTTTTCTTCTCTGTATCTCCTAAATATAAAAAGTCAGAAAGGAAGAAAGCAAAGAAATGGAATCTGAAATTACAGTTAGAGATCTAGGCCTGCAGCTCTCCCTGAAATATTTATTACATTACTTATCCTTGGAAGCGTCTTAGTCTAGTGTCTTGAAAGTAAGCAATCCATAATTTAAGAGTCCAGATGAGATGATCTTCCAAAGGCCAGCATCAGCCAGAGAGGAAGAGGAAAGGCACTGACTTGAATGTACTTCCTTGATTTTAAACTAAGAGAGTGAAAAACCTTCATAGCTGGTCTGATTCTAGCAGTCCTGTTATACTTTCGTTGGACATTGAAGATGTCACAGAACAAGAACTTTATAAGCATTGCAGAGATCCTCAAAAGTCACTGTATTATTGATGAGCATTTAAAAATCAGTCCCACCTAAAAAATTTCATAGAAATATCCTTATGTGCAATAATTAATTACTCTGATCTTATCTTCTATATATGCATCCAAGCATATTAGTACATGCCTGTAACCCTGACACCCAGGAGGATGAGGCAAAAGAAGTCTAAATGTAAATGAGCCTGGCTATTGTACTGAGACCTTGTCTCACCCAAATAAAGAAAAAATATGATAACGGTCTAGTAATGTATAAGATACAAAATACTATCTTGATAAAGTAATTCTGGATCAGTTATTGTAAAAAAAAGCATAAACATTCTCTATTAGCTAGAGTCTCCTGACATAAACAAAAAAAAGGAATGATTTATTTTAGCTCATGATTTCAGAATATTTGGTTCATTGTCATTAATTCTCATCTCCTGAAGTTTCTAAAACTTCCCCCAAATACTACTAGTAACTGCAGACCAGTCTCTCAGCACAGGAACTCTTTGGACAGTGGTTCTCAACCTGTGGGTCTCTATCCCTTTGGGAGTTGAACAACCTTTTCACCACAGACACGTATCAGGTGTCCTGTCATATCAGATATTTACATTACAATCATAACAGTAGCAAAATTGTACTTATGAAGTAACAACAAAAATAGTTTTATGGTTAGAGGGGTAACCACAACATGAGGAACTGTATTAAATGTAGCAACCTTAGGAAGGTTGAAAAACACTGCTTTTGAAGAAATATATTTATGCCCAAATCATAATAGTCTCTAACAGGAAGAAAGCAAACTGAATTGCATAACATTGATACATTTGACATGTCTGCCAAAGGTTTTTTGTTTGTTATTGCTTGCATACATGGAGGTGTGTGTGTGTGTGTGTGTGTGTGTGTGTGTGTGTGTGTTTGTGTGTGTGTGTGTGTGTTAATGTGTGTGTATGTATGTGTATTGTGTATGTGTTTACCAGTTTTGTTGAGATATCATTTACACACTAAAAAGCTTACCCTTGGAAAAGTATATAATTAGGTAGCTTTCATAATGTTCATAGAGTTTTGCCACTAGAACTACCATCTAATTCCAGACTTCTTTGGTACCTTAAAGAAACTACTTTTTTTCTTAACTGTTATGGCCCCCTTGCATTTTCACTAGAATTTTAAAGCCATTTCTCCATTTCTGAAAAAGCAATATCTGATATATTTATGTGACTTGTCAAATTTGTAGATCTTCAGAAATATTACCATCTTAACAATGTTAAAATATCCATGAACATGAGATGTATTTCCATGTTTTAAGGAAGCTGCCCTCCCTTGCCACCACGTGGGTCCCCAGGGGTAGAACTCGGGCTATCAGTCTTGACAGCAGGTGCTTTTGCCCATGGAGTCATCACACCGGCTCTGTGTGTGTTTAGGACTTTCTCAGCTTCTTTCACAACTGTCTCATAGTGGTACACTTTATGCTTCTTTTATTAAACTCACTCCTATGTATTTCTTTTCGAAAGTTTTACAAGCATGATTTTATTTCTGTACTCTTTGATATTAGTATGTAGAAATACAGCTGTTTATTTTATTGATGTCAAACTGTTGGTTCCTCTGACTTTACTAGATATAATGTTTGTGGATCCCTTGTGATTTTTGCATTAAAGATCATGTGATAGGTGAATAGAGATGATTTTTCTTTTTTACTTTCTAATTTGTATGCTTTTCCTTTTCTTTCTTTTTTTTAACTTTTCATTGATTCTTTGTGAATTTCCAATCATGTACCCAATCCTACTCATTTCCCCATCCCTTCATATCTGCCCTCCACCTTTGCAACCCCCCCAAAAAGAAACTTTTTAAAAAATTAAATAAAAACAAACAAATTAAAACAAAAAATCTCATTGTGGAAGCTGTAATGTATTAGTGTGTCACACAGTGTACCTTTTGTCCATCCACACATCTTTATTTGAAAATATTCATTGCAATGAGTCACTGGACTACTTCAAGACCTCTCACTTCTGCTACACTATCAATAGTGGATCCTCACAGGGATTCTTCTTGGGTGCCCTGTTTTTGCCCTGTGTCATGGAGATCCTGCAGCTTTGGATCTTCAGCACGTGCTCCTTCATGCACTCCAGCAGTTCATAGATGGGGGAGATGCTGGAGTGGGAAAACTCAGAGCCCTAGATATGGGCCTGGGTAGAAGCTGAGTTGGTCAGTCCTCCAGCTCTCATGCGCCAGTGTCACCAGGGCCAGCTCTACTATGCTGCCCAGGCAAGGCGTGCAGCCTGTTCTCCTGACTGCTGTAGCCAGCAAAGAATGTAGCCAGCTCTCTTGCTCTCATGACCTCAGGTAATATTTGCATAGATTTTTATATTGATAACTATAAGTGATACTGGCCTTGGTGTTTTTTTCCCTTGTCATGCATACCTGGTTGTGGAAACAGGGTGATGCTGATTGCATAAAATGACCTGGGAAGTACTCCCTTTTCTGTTTTGTTTTTGTTTTTTATTTGTTTGTTTTAACATTTTGAAAAGGTTAAGAAAAAGAATTCTTCCTTGAACATTAGGTAGATTTCACCATTGAAACCATTTGACTTCTTAATGGAAATTTATGAGTCTTTGTTTATTTAAGGATGTATATGTGTTTTAGTAATATGTGTCTCTCTAGGCACCCTTCCATTTTCTCTATGCTTTCTGATTTGTTGGCTTATATCTGTTGATGGTATTCATTGACACTTGCTTTTATTTCTTTTGGAGTGGTGGTGACATCACATTTGTTCCTGATATAGGCATTGGAACCTTCTATCTCTTTCCTCCCATTTTGTATCTCAGTGGCATGTTGACTTGGAATCTCTTGAGTATATATATCCAAGACTGATACAGCTCTACTATACATGATCATATGATACTTCTCTATCTTTTTGGGAAAATCTCCATACTGATTTTTACAGTGACTACTCAAATTTAGTCCTCACCAGCAGTCAGGGAGCTTTGCTTTCCCCCATATCCTCACCAGCTTTTGTGGTCATTTGGTTTCTCAATGGTAGTCATTCCAACTGGGGGTCACATGGAATCTGAAGGCATTTCTAATTTACATTTTTCTAATGGCTAGAGATGTTGAACACTTTTCTAAAAATCATTGGCCATTTTTATTCATTTATTCTTTTGTTTACTAGCCCATTTGTTTGTTGAATAATGGGAGTTGAGGTGTCTAATTTTTAATGTGTATATGTGTGTATATATGTGCATATATGTGTACCATGTGCATGCAGATGCTCATAGAAACCTGAAAAGAGGGTGCCTGATCCTTTAAAAGGAGAACTAATGTGGTTGTGTGTAATGGAAACCAAACATGGGCGCTCTGCAAGAGTGGCAAGTATTCTTAGTCAGCAAACCTTCTCTCCAGCCCCACTAGCGATTTGCTGTTTCAAGATTGTACCTGGCCCCTGCCCTGTGAGTCACAAAGCGTAACAAAATTGTCTTCCTACCATTGACTTGTCATCTGAAAGAATCATTGTCTCACCAAACCTGTTATTGTACTTGAGGCTTGTGAGGGCTGTGGGCTTGTCCTGAGAGAGGGACTGTCTATGATTCAGTGGCTAACCTTTTGGAAGTGGCCTCTGTTCGCTCCCACCAGGGAACTGCTCTCCTGTGGCTCTGTTCAGCTTCTCTGCATTGAGAATCTTCTTTTTTCTCTTCTGTGTGCATGGGCGTTGTATGTGTGTTTGTCTGCAGATGTGTGCAGATGTGTGGAGGCCAGAGATCAACACTCGCTATCTTCCTCTGTGACTCTGTATTTTATTTTTTTAATATTTGTTTTGTACATGGAAGTATTTTACCTGCATGTGTGTGTACTATGTGCCTGCTGGCTCCCTACAAATGCCAGAAGAGGATGCCAGATCCCTTAGAACTGGAGTTACAGAAGGTTGTAAGTTGTTGTGTTAGTAAGGGTTTTCTAAAGAAACAGAACTTATAGGATTAAACATGTATATGATTTATTATATATGTATATATATATATGTGTATATACATTATATAAGTTTATGCACATATATATGTGATTTATTGTGCCTTAAAAGCTATAATCCAAATCCAGCAATAGATATTTCCTGATAGAAAGGCCAAGAATCCATTAGTTTTTCACTCCACATGACTGAATGTCTTCACAGTTCCGGATTGGTGCTGGAATCACAGAGGGTTCCTAGAGAACTGCTGGTCTTCAGTCTACATTGGAATCCTGAAGAAGCAGGCTCTAACACCACTGAAGGAATGCCTCAGCAGCAAGATAGATGAGCTTGCCAATAAAAGTGTGGATAAGCAGACCTCCCAGCTCTGGGATTATACATGCAACACTATGCCTGACTTCTTGAGCTACAGTAAGCAAATTCAGGGCCTCATGTATGCACAGCACACACTTCCTTTTCTAAGCTTTTTCTTCAGTCCTCTCATTGTTTCTTTTATGATGGACCTTTGGTTGTTTTCTTACTGTTTGGCTCAGAAATTAGAACTAATATCACTTATAAAAATATAGCTTGACAAATTCCTGAACAGAACACCAATACCTCAGGCTCTAAGACAAACAATCAATAAATGGGACCTTATGAATTTGAAAAGCTTCTGTAAGGCAAAGGACACTGTCATTAGAACAAAATGGGAGCCTACAGATTGGGAAAAGATCTTCACCAACCCAACATCTGACAGAGGGCTAATATCCAAAATATATATGATATCAAGAAATTAAACACCAAGAAACCAAATAACCCAATCAAAAAAATGGGGTATACAGCTAAACTGAGAATTCACAAAAGAGGAATCCCTAATGGCTGAGAAACACCTGAAGAAATGCTCAGCATCCTTAATCATCAGAGAAATGCAACTCAAGATGACTCTGAGATTCCATCTCACACCTATCAGAATGGCAAAGATCAAAAACTCAAATGATAGCACATGCTAGCAAGGATGTGGAGAAAGAAGAGCACTCTTCCATTGCTGGTAGGCGTGCAAACTTGTATAACCACTTTGGAAATCAATCTGGAGATATCTGAGAAAAATGGGACTAGTTCTACCTCAAGACCCAGCCATACCCCTACTGGGCATATATCCAAAAGATTCTTCACCAAACCACAAGGACATTGCTTCAATAATGTTCATAGCAGCTTTATTTGTAATAGCCAGAAACTGGAAGCAACCCAGATGGCCTTAAACTGAAGAATTGACAAAAACAAAACAAAACTGTGCTACATTTACACAATGGAATACTACACAGCCATCAGAAACAAGGAAATCATGTAATTCACAACCAAATGGATGGATCTAGAAAAGCTCATCCTAAGTGAGCTGACTCAGTCCCAGAGAGATAAACATGGTATGTATTCTCTTATAAGTGGATACTAACCATATAGCACAGGACAACCATCCTACTACCCATAAACTCAAACAGATATGAGCCTAGCATAACTAACCTAGGAAAAACTTCACCTAGCAGAGAGTGATGGAACCTGTTGCAGGTTAGAGGAACACTTTACCCTAGATGGTGTGCCATATCAAGCCCCAGTACAAGAGGAAGCTCTTGACCCTCACAGGACTGACAAACTGAGGGAGTGTGATATGTGAGGGCCCACCTCATCTGAGGAGAAGGAGAGTACTGAGAAGATGAATAATGACAGAGGGAGGGAGGGAGGGAGGGAGAAAAGGAGAGAGGAAGGGAGAAAAGGAGGGAGGGAGGGAGAAATGAGCTGGGAGGGGAGGAGGGAGGAAACTATGTTCAAAAGGCAACTTAAAAAAACAAATTATTTTTTAAATGGGTAACTAAGCTTAAAGAATATAATAAAAATAAAATATAAAAATTTCAAATGATAATTTACCAAAGGCATACTTGCCTTATTGGCATGAAAGGAAACATGGTCTTAATTTCAGGTTAGAATGTTAGACTATAGGTTGCCACATAGCTCACACACTCTTGGATATCAGCTTATAAGTTTGTTTCCTATATGTAAAGTATATTTTCATTGTTTAATATTAAAAAGGGAGTTAAGAGGTTTAAAATGTTGTAAGTAAATTAAGGGTTACTACAACAGTTCAACATGGTTTTTCAAACCTCTAAGAATTGAAGTAATTTGGAGCTAAGATAAAATATTTGAGAAGGGCAGTGTTAGCCCATACCTTTACCTCCAGCAGAGACAGGAGGATCACTATAGAGTTTGTTGTCTTCTAAATTCTAGAGTTACAATGAACAGGTTGGTGATGGTTCACACCTTTAATCCCATCACTTGAGAGGCATACACCTTTAATCCCAACACACTGGAGACAGAAATATGCATATCTCTGAGTTCAAGGCCAGCCTGACACAAAACAAGCTCCAAATAGAGAAAAACTTAGATCCAGGGGTTGTGGTGCACACCTTTAATCCCAACAATTGGGAAGCACATGCCTTTGATCCCAATACTTGGAAGGCACAGGCAGGCACATAGAATTTGCAATGATTTAAGTTTCAAAGCTGCTCACAAAAGGCATGCTGAAATTCAAAGAGAATTATCCTTTGTGATCTCAAAATATATACATTTAAAGGTATATTTAGTTCCAAAATGTCAAAATAATTTTTTAATCTCAATTGAAATATAATACTTTTTATATTGTCAAAAAAACCAATTTGCTGTAGGAAAGATATTACCTGAAAAAAAAAAGTAGTGCCCCAGAGTTAGGATTAAGGCAGGGCTCTGTTCTTATCTTTCCAGGAGATTAAAAGCCTCCATCTAAGGAATCCAGGAACAACTGGACAACTGAGCCTTCTGAAGAAAAGGAACCAGACACCAAAGAAGATAGTAGCCCAGATAACCCAGCTGTTTCCTCAGAAATCTACAAAAAGAACAAAATGGCTAACTAAGATGGTTCAGCCCCACAGACTGTTCCAGCCAGAACTTCAGTAAAGCCCTGAAATTCAGCCTCTGACTACAGACTTCTTAGGACATTTAAATAGCTGAGCACAAAAAGGACTGAACATCAAATGTTACTATTAACTTGCTTAACCATTTTTCCATTCTTATTTGGGCCCCCAAACAGGTTTCCAACATCCCAAATCATCAGGAAGTAATTGTAAGAGAGCAACATCCCATTCCCAAAAGGTGAGATGGGTGATTTCCTCCCCTCCCTCCTTGGTCATTTGATGGATTATACATGTTTGTTGTTATTTAGGGATATTGGTTACAAGTTTTTAAATGGTCTTGTTAAATAGGTTTTGGAGGTTAGACCCAGGGATTTCTCTCTTTTTCTTTTCTCTATCCTTTCTCTCCTATGTAGGGGGAAAAGACTTGAACAAAAATGGGATATAGAAGCCAGGTGTGGTAGCAAACACCTTTAATACCAGCACTTGGGAGGCAGAGGCAGATGGATCTCTGTGAGTTCAAGGCCAACCTGGTCTACAAATTGAGTCCAGGACAGCCAGGCTCTGTAATACTGAGAAACCCTCTCTCGAAAAAACAAAAAAAGGGGGGGGGGGATATAGACATAATATTGGAATGATAAAGAAAAAGGGATAGATTATTGATTATGCTCTTATATCTTTGTATATTGATACAAAATTAAGATTATATTTGGCTACATTGGTATTGATATTTGTATATTGATACAAAATTAAGGTTAACCCTTTTTAAGGTATTGTCTTAAAAATGCAATGTGAAGTTTTGGGTTTTTGTTGGCAACTGTCACAAACTATTTAGGATAATTAAGAAATGCAAACTAATATTCGTTCAAATATGTCATTTTGTTTGGTACTAGGGTAGTTTATCATAGATGTTTTCTACGTTAATCAGAAATCAAGTTGCTAAGAGACAAGTAACATTTGTTATCCAAATATACAGAGACAGGTGGTCTTCAAAAACTTCAAGAGATCTGTAGAATATGGCATTCAAAAGATGTTTTCTTAACTTAAGATTTTTTGATATTGAGACATGTCAGCTCCTGACAGCACCCCTGATTCTACTCCAAGTAGATGATGAACATCAAAACATCTCCATTTGGAGATGGTTGCATTAGTGGCAAGCTTGTCACTGGCCAGGAAAAATCCTTTGCTGCAACTGTAGACAGAATGCTATCCAAAAAGGACAAAACTAGTAAGCAGGTACTAGTACTTTAGCTCTGCCAAGACAGGTAGGCAAGTCCTTCATAATTCCTGCTTTACAATTAATGTCTGTCAGAGATACTGGGCCACGAGGCTGAAGATAGATGTTCTAATGTATTGAGAGAAATTGGGGACTGTCCAGACAGCCAATTGTCTGTCATTTCTTAGTTTTGGAAGCTGTTTGCTCTGCACTTTCTGTATAGTCAGATATATTTATCCTTCTCAGGTCTTTGATGTGGTTGAAGAGTAGATAGTTATGGTCTCACAGTTAAATTTTAAGTTGTTCAGGAATTAAAAGGATTTTCTAGGTCTAAGAAGATATTTTAAGTTGGTAATGCAAGTTAGGATGGAAACTGAGTTAGGTATAGAACTTTAAACTCATTGAGATAGATAATAGAATATTAATATCAGTTGCCAAATGAGTATGGACTGAACAGTGGGAATATATGCTATACCTTATAATTTTCGTAATTGTGGCCTAATTATTCTTATTGTTTTTATTGTATTTATGGTTATAAGAAAAAAGAGCCTTTTATTGGACTAAAAGGGGTAGCTGTTGGGGGGGGGGAAACAATATAACTTAAACTTTTAGAAAAGCAGATAGGAAGGTAGGACTGGGAGTGGGAGGAGGGTGGGAACTATGATTGAGATGTAACTTGAAGAAATAAATAAATATATATATATATATCAAAATTAAATTGCCAATTTTAATTAAATTAAATACCAATTTAATTGTAATATAATTCAAGTGTTTGTTATTGTATAAGTCAATTCCTTTTCTTCATGTTATTATTGCAATAAAATACCTTCACTATGTATTATATAGCCAGCCACACTGATCATTATTATTTTTACAAATAATCTTTTAAAGCAGAAGAAAATGTTTACAAACAACAACAAAAACTGTATTCATGGTACATATTTTCTTATGGAGATAGATGCCTGTCTTCCCACTCAGTATTTGTTTAGGGGCACAGAGGTCTTTGGGCTAATAGACAGGTACTAGGGAATCTGGAATGTTAAGTACTCAAGGGTGTTCTCTCGATGGAAGGAATATAAAACACGTTTTTCATGTAGAAGGCTCAAGCGGACATGCTTTCTAGCCTTGTGACCTTTGTGTGGTCTATGTGGCTGGAAGCTTTCCTGCACTGGACCCTCCTCCAGACCCTTCTCATAAACGTGTTCTTCTCAGTCAGTCTGTAGAACCTATCTTTATGGAAAATGTCACATGTACTTTACAAAGAGTTTCTACGTAGTCCCCTCTGATCTGTGTTTAGTCTACTGTGTTCCTCAAAGAGATTTAGGTATGCTTTTTTGTGCACACAGGATTGAGACAGTCATTACAAGAATTATTTTCACCAGACTGTGCTGTGCTTTAATATGCCTAGTTTAAGGTCAGACTCCCAACGTTTGAACCAGCACTGGCTCCTGAATCCTGTTGGGATGAACTGCCTTCTTGCCTCCTGTGGCTTGGCTCCTCACTCTGCTGGGCTGTGAATATCACAGAAACCCCTGCATATTTGCTGTAGTCTTATATTCCTGCCCTAGTGTCTTTTCATTTCTGTATGAAATGTCTCCTTTAGTGTCACCTGTAGGTCAAGCCATCTAGCAAGAAATTCTTACCTTAAAAGATGTCCAGGCAGTCATTGGTATGTCCTTTCTTAGTTTTGGAAGCTGCAGACCCTGCACTTCCTATATAAGCAAATATATTTATCCCTCTCAGGTCTCTGAGGTGGTTGAAGAATAGACAGCTAGAGTCTCATAGCTAAATTTTGAGTTGTTTAGGAATCAAGAGGGTGTTATAGATCTAAGAAGATACTCTTAAAAGTGTGTTGCAAGTTAGTATGAATGTTGAGTCAGATATAGACCTTTAAACTCATGGAGATGGTTAGATAGTAGAATGTTAAAGTCAGGGGCCAAATATGTATAAACTGGACATTGGGAAGGTATACTGGGCCATTTAACTCTCATAAATGTGGCATATTTATATCTGTTGTTTTGTATAATACTTACTATTATAAGAGAAGGAACCATCTGTTGGACTGAAAGGGGAAACTTCTGGGGGGAAGAGGGTGGAAGGGCGGGATAGGAAGGGGGAATAGGGAGGGGTTTGTGACTGAGATGTAACTTGAAGAAAAAAAAATAAAGTATTTATAAAAAAAAAGATTTTTTTAAACTTAATTTAATTTTCTAAGGACATTGTCTTCATTTCTTTGTTTTTAAAGAATAATTATGCTAAAGACTTTCTGGTTGGCAACTTTGTTTATCACATACTGTAAATTTGTTATCTTCTGTCTTCCACCTCCTATAGCTTCTGCTTAGTTTCTTTAAGGATTGCTACACTTGGATGATTATTACTTTGCAGTCTTTCTTTGCCTTTGACCCTTAACAGTTTGGTATGCTGTATCTATTACAGTCCCCCATGGGCTTATCTGACTGAGTACTCATTTCCTTTCTAGGTTATGTGGACAAATGTTCTTTTTTTTTTTTTTTAATTTGGAAGTTTTCAACTGTTTTCTTAGTTCATTCACTCGTTTGTTTGTTCCTTCCTTCCTTTTTCCTTTCCTTTCCTTTCCTTTCTTCCTTGTTTTCCTCCTCCTCTTCCTCACCCTGCTCTACCTCCCTTCCTTTACAGTTTCTCTGTGTAGCCCACACTGACCCAGACGTCCATCTCAGCCTCTCCTGTGCTGAGAGCACAGGCGTGGAGCATCACATGCAGCTCTGTTCTTTTTCCAAATATTCTTTCTGCACTTCCTTTACCCTTTTAAAGATTCTCATTATTCAAATGTTTGTACTCATGGTGATAAGTGTTTCAGGCTATGTTAATTTTATTTAGTTCTTCCCCCCCCCCCCTTCCTTTACTGGACCATGGCAAGTGACTTATCTTTAAGTATGTTGATTCCTTCTTCGGCCAGCTCAAAATCTGCTGTTGAGCCCCGCTTATGATTTTTTTATTTAAGTCATTGCATCTTTCAATTCTAGAACTTTCTGGGGTTTTTAAATCATTTCTTTGATCTTTATTGACAATCTTTGTTTTTAATATATTGTACACCTACTGTGTTTTAGTTTTTCATACTTTTGTTGCCATGTTTCTTAGTTTTTCAGATTAGCCTATTTAAAATTTCATGAACACAATGTATGAGCTTCTCCAGGAGCTGTTTCCATCAATTACTTTTTCTTGTGTATACATACCATACTTTTCTATTTCTTTTTATGTCTTATAATGTTCACATGTGGATGGAAATTCTTGTATTTATGTTTATCTTTTTCAGAGTTTTATTTTCTTACTGTTGTTGCTGGTTTTCTGGTTTGTAACTGTAGTGAGAATTCTGGAATTTTGGTTTATTTAAAAAACACAGAAATATTATAAGACTGTGCTGTCATTTTAATCCCAGGTGTGGTGACACGGGGCTGCTTCACAGCGGCTGACTATGATTTGCCTCGCACTCTAGCAGAGGCGCAGTTTCGCCAGCTGCAGATAGCTTCTGCAATTGTGTGACCTTTGGAATTCTGGGAATTTTCCAGAGCTCCAATAGGCAAGGTGAGTGTTTTTTGGTCGTTCAGGGAGGTTATTTGCAGTTTGTTAGTAGTCATGCCTAAAGAAGAAACGAGAAGAGAGAAATTAGATTCAAGAATCTCCATCTCTCTCCCCTCTCTCCTTTCTCTCCTATTTAGTGATAGAGGGTGAAACCCCAGGAGGGGGAGCAAGGGTGAGAAAAAGAAGAACCCACAAAGTAGCTTAATCCAGCCACAGGTAACATCCATGGATTACTTCTGTGAAGTTTGTATTTAATGGTTGGGGGTCCCTACAACATGAGGAACTGTATTAAAGGGTCACAGCATTAGGAAGGTTGAGAACCTCTGACCTAGAGGATCTATAAAGGTGTATATGCAGAACTGTGCACATGCCGAGAAGTAGTGCAATAGGGGTTTACTTTCTCCTCAGCTGACTTTGAGGCTATGAATAAGAAGGAAATGAAGGCTAAAATGTGGATTAAACCTGCCCCAAACTATTGAAGCTAAGACTAAGGACACACAAGCCTATTAGCAATGACTCTGAGAATGGTTTGCTATCATTAACTGACCATGAGGTTGATATTTCAATGCTCACCTATGAAAAGACACCATTATATTATTTTTGTTGCTACTTTATAATTGTAACTTTGCTACTGTTGTGAATCATAATGTAAATATCTGTGTTTTCCCATGGCCTCAAGCAACCCTTTCAACAGGGTCATATGACTCCAAAGGGGTCATGACCCACAGGTTGAGAACTGTCCCCAAACATATGATTCATGAGGATAAAGATCTTTCTCTGACCAAAAAGCATCTCTTTTTTTGCTGGATTCAGAAAATTCTTGAGTGCAAAGCTCAAGGATTTCTGTAATTTTTGCTTCAAGGAGAATTCCCACATGGCTCTCAGGCCAATCTGCCAGCCCCATGGACAGCCATGTTTTCCAGCAAATGTAGCTGCGAAAGCAAGCTTTTCACCACCTTAAATGTCTGATGAGTTTGTGTGTCTATGATGCTAATAATATCAAGTATATTGAGGGAAAGGTATGCATCATAACCCCTAAGGATATTAGCATCTGTTAAAGAGAAACAATAAATTTTGTTTTTTGCTAAAGTATAAAAATAATACTTCTGGGGAACCATTGATTTACATAATTCTGGAGACATTTCTAAAGAATGTACAGTAAAGTATGAATACTGAATATCCTATGTACAGAACTACTTTAAATTGTCTAATAATTACTGCGATTGATTTCATTTCTCTATAAGATTAAAAACACATTCCATACATTCACAAACAGATTGCTGAAAGGATCGGTAACTTTTTAAAAGTCGAGTGTAGACTACATGACTAGGATGGCTTTAAGGGAATATAGGTTTATCATTAAGTAATACATTCATAGTACAGTACAGACAGAATTAAAGGTCAAACAGGCCATTCTATTGGCTGACACGGAATGGCCAGGAAGGGCTCTAATTCACTGTCACTAAGGAGCACACTGATTGCAAAAATATGAAAAATTCTGCAATAGAAAACTGAATAATATGTTTCTAAGGTGAGAAAATGTACACTATCTTCTAAAATAGAAACATTGAAAAATCAAATATGTCTATGCTTGTTTTCTAACATAGAAAAATGGCAAAACAGGAATAGAGTTATTTTAGTCAGTATCCCAGAGCTATGATAAAGTGAGCTATTAGGAGATGAAGGGAGCCATCAAAGGGATGTGGTGAGAGACACCTGGTTCCTCTTTTCTGACTTCTGGGTGTGATCTATGATTACAGCACTCCGCTTATAGTGCTCGATACGGCTGAAGAATCCAGCTGATTGGGTTACTCAGAATAGGAGCACCCATAGTTAAATAAGATGCATTTACCAAAAAGACACTAAAACATGGCCTCTGAGACATAGATACACTTTTATAAGCCCAAATAATTTTTTTCTCCCTCAGTTAGTTGCTATTGTGTTGTTGTGACCAAATTCCTAGAGGAAAACAAACAAACATTATTCTTCCCCCAGCCCATGCTCATGCAGGCAATTCTAATTAAAATAAAGTGGAGCAGAAGAAGAAGGAGAAGCTGTGGAAGAGGAAGAGGAAGAAGGACATGAAAGTAGGAGGGGAACTTGCTAGAAAGAAGAAGGGTTTAAATGGGAGAGGGGTAGGGATAAGAAAGGGAAATGGGTGATGAAAATGATCAATAGTCAATATAAGCATTATTAAATAGCCAAATAATAAATTTTTAAAACAAAATAAAACATATCAATACTCCTTGGGTGATGGGGGCAGGAAGATCAGAAGTTTGAAGCCAGTCTCGGCTACATGAGACTGCCTCAGTTAGCAAATCAATAAAATAAAGAAAAGCCGTAGGATCATACATTTAAGAATGAAGACAAGTCTAAAAACAGCCAATAACTTCACAATCCAGAAACCTTCCTGAGAATAATTTGATGTATTTCCTTCTTGCATTGTATTGTGTGCATATAATACTATTTATGGATGCACACTTAACTGTGTTCTGGTACTTGCTTCCTTTTACATTATTCTTAAGCCTCCCTCCCCACAACCTTTCTTGTCTTCATAGCAGTCTTCATAGGTAATCTTTATTCTCCACAAGTAGATGCTCCACACCTGACTTCACCTCCTCCCTGTGCATTCTTCGGTTTTTTTCTATCTCTTAGTTATTGTAAAAATGAGCAATAGAGTATTTTTGTTCGTATAGTTTCTCTCCCGTAAACATTCCTTCCTCTTTAAAGCATAAAGTGTTGCTGCTGCATCACAAGTTACGGAAATTTTCTGACACTTAATGAATGAGCACTGTCAACTTTCCTTCTGAGAACTTTTATCCTTTAGGATGAAACACATTCCATTAAGCACCGTGCAGCCAAGCAGCTCCCCCACAAACACTATCCCCAGAATATTTCATAAAGATAACACATGTGAAAGGCCACCCCAAACCTTCCAGCAAAACTGTTGGTTTGCCTTTTAGAAGATGAGAGCAGGCATGGGAGGAAGAGGCAGATTGCATTATGGAGTCTCCAGATTTCCAGCTCTTCTTTAATACGGTCTTTACAAGAAATATATTACAGAGAAGCCCATTAATTAACAGAGCAATGAAAGCACCTGGCACCTGAAACTGGAACAAAATGGGAAAGATAAGTACAGCAGACAGGCTAGACTGTCATTACAGAGATCTCACACCGTGGCATTCCTCCTACTGTTTCTTGACTGAGCATTTGAATCATTAGAGTGCAAGCTCATTTCCGATCATCTGTTATTTTAAGAGCTCTGTAATTGTGTGAGGTGGGAACTTTGTTTCTGTGTGCAAGGTCTCTGTAGACTTTGAAACTCACCTTTGGCATATACCTACCCTAGCCCCAGCCAAGAGTTTTCTATGAACTTTTATAATGGAGAGTTTTGTAGTTGATCTGTGCCCCATCAGATCATACACATCATCTGGCATCCCACGGGCTTTCCCAAGACTAAGAAGCTATTTTCTTAGTTATTTCAGCCCAAAAGTGAGGCTAAGGACATGTTCTAGGTGTCCTGCTAAAAACAAATAGTGGTGTCATGTTGAGCACTGGCATGTGTGTAACTCTCAGGGAGAGGAGCTTAAGGCTGATCACCAACTCATGTAGCATTCTGATTTCTGACAGGTGTTTTAATCACAGCGTTTCACCTTTGCACACTCACACTCTCACTTCATTCTTGCCTGCATAATGGATGTGATTAGTTCATAGTGCACATTGGTGAGTCTCTGGGTGGATTCAGTTAGAGTTTTCATTTACAAATCTTCAAGCACTCATAGTCTCTCGCATCTTTAAAACCTTGTCCAGGAGGATTCTAACTTTCTACCCTAAATGTGGAGAAACTTGTCCTTTGTCACACCCTTTCTTTTACAGTATGGGATCCCCACAAACTGTGTGTTTCTTGTCACTATGGCTTTTGGAAAATGATTCTGTGGTTTATCCACTAATTACCTCTGGATCTGAGGCATGCTGTCTATTCTTCATATTTTCAGAGTCTGCTCTGCTTCCTTATTTTTAAAGTATTAATATGATTCTTCTTCATCAATTCTAGGGTTCATTCACTGAAAACTTTTGTATATCATTTCCAAATGGAATCATATTCAAGCTCTAATATCGCAACAATAAACTCTTATAGAAATAGCTTTCATGATGCCTTAAGTCATTTCTCATTGTGTTATTCAACAACTATCTCTTATGTGTTCATGTGTGTACAGGCACACATGCATGTGTGGGCATGTATACACATGTGTGTATATCAAAAGTAGAGAAAAAACTCAGGTGTCATTCGTTAGGTACTATCAGTTGTTTTTTAAATAATTTATTTATTTTTATTTTATGTGCACTGGTGTTTTGCCTGCACATATATCATATGTGAGGGTGTCAGATCTTGGAGTTACAGATAGTTGTGAGCTGCCATGTGGTTGCTGGGATTTAAATCCGGATCCCCTGGAAGAGAAATCCATTCTCTTAACCACTGAGTCATCTCTCCAGCCCCGTTTTTGTTTGTTTGTTTGTTTGTTTTTAAGACAGGGTTTTTCATTGGCCTGGAATGCACCAAACAGACTAGGCTATCTGGCCAGTGTTCCTGAGGGTCTGTCCATCTCCACTCCCAGTCCCCAGTATTGGGATAACAAACACTACTATGTCCACCTTTTCTCTTTATTCCTCCTTCCATCCTTCCTTCCTTCCTTCTTTTCTATCTGTCTTTTCTTTTTTAATTAATTTATTTATTGCTTCAGGTTACATCTCCATCATAGTGTACTCTTTCCACCCTTCCCAGTCCCGCCCTCCCACCTTCTATCCCCTAAGCCTTCCATGCCACTCCTCTGGAGTGGAGTGTCCCTATATAACAGTCCCCCACCCCAGTTCAGCAGTCATATGAGGGCCAAGAGCCTCCTCATATACTGGAGGCCTACAAAGCAGTACCACCAGGGAAAAGTGTCTCAATGACAGGGAGAGAAAACAAACAAACAAAAACCAGAAACAAACAAACAAAAAGTCTATGTCCATGTTCCCTTTGGTGTGTTGGTTGTAGTGTCGATATCTTGTACTATATGGCTAAAATCCGACTGTAAGTGAATAGATGCCATGTGCATCCTTCTGAGTATGGGTTAGCTCACTCAGGATGAGCTTTTCTAGTTCTATCCATTTGGCTGCAAATTGCATGATTTCCTTGTTTCTGATAGCTGAGTAGTATTCCATTGTTTAGATGTACCATAGTTTTTTAATCCATTCTTCAGTTGAGGGACATCTGGGTTGTTTCCAGTTTCTAGCTATTACAAATAAGGCTGCTATAAACATAGATGAGGCAACTTCCTTGTGATTTGGTGAGGAGTCATTTGGATGTATACCCAGAAGTTGTATGGCTGGGTCCCAAGGCAGAGGTATTCCAAGTTCTCTAAGATATCACCAGACTGACCTCCATAGTGGTTGCACAAGCCTGCACTCCCACCAGCAATGGAGGGGGGTTCCCCTTTCTCCATACCCTCGCCAGCATGTGCTGTCATTTGAGCTTTTGATCTTAGTCATTCTGACAGGTGTGAGATGGAATCTTAGAGTTGTCTTGAGTTGCATTTCTCTGATGATTAAGGATGCTGAGCATTTCTTCAAGTGTCTCTGGGTCTTTAGGAATTCCTCCTTTGTGAAATCTCTGTTTAGCTCTTTTCCCCATTTTTTAATTGGATTATTTGGTTTCTTGGCATTTAATTTCTTGAGTTCTTTGTAAATTTTGGATATTAGCCCTTTGTCAGATGTGGGATTGGTGAAGATTTTTTCCCAATCTGTAGGCTGCCGTTTTGTTCGAATGACAGTGTCTTTTGCCTTACAGAAGCTTTTCAGTTTCATGAGGTCCCATTTATTGATTGTTGGTCTTAGGTCCTGAGCTGTTGGCAGGAAATCATCAAACTTAGGGCTGAAATCAACAACTTAGAAGCAAAAAGAACGATACAAAGAATCAATGAAACAAAGAGTTGGTTCTTCGAGAAAATCAACAAAATAGACAAACCCTTAGTCAAATTAACTAAAAGACAGAGGGGAAAAAACCCAAATCAACAAAATCAGAAATGAAAAGGGAGAAATAACAACAGACATTGAGGAAATCCAGAGAATATTTGGGTCCTACTTTAAAAATCTATATTCCACCAAATTTTAAAACAAGTGAAATGGACAATTTTTTTGATAGATTCCACCTACTGAAGCTAAATCAAGATCAGATTAACAGATTAAACAGCCCTATAACCCCTAGGGAAATAGAAATAGTCATTTAAAATCTCCCAACCAAAAAAAGCCCAGGACCAGATGGTTTTAACACAGAATTCTACCAGACCTTCAAAGAAGAGCTAATACCAATACTCTTCAAACTCTTTCACAAAATAGAATCAGAAAGAGCACTGCCAAACTCATTCTATGAGGCCACAGTTACCCTGATTCCTAAACCACACAAAGACCCAACAAAGAAAGAGAACTTCAGACCAATCTCCCTCATGAACTTAGATGCAAAAATACTTAAAAAAATACAAGCAAACCTAATCCAAGAACACATCAAAAGTATCATACACCATGCAGGGATGGTTCAGCATACGAAAATCCATCGACATAATTCACCACATAAACAAGATGAAAGAAAAAAAACCACATGATTATCTCGCTAGATGCAGAAAAAGCATTTGACAAAATCCAACACCCCTTCATGCTAAAAGTTCTGGAGAGACCGGGCATACAAGGACCATATCTGGAAATAACAAAGGCAAGATACAGCAAGCCAGTGGCCAACATCAAATTAAATGGAGAGAAACTTGAAGCATTTCCTCTAAACTCAGGGACAAGACAAGGATGTCCACTTCCACCATATCTCTTCAATATAGTACTTGAAGTTCTTGCTAGAGCAATAAGACAACTAAAGGAGATCAAGGGGATACAAAGTGGAAACGAAGAAGTCAAATTATCCCTATTTGCAGACAATATGATAGTATACATAAGCGACCCCAAAAATTCCACCAGAGAACTCTTAAAGCTGATAAACACCTTCAGCAAGGTGGCTGGATACAAAATTAATTCAAAAAATCAGAAGCCCTTCTTTATATAACAAATAAATGGGCTGAGAAAGATATCAGGGAAATAACTCCCTTCACAATAGCCACAAACAATATAAAATACCTGGGGGTAACTCTAACCAAGCAAGTAAAAAGACATGTACAACAAGAACTTCAAATCCTTGGAGAAAGAAATTGAAGAGGCCTTTAGAAGATGGAAAGATCTCCCATGCTCATGGATAGGTAGGATCAACATAATAAAAATGGCCATCCTGCCAAAAGCAATATACAGATTCACTGCAATTCCTGTCTTTTCTTTTTTGACGTGAGTTCTGGAGAGAGAACTCAGGTGCTTATACTTGCAAGGCACCTGTTTTATCAACTGAGCTATCGCTCCCGTTCCTGACAGTAATCTCCATAAATTTTCTGAGTGACTGTTTTGTCACTGTACCATGCTGAGCCAAGATGTTGTCTTTGTTCTATCATATAACTTGTAGTCAAGGGAAGATACCAGGACAGAAAACTGCAAGACTCTCAGTGCTCTGGGAGAGAAGACTGGGGAAAAATGATATAAGACATGACTTGGCCATGGGAGGCATTTCTGATCTCCGAGCAAGTGACACTGTGCTGGGAGTAAAGGACAGACAGGGTCACTTTCATGGATTGGGGAGGAGAGAGAGACCAAGAGTGGAAGGAACAGCATGTGTACGTTTTAGCAAAAGAGGTTCACACAAAACTGAACAAAACCAACGTAGGTGATGTACATAGAGGAGGACACAGGTATGGTAAAAACAAACAAATAAGCTTAATGAGGAAGGCAGTGGCCATATTAACATTTGTCATCATCTTAGGAGAAGTTACATTCATTTCAATTACCTCCATCTTAGAACAGTGAATGCTTATAATATGTAACTATTAGAATAATTAGCTAAGCTACTGGTATTGTAATCTCTAGCTGCAAATTTTGTAAAAAAAAAAAAATCAAGTGAACTAACACAGTTGCAGGTGTTTCTTGTGCACACATGATCTTTCTCGAATTTGATATTGAAAACATTTTAATGTCCTCACCAATGCTTTTAGGATCTGCATCTGCTCTGCCTCATCTTTGACGTCACTGGTTGGTATGTACCACAGTGTTTTCATGCTGAGCTCTGTAAATGCCTGCAGACTGGTAAGAAAAAGAGTGGATTCTGGGCTGTTACGTGAAGAAATCATGAAGGGCACTATGCTCTGTTATTCATCCACAAATTCACTAATATACGATCGAAGAAAAAATGAGTGGGTCTATGAGCATGGCTTCAAATAGAAACATGTTTCCTTCTGCCAGGCCCTTCCTGCCTCTTCTGCTGACTTCTTCACCCTAAAGTAACTGTCCCTCTTCACATTCTTTGCAGTGCTGCTATCTGAGTCAGGTGTTGGCCAGGGTCATCAGAGTAGCAGTACACCCATCTGTTTCAAAGATGTCTCCTGCCACAGGGATATGAGGCTGTGAACCATCAAAGAGCATTGCAGTAGGTAGATAACTGTTTCCCCAGAGCAATAAGAGGCTGTGTAGAATACCTTGGGCCAAACCTGTGAATCTAGTTAGCCTGCTTCAGTTCTGCAAACCTGTATGAAAGGGTTTATACATGTGAGAAATTGCCCTGCATGATGGGAGTGACACAAAGATGAATGCTCTGTAATTCTGTGTGCAAATGGAACTCTAATTCAAAGCAGATGGAGCTTTTGCTCTAGAAGTTAAAACTCAAGAAATGTTGGGAATGTATGTGCATTTTGCAAATTGAGAGCCAAGAGGTGATGAGAAAACTGCCACAGCAGACACAGAGAGTCTTCAGAGTTTCTGCTAGAGTTCAATTGTTTATTTTGTAAAAAAAAAAAAAAAATCAAAATACAGGAGATGATAAACTGGTCTTTCTCACTTCTACAATTATGTTACTTCACATAATGGCACTTAAAAGAAGTTATATATGCAAATAACCCAGTGGCTCAAAGAGGAAATTACAAGGAAAATTAGGAAAGCACTTGAGATAAATGAAAATAAAATACAGCATTTCAAATTGATCAAATGTCCCTAACACAGTTCCTCGAGGAAAGAATCATAGCGGTGCCAAGAGAGAAGGAAAGCCAGGCCTGTAGCCCCAATATTCAGAAGGTGGAAGCCATAGTGAGGCCATGTCTCAAAAGCCAAGTGAGGCCCTTTCTTCTTCCTCTTCTGGGGACAGTGCTTATACTCAGAATAAGCCAGCATTTGACATACAATAGACTTTCAGAGGGTAGGAGGGTGTGCCTGGGAGGGGTAGAAGGGAGGGGACTATGATTGGGGTGTAACTTGAAGAAATAAATAAATGTGTTAAAATAAAAAAAAAAGAATGGTAGACTTTCAGAGGGTTGGAGGGTGGGACTGGGAGGGGGAGGAGGGAGGGAACTATGATTGGGATGTAACTTGAAAAAATAAATAAATGTTTTTTGAAAAACGGTAGACTTTCCAAAAATGCAACTTCTAGGAAAACTAGGCTGTCTATCTTTCTACCAAGAAGGCGGGGGAAATTCCCAAATCCTCATGTGTGTACCCAGGAAGACTTTAGGGGTTTATGTTGTGAGAACTAAAGTCCTTATGAGACTGGGTAAAACAAAAACAGAAATTGAGTGATCAGGACCTATGGTAATTTCAGGTGTGCTAAACGTGCCTATAATAGGATTGAGTTGGCTTTCCATACTGGCCAGAACACTGTGAAAGTGTTGAAGGCACAAGCATGGAGTCAGAAAGCTAAATCAGTATGTCTTTTGTAGTTGTTGTTTTAAGATGGGGGTCTCATTTTGTAGTTCTGATTGGCCTCGAACTCACTATGTAGACCACACTGGCTTCAAACTCAGAGATCCACCTGCCTCTGCCTATAGAATGCTGGGATTAAAGGTGTGTGCCACCATATCCAGTCAATATACTTTTTATTTATAAGTACTTTATTTTCTTTTCATGTTACATCTCAGTCACAAACTCTTCCCTATTCCCCCTTCCTGTCCCACCCTTCCACCCTTCCCCCCCCCAACAGCTTCTCTTTTCATTCCAACAAATGGTTCTTTCTCTTATAACAGTAAATTCTATACAAAACAGCAGAATTAAATATGCCACATTTATGAGAGTTAAATGGCCCAGTATACCTTCCCAATGTCCAGTTCATACATATTTGGCCCCTGACTTTAACCTTCTACCTTCTAGCCATCTCCGTGAGTTTAAAGTTCTATAACTGACTTAGTTTTCATACTAACTTGCATCATTATTATAACCATCTTCTTAGATCTAGAACGCCCTCTTGATTCCTAAACAACTCAAAATTTAGCTATGAGACTCAAGCTGTCTATTCTTCAACCACCTCAGAGAGCTGAGAAGGATAAATATATCTGATTGTATAGGAAGTGCAGGGCCTGCAGCTTCCAATACTAAGAAATGACAAGCCAGTGACTACCTGGACAGTTCCCATTTTCTCTCCATACATTCCAGCATCAGTCTTCAGCCTTTTGGTCCTGTTTCTCTGACAGATATTTATTGTAGAGCAGGGATTGTGAAGGACTAACCTACCCTGTCTTGGCAGAGTTAGGCTGTCGACTTCCCTGCTACCAAGTTTTGTCCTTTTTGGACAGCAGTCTGTCTGCAGTTGAAGCAAGGAGTTTTTACATGCCAAGAGATAGGCTTGCCACTAATTCAACCATCTCACACTGGAGATTCTCCGATGCTTATCTTCTACTTGGAGTAGAATAGGGGGTGCTGTCAGGAGCTGATATGTTACGATATCAAAAAAAATCTTAATTTAAGACCACATCTTTGAATGCCATATTCTGCAGATCTCTTGGGGTTTTTGAAGATGCCCTATCTATCTCTTGTATTTAGATAAGCAAATGTTGCTTGTCTCTTAACAACTTGATTACTGAGTAGCTTAGAGAATATCTGTGATAGATTGTCTTAGTAGCTAACAAGGTGACATGCATGCATGACTAGGAGTTTGTTTTTCTTAACTATCCTAAACAGTTTAAGACGGTTGGTATCAAGAGGCCAGAGCTTCACATTTCATTTTTAAGTATCTCTAGGTACGATACCATTAGGAAGCATTACCTTAAATTTTGTATCAATATACAAAGATCTATTCAAATGTGGCTAAATATACTCTTAATTTTGTATCAATATACAAAGATCAATGCCTATGTGGCCCAATACAATCTTAATATTGTGTCCATATTCAAGGGTCAATACCATTGTGGCCAACTATAATCTTAGTTTTGTATCAATATACAAATATCAATACTGACGTAGACCAATACAATCTAATTTTTGCACAATAAACAATGGTCAATACCACTTTAGCCAAATATACTATTAATTTTGTATCAATATACAAGGGTATAAGGGCATATTCAATAATGTGACCTTTCTTCTTGATCCTTCCTGTGCTGTGTCTAGATTTTTCTCAAGTCCGTGCATTCCTACATAGGAGATAAAGAAGGATACAGAAAAGGGAAAGAAGGAATACCCTGGGTCTAGCCTCCAAAACCCATTAAACAGGACCATTTAACAACTTGTAATCTCTTCCCCTAAATAACAGCGTTTTCAGTTGTCCTTCAAATAACCGAAAAAGGGGGGGGGGGCGGAGAAGCACCCTCCCCACCCTCTGGGTATGGGACGTCGCTCTCTTAAAATGACTTCCTGCTGGTTTGGGTCATAGTAAACCTGTTTGGGGCCCAAACTAAAATGGAAAAATGGTTTAAAATGTTAATACAATCCTTTTATGTTCAGTCCTTCTGTTCTCAGCTGTTTAGATGTCCTAAGGAGTTTGTAGGCAGAAGCTGAACTTCCAGGCTTTACTGAGGTTCTGGCTGGGGCATTGTGTAGAGCTGAACGGTCTTAGCGATATTGAGTTATTGTGGTTGTAGGCTTTTGATGGAGACATCTATCAATGGGATTCTGTCAGGCTGAATCATCTGGGTCACTCGTCTTCTTTTGGTGTCTGATTCTGATTTCTGCTGAGGTTTCCGTTGTCCAGTTGTCCCTGGGTTCCTTGAATGGATGCTTTGATTCTCCTGGAAAGATAAGAACAGAGCCCTGCCCTATTCCTCACTCAGGGACAATCGCCCTCTTTTTTTTTTTGGGGGGGGGGGTAGGTAATATTTCTCCTGAAGCAAATTTGGTTTTTGACAATATATAAAGTGTTATCTTTCAATCTGGTTTAAAGAAGAAATTATTTTGTTATTTTGGAGCTAAACCAGCTTTAGTGTATATATTTTGAGGTCTCAAAGGACAATTTGTTTGTGTTGTATGGGCCTTTTGTAAGTAGCTTTTAAACTTAGGTCCTTCCAAATCCTATGTGTGTGTCTCTGCATTCTAAATATTGGGATCCGAGACCTGTGGTTCCCATCTGAGGGGATTAAAGATGTGTTCCACCACTCCTGGATCGAAGTTTTTCTTTATTTAGAGTTTGTTTTGTATCAGGCTGACCTTGAGCTCTGAGATCTGCCTGTTTCTGTCTCTAGTGTGTTGGGGTTAAGGGTGTACTCTTCTTGAATGATGGGATTAAGGGTGTGTACCCTCACCACCCTTTTCCATGTAATTCTAGAATTTATAAGTCCACTAACTCTATGGTGCTCCTCCCATCTCTGCTGAAGTTAAAGGCATGGATTAACACCACATTTCTCCTGTATTTTACCTTAGCTCTACGTTTTTTCGACACTTGGAGGTTCATAAAACCAGGTTGAACGGCTGTGTACTTTATTTTATTTACAGTGTATTAACGTTGTTACCTGCTTTTTTTTAATTAGTAAATTTATTTGTTTGTTGCTACAGGTTACATCCTTGACATATTGAACTCTTTTCCTGCTTCCCAGGCCCACCCTCCCATGCTCTACTCCCTGACCCTTCCATCTTGATCCTCTGGGGTGGAGTATCCCTGCATACCAGTCTCTCACCACAGATCAGGAGTCATATGAGGGCTGAGGGCCTCTTCATACACCGGGGGTCTATGAGGCAGTACTGCCAGTGAAAGGTGTCTCCTTGCTACGGGGGGGGGGACTAAAAAAAAAAACCAACAGACACACAAACCCACAAAAACAAAGAACAACAACAAAAAAAGAGAGGAAAAAGAAAGAGAAAAAAAGAGGGAAAGGAAAAAGAAAAAGAAATGAAAAGAAAAAAGAAATTTATGTCCATGTTACTTTGGTGTGTTGGTTGTAGTACAGATATCCTGTACGATATAGCTAAAATCCTACTATAAGTGAACAGATGCCATGTGCATCCTTCTGAGTCTGGGTTAGCTCACTCAGGATGAGCTTCTCTAGATCCATACATTTGGTTGCAAATTGCATGATTTCATTGTTTCTTATAGCTGAGTAATATTCCATTGTATAGATGTACCACAATTTTTTATCCATTCTTCAGTTGAGGGACATCTGGGTTGTTTCTAGTTTCTAGCTATTACAAATAAGGCTGCTATGAACACAGATGAGGAAACTTCCTTATGATTCCGTGAGGAGTCCTTTGGATGTATACCCAGAAGTGGTATGGCTGGGTCCTGAGGCAAAGTTATTCCAAGGTTTCTAAGATATCTCCAGACAGACCTCCATAGTGGTTGCACAAGTCTGCACTCCCACCAGCAATGGAGGAGGGTTCGCCTTTCTCCACACCCTCGCCAGCATGTGCTGTCATTTGAGCTCTTTATCTTAGCCATTCTGACAGGTGTGAGATGGAATCTCAGGGTCGTCTTGAGTTGCATTTCTCTGATGATTAAGGATGTTGAGCATTTCTTCAGGTGACTCTCGGCCATTAGGGATTCCTCCTTTGTGAATTCTCTATTTAGCTCCATCTCCCATTTTTTGATTGGATTATTTGGTTTCTTGGCATTTAGTTTCTTGAGTTCTTTGTAGATTTTAGATAATAGCCCTCTATCAGATGTGGGGTTGGTGAAGATTTTCTCCCAGTCTGTAGGCTGCCGTTTTGTTCGAATGACAGTGTCTTTTGCCTTACAGAAGCTTTTAAGTTTCATGAGGTCCCATTTATTGATTGTTGATCTCAGGTCCTGAGCTGTTGGTGTTCTGTTCAGGAAGTTGTCACCTGTGCCAATGAGTTCGAGGGTTTCTCCTAATTTTTCTTCTATTATCTTTAGTGTGGCCAGCCTTATGTTAAGGTCTTTGATCCACTTGGAATTAAGTTTTCTACAAGGTGATAGGTATGGGTCTAATTTCATTCTTTTACAAGTGGACATCCAGTTGGACTAGCACCATTTGTTGAAGATGCTGTTCTTCTTCCATTGTGCGGTTTTTGCTTCTTTGTCAAAGATTCGTTGGCCATAGGTGTGTGGGTCCATGTTTGGGTCTTCAATTCGATTCCATTGATCCACTGGTCTATTTCTATACCAGTACCATGCTGTTTTTATTATTATTGCTCTGTAGTACAGCTTGAAATCTGGGATGGTGATACCTCCAGATGCTTTTTTATTGTACAGGATTGATTGAGCTATTCTGGGCTTTTTGTTGTTCCATATGAAGTTGAGTATAGCTTTTTCCAGGTCTATAAAGAATTGTGTTGGTATTTTGATAGGAATTGCATTGAATCTATATATTGCTTTTGGTAGAATAGCCATTTTTATTATGTTGATCCTACCTATCCATGAGCATGGGAGATCTTTCCATCTTCTAAATGCCTCTTCCATTTCTTTCTTCAGGGGCTTGAAGTTCTTGTTATATAGGTCCTTTACTTGCTTGGTTAGAGTTACCCCCAGGTACTTTATATTGTTTGTGGCTATTGTGAAGGGGGTTGTTTCCCTTCTTTCTTTTTCGGTATGCTTGTTTGTTGTATAAAGAAGGGCTTCTGATTTTTTTTTTAGTTAATTTTTTATCCAGCCACCTTGCTGAAGTTGTTTATCAGCAGTAAGAGTTCTTTGGTGGAGTTTTTGGGGTCGCTTATGTATACTAACATATCATATGCAAATAGGGATAATTTGACTTCTTCATTTCCAATGTTTATCCCTTTGATTTCCTTTAGTTGTCTTATTGCTCTAGCAAGAACTTCAAGTACTATATTGAAGAGTAATGGTGAAAGTGGACATCCTTGTCTTGTCCCTGAGTTTAGAGGAAATGCTTCAAGCTTCTCTCCATTTAATTTAATGTTGGCCACTGGCTTGCTGTATATTGCCTTTATTATTTCTAGGTATGGCCCTTGTATGCCCGTTCTCTCCAGGACTTTTAGCATGAAGGGGTGTTGGATTTTGTCAAATGCTTTTTCTGCATCTAGCGAGATTATCATGTGGTTTTTTTCTTTCATCTTGTTTATGTGGTGAATTACATTGATAGACTTTCGTATATTGAACCATCCCTGCATTCCTGGGATGAAGCCTACTTGATCATGATGTATGATATTTTTGATGTGTTCTTGAATTCGGTTTGCTAGTATTTTATTAAGTATCTTTGCATCTATGTTCATGAGGGAGATTGGTCTGAAGTTCTCTTTCTTTGTTGGGTCTTTGTGTGGTTTAGGAATCAGAATGACAGTGGCCTCATAGAATGATTATGGCAGTGTTCTTTCTGTTTCTATGTGGTGGAAGAGTTTGAAGAGTAATGGTGTTAGCTCCTCTTTGAAAGTCCGGTAGAATTCCGTGCTAAAGCCATCTGGCCCTGGGCTTTTTTTGGTTGGGAGATTATTAATGACTGTTTCTATTTCCTTAGGGGTTATTGGGCTGTTTAAGCTGTTATTCTGATTTTGATTTAGTTTTGGTAGGTGGAATTTATCGAGGAAATTGTCCACTTCGCTTAGGTTTTCAAATTTGGTGGAATATAGATTTTTAAAGTAGGACCCGAATATTTTCTGGATCTCCTTGATGTCTGTTCTTATTTCTCCCTTTTCATTTCTGATTTTGTTGATTTGGGTTCTTTCTCTTTGCCTTTTAGTTAATTTTGCTAGGGGTCTGTCTATTTTGTTGATTTTCTCGAAGAACCAACTCTTGGTTTCATTGATTCTTTGTATAGTTCTTTTTGATTCTAAGTTGTTGATTTCAGCCCTAAGTTTGATGATTTCCTGCCTTCTGCTCCTCTTGGGAGTGTTTGCTTCTTTTTTTTCCAACTTACCCAGCTTAGCTGATAATTCACTAGTATGAGCTGTCACAATTTTCTTTTTGAATGCACTTAGTGCTATGAACTTTCCTCGTAGCACAGCTTTTATTGTATCCCATAGGTTTGGGTATGTTGTGTCTTCATTGTCGTTGGATTTTAAGAAGTCTTTGATTTCCTTCTTTATTTCTTCCCTGACCCAGTGGTCATCCAGTAAGGAGCTGTTCAATTTCCATGTGTGTGTAGGCTTTCTGTTGATTCTTTTGCTGTTGAAGACCAGCTTTATTCCGTGGTGGTCTAATAAGATACAAGGTGTTATTTCAATTTTCTTGTATCTGTTGAGGCTGTCTTTGTGTCCAACTATATGGTCGATTTTGGAGAAGGTTCCGTGGGGTGCTGAGAAAAAGGTGTATTCCTTTGTGTTTGGGTGAAACGTTCTGTAGATGTCTGTTAGGTCCATTTGTTTCATGATCTCTGTTAGACTCAATATTTCTCTGTTTGGCCTCAGTCTTGATGATCTGTCCATTGTTGTGAGTGGGGTGTTGAAGTCTCCCACTACTAATGTGTTGTGATCGATGTGCGATTTAAGTTTTAGAAGTGTTTCTTTTACAAAAGTAGATGCCTTTGTATTTGGGGCATAGATGTTCAGTATTGAGATTTCCTCTTGATGAATATTCCCTTTAATGAGTATATAATGCCCTTCTTTGTCTTTTTTCATTAACTTCAGTTGGAAGTCTGTTTTGTTTGATATTAGGATGGCTACTCCAGCTTGCTTTCTGGGTCCATTTGCTTGGAAAACCTTTTCCCAGCCCTTTACTCTGAGGTAGTGACTATCTCTGGTAGTGAGATGTGTTTCTTGTATGCAGCAAAGGGACGGGTCTTGCTTGCGGATCCACTCTGTAAATCTGTGTCTTTTTATTGGGGAGTTGAGACCATTGATGTTGATGGATATTAGTGACCTGGGGTTGTTGTTTCCCATTAGTTTGGTATAGGTGATGGTCCTGTGTCTCTTTTGGTTTAGTCGCTGAGGGGTTTTCTATTCCCTTTGTTTTCTTGGGTGAAGTTTTCTCCTCTGGGATGGAATTTTCCTTCTAGGATTTTCTGTAGGGCTGGGTTTGTGGGGAGATATTGTTTAAATTTGATTTTGTCATGGAATATCTTGTTTTCTCCGTCTATGTTGATAGAGAGTTTTGCTGGATATAGTAGTCTGGCTGGGCACCTATGATCTCTCAGGACTTGTAGGATATCTGTCCAGGCCCTTCTAGCTTTTAAAGTTTCTGAGGAGAAGTCAGGTGTAATTCTGATGGGTCTGCCATTGTATGTGACTTGGCCTTTTTCTCTTACAGCTTTTAATATCCTTTCTTTGTTCTGTACATTTGGTGTTTCAATTATTATGTGGCGAGAGGAGTTTCTTTTCTGATCTAATCTGTTCGGTGTTCTGTAAGCCTCTAGGATTTTTATTGGCATCTCTTTTTTCAGGTTTGGGAAGTTTTCTTCTATGACTTTGTTGAAGATATTTCCTGGACCTTGGAGTCGGGAGTCTTCTCTTTCCTCTATGCCTATGATTCTTAGGTTCCGTCTTTTCATTGAGTCCTTGATTTCTTGGATGTTGTGGGTGAGAGATTTTTTAGCCTTCTCGTTTTCTTTGGATGTTGTACTGATTTCTTCCATCAAATCTTCCATGCCAGAGATCCTGTCTTCCATCTCTTGCATCCTACTGTTGATACTCGCATCCGTAGTTCCTGTTCTCTTCCCTTGGTTCTCCACTTCCTCTTTTAACTCTGACTGTGTTTTCTTTATTGTTTCTATTTCTATTTTCATGTCTTGTATGGTATTGTTCGTTTTGTACATTTCCTTCTCCAGCTTACTTGGTTTTGTCTGAAAATCTTTCATTGCTTTGTCTTTTTCCTGTTCAAGCTCTGTCACCTTGGCTTGGAGCTCTTTAATTGTATTGTTCATTGTTTTGGCTTGTAAAATTGTGGCTTCTTTGAATTCCTTCATAGATTTAAGTTCTTCTTGCAGGGACTCTATCACTTTCCATAATGCAGAATTGTCAACGTTTTCATGTGTTTCTGTTGGTGTGAGGTCATCCGATATGGATGAGCTAGGATAATTCTGCTTTGTTGGAGTCATATTTCCTTGATTTCTATTTTTTCTTGGACCTTTGGCCATGTGTGTGTGTTTATCTGTCTGTTCTTGTCGTTTTCTGTGTTTGGATCCACAGGGATGCTTTGGTGAAGGAATCGAATTGCTTGGTTATCTGTCCTTGCTTACAGTGTGATCTCAGGGTCACTGTGGTTTTAATAGCCTGAATCGATGTGAGCTGGTGCAGCCTATTCCCAGGTAGTGAGTAATGGTCTGGGATTGTTACACTGCTCCCAGTTCAGACTTCTCTATTTTGCACACTGAGTGATCAGCCTTCAGTGGTTCTAATGGTATGGACCTGTTTGCCCAGGCAATGATTTTGTGGGCTTTGTTTGTCATCACGGAGGTTGACAGGGCCTGTCTCCACACCTAATGTGTCTGGGTTTACCCGAATACAGCTATGGTCCCCTGGCTGAGTCTGTTTTAAAATTCCTTAAGGATGGCTTCATAAGGGAAGGGCAATTTTAGAGGATAGTGAACTGTTTTCAGAGCAGATGAATGGACCTAGAAGAACAGGTAACGCTTTAGGACAAAGTCTCTCTGGGCTCTAGGTGTGTCCTCTGAATTTCACTCTTCCTTTCTGTGATTTACCTTTAAGCTTCTTTGGTTAGTAGGATTCTGGTGAAAAGACGGGAAGCTATTGTGGTCCTGTTGTGATAGGACAGGTACATAAAGGAAGCCTCTCTCTCTCTTTGTGTGTGTGTGTGTGTGTGTGTGTGTGTGTGTGTGTGTGTGTGTGTAAGGATAAAGCAGAGACAAGGGAAAGTCAGAAAGACTTTGAATGTACAGCAACTTCAAAGGTTCGTCCAAGAGCTACCCTGGGGGTATGTGTTCATACCTAGCCACATGCTCACCACACCCAGTGTCTTTTTAAATTAAATAAAAATCCAGGATGGAGATCTTAGTCAGTAAAGTAGTTTCCATACAAGCCTGAAGACCTGAGTTCAGATCCTTAAATTAAGTAACATTTCATTTTCACTACTGGGTTCGTGACACAGTACTTTGATATTTTAACAATTCAGTGGTTTTAGAAAATGGCCATATAAGAATTTTACAGAAGTTAAGAACTTCTTCCTAGAAAAGAATGTACAAATTTGCTGAGTTCCCCAACAGCCACATAAAAAGCTAGGCATGGCACTGTAAGACTGTAAAAATTAATAAATACAAGGCCTTCTCCTCCTTCATGAGACCCTGACCTCACTTCCCCTAGAGACATTCCACAGAACTCAGTCCTTGGGACTATCTGAACTTAAATAGCTGACTGGTTTGCTCTCACTCCCCAATCCCCACTTGCATCATCACCTAAACATCCCCTTTGTTCCCTGTGTGCCTGAAAACTGTTTTGGTGGTTCACTACTCTAGGGAGGTAGTCGAACCCTGGGGCGTCAGCTTAAATAAACCTCTTGTCTATTACAGCGAATCTGGGGCTTTGGTGGTCTCTGGGCGGCAGATCCTCGGGGAGTCCCCTAGGGTTCAACAGCACACAGCCGTAATCTCAGCCCTTGGGACATAGAGACTGACATTTCTGGAGATTATTTGCCAGTCAACCTAGCCTAATGGTCAGCCCCAGGAACCAGTGAGAAACTGTCACACAAAAAATTAAGTTAGACAGCTCTTTTGGAATGATACCTAAGGCTGACCTCTGCCCTTCTCATGCATGTGCACATACATCTGCAGAGCCCCCCTTCCCCAGCACCCCAGGTTTCAGGAGGTGTTATTTGTTTATAATCACAGCACTGGGGAAAATGAAGCAGAATGATCATGAGTTGAAGGCCAGTCAGAGCTACATAGTTCTAATCTAGCTTGGGCTACCGAACAAGAGCTTGTCTTGCAAAACAACTAAAGTACGTAGCACTGGACATAGCTGATCTAACTACCTCATCACAGAAAGCCCTCTCAGCACTGCCCTAAGACATACATGGCAGAGCTGTCACTGGGTCCTTGTAAATCTGAAAGTATGCCTAATGCTCTGAGAATATTTGTACATTCTTTTCTAGGAAGAAGTTCTCAGCTTTTGTAAAATTTTTACATGGCCATTTTCTAAAGCCACTGAACTGTTCAAATATCAAAGTACTGTCTCACAACCCCAGTAGTGATAATTAAATTTTACTTAATTTAAGGATCTTATTTTTTCTCTACCAAAGAATGTGGATGGCGCATTTTGCTTGCCCTGTCCGGCTTTTCCCAGAGAAACAAAAGAATCCATAGAATACTCATGAAATTCTTTCTCCCTAAATTAAATCAGAATACACAAAGGCATATTACCCAAAGCCATAACCAGCACTCAGGAGGCTCAGAAGGACTGCGACCTACAAAGGGAAGTGAAAGCAAATGTCACCTTGAATCTGAATTGACATGAAAATGGCCATATTGATGAATGATAATAAGTTCAGACAATGGTGGAGCACATGGGGACATCTGAAGGCTCCCTGACAGCATTCAGGGGTGTGAGGGCCTCAGCAGCCATTCTCTGAAGCTCACTGCCTCAGGATGAAGGTGAATTCCAGGAAGAGTCTCCAAGAGCAAGGTCATCTGAAATCGTGTTAGTATGGGTATGGGAAGTTTTCTCATCTAAGACTCTTTAGTCACATCTGGCATAGTACCCTATCATCCGCCTGGCTGGGGGGAAAAAATAAATAAAAACTGCCACCACAGCTGTCCCCACTGCTGTTTGTTCTAAAATATTAACACCTGGCACCCCACATGTACACTCTGACAATGAGGAGTTATTGCTTTGCCTAAAAGGAGATAAAGTATGGAAACAGCAAGCACATGTGAAAACAGTAGTTAACAAATGACTTGTGTCAAATTCTCTAGATGCAAATATATGATTCCTCCTTACAAGCCTGCACAGACGGATCCTCCCTATCGATGGAGTCGCTGGTCAAAACCAAAGTGGTTGATGTTTCCAGAGGTCTTTGCTTAGGTAGCAGGAACTGGAGCTTCAGTTCTCAGTGCTGAAGGGTCAACATTAACCATGCCAGTCTGCCAGTCCCCCAGGAGAGCATGTAATCAATGAAGATCCCAAATGATCAGGTCAAACACATCATCATGGAGTCTGTTGGTAGCTCATGGACAACAGGTGTCACACACAGTACCATGGCTCATCCCTGGCAAAGCCACTTCCTTTTGATAAGATATTCAATCAATATTTCAAGGCTTTTCAAGAAACCATAGTCAGTTTTCTTTTTCCTTCAGATTCATCTTGCACTTGTTACCATAACAAAGGAATCAAAACAACATACATTGGGAGAGAGGTCTCCATGTGACCCCCCCCCCCAGCTCTACTACCTGAATCTACAAGACAGCCGTCTACCTCTTTGAACTTCATTGTCCGTGTCAGGAAATAATGGCAGTAAGAGCATCTGCTTCAAAGAGCAATGGGGCCTAAATGACATGAGCTTGATACCATTCAGGACTGTGCCTGGATCAAATTCAAAGCAAAGTGTTGACAGCTGCTGTGAAGGCTAAGAGGGGTCAGGTAGCTTTCCATGTAATCTGTATGCCAGCTGATGAAATCAAAAGGATCATAGCTGGGAATGTGTTTTTACATTTGTATGTGTGTGTGTGTGTGTGTGTGTGTGTGTGTGTGTGTGTGTGTAGAGGCATGTGTGTGAACCAGCTACACTGTGCATGAATGTGTGCAGACATCAGAGGATGACTTTCAGGAGTCCATTTCCTCCTTCCACCGTGAGTTCAAGAGTTTAAAGTTAGGCTTATATCTGATGAGTCATCTCGGGGCTTTTGGAATTATTTTCTGAAAAAAAAATGTTTTACATTTATTTATTAGGTGAGTATGAATAGGTATGTGTGCCACAGCACAGGTGTTGAAGTCAGAGGATGACTTTCAGGAGTTTATTTTTCCCTCCACCATGTAGGTTCCAGCAGTTGAACTCAGGTTGTCAGGCCTGGCAGCAAGTACATTTACCCAGGGAACCAACTCATTGGTCCCTGGATTATTTGGGTGGGGGGGGCATATACTTGAAGAAGACTAGATGTTATATTTATTTGATTCATACATATACATAGCTAACTCTTGATGGTATTTGGAAGTAATTAACTTTTCCATCACTTACGTCTTTCTGTTCTGTTTGATTAATTCAGATCTGAGTAGTATTGACCAGAATCCATTAATATTTATCTTTTCACCATATGACTTCACCATTTTGCTCAGCAGCTTGAAGATGCTGACCATGGGCCCTAGGAATGATGCACTGTGTTTCTAGAGGGATGAACATGAGAATAAATGGGGTGGGGGGGGGTAAGAATTCATGTGAGGGAGGTTGTTGTTTAGGTGACTTTAGGAGGTCAGAGAAATATAAGATTAAATGTAGATACATTTCAACACTCAAACAGAAGTGTTTCCTTTGTTCATTTTCACTACTAGAGCTGAAACTTGAAGCTATAGAATTGAAATAGTTGACCAAAAATAACTTAAGAAAGTTCAAGATGGCCAGGGGTGGTGGTACATGCCTTTAATTCCAGCACTTGGGAGGCAGAGGCAGGCGGATCTCTGTGTGTTTGAGTTCAAGGCCAGCCTGGTCTACAAAGCAAGTCCAGGACAGCCAGGGCTATTACACAGAGAAACCCTGTCTCAAAAAAGCAAAAACAAAAAAAGGAAAAAAAGAAAAGAAAAAAAAAAGTTCAAGATGAATTTGCTTCAACTTAAATTTCCTTTGAAAATTCAAATTAATCCAAAATTAATTTATCATTTATATTGATTAAATTATATTGTTGCTCATCTTCTTGAAGTCAGTCCATCACTAAGCTTCAGTGAGTGACAAAGATGCTATTTGATAATACTTATCTTGAGAAGGTTCGTCTTCAATGCAAAGATCTTCACAAGTGTAAGAAGGTACCTGATCCTCCATAATGCTCTCAAGGTAAGATTCTATGTCCAAGAGTCAAGTTGGAACTTATCTCTGTGTACCATGCATGTGGGACCAATATCTTCATTTTCAGAAACAAAAGGAAGTGTTGAGATGCATCTACTCAATCCTTCAGTAACTCCTAAAACCGACTTGAGAACAGAATACTCAACATTCCCCTTCCCTGATTCAGCTTACAGATGTGCTATAAACTTGGAGAGGAAAATCAGTTTGTCACCCTGTCTTTTTGCAGTTGAACAGGGTCAGGTCTTCTGGTTTTCAGTTTAGTGTTTGCCTTTAATGGAATTACTATCTTTCGTTGAAGATACAACCACATTGATAAGTATTTGAATTCTGCCCAGTCATTACAACACAATGCTTCTGTGAAGTGACTTGGAATGGATGTCAGTCAGGGCTCCCTAGAGAAACAGAACTGATAGAATGAACGTGTGTGTGTGTGTGTGTGTGTGTGTGTGTGTGTGTGTGTGTGTGTGTTTGTGTACATATCTATGGTATTTTTTCCTTTTGTTGAAAATATATTTTTCTCACATAATGTATACTGATTTTCTCACATAATATACACCTCACTCTATTCACCTCAGCACCTCCCCACCTCCCCTCTCATCCAGATACACCTCTTTCTCTCTTTTATTAGAAAACAAGCAGGCTTCTATGGGATTATAATATAATATATGATAAAACAAAAATTAACACATTGAAATAGGACCAAACAAAAAGAAGAAAAAAGTCAAGAAAAGGCACAACAAACAAATATAGATATAGAGGCCCACTAGTTCACATACTCAGGATCCCATAAAAACACTGAACGGGGAGATCCAAGATGGCGCCAACCATAGAGCACTGCATCTGTGTAGTAGGTGAATGAGATTAGTCACTGTGGAGTGAATGTGAGGTCCCCTAGCTGACTGTTAAACACAGATGGTGTCTGAATTCCCACGACGAACATTGAGACTGGTCACCAGGTAAAACAGCCCACGCAGTTCCCTGGAACACCACCCTGAGATCAGCCAGCTCCGTCACCAGTCTGGAGGGGAGCTCGGGCTAGAGGAGATCTAGCCCAGGAGCAGATCCAGCCCACGGCTCCAGCCACAGATCAGCGGCCCCGCCTGTCTGCCTGATATCCAGCCTGCACGCGAACCTGTACACCCAAGAGGGAAAAACAGCCACACCACAAGAGCAAAGGTAAGTGAGATTTTTTTTCCAGAGTTTTCAACATGGCGGCACAGCATGCACTGTAGAGGAGAGGCAGAGACCTAACCCAGTCACAGCAAAGCAATTAGGAACCAAGACTGACTGCAAACAGAGCCCCGCAACTGTGTGTTCTGGACAAATACTGGGGCAGATGAGTCATTCACCCTAGCACCCAAGCATCTGAGGCAGTCCGCAACAGGCACACTGAGGCTGGCACCCTTCTGGGTGGAGCTCCCTGCCCGCACAGTCAGCCTAGGTGCTGAGCCAAAACGACAGGGTCAGTGAGAGGAGAACACAAACCCAACCACAGCTCTACCTGCCTTTCTGAGGAGACCTGCCAGGTCCCAGGTCCTCTCTCCACTCCAATCCCCTATATTGGTCCAATTGGGTCACAAGCAGTTGAGGAGAGTGGCAGCCACTCTCCTCTCCAAGAGTCACTCTATTACAGGAACCTGCCTGCAATCTGGAGGTAAACACCAGGATCTCAGGATCAGCCAACCCCCGGGGCAGCCTAACACGACTGAAGCAAAGGAAAATTACCTTAATTCTATGCTTATAATAATAATAGAAGGCCTAAGGGAAGAAATCAAATACCTCAGAGAGCAACAACAAAGTACTGCAAAGGAGGTGATGGAAATGAATAAAGCGCTTAAAGGAATGGAAGACCTGAAAAGGGAAGTTGAAGCAATGAAGAAAATTCAATCCAAGACATCCAAAGAACTGGAAAACCTTAAGAAAAGAATCGGAACTACAGTCACTAGCATCACCAACAGAATACAAGAGATGGAAGAAAGAATTTCAGGCTCTGAGGATAAAGTTGAAGAAATTGATACATCTGTCAAAGAAAATGTCAAATCTAAAAAAGTCCTCACACAAAACCTTCAGCAAATCAAGGATACAATGAAAAGAAGAAATCTCAGAATAATAGGAATAGAAGAAAGAGAAGAGTCCAACCTCCATGGACCAGAAAATATCTTCAACAAAATCATTGAAGAGAATTTCCCAAATCTAAAAAAAGAGATGCCTATAACTGTACAAGAAGCTTACAGAACTCCAAATAGATTAGACCAAAAAGAAAATCTTCCCACCACATAATAATCAAAACACTAAATGTACAGAACCAAGAAAGAATTTTAAAAGCTGCTAGGGAAAAGGGTCAAGTAACATATAATGGCAAACCTATCAGAATCACACCTGACTTTTCTTCAGAGACTCTAAAAGCCAGAAGGGCCAGGACAGACGTCTTGCAGACCCTAAAAAACCACAAATGCCAGGCCAGACTACTATTCCCTGCAAAATTGTCAATCAACATAGATGGAGAAAACAAGATATTCCATGACAAAACTAAATTCAAAAAATATCTATACACAAATCCAGCTCTACAGAAGATGTTGGAAGGAAAACTCCAACTGAAAGAGGTTAACTTCACACAAGAAAGCACAGGAAGCAAATAGCATGCCTGCAGCAAAATCAAAAGAAAAGAAGTTCACTTACACATTATTACCACCAACATCAAGATGGCAGGAAGTAACAATTAATTTTCTCAACATCAATGGACTCTATTCTCCAATAAAAAAGCACAGGCTAGCAGAATGGATGCGAAAACAGAATCCCACATTCTGCTGCTTACAAGAAACACATCTCAGCAAAAAAAAAAGATAGACATTATGTCCAAGTAAAGGGCTGGAAAAAGATATACCAAGAAAATGGACCCAAGAAAAAAGCTGGAGTAGCAATTCTAGTATGCAACAAATTGGACTTTCAACCAACATTAATCAAAAGAGATGGGGAAGGACACTACATACTCATCGAAGGAAAAATCCACCAAGATGAAATTTCAATACTGAACATCTATGCCCCAAATGTAAGACCACTCACATTCATTAAAGAAACACTACTGAAGCTCAAATCCCACATTGAACCTTACACATTAATATTGGGAGACTTCAACACACCACTCTCACCAATGGACAGATCAACGATGCAGAAACTAAACAGAGAAATAATGAACCTCATAGATGTCATAAATCAAATGGACCTAATTGATATTTTCAGAACATTTCACCCCAAAACAAAAGAATACACTTTCTTCTCGGCACCTCACGGAACCTTCTCCAAAATCGACCATATAGTCGGTCACAAAGCAAGCCTCAACAGATACAGGAAAATTGAAATTACCCCTTGTAACTTATCAGACCATCATAGACTTCAACAATAACAAAAACAACAGAGTGCCTGCAAAAACATGGAAACTGAACAACTCTCTCCTTAATGACCTCTGGGTCAGGGAAGAAATAAAAAAAAGAAATTAAAGTCTTCTTATAACTCAATGAAAATGAAGGCACAACATTCCCAAACTTATGGGACACATTGAAAGCAGTGCTAAGAGGAAAGTTTATAGCTCTAAGTGCCTTCAAAAAGAAACTGGAGAATTCCTATACTAGCCACCGAAAAGAACACCTGAAAGAGCTAGAACAAAAAGAAGCAAACACTCCCAAGAGGAGCAGACGAGAGGAAATTATCAAACTCAGGGCTGAAATCAACAACTTAGAAACAAAAAGAACAATACAAAGAATCGACAAAACCAAGAGCTGGTTCTTTGAGAAAATCAACAAAATAGACAAGCCCTTAGCTAAACTAACTAAAAGGCAGAGGGAAAATACCCAAATCAACAAAATCAGAAATGAAAAGGGGGAAATAACAATAGACATTGAGGAAATCCAAAGAATCATTAGGTCCTATTCAAAAACTTGTACTCCACAAAATTGGAAAATCTAAATGAAATGGATGATTTTCTTGATAGATTCCACCTACCAAGGTTAAATCAAGAACAGGTAAACAAATTAAACAGTCCTATAACCCTTAAGGAAATAGAAGAAGTCATTAGAAGTCTTCCAACCAAAAAAAGCCCAGGCCCAGATGGTTTCAACACAGAATTCTACCAGACATTCAAAGAAGAGCTAATACCAATATTCTTCAAACTCTTCCACAACATAGAAACAGAAGGAATACTGCCTAACACATTCTATGAGGCCACAGTCACCCTGATACCCAAACCTCACAAAGACCCAATGGAGAAAGAAAATTTCAGACCAATTTCCCTTATGAACATGGATGCAAAGATACTTAATAAAATACTTGCAAACCAGATCCAAGATCACATCAGAAGTATCATACACCATGATCAAGTAGGCTTCATCCAAGGGATGCAGGAGTGGTTCAACATTAGAAAATCCATCAATGTAATCCACCACATAAACAAGCTGAAAGAAAAGAACCACATGATCATCTCATTGGACGCTGAAAAACCTTTTGACAAAATACAGCACCCCTTCATGCTAAAAGTCTTAGAGAGATCAGGCATACAAGGACCATATTTAAACATAATAAAGGCAATTTACAGCAAGTCAATAGCCAACATCAAACTAAATGGAGAGAAACTTAAAGCATTTCCTCCAAAATCAGGGACAAGGCAAGGCTGCCCACTCTCTCCATATCTCTTCAACATAGTACTTGAAGTTTCAGCTAGAGCAATAAGACAACTAAAAGAGATCAAGGGAATACAAATTGGAAAGGAAGAAGTCAAAGTATCCCTATTTGAAGATGATATGATAGTATACATAAGTGACCCCAAAAATTCCACCAGAGAACTTCTACAGCTGATAAACTCCTTCAGCAAGGTGTCCAGATACAAAATCAATTCAAAAAAATCAGTAGCCCTTCTTTACACAAAGAATAAATGGGCTGAGAAAGAAATAAGGGAACCAACACCATTCACAATAGCCACAAATAATATAAAATACCTGGGGGTAACTCTAACCAAGCAAGTGAAAGACCTGTATGATAAGAACTTCAAGTCCCTGAAGAAGGAAATTGAAGAAGATATCAGAATATGGAAAGATATCCCTTGCTCATGGATAGGTAGGATCAACATAATAAAAATGGCAATCTTACCAAAAGCAATATACAGATTCAATGTGATTCCTATCCAAATACCAACTCAATTTTTTACAGATCTGGAAAAAACAATTCTCAACTTCATATGGAATAACAAAAGACCCAGAATAGCTAAATCAATCATGTACAATAACAGAACATCTGGAGGTATTAACATCCCAGATTTCAAGCTGTACTACAGGGCAATAGTAATAAAAACAGCATGGTACTGGTATATAAACAGACCAGTAGACCAATGGAATCAAACTGAAGACCCAGAAATAAACCCACACTCCTATGGTCACTTAATTTTTGATAAAGAAGCCAAAAACATACAATGGAAAAAGGAAAGCATCTTCAATAAATGGTTCTGGTCTAACTGGATGTCAACATGTAGAAGAATGCAAATAGGTCCATACTTATCAACCTGTACAAAACTTAAGTCTAAGTGGATCAAGGACCTCAACATAAATCCTTACACACTAACATTAATAAAAGAGAAAGTGGGGAAAAGCCTTGAACCCATTGGCACTGGTAGCAACTTCCTGAATAGAACACCAATAGCTTAGGCACTAAAAAAAACAATCAATAAATGGGACCTTATAAAATTGAAAAGCTTTTGTAAGGCAAAGGACACTGTCCTTAGAACAAAATGGCAGCCTACAGAGTGGGAAAGGATCTTCACCAACCCAACATCTGACAGAGGGCTAATATCCAAAATATATAAAGAACTGAAGAAATTAAACACCAAAAAATCAAATAACCCCATCAATAAATGGGGTACAGAACTAAACCGAGAATTCACAGAAGAGGAATCTCTAAAGGCCGAGAGGCATTTGAGGAAATGTTCAACATCTTTGGTCATCAGGGAAATGCAACTTAAAACAACTCTGAGATTCCATCTCACACCTGTCAGAATGGCTAAGATCAAAAACTCAAATGATAGCATGTGCTGGTGAGGATGTGGAGAAAGGGAACACTCCCTCATTGCTGGTGGGACTGCAAACTTGTGCAACCACTTTGGAAATCAATATGGAGTTATTTTAGAAAATTGGGAATAAATCTACCTCAAGACCCAGCCCTACCCCTCTTGGGCATATATCCAAAAGATTCAAAACGAAACCACAAAGACATTGCCTCAACAATGTTCATAGCAGCTTTATTTGTAATAGCCAAAAACTGGAAACAACCCAGATGTCCTTCAATTAAAGAATGGATAAAAAAAAAAAAAACTGTGGTACATTTACACAATGGAATACTACACAGCTGTCAGAAAGGAGGCAATCATGTAATTCAAAACCAAATGGATGGAGCTAGAAAAGCTCATCCTAAGTGAGCTGACGCAGTCCCAGAAAGATAAACATGATATGTATTCCCTTATAAATGGATATTAACCATACATCACAGGATAACTATCCTACAACCCACACACCCAAATAGATAGGAACCTAGCATATCTATCCTAGTAAAACTTTTACCCACCAGTGAGTCATGGAATCTGCTGCAGGTTAGTGGAACACCACGCCCTAGATGGTGTGCCTTATCAAGCTCCAGTACAAGTGGAAGCCCTTGGCCCTCACATGATGCAAGATCTGAGGGAGTATGATATGTGAGGGCCCACCTCATCTGAGGAGAAGGAGAGTACCAAGTAGAGGAACAAGGACGGAGGGAGGGAGGGAGGGAAGGAGAGAGGGAGGGAAGGAGAGAGGAAGGGAGGGGCCAGGAGGGGAGGTGGGAGGAAACTATGTTTTAGAAGTAAATAATACTTTTTTAAGGAAAGAGTTAATAAGCTTAAAAATTATACTAAAAATACAATATAAAATTTTCAAACTATAATTTACCAAAGGTATACTTGCCTTACTGGCATGAAAGGAAAATGGCCTTAATTTCAGATTATAATGTTAGACTGCAGGTGGCCATATAGATTACACAAACTTGATAGCAGTTTAAAAGTTCTTCTTTTTTTTTTTTTTTTTTTTGTAGAGGTATAGGATATTTCCATGGTTTGGCATTAAAAAGCAGGTAACAGGTTTAAAATACTGTAAATAAATTAAAGGTTACAGCTGTTTAACCTGGTTTTATAAACCTCCAAGAGTTGAAAAAACTTACAGCTAAGGTAAAATACATGAAATGTGTGGTGTTAGCCCATGCCCTTAACTCCAGCAGAGACGGGAGGATCACTTTAGAGTTAGTTGTCTTATAAATTCTAGAGTTACAAGGAACAGGGTGGTGATGGTACACACCCTTAATCCCATCATTTGAGAAGAATACATCCTTAATCCCAACACACTAGAGACAGAAACAGGCAGATCTGAGAGCTCAAGGTCAGCCTGATACAAAACAAGCTCTAAATAGAGATAACTTCGATCCAGGGGTGGTGGAGCACATCTTTAATCCCATCAGTTGGGAACCACATGTATTTGATCCCAATACTTAGAATGCAGAGACAGGCACATAGGATTTGGAAGGATTTAAGTTTAAAAGCTACTTACAAAAGGAATGCTGCAATTCAAACAAATTGTCTTTTGAGATCTCAAAATATATACACTAAAGGTTGGTTTAGCTCCAAAATATCAAAATATTTTTTTCTTTAATCCGGATTGAAAGATAATACTTTATATATTGTCCAAAAACCAAATTTGCTCCAGGAAAAATATTACCTGACCCCCCCCCCAAAAAAAAGGTAATTGTCCCAGAGTTAGGATTAGGGCAGGGCTGTGTTCTTATCTTTCCAGGAAATTTAAAGCATCCATTCAAGGAATCCAGGGACAACTGGAGAACGGAAACCTCAGCAGAAAACAGATCAGACACCAAAGAAGATGAGTGGCCTAGACAATCCAGCCTTGCAGACTTCCTCAATAGCTGTTTCCTCAAAAGTCTACAACCACAACAACTCAAAAGCGCTAAGATCCTTCAGCTCCACAGACTACTCCAGCAAGAACTTCAGTAAAGCCCTGAAGATCAGCTTCTGTCTACGAACTTCTTAGGACATCTAAATAGCTAAGCACCAAAGGACTGAACATCAAATGATTATATTCACATTTTTAACCATTTTTCCATTCTTATTTGGGCCCAAACAGGTTTACTACGTCCCAAATCAGCAGGAAGTCATTTTAAGCAAGTGGCGTCCCATCCCCAGAAGGTGGGGAGGGTGTTTTTCCCCTCTTTGGTTATTTAAGGGATAATGGAATATTTTGTTATTTAGGGGAAGAAACTACAAGCTGTTAAATGGTCTTGTTAAATGGGTTTTGGAGGTTAGACCCAGGGACTTCTCTCTTTTTTTTTCTGTATCCTTCTTTCTCTCCTATGTAGGAGTGAACAGACTTGAGAAAAAATGGGACATAGACATAGTATAGGAAAGATCAAGAAAAAAGGACAGATTATTGAATATGCCCTTATATCTTTGTATATTGATACAAAATTAAGATTATATTTGGCCACATTGGTATTGATCACTGTATACTGATACAAAATTAAGATAATATTTGGCAACATTGGTATTGATCTTTGTATATTGATACAAAATTAAGGGTAACACTTCTTAAAGGTATTGTATCTAGTAATGCTTAAAAATGAAATATGAAGTTTTAACCTTTTGCTACTAACCATCATAAACTGTTTGGGATAATTAAGAAATGCAAACTAATAGTCATGCAAGCGTGTCATTTTGTTAGTTACTATGACAGTCTATCACAGTTATGTTCTAAGCTACTCAGAAATCAAGTTGCTAAGAGACAAGCAACATTTGCTTATCTAAATATAAGAGATAGATAGGGCATCTTCAAAAACCTCAAGAGATCTGCAGAATATGGCATTCAAAGATGTTTTCTTAACTTAAGATTTTTTGATATCAAGACATGTCAGTGCCTGACAGCACCCCTATTCTACTCCATGTAGAAGATGAGCATCGAAGAATCTCTAGTAGAAGATGGTTGAATTAGTGACAAGCCTATCCCTTGGCAAGAAAAACCCCTTGCTTCAACTGTAGACAGAATGCTGTCCAAAAAGGACAAAACTTGGAAGCAGGTAAGTCAACAACCTAGCTCTGCCAAGACAGTGTAGGTAAGTCCTTCATAATTCCTGCTCTACAATCGATGCCTGTCAGAGAAATGGGGCCAAACGGCTGAAGATTGATGCTGTAATGTATGGAGAGAAAATGGGAACTGTCCAGGCAGCCACTGGTATATCATTTTTTAGTTTTGGAAGCTGCAGGCCCTGCACTTCCTATATAATCATATATAGTTATCCCTCTCAGGTCTCTGAGGTGGTTGAAGAATAGATAGCTAGAGTCTCATAATTAAATTTTGAGTTGTTTAGGAATCAAAAGGGTTTTCTGGATCTAAGAAGATGTTTTTAAAATTGAGAGGCAAGTTAGTATGAAAGCTGAAAGCTGAGTTAGATATAGTACTTTAAACTCATGGAGATGGTTAGATAGTAGAATGTTAATTGGGTGCCAAATACGTATGGACTGGACATTGGGAATGTATGCTACGCATTATAACTCTCATAATTGTGGCCTATTTATTTCTGTTCTTTTGTATTGTATTTATTGTTATAAGAGAAAGAGCCATTTGTTGGACTGAAAGGGAGAGCTATTGGGGGGAAAAAGATATACCTTAAACTAAAAAAAAAAAAGGGTAGAGATTGGAGGGTTGAGGGGGAAGGGAGTGGAAGGGTGGGACTGGATGGGGGAGTAGGGAGGGGATTGTGATTGAGATGTAACTTGAAGAAATAAAAAATAAATTATAAAAAAGGAAGAAAAAAATAAAAAATTTATGATACTTAAAAAAACATTATTTTATAGTCATAGTTGTGATTAAAATTCCCTAAGAGCTTCCTAAGAAATTAGTTAATCAGCCAACATCTAGTGCAAATTGACTGAGATTTAAGCAAATTTATTGTAGAAATGATCCCCAAATATAAGCTGTGCCAGATTCTGGAAAATTGGCTGAATTAATTTGCACTGAACTTTTGGGTAATTAGAGTATAAGTTTAAATAAAGAACTTTCTTTGTCAAAAAAAAAACACTGAACTGGGAGCCATAATATATATGCAAAGAACCTGTAGGATAAAAATAATAAAAAATATATATAATAAAATAAAGATATAAAATGAATTTTTTTAAAAAAAGGAAAAACTCTGTCATGATACTCTGAGACAAGGAGCCTCCAAAACTCCTCCGTAGTTGACCATCTACTGCTGGGCATGCAGCCTGCCCTTAAGACTCATTTGCTTCCCCAGTGGAACACCCTTGGAGAAAACTAAGTTTTCATTTGCAGGTTTTTATCATTTGCAGATGGTTTCGGGGTTAGGGATAGGGGTATGTGTCTACTCCTTTCCGCTCTAGGACCCCATCTGGTATAGACCCACAAGGTCAGTCCTTATGTGTACTACCTCAGCCGGTGAGTTCATATGTGCCTCAATCCAAAGAGGCCCTTGCTTTCTTAATGTTCTCTATCCCCTCTCACTCCTACATTCTTCCTACCTCCTCTTCTTCAGGGTTCCCTGAGACATCCCATTTATGGCAGAGTTTCCCAAGGACACTCTCTGTATATAGTCTGGTTCTTGGGCTTTGAATTCCCGTCTGCTGCAGGAGGAATCTTCTCTGATGATGCCCAAGCAAGGCACTGATCTATGAGTATATCAGAATATCATTAGAAGTCATTTTATTGCAACGTTTTTCTTTTAGAGCAAAAATATTTAGTTTTACCCTAGGTATCTGACCTATCTAGTCTCAGATTCTTGGTCATCCAAGCAGTCAGGTATGGGTTTTATCTGGTAGAAAAGGACTTAAGTCAAATCAGATATTGGTTGGTTACTCCCACAAACTTTGTACTGCCATTGCACAAGCATATCTTGGAGTCAGGACACCACTGTAAATTACAGGGTTTTTAGCTAGGTTGGTATTTACATTTCTCCTTTGGTTGCATGCAAAGTACTCTAATGTAGCATTTAGATGTTACATAAAAGATTATACACCAAAGAAGCTAGCTAGCATTTAGAGGTGAAAGCTCTGTGTAGGCACCAGCTTGACTTCTCGTTATTCAATGAGTTGGGTAGGTATTGTCTTCAACAACAGGACCTTGCCATCAGTTTGTGGAGAACAACCTATAACCTTGGCAACAGCCTGGGTTATTGGGGGGGGCTCCTATGGGACCCCTTTGGCCAACAAGTCAATTAGATGTAACCCAGTCCCAGTACTGAATGCTTCATTGTTGACAAGAGATGTTCAGTTGGGGCTCTGTCTCCCCTATTATTTGGAAATTTCATTTAGATTGCCTTTTTGAATGTATATATTTTAGGATGCTTCTACTGTATTAGGTTTCCACACTATCGCTCACATGGCCCTTAATTAGAGTGTTTTACAGGCTGTGATCCAACTATTCCAACAACTGATGTCTTTTGACAGAAAGTCGAAGAATCCAATAGTCATTTAGTGCATGAGGCTGGATTCCTCGACTTGTCCTCAGTATACACTAGAATCCTAAGGAAAAAGGGCTCTAATATCAGTGAAAGAATGAACCTGCCAGTGAGAGCAAGGGTAAACAGGCAAAGACCAAGTACTTCCTTCTTCCATGTCCTTTATAGAGGCTGCCACCAGAACATGTAGCCCAGATTTAAGGTGAGTCTCCCACTTCAAAAGATCCATATTTGATGTGCTTGGTGATGCATTCTTTAATCCCAGCACTCAGGAGGCAGAGGCAGGCAGATCTCTGTGAGTTCAAAGCCAGCCTGGTCTACAGAGTGAGTTGCAGGATAGCCAGGGCTACACAAAGAAACCCTGTCTTGGAAAAAAAAACAAAACAAAAACAAAAATCCAAATTTAGAGTGAGTCTTCCCTCCTCAAATGACTCAATCATGTCCTTCAAGGGTATACAAGCAGCTGTGGGTTTTAGTTAATTCCAGATGTATCAAGCGGGCCACCAAGAATAACCATCACAGGACATATGTACAGGACATTGCTTGCCTGTGAAATGGCTGAATATGTACTGTGAGTTTGCAGCTAAGGTTGGGTATAAGGAACAGAAATTATACAATTCATACTCAACATGGATCTGTTGGAATATAGGGGAGATTATACTGAACCAAAGCAGTACGTAACCAAACAAGGTTGAGAAGGACGGGAATCTGGAGATCCCGGTAGCAGGGATGACCAAGAGCTCCTCCAGCTCAGTCTGTGTTGACATACAGAGCTTTCTCGTTCTTATTTGACTTGCTCACGATTGGATGCTCAGCTGAGTAGATGGCTCAGACAGTAAAATTCTTGCATTGCAAGCACAGTAACTGAACCCAGATTTTATTTTATTTTTTGAAATTTTTTTAAGATTTTCTTTTTTCTTAACATTCCAATCCCCATCCCTCCTCTCTTCCCAGTCCCACCCTCCCACAAACCCCACACACACTCCCACAATCCCCCACACCCAGCACCAGCCCACCCTGATATACCAAGCTACATCAGGGCTAAGTTCCTTCTCCTCCATAGAGGCAAGACAAGGCAGCTCTGCCAATAACATGAGCTCTTGAATGAGGTAACATTGTACAAGTCTGGGATAGACAACATTCCGATTGTTATGTGATCCACTTGAGGACCAAGCAGCCCATCAGCTTCGTATGTATAATGGACCTAGGGCCATATGTATATTCCCCTGCAAGATCTTTGCATGGTGGTTCAGTCTCTTTAAGCTCCCTTGTGTCCAAGTTAATTGGCTATGTGGGTCTTTTGTGGAGTCCTTGATCCCTCTGGCTTCCTCAAACCCTTCCCTATCCCTTCCTCAAGACTCCTTGATCTTTGCCTCATTATCTGCTGGATAAGATTTCTGAGATGGCAGCAATTCTGGGTTCTTGCCCAGATCCCTCCCTCCATCCATTTCCAATGTTTATTTTATCTTCCCTACTTAGAGGGATTCAAGTGTTATCCCTTGAGCCTTCCTTGATACTCAGCTTCTCCGGGTCTGTGGGTTATAGCATGATGATCTTGTACAAACTGGCTAATATCCATTTATGAGTGAGTAAATACACTTGTGTGTCTTTTTGAGTCTGTGTTAGCTCACTCAGGATGATCTTTTCTGGTTCTATCCATTTGCCTGCAAATTTCATGATATCCTTGTTTCTGATAGTGGAGTAGTATTCCATTGTGTAGATGTACCACAATTTCTTTATCCATTCCTCAGTTGAGGGACATCTGGGTTGTTCCAGTTTCTGGCTATATGAATAAAGCTGCTATGAACATAGTTAAGGAAATGTCCTTGTGATTTGGTGATGCATGTCTGGGGTATATACCCAGTAGTGGTATAGATGGGTCTATAGATAGAACAATTCCCAATTTTCTTAGCAGGTACCAGACTGATTTCCAAAGTGTGAAACCATAGTTTAAAAGCTAGGGGGTCATGGCAGTGCTTGTAATCCCAACACTAAAAATCGAGAGACAGAGGATCCCTAAGATTTACAGACCAGTCAACATACCCTAATTAGTAAGGTCCAGGCCATTTAGAGACTCAGTCTCAAAAGAAACACAGTGGGTGGAACTTGGGGAACAATAGCCAAGGCTGGTTGTCTTCATGTGCATACATGCACACCTGCACACATACACATGCATATACTAATGTGCATGCATGTGCAAATGCACAAAAGAAAAGGAGATGGGGTTTTTTTGAGGTGGGGGGAGTTCTTTTAAGATCAAATTTTCAAGAGAAAGACTCTGGACCAGAATCCAGGCCATTTGCCTACCCATTTACTTACCCTTGAACCTCAGACACAGGGTGTATGTCTTGGGAGAATAGGAGTTCAGAAGCAGGTGTGTCACTACAGCAGTGTGAAAGAATGCTGAGCGGCAGGCATCACCCCGGCACTCCTGACTTCTCCTCATCTTAGCTCAGGCTTCTTCGGTGAAGTCTCTCCAAGGTCAAGGATCTTTAGTTAGTATGCCTCTTAGAAGACAAGCAGGCAATAAGAACAGGAGCTGTGTTCCATGCAGTACCCTGGGCTACCACTGCCCTCTTTTTCTCCTCTCTTATGCCACAGCGAGTGATCAGTAGGTACTGTTTATTTGAATGACCTGGATAGAACTCCACCTTGAGTTTAGTTTCCTTACAAAGTGTTTAAGAGCCATTTGTTGGACTGAAAGGGGGAGCTGTTGGGGGGAAAAGACATATCTTAAACTTAAAAAAAAAGGAAGGGGATGGGTGGGTTGAGGCGGAAGAGGGTGGGAGGGTGGGACTGGAGGCGGGGTAGGGAGGGGATTTCAATTGAGATGTAACTTGAAGAAATAAAAAATAAAGTTAAAAAAAAAAAAAAAACAAAGTGTTTCATGAACTGCCAGATCCCAGGGAGACTCTTCACAGATGCAGTGACCACCGTGATGTCTACAAGGCCACAGAAGCACACCATTTAGTGTATAGTATCACCACGATCTACTGACATTGAAAGCAAATATACTAGCAAATATGAGCTGTGCTACTAACCAACTGTAAACCTTCAGAATAACTTACAATATTTAAACTATATACCTCACAGTCTCAGTTTTGAAAATTGGGTTAGTAATCATTGATTTTATATTACCATCCCTCTCCTCTTAGCCATAGTTTCAAGTATCTATAATCATCATGGTGTGAAAATACAATATAGAAAATTCCAGAAATGAACAATTCATTAGTATTAGAGCGTATGTCATCCTATAATATGACAGGCTCTCATCCCGTTGGTTCTTTTCCAAGATGTGAATCATCCTTTTTTTTTCCAGTGTTTCCACATTGCATACACTTCTTGAGTTAGATATAAAATGTCCTCCCCAAAACTCGCGAGTTGAACTCATTGTCAAGAGTCTTAGAAGGTGATTGGATTGTGAGTCCTCTGACCTAATCAGTGTATGAATTAATCCATTGATGACTCATGATTTGATATCATTATTGGGAAGTCGTAGAAACTAGGACATGGGGCCTTCCTAGGGGAAGTAGGCCGCTGTGAAGCATGCCTTTGAAGCATATAATTTGTCCTGAGACCCTTCTTGTCTCTTAGCTTCCCAGCTACCATGATGCAAGTAGCTTCCCCTGTCACAGGTTCCCACTGCCATGATGGCCTGCCCTACCACATGCCAGTGTCTGTGGAGCCAGGTGACCCTGGAAGGAAACCCCTGACGTTGTGTGTCAAAATAAGTCTCTCCTTCAAGTATGTTTGCTCAGGCAGTTTACTGGGGTGATGAAAAGTGGCTACTGCACTCCATGAACTGTTCAGTGGCCGTATCGCTTGTGATATCAACAACATTTGTGTTTGCATTTACCCCATTTTACTTAAAACTTTCCCAAAGCACAAGGGTAGTGATGCTGACAGGTCAAGCATGCCAAAGAGCACGTGTAAAGTACCTGCTTTAAGGGGGAAAGTGAACATTTGTCATCAGTATATGTATATGGAAGATAGCTCACTTGGAGCCTGGAACCTGTTGGGTGTCTTGGCAAATATCACCCATGGAGAAAGGGGTACAGCCATGAATGATTTTCAGAATGCATCTTAAGATGTGAGGAATGACGTAGTCTTCCTGTCTTATGGAATGTTGTTGTTTTCCTGAGGATGAGTTACTTTATCAAGGTTTTGTGCACTTTCTGTGTTGGTACCATACCATGGCTTATAATAAGATTGCAATTAGCAGACCAACTATAATCAGAATTTAACCTGGCATTCCTTCGCTGTTCCCTGTTTGTCTCTTCCAAAGCTGCCTTTGCAATTCCTGCTTTCACTGTAAACAGGAGACTCACACATGCACTCAGTCAAACTCAGGAAGGATCTGCGTTTCTTTCTTTCTGGGGGCTCTGAATCTGCATTTACAATGTGTCACATCTAATCTGTGGACTGTGTTATTCACTGCCCATTAATCAGTTTGTCCCCTTAACCACTGACAAATGGTGGCTCCTTTCAAGTTGCAGAGAGGCCACTTTTATCTGGGCCTTCTGTTGCTTTGTTAGGGAAATGGAAAGCCCAGAATTAGTCTTGAGCTTTCCCTTGTGCCTCAGGGGTCATGGGAAAGTCGATGTGAGAGGCCCAGTGTGATTCGTCACTGCCTGAGGAATGGAGTGACACCTAGATGCACTGACATTCTCTGTCTCTGTGAAAGGATCAGCCTGAGAATTGATGTAATGTAGTGGTACCCCTAAGCAGGACAGCTAGCAGCCGCTCACTCATGGAATCGCAGCTGAGTGATGGAAGTGAAAGGCAGAGGGGGTTTCTCACCATTTCCTGCCTGCCTCAGTCCCAGGGCCTTCCTCCCTGGCCTGTAGTCTTTTACTTTCTCCTGTGTGTTAATAGCAAAGGCTTAAATACTTACATCAAAAAAAAAAGCCCTGAAGTTATGTCAAATAATGGAAGATGTGCAAAATGGCCTTAAGAGAATCTGTCTGTCTTTACTTTACTCTCAGACAGGTCCTTCTCGATGAATCTCGTTACACAGTGAGTGTTCTCATGTTCTTGGAATTAGAGAGCTCACTCAGAAACAAAATCAAGTCTTTAGACTAGTGAATACCTTCATGGCTTCCAGTTCCTCCTTTTTTTCTGGCTCAGAAGGAGAGCCTTCCTTAGCCTGAGAAAGGGCAGTTTTCCTCTTAGAGGCAAAATGACTTTTGAAAAACAAGTCCATTTGTGACAACTTCATAGCTTCCTGTCTTCAGCAAGTACCCTCTTGTCCACTAGTCAGTCTGATGTTTCTTCTTTCCTTTTATTCACTAAGTGTTTGCTTTTGACTCCTTTTTGTCGTCTCTCCACCAAGCTTGTGGGAGTAAGGATGAAATATGCTTCCTCTGTCTTTGCCTTCAGTTTTTTGAGAGAGAGTTGGAGGGGACAGGCAAGTCAAAAACAGGATGAGGCCACAAGATCCCTATTGCAGTCACACCCCTAACCTGTTCGTACTGCATCAACCCTTTTCACAAGATAGAGGATTTGCATGGATGTTAAACTGGAGCTAGATGTCTACTGTGAAGGTCTAGAGGGCATCTGAGGACATGGGACACTAGAGGCTTCTAACACTATGAACTCCTTGCCTTGACTTCTACACCTTCAAAGTATCCCAGGTTTTGTTAAACAATGGTAAGGTACTTTGCTACTATGCATGAGGCTGAGTTCCACTCCCAACCAATCACCAAATAAAAGAAAGAAGGTGACAAATACGTTTCATGACACAACTGCATAGTTAACATCACTATAGTACTCAAGTTTTTGCCATATATCATATATGTAAGGCAACAACCAAGAACATACATATACTCCACACAGAGTATAAGGTTTAGGAATGTTTGTTTCCAAGTTCTGTAAAAACTGATGGCACAAACAAAACCACAATTTAGAGAACTCTGTCACAGGCTGACCACAGTTGGAAACCCTAACTACATACTACTCAAGTCACAGACCCATCAGACGTTCCCAAGCGTCGTTTTCAGGGCTGACTTTCAATTTGTGGTTGCACTCAAACATGCCCCAGATTTGATACATATATTCAGGCCCTGCAAGATACAGAATTGTGTTCCACTGTTCTTTGCTCTGACCTTGAATACAAGCAAGAGACATGATGAATTATGCTGCCCAATAGCACTATGTAAGCATCTTTATTTGTCTCTCTGACCATATCAATATCCCATAGAATAACAGCCCTGTCCCCAGTAGTTTGATGAAGTAGCTGCATACTCACCAGCTGAATGCAGTTGGTGTTAGGGAATATCTTCAATGTGTGTAGCCTTGCTTTGTGGCTGACCTAGGCAATATAACCAACCACCTCATCTGTTTTTGATAGAAATAAGTATTTTTTGGTCACAGGCAGTCAGACTCCCCAAGTCAATGCAAGGAAAAGTAACTAGGAGGCACCTGTAAAGATGAAGCTCATCTCTCTCCAGGTAATGGACTTGCAAGTTGTGTGACCCTGGAAAATGGTCCTAGATCAGTTTCCTTGAGACATTAGGAATAGACCCAGGGACTTGAGATGCTAGGCAAACATTGCGACTGAGCCTCAGCCTTTCTGAGTTGTTCCTGTGATTTTTTTTTTTTTTTTTTTTTTTTGGCGGTGGTGCAAACGTTTATTGGGGGAAGGGGCATAAGTCCTTCTTGGCCGCCGCCTTCCTCATGGCTGCCAGCACGTTGCTCAGCTCCTCCCCCTTCCTCTTGGCGCAAATGTGAGTGCCCACCCTTTTCTTGATGGACTTGAGCACGTGCTTGTCCTTGGACACCCTGAGCAGCTCCATGGCATGCAGCTCGTAGGGCATAAAGCCATGCACCTCCCGAATCATGTTCTGCACAAACTTGGTGTGCTTGATGAGGCCCCCGCGGTGCCGGCTGTGCCTCGGTTAGCTGACGTTCTTCGTCACCTTGTGGCCCTTGTTGAGGCCCATGGCCACGGGGTACTGCAGGGCCATGGCTGCTGCTCTCAGATGGCGGCCGCAACGGACCTGTGAAAATTGTTTTAAAAGTTAACCTCATATGTAATTTCTAGGTGTTAGTTGACTGTCTTTAATTTATGTAGATTGATTGCACTAGTAAATTTGGTATAATAGAAAGTATCAGATTATGTGAGGATTTGAGGTTGGATTTTATCACAATATTGAATCTTGACTATTGGAACAGATTTGGTTTTACATAACGATGTGGTATGGTGTATTATTATTGAAAAAATAATTAGTTCTAACTACTTTGGAAGTAACTTATATGATGTATTATGGGAGACCTAAACAAGAGGACCTATAGGCTCTTTTGAAATCTCTTCTCTTGTTGGTTCAGGATCAAGACAGTAGACGATGAATCTGTCAGCTTGTGCTGAGTTATGGAACTGAAGGCCACTCTGGAAGGTTGGTGCACACATGGGCCTTGGAAGTGCGACCAGCTAGATGATTCTAAAATCTGATGAGGATATTTACAACAAACACAGTGTAGCTAAGTGTATCACATTTGCTTTCATATCCTGGCTTACATTTAATAAACTACTAAGCAGTACCATAACTAACTTGTAGCAGTGTAGTTATAATTAACATACATTGCATGCTCTCTCTCTAATAAAATCAAGAATAAGGACAATCAGGCTCTCTTTATTCTATGACTTTAAAAATCTCAAGAAAATGAGGCCATTCTTTCAAAACTTTAATAAACTCTAAATGTTTTTTTTACTTTATTTTTTATTTCTTCAAGTTACATCTCAATTGCAATCCCCTCCCTACTCCCCCCCTCCAGTCCTACCCTCCCACCCTCAACCCCCCATCCTCTTCCCTTTTTTTTAAGTTTAAGGTATATCTTATATCCCCCAACAGCTCCTGCTTTCAGTCCAACAAATGGCTCTTTCTCTTATAATAATAGATACAATACAAAACAACAAAGGTAATTTGGCCACATTTATGAGGGTTATATGGCTTAGCGTACATTCCCACTGTCCAGTACATATGTATTTGGCACCTGACTTTAACATTCTACTATCTAACCATCTCCATGAGTTTAAAGTTCTATATCCAACTCAACATTCATACTAACTTGCATCACAATTTTAAAAACATCTTCTTAGATCCATAACACTCTCTTGATTCCTAAACAACTCAAAATTTAATTATGAGACTCTAGCTATCTATTCTTCAACCACCTCAGAGACCTGAGAGGGATGAATAAATCTGATTTTATAGGAAGTACAGGGCCTGCAGCTTCCAAAACTAAGAAATGACATACCAGTGGCTGCCTGGACAGTTCCCATTTTCTCTCCATACATTACAGATCGATCTTCAGCCATTTGGCCCCGTTTTTCTGACAGACATTGATTGTAGAGCAGGAATTATGAAGGATTTGCCTACCCTGTCTTGGCAGAACTAGGCTGTTGACTTACATGCTTCCAAGTTTTATCCTTTTTGGACAGCATTTTGTCTACAGTTGGAGCAAGGGGTTTTTCCTGCCAAGAGATAGGCTTGCAACTAATTCAATCATCTCCCACTGGAGATTCTTCAATGCTCATGTTCTACTTGGAGTAGAAGGGGAGTACTGTCAGGAGTTGATATGTCTCGATATTAAAAAAATCTAAAGTTAAGAAAACATCTTTGAATGCCATATTCTGCAGATCTCTTGAGGTTTTTGAAAAGGCCCTATCTATCTCTTATATTAGGATAAGCAGATGTCTCTTCTCTCTTAGCAGCTTTATTTCTGATTAGCTTAGAAAATAACTATAATAGACTGTCATAGTACCTAACACAATGTCCGGCTTGCATGACTTTAGTTTGCATTTCTTAATTATCCTAAACAGTTTATGACAATTAGTAGCAAAAGGCAGAAACTTCACATTTCCTTTCTTTTTCTTTACCCCCTAACCCTTCCATCCCATTTCTCTGGAGTGGGGTGTCCCTATATAACAATCCCTTGCCTCAGTTCAGAGGTCGTATGAGGGCCTCCTAATTCATTGGGGGTCTACGAGGCAGTACCACCAGTGAAAAGTGTCTCATTGCCTGGGAGAGAGAACTAAAAAACAAACAAACAAATAAGCAGACAAACAGATAAAAAAGGATAAAAAATAGAAAAAAATAAAATTAAAATTAAAAAAATTAAAAATAAAAAGTCTATGTCCATGTTCCCTTTGGTGTGTTGGTTGTAGATTCGATATCCTCTACTATATAGCTAAAATACCTACTATAAGTGAATAGATGCCATTTGCATCATTCTGAGTCTGGGTTAGCTCACTCAGGATGAACTTTTCTAGTTCCATTCATTTGGCTGCAAATTGCATAATTTAATTGCTCCTGAGAGCTGAATAATATTCCATTGTGTAGATGTACCACAGATTTTTAACCCATTCTTCGGTTGAGGGACATCTGGGTTGTTTCCAGTTTCTAGCTATTACAAATAAGGCTGCTATGAACATAGATGAGGAAACTTCCTTATGATTCCATGAGGAGACATTTGGGTGTATACCCAGAAGTGATATGGCTGGGTCCTGGGCCAAAGCTATTCCAAGTATTCTAAGGTATCTCCAGACTGACCTCCATAGTGGTTGCACAAGCCTGCACTCCCACCAGAAATGGAGTAGGGTTCCCCTTTCTCCACACCCTCGCCAGCATGTGCTGTCATTTGACCTTTTGATCTTAGCCATTCTGACAGGTGTGAGATGGAATCTCAGAGTTGTCTTGAGTTGCATTTATTTGATGATTAAGGATGTTGAGCATTCTTCAAGTGTCTCTCAGCCATTAGTGAATTCTCTACTTAGCTCCATCCCCCATTTTTTGATTGGATTATTTGGTTTCTTGGCATTTAATTTCTTGAGTTCTTTGTAGATTTTGGATATTAGCCCTCTGTCAGATGTGGGGTTGATGAAGATTTTCTCCCAGTCTATAGGTTGCCGTTTTGTTCAAATGACAGTGTCTTTTGCCTTAGAGAAGCTTTTCAGTTTCATGAGGTCCAATTTATTGATTGTTGATCTCAGGTCCTGTGCTGTTAGTGTTCTGTTCAGGAAGCTGTCACCTGTACCAATGAGTTCGAGGGTTTTTCCCACTTTTTCTTCTAGTAGATTTAGTGTGACCGGCCTCTTGTTAAGGTCTTTGATCCACTTGGACTTAAGTTTTATACAAGGTGATAAGTATGGATCTAATTTCATTCTTTTACAAGTGGACATCCAATTGGACCAGCACCATTTGTTGAAGATGCTGTCCTTCTTCCATTGTGCCATTTTGGCTTCTTTGTCAAAAATTAGCTGGCCATAAGTGTGTGGGTCTATTTCTGGATCTTCAATTCGATCCCATTGATCTACTGGTCTGTTTCTATGCCAATACCATGCTGTTTTTACAACTATTGCTCTGTAGTACAGCTTGATATCTGGATGGTGATACCTCCAGATGTTTTTGTTTTTTTTTTTTTTTTTTTTTGTACAGGACTGATTTAGCTATTCTGGGCTTTTTGTTGTTCCATATGAAATTGAGAATAGCTCTTTCCAAGTATATAAAGAATTGTGTTGGTATTTTGATAGGAATTGCATTGAATCTATATATTGCTTTTTGTAGGATGGCCATTTTTATTATGTTGATCCTACCTATCCATGAGCATGGGAGATCTTTGCATCTTCTAAAGGCCTCTTCCATTTCTTTCTTCAAGGGCTTGAAGTTCTTGTTGTACAGGTCCTTTACTTGCTTGGTTAGAGTTACCCCAGGTATTTGATATTGTTTGTGGCTATGGTGAAGGGGATTGTTTCCTTATTTCTTTCTCAGCCCATTTGTTTGTTGTATAAAGAAGGGCTTCTGATTTTTTTTAATTAACTTTGTACCCAGCCACTTTGCTGAAGGTGTTTATCAGCTGTAAGATTTCTCTGGTGGAATTTTTGGGGTTGCTTATGTATACTATCATATCATCTGCAAATAGGGATAATTTGACTTCTTCGTTTCCAATATTTATCCCCTTGATCTCCTTCAGTTGTCTTATTGCTCTAGCAAGAACTTCAAGTACTATATTGAAGAGATATGGTGGAAGTGGACATCCTTGTCTTGTCCCTGATTTAGGGGAAATGCTTCAAGTTTCTCTCCATTTAAATTGATGTTGGCCAGTGGTCTGCTGTATATTGCCTTTATTATTTCTAGGTATGGTCCTTGTACGCCTGTTCTCTCCAGAACTTTTAGCATGAAGGGGTGTTGGATTTTGTCAAATGCTTTTTCTGCATCTAGCAAGATTATCATGTGGTTTTTTTCTTTCATCTTGTTTATAGGGTGAATCACGTTGATAGACTTTCGTATGTTGAACCATTCCTGCATTCCTGGGATGAAGCCTACTTGATCATGGTGTATGATACGTTTGATGTGTTCTTGAATTCAGTTTGCTAGTATTTTATTAAGTATTTTTGCTTCTATGTTCATGAGGGAGATTGGTCTGAAGTTCTCTTTCTTTGTTGGGTCTTTGTGTGGTTTAGGACTCAGGGTGACTGTGGCCTCATAGAATGAGTTTGACAATGTTCTTTCTGATTCTATTTGGTGAAAGAGTTTGAAGAGTATTGGTGTTAGCTCCTCTTTGAAGGTCCGGTAGAATTCTGTGCTAAAGCCATCTGGCCCTGGGCTTTTTTTGGTTGGGAGATTTTTAATGACTGTTTCTATTTCCTTAGGGGTTATAGGGCTGTTTAATCTGTTTATCTGATCTTGATTTAGCTTCAGTAGGTGGAATCTATCAAGAAAATTGTCCATTTCACTTAAGTTTCAAATTTGGTGGAGTATAGATTTTTAAAGTAGGATCCAAATATTCTCTAGATTTCCTCAATGTCTGTTGTTATTTCTCCCTTTTCATTTCTGATTTTGTTGATTTGGATTTTTTCCCTCTTCCTTTTAGTTAATTCTCTAAGGGTCTGTATATTTTGTTGATTTTCTCAAAGAACCAACTCTTGGTTTCATTGATTCTTTGCATAGTTCTTTTGGTTTTTAAGTTGTTGATTTCAGCCCTAAGTTTGATGATCTCCTGCCTTCTGCTCCTCTTGGGAGTGTTTGCTTCTTTTCCAATTCACCCAGTTTAGCTGTTAATTCGCTAATATGAGCTGTCACAATTTTCTTTTTGAAGGCACTTAGTGCTATGAACTTTCCTCGTAGCACAGCTTTCATTGTGTCCCATAGGTTTGGGTATGTTGTGTCTTCATTTTTGTTGGATTTTAAGACGTCTTTGATTTCCTTCTTTCTTTCCTGACCCAATGGTCCTCTAGTAAAGAGTTGTTCAATTTCCATGTGTGTGTAGGCTTTCTGTTGATTCTTTTGCTATTGAAGTCCAGCTTTATTCCATGGTGGTCTAATAAGAAACAAGGGCTTATTTCAATTTTCTTGTATCTGTTGAGGCTATCTTTGTGTCCAACTATATGGTCGATTTTGGAGAAGGTTCCGTGAGGTGCTGAGAAGAAGGTGTATTCTTTTGTGTTTGGGTGAAACGTTCTGTAGATATCTGTTAGGTCCATTTGGTTCATGATCTCTATTAGACTCATTATTTCTCTGTTTGGCTTCTGTCTTGATGATCTGTCCATAGTTGTGTGTGGGGTGTTGAAGTCTCCCACTACTAAAGTGTTTGGATCGATGTGCGATTTAAGTTTTAGAAGCGTTTCTTTTATAAATGTAGTTGCCTTTGTATTTGGGGCATAGATGTTCAATATTGAGATGTCCTCTTGATGAATATTTCCATTAATGAGTATGTAATGCCCTTCTCTGTCTTTTTTTATTAACTTCAATTGGAAGTCTATTTTGTTTTATATTAGAGTAGCTACTGCAGCTTGTTTCCTGGGTCCAATTGCTTGGAAAACCTTTTCCCAGCCCTTTACTCTGAGATAGTGTCTATCTTCAATAGTGAAATGTGTTTCTTGTGTGCAGCAAAAAGATGGGTCTTGTTTACGGATCCAGTCTGTAAGTCTGTGTCTTTTTATTAGTGAGTTGAGTCCATTGTTGTTGATGGATATTAGTGACCAGGGGTTGTTATTTCCAATTATTTTGGTATAGCTGGTTGTCTTGTGTTTCTTTTTGTTTAGTTGCTGTGGAGGTTCTCTATTTCCTCTGTTTTCTTGGGTGTAGTTATCTTCTCTGGGTTGGAATTTTCCTTCTAGGATCTTTTGTAGGTCTGGGTTTGTGGGTAGATATTGTTTAAATTTGATTTTGTCATGGAATATCTTGTTTTCTCCATGTATGTTGATAGAGAGTTTTGCTGGGTATAGTAGTCTGGCTGGGCACCTATGTTCTCTCAGGGCTTGTAGAACATCCATCCAGGCCCTTCTAGCCTTTAAAGTTTCTGAGGAGAAGTCAGGTGTAATTCTGATGGGTCTGCCATTGTATGTCACTTGGCCTTTTTCTCTTACAGCTTTTAATATCCTTATTTTTGTTCTCTACATTTGGAGTTTCAATTATTATGTGGCGAGAGGAGTTTCTTTTCTGATCTAACCTGTTTGGTGTTCTATAAGCCTCTTGGATTTTTATTGGCATCTCTTTCTTTAGGTTTGGGAAGTTTTCTTCTATGATTTTGTTGAAGATATTTCCTGGACCATGGAGTTGGGAGTCTTCTCTTTCCTCTATGCCTCTAATTCTTAGGTTCCGTCTTTTCATTGAGTCCTTGATTTCTTGGATATTGTGGGTGAGAGATTTTTTAGCTTTCTCATTTTCCTTGGATGTTGTATTGATTTCTTCCATCGAATCTTCCATGCCTGAGATCCTGTGTTCCATCTCTTGAATCCTATTTTTGGTACTCAAATCCATAGTTCCTGTTTTCTTCCCTTGATTCTCCATTTCCATTTTTAACTCTGACTCTGTTTTCTTTATTGTTTCCATTTCCATTTTCATGCCTTGAGTGATTTTATTTGTTTTGTACATTTCCTGCTCCAATTTGTTTGTCTTTGCCTGGACGTCTTCCATTTCCCTCTCTTTTTCTTGTTCAAGTTGAGCCACACTGTTTTGAAGTTTTCTAATGTTGTTTTCCTTCGCTTTCATATGTGCAATTGTGGCTTCTTTGAATTCCATCATAGATTTAAGTTCTTCTTGAAGGGACTCTATCACTTTCCATAATGTAGAATTGTCATCGTTTTCATGTGTTTCAGCTGTGGTGAGGTGGTTCGGGCTGGATGAAATAGCATTGCTTTCTTTTGTTGGAGTCATTCCGCTCTGATTTTTTTTTGGGGGGGGGGGTCTGGGGCCTCTGGCCATTTGGAAATTTTTAGCTGTCTTCTGGACTTGGGTCCAAAGGGGGCGCTTTGGTGTAGGAGTCTAATTGCCTTACTCCACCCCTGTAAGGTGAGTCATTCAGCCCTGCCTCCTAGGTGGAGACCTAACTAATCCAGGGGGTGGAGCTGTATACACGTAAGCTCTGGTTCCCCGCCAAAAGGGCCAGTACTAGTAAAAAAGTCCAATAGACCACAATTGCAAATACCTCACAGTTTGCCCAAGGTTGGCTCCTGTGGTGGGTAAATCTGCCTTCACCCCCAATAGCCTTGCCACTCCCACAGCCTGGGTCTGGAAACTGGCCTGTGACGTCATGGTCAACTAAGCTCCCATATACCGCAGTGGGTCACAATCTGCAGCCTGGAGGCACTCTGTAGCCAAGCTGCGCGCACTTTCACAGGTCGCAACCCTTCACCAGATAGCCGGATCATCTGTGTGAGACCTGGGGGTGCCCAGCAGGCTGGAGAGTATCTCTGTGTGGGGTCTGAATCTGCCTGCTGGGTATTAGATTGGAACTTACCTGGCGTGTCTCTCCTGGTGGGGGTGAGAGGATCCTGATTCCCGGATTCAGCGGCTTCCGTGCATGTCTGAGAGTGGGAGGGAACATCTTGCCCAGGGTCCCCAGTGGTCCCTGGGTAGTTGGGTGAGACCCAGGGGGGTTGAGCCTCCCAGACCCGTTTGTACAGCATCCTGCAACACCCACCGCCCTGTGACTGTTTCCCCCAAGATCAAAATGCGACCGTGTGGGCTGCCGCCATCTTGGATCCCCCCCATGTTTTTTTTAAGGTGTAATAATAGCCTAGGCTGGCCTGAAACTCATGATCCCCTACATCTACCTTTCAGCATATCCTACCAGTGGTGCCTCCATAGCAATGAGATTAATCTCTGTCATAAAATAAGTCTAGGGATGGAGGATTGACTCAGCAGTTAAGAGAACTGGCTGCTCTTCTAGAGGACCCAGGTTTTATACCAGCACTCACATTACAACTCACAACTCCAGTCCCAGGGGCCTTAATACCTTTTTCTGTCCTCTTTGAGCACTGCAAATATATGACGCACAGATATACACACAGGAAAAACACTCATACACATAAAATTAGATAAAAGAATTCTGATAGTAACTTAACAAGCTTTGGGCCTATCAAATCATAAGCGATGTTATATTTTTATTACTACCCCTTTGTTCATAAATGTGTTGGTGAGTCTTGGTTAATCCAACTGCATTGGACCTCAGATTAGCTAAGAGACAGATCTCTGTCTGGGTGGATCTCTAAGGGTATTTCCTAGAAAGAAAACTGAGAGGGTTAGACCCTCCCCTGGGTGGGCAGCACCTTCTGTTAGCACAGATACAAAGTCTGAGGAGGATGCTGGCGCTTTTTACCTGCCCCACCTTCATTCCTCGCCAGTGAGTGCACCTTCCCACTGATGTTGCTTTTGCTTCCATCCATTGCTGACTTCTGAACCAGCTTCATCTGCCTTCCAGTATGGACTGATGCCCAGAAACTCTCTAGGAACCCTCCAGGACTTTAGTACCAGATTGGAATTGATGAGGCAACCAGCAGAAAGGACTGAGCAGCCTCTGGGTTCTCAGGCTCTTCAGGGTGCAGACACCCATTGCTGGACTACCCAGCCTATACTGCATAAGCCAACCTGATACATTCCTTTCCATAGTAAATATTCATTCTGTTGGTTCTGTTCCCTTAGAAGACCCCCAGTAACATGATAAGTGGTCATTACTAATCATATGTTTCATTATGTTTGTCAAGATAGCCTTTTCAGCTTTACCCTAAAGGCAGATGGGACAGGTGCTGTTTCATTAGGAAAATGGCATGTCAGGAGAAAAATGTAATTTTGTCTCTATATATAAAAGACTCAATAGCTAAGCTATGTCTAAGACACTAATTCATTTAGCTCAATTAGAACCATACATAACTAGCAAAGAAATTGCTATAATCTACATGGTTACTCGTGTGAAAATAAATCTTAAGGGATGGGATTTGTTTTTTTCTTACGAGAATGATAGAAATTGTTATATGGGAAAGAATGCAAGAATAAGACAGCTTTCCTGTTATCTAAGATAATTTGCTATTCTTTAAGGGTTTCTTCTTGCATAAATATAAAGATACATATGATTCATTTTATAACCTTAGAATATTATATAATACCGTGGTGTTTTCCACTTAGTATGTTAAGAAACTTCCACTTTGTTAAAAGTTTCTGTAGGGTCATATTGAAGGCTGTGCATGTAATGGCAGTTGCCACCAAGCTTGACGACCTGAGTTTCTTCCCTGGTGCCTACATAGTGGAAGGAGAACACTAGGACTACTACATGCACACCCTACCCGACCCCTGCACCACTCTTTTCTTCCAAATATTTAAATAGGTTTATTTGAGCATTTTGCTTTCATCTGTGTATGTACACCACATGAATGCCTGTTTCACAGGTGTCAGATCTTCTGGAAATGCAATTACAGACAGCTCTTTCATCTGTGCATGTACACCACATGAATGCCTGTTTCACAGGTGTCAGATCTTCTGGAATTGCAATTACAGACAGCTGTTTCATCTGTGTATGTACACCACATGAATGCCTGTTTCACAAGGTGTCAGATCTTCTGGAACTGGAATTACAGACAGCTGTGACCCAACATGTGGGTTCTGCAAACCAACTCTGGGTCCTCTGTAAGAGCGGTAAGTGCTCTTAACTACTGAGCCATCTCTCCAATGCCCTCTCTGTGTTTTTAATGCTATTATTAAGAGTAATGAAATAGTGAACATCTTCAGACTCCATCTCTAATGACTATATTCATATAATTTTATAGAAATAAGATTATCATATCAAAGACTGACTTGTAGAACTTCAAATACTATTTTGTATGTCATGTTTACATTGCTATGTCATCCTGGCTTTTTCTTTTTTTTTTTTTTTTTTTTTACTTTAATGAAATGTCTGCACTGGAGTCTATCTTTCCATACATGTTCCTCAAGATACATAGAAGGATCACTTTGATGTATCTTCTAAAATATTTCTGTGCATTACACATATATTCTGAAATTGTTAGATTAAGCATAGATGATATCTGAAATTCTCATTGTTTCTCTTGAAATAATTGATGACAAATGTGTTTAGACCAGAATTGTGGAGCAGTGGTTTTAGGCCCCACACAGCACAAAAAGAATTTAGGTGTGTGACTTTCTAAGTTAGGGTTCCTATTGTTGTGATAAAACACCACAACCAAAAACAAAGTTAGGGAGCAAAGGGTTTATTTTATTCATACTTCTTGGTGACAGTCCATCACTGAAGGAAATCAGGGCAGGAACTCAAATGGGGCAGGCACCTAAAGGCAGGAACCAATGCATGGGGGAATGTTGCTTACTGGGTTTGTCCCTATGACTTTCTCAGTCTACTTTCTTACAGTTACCAGGATGACCAACCCAAGGGTGGTATTGGCCACAGTGACCTGTGCCCTCCCATATCAATTATAAATCAAGAAATGAACCACAGGCTTGCCCACAGGCAAGTCAATCAAGAAATGAACCACAGGCTTGCCCACAGGCAAGTCTGGGGGAACATTTTCTTAACTGAAGTTCCCTTTGCCCAAATGAATCTGGCTTGTGTCAAGTTTACATAGAATTAGCTAGCATGGTGACTATACCAAGAGATTCCTAAAACTGTTCCCTTTTCTACTGTTCATTTCCAACAATAACCCATCTTAGCAATATCTCTCCCTCCCTCCCTTACACTCCTACCTCCCTTACTCCCTCTTCCCTGCCCCCAGAGGTCAGCATTAAACCATCTGCCCAATATATAAATCTCATGCTAGTGTTCCTGGTTTTGGTGCTTCTGTTATTATGTTGTAATTTGGGTGGTTTATCATGTTAAGAATGCCAAAAAACATTATGCGGCTGGATGATTTCACAGGATAGATAAAGCTTATTAAAATATTATGTTGTTTCTTCCACTCAGGATAAAAAAGAGTGATTAACTCAGAGCTAATAGCTAGAACTGACATTGGAACCAGTTTCTTCCATAACAGAAAAATCAGCCACTTTTCCTGAATGCCATAGTGTTAGTTGAGACTTTCAGCTAAGCATGTCTAAAAGCTCCAAGGAAATACCTGGACAAAAGCAAAGGGGCAACTGGACTAAAAGTTTGGCTAAATTTGGAGCCTTGGATGCTACTGGGAGTTGTTTCCATCTCTCCTTTCTGTACCTGCAATGTATCTGATCATGTGTGTGTGTGGTATCATAGACTGCTGAAAACCAGGAAACAGTTAGCAAGGGTAGCTAAATCTACCTTTCTTTATGAAGAGACAGGCACACTAAAGTTGAGACTGTTGAGTCATTATGAATTTCCAAGACTCCATCTATAATAGTATCAAAATAAAAATAAGAAAATTAATTTAACAAGAAAATGCTACAGAGTATTGCCAAAAGAATTTAGAGATATAAAGGGAAAGAAAGACATCTCATTTTTCTGTGAAGTCTTTATGGACTCAGTTACAGAATATGTGCTAAAAGAGCAGTATTTCCCAAGCAGATACAGTCCTCACAATCTGTATCAGCATTCTAGATGCCAGTTTTACAGAAATTGGCAAGCCATCCTAAAATTCATACAGAAATGTGTTGTGTAGTTATTTTGAACTGAAACTTTCAGTTAAGACCCGGGAAATAAACAAAACTTACAAGTCTTAGGAAGTTCCTAAAACTTACAGGACTCATAAGGCCCCCTCCCCAAAGACATATAACCAGTACAACTATGGATAAGAGATTCTCTAACCAGCCAAGCTTCCTACAAGTTGTGTAGGAAGCTCCAGGAATGCAGCTTGCATGAGTTGTCACTCATGTTGGTATGGGCTTTTCCGTGATGCAATTGCCTTTCAGTCACCATGTTCTTATAAGTAACTCCTCACCTTTACTCCTATTAGTAATGCTAACAAACTCACTGGTTCCTGTAGCTAGCCTTGGGTGAGATGGTTTCCCTCATCTGTCATCAGTACCCTGTTTTTCACATCTTCCCAGGGAAAGTCACACAATACAAAGTGACAGACGCCATGTGGTGTAACCTTGAAGTCGAATTTCAAATATAAGTAACAAGCTATAGTAACCAAGGTGATGTGATGCTATAGATCTGGGAATCACTAGAATTGAGAATTCAGACATAATCCTTTGATCTCATGGTCATTTTGCTTTCTAAAAAGCTACGAAAGGACTCAATGGGGAAGAGCAGAGTATTTTCAAAGAGTGGGCTTAGATCAACTAGATATCTACGTGAGAAAAAAATGAAGTTGGATCCTGTATCACATTAAACATAAAAATTAACCAAAAAGGGATGATTTTACACCTAAATTTGAGACCAGACACTCTTAAAGTAAAACATATTAGTGTATCCTCATGACTTTGCATTAGGCTGGGTTTTGTTCATAAGATATAAGGAGTACATGACTAGAGGGAAAAAATAGATAAATTAGACTACTACATTCTGAAGTAGGACTACAGAATTAAAAGGAAGGTTCTTGTTATAAGGACATGAGAAGACAGTTAATGGGAGAAAATGTTTATAATTATATACTTGTTAAAGGCTTGTATTAAGAATATGTATGTGACTGAAATCTTAATACTCTGAAAACTGAGTCAGAATTACCAATAGTTCCAGACTAGCCTGAACTACAGAGTGAGAAAATAATATAAAGATCCAGTCCAGAAGTGACTGCAGAAGGTGATGACCCAGTGGTTATGGGCACGTCTAGAGGACACTGATTCAATGGCCAGCATCCATATGGTGGGTCACAGTCATCTGTAACTCAAGTTCCATAGGAGGATTAAACATACTCCTATGGCCTCCATGAGAACCAGGCATTGAGCGTGGTGTACAGACTTACACGCAAGCAAAACGTCCATACACATTTAAAAAGTGGCTTTAGAAGTGTGTGAAGGATTTAATGTCATTTACGTAAAGAATATATGTAACCAGCCAACAAGCATATGAAAAATACACAATGTTGGCAATTAGAAAAATTCAAATCAAAGCTCAGGAAGACATCATTTCACATCCAATGGGATAATTAAAACTAAAATATAGGAAGTGCTGTGCTATGTTTGCAAAGATGGAGCCCGTTCACTGCTGATAGGAATGTACAAGATGCAGCTGCTTTAGAGGATGGTTTGCCAAGTCCTTAAAATATAAACACAGACTGAACATATAAGCCAAGAATTCTATTTCTTAAGCATATCCTAAAGACATAAAACTAATGTTCACATAAGACTTACATGCAAATATTTAAGAAGGTGGTGTTACCTGGGCATTAGATTGTACTTTAATGTACTAGAAATGCAGAGACAGGCCAGTCACTTTGAGTTTGAGGCCAGCCTTATCTGAATAGAGAGTTCCAGGATATCCAGGGCTAGATAGAGAGACCTTGCCTCTGAAAACAAAACAACAAATAAAAGAAAGCAGTGTTATTCGTTACAGTCTCCAAAGTAGAAAAACTCAAATGTCTATCCAATGATGAATGGTTAAAAGATATAATGTATTTCTACAATGGGAGATTTTTGAACTATAAAAAAATTAAATGCACCATTAACACATGATATATTGTGGACACACCTCACAAACATGATGCTTGGTAAAGGAAGGCAGCCACGAAGATCACCTGTGGTATGACTAAACCTTCATGAAGTGTTCAGAGTAGATTATAGGACAGAATGTAGAAGGGTGGCTGCTTAGACCAAAGGATGAATGAGACTTTGAGGATGGGAATTGCTGCTATAGAATATGGAATTTCTTTGAGAGTGATTAATTATGATAAGGGTTGGGCAACTCTAGAAAAAATGCTAAAAAAATTTAGGACCAGAGGAAGAGGCATTGCTGGAGATATAACCCTACCTCAGTTCTATTAGATAGCCAGAGATGTTACTGAAACTACTGTTTGCATGAGTGTAAGGATGGAGATGTGGTGAAAGGGAAGGAGCTACCTAGATAAGTGAGAAGGAGCTTATTAAGGGTGTAGTGGTGTGCCCCTTTAATTCCAGCCCTCGGGGGGCAGGAGAAGATGCATTTCTGTGAGCCAACCTGGGCTACATAGTAAGTTTCAAGCTAGCCTGAACTATACAGTAAAAATCTGCTTCAAAAAGAGAGGAAAGGAGGAAGAAAAAAAGAACATGTTAATTTTAACAGTACACTCACACGGGGCACTGGAGACTGAAACAATGAATGTGAATACTTTTTAAATTAGACATGACTTTTTTGCCTTTCATTTTGTCCACTGGCAGATACCTAGGATTTGCTTGAAAACATCACTGAGGATCATAAGAAATATTTTGACTTGCAGAAAACTTCAACTCAGTATTTTTTCCTTCTGTCCCTGAAGAGAAGCTTTTACTAAGAGGCTGTTAGCAAAGAGGAGACTGAAGTTGGCTTTATTTGCATGTCCTGGCAGCACACCAATACTACTGTGCAAAATGCCACGTGGAGGCCTCAGCCGTGGCCCATAAATTTAATTACTAACCTTTAACTCATAGCTGACAGAATTGATTCTGGAAGCGTCTGAGCTAATCAGGCCTCTCTGACAATGCTAATCAATTGTTCCCTGTGTACTTTTGGCTTAATTACCCTGCACTATGTTGCTTTTTCAAACTGTCAAGAATTCTCTTCTGCGAATGCAATAAATCATTCCTCCATGGTGCCGGTAGCACACTGTTCCTCCCTGCCCTGTGATCCTGGCTGCTCAAAGCTGAACCTGATCACTTACTGCAGAGGCACATTATAGTGACGGGGGTCTCAGTCAGCACCAGCTTTTCAGGACCCCCTGCCTCCTCCTGAAGTGACTCGAGTGCTGGCAGGTCTGCCTCCAAAGGCTTGTGTGTACAAATAGAACTTTGTGGGGCAGATGCCCTTGGAACATTTTAGATTTTCAAAATTCTACTGTCTCAGTAGAAACCTAACTAGTTTCTTGCAATGTCTTGGATCCCAAAATGACAACTTCTCTTCCTGCTACTTCTCTCAAGTTAAACAAAAGCCGTCCACAAAGGCTTCTCAGAAAGCCAGAGAAGAGGAGTCAGCCAAGAGAGGCAGTCCAGTGATGGGGTTAAGGGTGAGGATTGTTAGAGATGGTCTTGCATTGGAACCCTGAGTGGTCTAGATTGTGTGCTGATAATGGGCAAGAAGTTGAACCTCAGTGACATTCTTTTTATTTGAGCCCTGTGAGGTGCTCATTATTGGGCCCTTGATGAGGGACTTATGCATCTGTCCCTGAGACTCTGTGAAGGACAACTTTGTACCACCTCCTAGTGGACATGTTGCAGGGTTTGGAGTCATTTTTAGTGCTCATAATTGCATGAATGGTACATCAAGAGAGCTGAGGCTGAGAACAGTGATAAATACTTTACAGTGTATAAGACAGCCCTAACTGATCAAGAGTAATCTGATATCAATACTGTAACAGTTGAAAAATGCTGTTGGGACTAGGAGGACATCTAAGTCTATAAAGTGCCTGCCACAAAAGCATGAAGATGTGAAGCTAACTACTTAATAGCATAATTGTTAAAAGTAATAATTATCCTCCTTGTAGATAATGTTAATTTTGTCTTAACATATTTAATAGAATTTTTCTTGCTGTTAGTTGTCAGTGTCTTTATAACATCGCTTCGCAAAATAGTGATTGCATTTCAGTTTTACAATTGTCACTCACACATGAATATGTGGATCAGCTTTAAAACTTAATTTAGTCTTTCAAAGGAAAATCCTTTGACTCACAGAGCCTTGGAAGTAAATTACAGGATGATAAAGACCTTAGAGGGCTTTTGAGTCTGGTCTGATACAAAGCAGAACTTCACTGGCTTCGAAATAATTACTCTATTATGCTAATGGGTCAGTATTTTTATTAGTTGACATTTTCATTGAATTGTTCTCATATTTAGATCAGACGACAGGCCAGAATTTCCTTGGAATGCCTGTCCCGTAGGCCACCCTATCAGTCACCAGGAGTGATTTCTCAGAAATGTACTTCAGGCACCCATTCACCATCTGTCTTCATTACTTTTCTATTTCTGTGATTTAAACAAACAAACAAAAAAAAAACCATGACCAAAAACAACCTGGGGAGGACAGGGTTTATTTCGGGTAACATTTCACAACTGCAGCCCACCACCCAGGGAAGGCATGCCACAGCTCAAACGGGACAAGAACCTGGAAGCGGGACCGGATGCAGAGCCCATGGGGGAGAACTGCTGACTGGCTTGCTCCTCGGGCTTTACTCAGCCAGCTTTCTTACACCACCCAGGACCACCCTCACGTGGTGGCTCTATTCCCTGTGGGATGGGCCCACACACGTCAATCATCAGTCAAGAAAATGCACAGTCCAGTCTAGTGGGGCCATTTTCTCAGTTGCAGTTCCCTTTTCCAAAATGACTGTAACTTTTGTCAAGTTGACATTAAAAACTAACCAAAACATTATCCTTCCTGTGCTCCACTGTTTATTGCGGGAATTGTTTCTGCATATTCTGTTCCTGGGGTTCCATCACTCCATCAGGGAGATGAAAAGTCCCCAATCTCCACTTTAGAAATCATCTTTGTGTCTCACCCAGGCCAGAGGGACCTGGGTCCTGGATCCTTGTATTAGATTTTTGTTTGCACAGTGTCCCTCAGCCCTAGGGATGGTAGATGTTCCACTTCCTATCTGCCCACTTCCTATCTCCTAACACTTAGGTGTTTTTTTTTTTTTTCATTTAATATACTTTTTATTCTTCAAGAATTCAATAAATACATTCAATGTATTTTGATCATACTCTCCTCTTTCTAACTCCTGGGTCCAGCCCCCACCTCCCTCCCAATTCCTATATTCTTTTCTTTTAGTACCACTCTGAGTCCAGTTTGTGCTGCCTATGTATACGTGGGTGTGTCTCCATCCACCGGAGGAGCATGGCTGACCTACCCTGAGCCACACCCCTAAAGAAAACTGAGTCTCCATCCTCTAATCTAGTAGCCATCCTCTCCATCAACTGTCAATAGCTCTCCAGCTAGAGGTTGGGGTTTAAGTTCCCCCTCCCTCCCTTGCATGCTGGAGTATTGACTGGCTTGATCTTGAGCAGATCTTGTGTAGACAACCTCAGCTCCTGTGCCTTCTGAGTGCAGCAGCCGTGTCATGTCCAAGGGACTGTTTTTCTCTGATCTCTGATTCTTAATAGTCTTTCCATCTCCTTTCCTATGATGTTCTATGGACCTTAGAGGGAGGGTGTTAACACCTGCCTTTTATTGCATTTTTCTATAAACTTGCTTTTCTATGTTAAATATACTTCATTGTGTTTGTATTATTTAAGATTATTTAATTCTGCTATAGGGAAAAGTTAAGAAGCAAGTAAAAAGGGACAGATATAATTAAGCATGGATAACAACATAAAAGACAGGTATATAAAATAAGAGAGAACATTTATGTGTTTAACATGTACAAGGAGAATTAGAAGCTGAATATTGCTTATCTGGGGGACATTTGTCATGTTTCTGAGGCCTGCATGCTCTTGTTCAGTGATTTTTTTCCCCTCCAATTCCAGATAAGATGCACTACCTATCATCTTTTTAAAGAGAGGAATGTTAATATGCCTGGGCTCAGCTTGGACTCAATTACTTCCTCTAGTAAGTTACCAGAAGCCTCATCTAGTATGGTCACAAAATGGTCAAAACTGATTTTTTTCTTTGAAATCTGATTTCTTCTTGGTGGCAGAGGTGAGGTTTACATACTACTGAGTACCAAAGAAATGAGTTTAATAAGCTGAACAATACACCCAGAATTTGCTCAGCTCTCTATTGGGCACTTAATATAATTACCTCATTTAATCCTTGAGTAATTCTGAAGGTAGCTATTTACAATTCCTATTACACATCAGGAATTCAGGGTCAGGGAAAAATGGCAGCCTGTTGTCACAGAAGCAGAAACTAGCCATTTACCAATTAGATTTACTACTGTGGACCCAGTATATAAAGACTTAGTCCCAGGCTTTGCTACTTTAAATTACCTTGAATGTTTCATTTGATCTCTTGGTTCTTTGCAGAATGAAACCAATGATGGTTTCTCTTTCAAATTTATCATGAAGACGTAATGAGTTATTATTCCTGAAGCGCATATACTGGTTACTAAATTGTTTAAAGCCTTGTCTATTTGGTCCAAAGTCTAGCACCATCTTGCTTTAGTTCTTCTGGAACACTCTTACATTTGTTTTTCAATATGGGGCCTGAAAATGTGTTAAATGGGTCTTCCAGAAGCCTAAGGTAGTTTTCTGAGAAAGGCAAAGCAACTCTCTCTGGAGAAATCTCTATGAGAGAGAAAGTAGAGGAAGAACATGATTCCAGACAAAGCCTGCCTCCACATAAGCCCCTACTATGGAACTGTGAAGCAGAAACTAACTGTGCTGGAAATTTGTCTCACTTGTGCCAGTGGGCCAGGATTTTGTGTCTCCATATCTCTTCTTTCTAGAAAACCCAGCTGTAGAGAAAGAGGTCAGGGCTAGAGGGGCAAGTCAGAAACAAGGGCTCTAGGGCAGTTTGTAAAGACCTCAACAGTGGATCTAGGGAAACAGGATTGTAGGGCCTATCTCAGGATTTGAGACAAGAATCAGCACTTTCCCAAGATGCACTATTTTCACATTAAAAACCAAGACATTCTTATAAAGAAGACTACATATGTGTTACGTGTACATACCCATGGTGAGGCAGCATGGGAGCAGGAGCAGGAAGTGGCTTGTCACACTGCTGTACAGTCTGCAAACACACTGGAATAAATGCTTCCTTTCTCTTTATTCAGTTCCAGACCTCATCCTGTGGAACAGTCCCACATCTTTTTGTAGGGTGAGCTTTTCCTCTTCAACTCAACTTTTCTGGAAATATCTTCACAGAAATGTCTATAGGTATGTTTCCAAAGTAATTTCACCTCCTGTCAAGTTGACAAGGTTATCTACCATAGGAAGATACAACAAACAGGGCAATAAGAAACAGCCAATACAATTTAATAGGGGACCCTTGCTAAACTTTGTGGATTTTTCCAGAGTGACAGCCTCCAGTGGGTCACTGAGCCATGCAAGTCAGACATGCCACGTGCCAGCAAAGCACACGCTCTCTGAGGACCAGCTCTGACCTGCTTCCAAGCAGCAGGCAATGAGCCTCACAAATATTTGTATTCATTTTATTGGAGGCCCAGCTTTCCCTGACATTGAGCCAATAGAAAGCTACAAAATGTCCTAGAAAGAAAGATCCAATTTCGACTTCCAATCTGTGGGACTTTATAGCCAATGCAGGTGGTCAATATTTTGGATCATTTTGTTTGTGAGGCCTGGCTTTGGAATTTAGATTGATTGCTATACAAGAGATGAATTCATAAGCCACTAGTACTTCCTGCCAACCCTTCATACTTGAGTGTAACTCTAGTAATGAGATTATGTATTATTGTCTTGTCTTCTAATAACCCAGAGTGCCCCTGTGCTGCTACACTTGTGTTTGTGGGTGTGTATTCACAGAAATAAAATTTTACCATCCTTTTCCATTTCCCATCTCCTTTGGTTAAAATGATACTATGTAACTATTCCCAGCCAATGAAATGTGTATGGAAGTAAGAAAAACACATTTAAGGACCAGCATGCCAGTTTCCAATCTCTTTACTACTGTGGTGACCTGAAGCCATCTGCTTCCACAATTTATACTAAAGAGAGCCTGATTCCATTACTGAAGAGAGGGAATCCTCACTGACCTGCCTTTGACTTTGCAGGAGTGGACAATTCTGTTTGCTAAACTAAGAGAAGGTATTATCTTATAGCTTCTATCCCCGACTACTACAATGCATTGGTAATCAAGGCCATGGAAGCTTGTTAGCTGAAATATTAAGAAAATCTAAAAGTTGGAGAGACAGCTTAACAGTTTTAATAAAAACACTAGCTTCAATGAGTTTAAAGTTCTATACCTAACTCAGTTTCCATCCTAAAATAGAATATTAATATCAGTTGCCAATTACATATGGACTGGACATTGGGAATGTATATTTTACCTTATAATTTCCATAATTGTGACCTAATTGTTCTTATTGTTTTGTATTTTATTTATTGTTATAAGAAAAAGATCCTTTTATTAGACTAAAAGGGGGAGCTGTTGGGGGAAAAAGATACACCTTAAATTTAAAAAAAAAAAGCCGATAGGAGGGTGAGGGGGAATAGGGTAGGAAGGGAGGACTGGGAGGGGGAGGAGGGAGGAGACTATGATTAAGATGTAATTTGAAGAAATAAATAAATGTTAAAACAAAAAATCACTAACTTCTATCCCAGAAGACAAGGGTTCACCTCCATGGTGTCTCACAACTGTCTGGAAATACAGTTCTGAAGGATCTGATGCCATCTCTGGCTTCCTCACACACATGGTGCACAAGCCATACATGCAGGCAAAAAAGGCACACACACACACACACACACACACACACACACACACACACATATATATATTTATATACATACACAAACATACATACTCTCTCATAGGCACACACTTATAAATAATTAAAACTATCAACTATATTAAGATAGCCTAAGAGTAGTGTATTTGACGTCAGGAGACATAGGTCAATTCTTGGCTCAAACACTGGCTTGGTGTGTGTCATTAGGGACAATGGAAAAAGGACAGCATCTTCAACAAATGGTGCTGGTTTAAATGGATGTTGACATGTAAAAGAATGAAATTAGACCCATACATACCACCTTGCACAAAACTTAAGTCCAAGTGGATCAAAGACCTTAACATAAGGCAGGACACACTAAATCTATTAGAAGAGAAAGTGGGGAAAACCCTCAAACTCATAGGCACAGGTGACAACTTCCTGAACAGAACACCAACAGTTCAGAATCTAAGACCAAAAATCAATAAATGGGACCTCATGAAACTGACAAGCTTCTGTAAGGCAAAAGACACTGTCATTCAAACAAAACGGCAGCCTATGGATTGGGAAAAAATCTTCACCAACCCCACATCTGACAGAGGGCTAACATCCAAAATTTACAAAGAACTCAAGAAATTAGATGCCAAGAAACCAAATAATCCAATCAAAAAATGGGGAACAGAGCTAAACCGAGAATTCCCAAAGGAGGAATCCCTAATGGCTGAGAGACACTTGAAGGATGTTTCCTCATTATGTTCATAGCAGACTTATTTATAATAGCTAGGAACTGGAAACAACCCAGATGTCCCTCAACTGAGGAATGGATAAAAAATAAATAAAAAAAAACTGTGGTACATCTACACAATGGAATATTACTCAGCCATCAGAAACAACGAAATCAGGCAATTTTCAGCCAAATGGATAGAACTAGAGAAGCTCATCCTGAGTGAGCTAACCCACTCCAAAGGATGCACATGGCATCTATTCACTTATAATCAGATTTTAGCTATATAGTACAGGATAACTATACTACAGCCAATGCACCAAAGGGAACAGGAGCATAGACTTTGTTACCTGTCAATAAGACACTTTGCCCGAGTGGTGCTGCCTTGTAGGCCCCCAGTGTATGAGGAAGCTCTTGGCCCTCATATGACTGCTGAACTGGGATGGGGGACTGTTATGTAGGGACACTCCACTCCAGAGGAGTGGGATGGAAGGGATAGGGGGTAGAGGGTGGGAGGGCGGGACTAGGAGAAGTTGAAAGAGGGTGCTGTGGTAGAGATGTAGGCTGAAGTAATAAATAAACATTAAAAAAAGAAATATTTGTGAAAAAAGTTCCAAAGGTCCACAGCTACATTTGCAGGGCTCTGCCTGGTACTTTACTAATTTATTCATTGCCTGATTGACATCCAAAAAGGAGTCTTTTAAAGAAGCGTTGTTACATTAAAAGGTCTGTCACAGAAAACAAAAATCACTGATCTGAAACTCAGAGGGTGTTGCTGCTATTAAATGGATATATTTCCAAGTGCATTAAACTAGGCACAACCTCTAACTTGAGAACTGGAGAGCGTGTGGGTTGCAGGTGGCTAATGCAGCCCATCTCAGATTGTAGGGTCTGTATTGACCCTACAAGCTTCAAGCAGCCACTTAGCAAATGACCCCTGTATAGGTGGATTTCTCCAAACTCTCCTTCGTGTCAAGGTGCTCTCATAGTATTTTTCTTTCCTCTTAGTCCCACTCGTGCAGTAACTAACTGCCCTGGCCCCCTCATGCCTTTGGTGTTTCAGATTTGGGGCTTTTGCACTGGGCTACAGCACTCAGGACTTTCCACCCTCCTTTGAACAAAACACATTTAAAGTAGAAACAACTACCTTAAATGTTGGGTTCTAACTATGTTATAGTTAGATATATAGTTAATGTACAGGTCAAGTCTTTAAAAAACAAACAAACAAGGCGAAGCTCTGAATATTGATGGGAGGGAAATGCCAATGGGTGATCTGGGGGAAGGAGGGCACTAAGGTAGGAACGGGCATGGGGAGCACGGGTTATTTCAGGTGGCACACTGCTGCTCAGGGAATGAGTATGTGTCCCCCTCCCCCACCCTGACTGGGTCCACCCTTTCAGACTTCTGAGATGGAATGCTACCTTCCTCCCTTCCTCCTCACTGCCTGCCTGCTTGTGCTTTGACTGGCCTCTCTGAGGCTGCTGCAGCTGCTGCCACCTCCACCCTTACTGCCCTTAGATTGATGGTGTTGGGCCTCCTGTTTCTGTGATCCATTCTTTTAGAGGGAAAGTCCTTTTGTCACAACCTTCTCTGGCTTCATGGTTCAAATGAATATTCAGGAGCCCTAGAGAATGACAAAAATAAAAGATGTTTCCATCCACAAGGAAGGACCCCCTCTGCTCCCTGCTACAGGGCAGGCAGGAAATAAATGTCCCTAATTCTTTCTCCATGGGCAAAAGTCAGAGTACCAGACTGTAAAGAATGAGACAGCAAAAAATATCAGTGGGGGGTTGGTTCTCTTTTTGTTTGTTTGTTTGCATTTTTAAATTGTATTTAATTTAAAACTGTATTACTTTTCAGAACTTGATTTAAAATCTACAAGACTTCTAAGTCTTTCCCCATTAAGTCTAGACAAAGTAATAATTGCTACTGGAAAACAAAGCATTTTTCCTAATGCCATGTGAGGAGAAACATCAAGCAAATTTTAGTTGTATGTTCCACACAGTATTTTACTCTTGTGTAATATACAATATTTTATTCTTTGGCTTCAAGCACATAGCTCCTCTTATACCATATTTAGGTGATTTTGACATTTTTCTTTCTCTGCTGCTTCCTGGCTGTTTGGCACCTGATAGAGCTTGTTGTCTTCCATCTTCATTTCACTCTTATTTGAAGTGCAGCCTTTTGCTCTGCTTGTTTTCCTGTCTAATCCTGCTTCCAAATTCTTAAGTCATCTCATCCTTTGCCACAGTTCCTATTAGAATCAGTCTTAGTTACTATTCTATTGCTGTGAGGAGAGTCCATGACCAAGGCAACTTATAAAAAGAAGCATTTATTTAAGGGCTTGCTTACAGTTTCAGAGGGTTAGTCCATGACTGTTATAACAGTGAGTACAGCAGCAAGCAGGCAGACATACCCCTGAAGCAGTAGCTGACAGCTTACATCCTGGTTGGCAGACAGGAGGCAAGAGAGTGAGGCTGGGCATGGAATGGGTTTTTAAAGCCTTAAAGCCCGTCCCAAGTGACACACCTCCTCCAATAAAACCACATCTACTTAAACAAGGTCATCTCCTAATCCTTCCCAAACAGTTCCACTAATTGGGGACAAAACATTCAAATATGTGAGCCTATAGGGGCCATTCTCATTCAAATCACCACAGAAGCCAATGTAATTCTTGCTTGGTTTTGTTTTACAGGTAGTTGTCAATATCTATAATATACTAAAATATTTTTAATATACTAAAGAACTTTCAGAAGTGATTCCAAGAGAGGGTGGCCTCCCACTTGTATCTTTGGAGCATCAAGAAAATTTCATCCTGCCCCTAGCGGCATTGTAGATGTGACTTCTGTGTCACATGTACATCAGTAGGTGGCAGAGAGGAGATGCTATGTCTCACTGTCTAAGTTCAGTGACATATGAATGAACATCTGAATGAATAGTTGCCAAACATTCCCAGGGAAGGGTGGAAAGCAAGCCGGATACCAACACCACTTTGACTCCATGAGGCCTGGAAGGGGAGCTAGCCTATGTCAGCCATCAGTCCAGCATGAGGCAAGCACCAAATGGGTTCCCAGAACAGGAAGTAAACCAGACACAAGGGAGCCCTTCCTGGCCCTGGATGAGGAGGTTGTGGGTGAGCCAGCCTTGAGGGAGTGTGGGAGAGCCAGCCCTGCCTTTTGTCTGCTTTGTGGTGGTGTTAGCAAGGGAGAGATTCCTTCCCATTCCTTTTGCCCTCATCACCAGTGGCAGACAGGAGATCTGGCCCTGATGAGGTCACAAAAGCAGGAGAGCTGTCCCTGTCCCATGGGGCAGCATTTGGGAAATCAGGCCCTGCACCTTACCTGGGTAGCATAATACAGCTGGCCCTGGATGGGGGGGGAGGGGTTGTAAGTGAACCAGCCCTGAGGGAGTGAGTGTGAGAGAGCCAGCCCTGCCTTTGTCTGCTTTGTGCTGTTGGAAAGGAAGAGATCCCCTTTACTCTTTTGCCCTCTCCACAGGTAGCAGCCAGGAAAGTTGGCTCTGATGGGGTCATGAAAGCAGGAGAGAAAGCTGGTCCAACCACTTACCTGCTGAGAGCAGTCCCTACAAGTTGGTGGTTTCAGGCCCAGAACCAGGACTTTGAGTTGGTCCACCACAACATACACTCCATGGATGAACTGCTAGAGTGCATGAAGAAGCCAGTTCCTTAAACCCAAAACTACAGGATCTCCATGACCCAGGACAATAACAGCACATCTGGGAGGAGTCCCAGTGAGGTTCCATTATTGGCAAGGTAGTGGAAGCCAGAGGTTTTGTACCAGACCAAGGAGTCATTATAATAAACATTTGCAAGCAAAAACATGTGGACAAAGAGAATATTGTGGGACACACTAAGACGTACTACAGCTTCCACAATGAGATTTCTTTTAATGTGGGGGGGGGGGGGGGGGGAGGGGGGGGGGGGGGGTCTGAGGCAAGGTGGGAGATGGGAGGGAACAAGATGCATGATGTAGAATTCACAAAATAAAAAATATAAAGGAAAAGGGGAGAGATTCGATATTAATAGACATTATCCTATTTTTTAATCTTTTTTTTATTGCTTCAAGTTACACCTCCATCACAGTGCCCGCATTCCACCTCTCCCAGTTCCACCCTCCCACCTTCTCCTCCCTCTCCAACCCTTCCCACTCCTCCGATGTGGAGTGTCCCTACATATCAGCTCCTCTCAGCTCAACAGTCATATGCAGATTAAGAGCTTCCTCTTGCACTGGGGGCTGACATGGTAACACTCCTAGGGCAAATTTTTCCCTTAATAGGTAACAAAGTCTATGTTCCTGATCCTTTTGGTGTGTTGGTTGTAGGATAGTTATACTGTACTATATGGCTAAAATCCAATTATAAGTGAGTAGATGCCATGCGCATCTTTCTGAGTCTGGGTTAACTCACTCAGGATGAGCTTTTCTAGTTCCATCCATTTGGCTGCAAATTGCATGATTTCCTTGTTTCTGATAGCTGAGTAGTATTCCATTATGTAGATGTACCACAGTTTTTTATCCATTCATCAGTTAAGGGACATCTGGGTTGTTTCCAGTTTCTAGCTATTACAAATAAGGCTGCTATGAACATAGATGAGGAAACTTCCTTATGATTCCATGAGGAGACCTTTGGGTGTATACCCAGAAGTGGTATGGCTGGGTCCTGAGGCAAAGCTATTCCAAGTTTTCTAAGATATCACCAGACTGACCTCCATAGAGGTTGCACAAGCCTGCACTCCCACCAGCAATGGAGTAGGGTTCCCCTTTCTCCACACCCTTGCCAGCATGTGCTGTCATTTGAGCTTTTGATCTTAGCCATTCTGACAGGTGTGAGATGGAATCTCAGAGTCATCTTGAGTTGCATTTCTCTGATGATTAAGGATGCTGAGCACTTCTTCAAATGTCTCACTGCCATTAGAGGTTCTGCCTTTGTGAATTCTCTTTTTAGCTCTGTTTCCCATTTTTTCATTGGCATATTTGGTTTCTTGGTGTTTGATTTCTTGAGTTCTTTATAAATTATGGATATTAGCCCTCTGTCGGAAGTGGGGTTGGTAAAGATCTTTTCCCAATCTGTAGGCTGCAGTTTTGTTCGAATAACAGTGTTCTTTGCCTTACAGAAGCGTGTCACTTTCATTTTAGAGCCTGGGCTGTTGGTGTTCTGTTCAGGAAGTTGTCTCCTGTGCCAATGAGTTCAAGGCTTTTCCCCATTATCCTATTTAAAAAAGAAAAGAAAATTTCATGAAAAACATTCTGCATCATCATGAAATATTAAGATGTCCCTTTTGGCAGATTGAAGACACTAACTAGGCTTGATACTCCTCCTACTGTGAGGTGAGCTTTCCTTGTTTTGAGCCTATGTGCCTGCTTTAGCAGAAGGACTTTTTTGTGGTGACTTCATTGGTGGTCATGACTTTAGGGGGTTGCCAGCTCTATACCTTCTCTCTTGAAACATTAGCTCCTTGAGCTTAAAACATGGGAAGTGTAGCTGCCTCAGTAACACTGGAGAAGCTGTGTGTAGCTGTCTACTTGCTAGCCTCAGCTGAGCCCAGCTTGCTAGACAAGGCTTCAGGCTGGAAGCATTCTCATCAAGGATTCCCATGGGCACAGTGCAGAAGGATTGTACTGACCAGTTGTGCCCAAATGCCTGACTCATAGCATTCTGGACTATAATAAAATACTAACTTTGAGTCATTCTGCTTTGGAGTGAGTGGTTACATGGGCTACAAAGTAGAAAATCTTGAACACTGCCTGCCTGACTACACTATAAGCTGGAGACCGAGATCATTTTGCAGGAATAACTGTTTCTTCCTTAAAGCAAGTTGACACTGGAAAAGCCATTTAGTATACTTCTTTCTGATGAGGTAATCAAAAATCACTATCTCCTGCTTACTCAGAAGGTTGTATAGATGATTAGAATCCAAACCATGCAATCACCGTACAAGACCTTAATATTTATGTCTCCAAAGCAACTTTTACTTTAAGCTTTTATTCTAGTTGCCTGCATCTTCATTGTATCAATCAGCAAACTGTGGCCTATGGGCAGTATGCCCTCCAAGATCAGTGTGTTCTTAAAATATATTCTTCTGGAGTTGTTTTTTAAAATATGCAATGTGCACAGTATCAATGGTCTGTAGAGTCTAATGTATTTATTATTGATAGAAAAAAGTTAACTAAGCCTGGAAAATGCTTGGATTTTGAGAATGATATGTTGAAGAGGCTCTGGATTCTGCTGTACCCTTTTGAAACTACTGGTTATTAGCTGTTGTGGAATTAATTATTCTGGAAGTTTGTTATGTCCCTTAAAATCCTCTGGTTCCCGAGTAAAAGACACAGAGATCTTTTAGATTTATTCATAAGCTTTAGGCCTTATCTTGGGCAGGTTCCAAGCTATAATAATCCTTCCACCCTTACAACCCAGATAAATGCTGTCACTTGCCAATCTGGTGACTCTTTGCTGCCCTCTGCTCCATGTCTGTCCTGGGGGGGAGGGGCATTTCATTCGACCACATGTTCATAAACCATCATGTGTAATGGAGACGTCCTGTTCTCTCCATCTCCTTTCTCCTTCTCCCTTGTGGTCCTTCTGAGACTCCAAGCCTGGGGACCTTAGCTCCACCTACCTCTCTTCTGCCCAGGTACAGGCTGTCAGCAACTTTTATTTAACCACTCAGGAAGATTGGTGAGCGAAGTTTATACAATGTCATTTGGTGTACATGAGAATCTGCTCGTGGGACAGTAAGAAGACCTTGGGGCCCAATAATTAGCATTTGAATTCATAGCAGCTCCAAACCAACCCCTAACAATTAGCTGCTGAATTCAAATTGCCAACATTTTCTTCCTTGCTAAAAATCACAGCTGCAATCTTGGTTCAGTTCTTTGAGCTTTCCCTGGATTTCTAAGAGTCTGTATGTCATGGAGAACAGCTATACATTTTACACAAAATTTGGGGCTTCCTCTGTCTACCCCTCTTCTTTCTGCTATCCTCTCCCATCCACATACATACTCCTTTCCTAGGAGCTGTGGGTATATTGACATCTGATTTTACAAGCCAGTAATATTACAAGCCTTCTCTCTGCATCTGAGTTACCCCATGTGACTGTCCCCAGGTAAAACCACCAGGAAATGGAAACCTTAATCAAATACCATTTCCTTCTGTCAAGTGAAATCAATGACAGATTGACATATTGTGGTTGTTATCCAAGGCTTTAGATAGATATTTTGTTCGGATTTGTTCATAGTTAGCAGGTTGGTCAAATAAAAACTACTCAAATAATCACAAAAATGAAGCTCTCATTCTTTTTATAATTCTTCAGTTACTCATTTATCTTCCATTGCCAGAGTTCCAGAGTCTTAAAGTTCCTTTACAGGGTTGTATTTTCCTTCTTTGCTTCTTCTTTCTTCCTCCTCCTCTTCTTCACCTTTTTTTCTTCCTTTTTCTTCTTTTCCTTTTTTCTTCTCCTTATTCTTTTTTATTTTTCTCCCCCTCCTCCTTCTCATTTTTCTTTTTTGCCCTCCTCCTCCTCTTCTTTATCTATCTTGTTCTTCTTCAGTGAGGTGTTAAGGATGAAATCCAGGGTCTCATCCACGTGAGACAGGTAATCTACCATTGAACTAGCCTATTCACTATTTATAATTCTTGAAGTCTTACATATCTGTGTGTAACTGGGTAACTGGAAGCAGGAGTTTCTTAAAAATTAAAAATCTCAGGCTATGTTCTAGATGAATTAAAATGGAGTCTTCAGGTTAACGGTATCCCAGTGAAGTCTGTCTACTCTAACTCTGGTAAACACAGGCACCAGCCACACTGAGGGCCACATCTTAAGCATCAGTAGACATTAACAGATGTTTGTTGAAAGGATAGTACATTCTTTAGCTCAACAGTTACATCAAGTAAGGATTGCCTGTGCTGAGAAATCATTTCCCTTCAGATTTTATTGAAAGTATTGGATCCCAATAAATGTTTCTTAAGAAAATTCCTCCTAAACTGGTGAGAAATTTGGTCCATACATGAGTCTGAAGAAACACACAAGTTAAGTATTCCTAATCTGAAAGGTGATATCTGGAATGCTCCAAAATTTCAAGATGTTTGAGCATTGATGTAGAACCTGAAGTGTTTTGGATTTTGGAGCATTGTTGATTTTCAGATGAGAAATTCTCAACTGATAAAATATGCAAGTGTTTCAAAATCTGTAAAACCTTGAAATCTGAAATGCTTGTGGTTCTAGTAATTTGTGATAAGGGCTACTTTCCTGTATTTTAAGTCTCCACCCAACACAAGAAAAATAGTCAGATATGATGGCACATGTCTATAATCCTAGCACTGAGATTGCAGAGGCAGGAGGATCGCAAGTTTGAAGCCAGCCTGGGATACAGTGGTACCTTGTGTTGAAAACAAAACAAAACAGTAGCAAATAAAATAAAAACACAGTGAAGGCACTACATTTAGGCATTAGAGGAGAGCCAGCATCATGTGTGGTTGTAATTGGAGCTGAAATGAGAACTGATCTAGATAAGCTCTTCTGTCTACCTGTTTGAAAGCTCCCCTCCTCACCAGCCTCTGGGCTGAAGATGAAAATCTCTTGCCCCATCTCCATACATACATTCATCAGATAAAACATTCTCCTTCACTGACAGGCAGAGCTGATGGTAATTATGGATCCTGGCAAAGTAAGTCCTGTCATAGAAATATTTCTGATAGGTGTTTATATTTTAGAAAGCTACAAGATACTTTTAAACACAGAGCATAGTAAAAGCTTGGCACAAACCAAATGAATGTTACCTTCTTACAAGTAAAAGAAGTTTTCATTCAATTATATTCTTTGGCTCTTCACTGGCTCATTGTAATCTTCCTGGTTGCATTTTTAAAGGGGAAATGTACTTTATGAGTGTGGAAATGGGAAGCAAGGCTAGTGAACTAAAAGCACCATGAAATAGTTTAAAAAGTATAATGAACGTGGGAAACACACTCATGAAGAAGAATCTGTGACCTATAAACAGAGAAGCTACCAAAACATTCGTGCATGGGCACCTTAATAATTTTATCCAGAGACAAAAATAGTCAGAACTCTTACCCATAATGAGATTGATTAGTCTAATGTCTTTCTCTTTTCCAAGTGACCTATAATTCCTATTTCCACACAGTGAGAAAAAGTTAAAGTAAGTTTTAGCCCCCATTCTAAGAATGTGATATATTGTCATTAAATGTGACTTATGAAAATGATGGTTATAAATAAGAATGGAATGAGACTGTAATAATAAGCTTTCTTGAAAAAAATGATAGTTCCATCTGAATATCAAATGGATTCCCTTCTTTATAATTAGATGAAGGAAATATTCATATTTAAAAGTATATGTCAGCCGTGAATTCGCAATCAAATCCAGAAAAAGAAGCAATGCAACAATTATGGAAATAAGGAGCTGTCAACATTGAAATAGAAACTAAACTATCCAGCTTTACATCATATGGACATTAGAATTAGTTGAGAGTGTAACTTTTCTAATTTTATTCATGTGATGCATGTTTCACCCAGAAGCCATGGGGCCTGGGCTTTCTAGAGGTCTCACCACTAACAGAGACTGTGGATCAATTGCTAGGAATGATGAGTTAGGATCATGGAAAGTAGGACCAAGCACTTAGTGGTATAAATCCCAGATCCATGAGATATTAGCAGAGTCCTTCCAGATTTCAATTAACCTTGTAAGTGTGTTTCTTCATGTTTAGAATAAGGAGGAGTCATGCAGTCCCTTACCTCATAGGAGTGTTGAGGAAATTGAATGAGACAGTTCATAGGATGTTCTTTCCCTGGTGTCTAGCCCTGAAGTTGTAGGTGGATTCCTCCTCTGTCTCTTCCTCTTCCTCTTTCTCTTTCCATGATTCCATTAGGGTGAGATATCTGTTGGGAGGCAATTGGTGTGAGGAAGGCAAAGTTGTATACTGGAGCTGGCTGTGATTCCAAATAATGTACAGAGCAGTGTTTTCCAGTCACCTCCCTGTCATGATGATGGTGCTCTAATCTGTGCTGCCCAAGACCATGGGGGCCAATCGCACGCAGGCAAGCAGGTCTTGTCGAGTGACTGACCAAAAGATGGTGCAACATCTTTTGATTGTAAGTAAATACAAATGTAATTACCCACATGTGACTCTTGGAGAATATAAATTCAGTATGAGGCTCACAAGGTCCATTGCCTTCAAAGAACAAATTGGTCACATGGAAGAGTGCAGTGGGTTAGGGGAAGTGGGACAGGTGGCAGCCACAGACACATTCCTTGACTGAGGCGGTCAGTCCCTGATGATAGCTGTGTAGATATTCAGCTTCTCAGACACTGCAGGAGAAGCCAAAAATTCACTTTAAAAAAGATGAAAGTATCAAACAGCTGGAAAAATTTAGAATAGAGCGCAGGCTGCTCAATGTTTATTAGCCAGATATTAGCTACAGAATCTCAGTTTGTGACCTTTAGGTTAGAACTCACTCACTCCCAACAGCATGGGTAAGTCTTCAGATTAGACTAACCAGAAGCAGGGGGCATCAGTTTTGTTGCATGGCTGGCCAGATTTGAAAGCATAAGACTTGATGCTACAGCAAACCTTCAGAAGCTGTCTCCATTCTGGACTTCCACTCTATGTGGCTTAGGAAATGAGTTAAGCAAGCCTTATGAAGACCCTCGTGAAAACAACAGTGCTTCTGGGTACAGCTCATTCCCAGCCTGGACGCCTACTGGTTTTAGTACCTGAGTTAGGGCAAAATCCACAGCTCTGGAAATCTCAATCATACAGACAAACTGAGGTGAAAGTAGCAAGGTATCTTTATTAATAGCATGACTATACAGGGAACAGCATAAATCTGATGACCTCTGTCTTCAGTGTACTTACAGGCCTTGATGTTATGCAAAGAAAAGAAAGCAAGCTAGATGTTACATAGAGTATTCCAGATTGCCATGGTCTGCTGTGGTCAGACAAACGATTACCTTGTCTCAGGGTATGTGATATAGATTCTGTTGGTACCAGAGTCTCTTCTACATAGAGAATACTCACAATCCTCTCTCTTAAGATGTTCTTCAGTCAGGATTGTTGTTCTTGGATCTAACATAACTGTTGGAGAATAAGCCCCAGAGCATAGAAGGAAGGAAATAAAACAAAATGAAGTCACAAACAAAATGGAGTTAGCTAGGTTAGTAACTGGGTCCTTTCTAAAGTCCCTCCAGTCAAGCCACCTTTCCATTTTTATAAGAGTGAGCTGAAAGTAGAGCTTCATTAAAGTGTCTCACCCATAGAAAGTGACAGGGGCAGTAACCAGATGGGTCCCTAATGTTCTAATTCATTTTAAATGTATTTTATGAGGATACTGGATGACATTCCAAATTGCTCTTCCTAAAAGCTTACAGCAACTTTCACATTCATAGACTAAAGTACAAGTTTTGACAACAGTCCTACACATTTTCAATATGGAGTATGTGCACATGCATGTGTGCGTGTGCATGTGTGTACAAACCATGCATGTACATGTTTACAGGGAGGCCAGAGATAGACATAAGATGTCTTCCTCAATCATCTTCCTGTTTACTTTTTAAACAGGGTCTTTCGCTGAGACTTTAAAAAGTTCACAGGTACAATGAGGCTAGCTATCCAACAGGCCTGAGGAACCCTCATGTCTCTGCCTCCCTAGCCTGGGATTCAGGCACACACATTGCCTTGCCTGGTTTTTCACATGGATCCTGGGGATCAAACTTAGACCCTCATGCTTGCATGGCAAATACTTTACTGATAGACCCACGTCCTAACTCCCTAATTTAGTCTTGAAGGCAACTGCCAACTGATGTAAAAACAAAGAATGTTTTAAATACAAAGCTCTCTGGAAACTATGAAACCACCAGGGTTCTCTACCTTTCTTTAGAGCTCAGACAACTGTGCTTTGCCCACTACCCATGCGTTGAGCCTCCTGCAGATATCTCCCTCCACCCACTGATCAACCTCCATGTGCCCAGGCCTTTCCGATTGAACTACAAGGATGAGTTAGCAACCAAGTCTTCATGCCCCTTCTTGCCCCCTATGTTTTGATGTGCCTGTTTTGGGAACATTCAACACATTCTAAGGGAGGCCACACAGATGTTCAGCCTGAGCCAAACTGATCATTGCATAACTGATAATAGGCCTTTTGTATGCACATTCTATTTAGATTATTGTATGGAGCAGGTGGCAGGTGTTCAGAGAACACAACCCAAGCTTCCTGTTGCCGAGAACATCCTGAGACCAGCTGGGGCCAGAAGCCCAGAGGAAATCCCCATAGTAATTTAATAGTTCACAGAGCTTTAGGTTTGTGAGGATTACAATGAAGAGTTAATGATAGTGACCACCCACTGCAGAAGGCCCTTTGTGCTACTCCCCTGATATTTCTACTTACTATTTTGTTCCCAAGGAGATCACTGTAGGGTGACCAAGAGGAAATTTCTCCCTCTTTTTCCTTCCTTCCCCCTTTTGCAAAAGGTATGTGTTGCCACAGAACATGCAATTAACAGAAATTATCCAGGGAAGGGACGCCTACTCTGAGAGCCTACTTCAGCTTTGCTAGTTATGGGGCTGGTAGGTGTTGCCAACTTCTCTCTCCAAAGAACTTGTATGAGAGAAATAATGTTGATGTTCAAAAATATAAAATGAAGCTGATAAAATATCACTTTAAATTATGGGTCTCAGGGTAGAGGTAGAAATACAAATGAAGTTGTGTTGCCAAGATATTGATGGTGGATAGCTTAGGGTGATGGTAAAATGGGTAAGGCAGGTTCAGTATGCCACTCTCTGCTGTTGTAAATATTTGCTTTAAGTATCACTTGCTTTAAGACTCATCTGATCATCTTAGTGAAACACTATGTTTATTGTCTTTTGAAAACTATACTTTTGAAACTCATTTTGCTTTTCAGGGGGAAGAGGAGAGACCAGTCCATGAGTAAAATGGTTCATAATGGTACGTTTTCCAGAAACAGCTGTTATAATGGTATGGAGCAGATATGGAGGTTTATCTCCACATTTTGAATTGTCTGGTGATACCTCAGCCCTTACTTTGAAGTCTTAGTCCCAAGGAACTGCCTTTCAGGCTGTGCATACCTATTAGACACCCTTCCAAAAACACTGGCTTGGTTTGAGCAGCTGTTGGAAGAGGCAGGTTTGAGTCCCTAGAATTTACTTCCTGGTAGATGTGTAACAAGCATGGCTGGTGATGGGCTCTGAAGCCATTGAATCTGAGTGTTTCTGCACTGCTAAGACTATCTATTCATCCTAGAACAAACAGAACACTAGAGGTCAGTGTTGACATTGAGAAGGAGTGGAAAGTTGCAGAGGACACACTATGATCTCTTCTAAATGGTCTTTTAAAGAGTGAGAAAAGTCATCTTTGGACAACTTCTGTATCTCTTACACAGCTCCATTGTCAGTGCAGCTCTTCAATGTCCTGTATCTAGTACATAGCATGTGAAAGTGTGCAGTTGAACTCATGCCTTCAGAATAAAACTGCTGCCACTCGAGAAATGTATGGTCTATTTTATAGTTAGCCTTCTTGGCACTGTGACAAACATTTGAAATAGCAACTTAAAATGAGGGAGATTTATGTTGTCAGGATTTTAGAGATTATAGTCCATAGTCTCTTTCTCTTCCAGTTGCAGGTCTATGCTAAGAAAAGGATACCATGGCAATGGAAGCATATACCACAGGCTACTCACCTCGGGGTGGCAGGAAATAGAGAGCAAGGAAGGAACCAGGCCCTGCTCTAACTTCAAAGGCACACTTCCAATGACCTACTTCCTCCAAGTCTGTCACACCTCCTAAAGTTTCTAGAACCTCCCAAAATAGTGATACATCTGGGGAACAAGTGTGGGACACAGGAGCCTATAGGGGACTTCATATTCAAGCTGCTGCATCATCTTTTCCTAAACAGCACAATGTGACAGTTCTTTATGTATCATTTACATTGCATCAAGTAGTCTGTGCAAGCTACAGATGACTGAAAATGTGCGGGAGATTGTGAGTAGGTTGCTTGCAAATAAATTTTGGTATTGTGCATCTGTAGAGTTTGGTATCCACCAGGAGTCCTGGACCAATGCACAACACAAACTGAAGGACAATTGTATGCGTTTACATTTTCATGAATTTGATATTTTCAGGCTTGAGTATGATACATTCTTTTAGAATCTTAAGCTTCCACTGAAACTCTGAAAGTTGAAAGGCAAAATCAAATTAGCTAACAAACTCTCTGCAAACATATACCATCAAACTCAGAGTAGTTCACATAACACCTTGGCTGCCAATGACACTTCATTTTTATGGTTCTTGTTTTATCTTTTTTTATTGTTTGAAAACGTCATACAAGTATATAATGTGTCTTTGTCAGTCCCACCCTCATATTCCCTACCTCCAGTTTCTCCTCTACCTCCCCCAACACTATTCCATCCCAATTTCATGTGCTCTTTTTTTTTAATCCATGGAGTCTTCTTAGTGCTGCCAGTATGTACATGGGTGTAAAGTCATCTAATGGAACATGGGCAGCCTCTCAGGGCCCACGTCCCTCAAAATAACTGTGTCTCTCTCTTCCAGAAACTTTCAGTTACTAATGGACTTTATGACTTCATCCCCATCCCTGCTTAGGATCCTGTCTGGCTTGATCTTACATAGGTCTCCATACACACAATCACAGCCACTGTTTGTGTGTGCAGATGCCCTGTCATGCCCAAAAAGAACAAAACAGCAACAACAACAAGCAAACACTGTTTCTCTGTATTCATCAACTGCCTCTGACTCTTACCATCTCTCTCTGCTTCCTCTTCTGCAGTGGTCCCTAAAGCCTTGGGAGGAAGAGAATCTTTTCTATAGATATGTCATTTAGGGCTGAACACTCTGTAGTTTCTTAGTCTCTGCACATTGACCAGTTGAGGATCTCTGCATTAATTGCCACTCATTGCAAAAATAAGCTTCTCTGATGAGGCTTGAGAGATACACTAATCTATGGCATGAAGATAAGTACTTAGGAGGTATAACATTGCTATATCCACTTAGTAGAATAATAGTAATAGATGTAGGGCCTATGACCTATCCAGCTGATAGGTTCTTGGCCCCATTGATGCTGATGGGCATGAGTTATGTCTTATGAGTAGGCCTTTAATATAATCAGAAAATGATTGGTTAACCCTATAACATTCATGCCAGTATTGTACCAATGAGTATATCATTCCAGGCCATTTATTATTAGAATGCATAAGGTTCACAGTTGGATAATACTGATGATTAATTTTTCTCCCACAGTAGTGTACGTGGAACCTTCCAGCACTGTGAAAGATAGTCTGTAAGGGATGAAGCTTCCAGGTCAGTATCACTTTGATTTTTTCCAATCAAATAAAAACTTCCAAAATAAAAAATATAGGGTACCTCTTTTCAAGTTGTGGTTAGAAGGGCCCCATAGACTGCCTCTAAACATTATAAGCTATTGTCTTGCTCTTAGTTGCCTTCAGATGGTAAGACCCTATTGCAGAAACCACACACTTTAGTCATAGAACATTGTAAAAATCAAAGTGTTACCATGCAGACTAGTAGTTATACTCTCAGGTATTAATTTTAGAGAAATAAAAAGTTATATTCAAAATAAAACTATCCATGAATGATTGTGGCTGTTTTTATAACAGCCTTTAACTTGCAACTAGTCTAGATGGTCTTCAACAAGTAGAACAAATTATCAAACTGTCTACAAACTAAACAAGCACACACACACACATACATACATATATACATACATGCATGCATGCATGCATACATAAACACACCCCCTGGGAAATATTCCTCAGCAATAAAAAGGAACAAATCATTGATGCATTCAACATGGATGAGTCTCCAAGGAAATATGGTAAGTGAAAAAATATCAACCCCCATAATATTAGATAATTGATGTTTTCATTTACATAGCATTTCTGAACTGAGAAAATTTTCAAAAAAAATTTAGTCATAGTTTGGGTGATTAGAAACCATGGTAAGGGGGGCTAGAGAGATGGCTCAGCGGTTAAGAGCACTGGCTAGTGCTCTTCCAAAGGTCCTGAGTTCAATTCTCAGCAATTATATGGTGGCTCACAACCATCCACAATGTGATCGATCTGATGCCCTCCCTCTTCTAGCTGCAGGTGTACATGCAGCTAGAGCATTCATATACATAAAATAAATAAATGAATGAATTCTTAAAGAAAAAAAAAGAAACCATGGTAAGAAGAAGTTGGAGATGGTTTTATTAGAATGGCATAAGTGAGGCTTATGGTGGTATGCTCTGTCTTCAGCCAGGGGGTGAATACATGAGCCTGCAAGGGAGACGAGGAGTCCATGTAAACTGAAATTAGCAATGGGGCACTGTAGCTCTGTCTGTTTGCTGGCTTTAGTATTATCCCATAGACTCACAATTATCAACGCTAGGGAGATTGGGTAGAAAGTAATGAGGAACCAGCTTCCTTTTATTATTTTTCAACCAAAATAGTAGTTTATTGTAATTTTTTAAAAATTCTTTTGAAATTAAAATACAATTGTATTATTTTCCCTTTCCTCCCTCCAATCTTTCCCATCTACACAACATCCATCCCACTTTGCTCTGAGATTCATGGTCTCTGGCTCTGGCCTCTTTCTCTTTGATTATTGTTATATATGTGTATGTGTATTCCTAAATATGTAAATACAGTCTGCTTAGTCTGTATAATATTCCTTGCATGTATGTGATTTCAGGGCTGACCGTTTGGTTTTGAATGAACAGTTGGTGTGTTCTTCCTTGGGGAGACTATTTCTTCTGCCCTCAGTGTCCTTGGGTGCCTGTAGTTCTTTGTCTAGGGTTGGGCCCTGAGAGGTTTCCCCGCTTCAGTGTTAATTTTGTTCGGGTCTTGTTTAGGCAGCCATGTTGTTGAGACTTCCTTCAGGGGTGTGCTTTCCAGGCATTTTTAAAAGACACAATCTCACAGCCAACTTCTTAATTCTCTTTCTCTTACACTCTTTCTGCCCTCCTTTGCAATGGTCCACTTAGCCTCCGGTACAGGGGTTGTGCTGTAGATCGATCACTTGGCGCTTGTCATCGCAGGGCACTTGTTCTCTGCATTTTGATTGGTTGTGGAAATGTTTTACACAAATTTAAATATGGATATGATTGGGGGCGATGAGGTGATTTCTTGAGGATCGTACAAACCCAGCTGTGGTGTGAGCTTTTCTGCAGTGGTCAGCAGGTGAAGGTGGTGGCTTCCAAAGTTACCCTGTTTAAAGGCTTCTATAGAATGCCCCTCCCCCGCTTCTTTTTCTGTAAATGAGATTAAAAAATGGTTTCACAGGTCACAAGAGTGGAAGGAATCCTTAATATACTAAGTCACAAGAACAGTAAGACATGTTTTGCTGTAAATAAAATGTATAATCTTGTTTGTAAGATACTAAAAAAAAAAAAATCACAGATTTATGGCCAGAAAGAGTACAGTTAAGATTAGTCCTTAAACAGGCTTATTGCTGTCTTCACATTTCTGTTTGAAATATGTACAAATAAAAGGATCTATGTAAACAGTCTTCACTGCAAATGTTAAGTATGCAGAAATCCCTGACTCTCTTATGTGGAGACTTTAGCTTGACTGCTTTCCCTCCTGTGTCCCCTTAATTTTGCTGTCTTTCTGTCTTGCCTCCATTCCCACTCTGAGACTTTGATCTCTGGATCACAAGGATTGATAACAGCCAAAAGCCTGAGTTCTGACACATCGTCACATCTGAACAGGGGCATAGACACAGCCTTTCCAGAGAGCATGGAGGGAAACCCGAGAGAGGGAAGCCTGAGAAGACCCAAGCTTGCAGGCAGAGTCTTGACTTAAAAAGTTAAGCTTTCTTCACATCTTGCTTAAAGAGAGCTTTCAGGTCTTCCATCAGCTCACAGGTATAAGACCTTGAGGGCATGGGATTCTTGAAGAGTCACCTCTCCTCACTATTTTTTCACAACTAAATGTGTCTCCTTAATGATGGCAGTAACACTTCTCAATTAGAGAATAGAAAGTTAGAGAAAATTCACACAACACAGCCAGTCAGTCAACAGAAATTTAAATATGGCTTCAGGCTTTTAACCAGCATCTCCCCCTCTACCCCACCCCTGCTTGTTTAGACTTAAGCACTATATGGAAGTGTCTGCAAAATGGTCACTTTCCATGTCCTGATATTATGAATTAAACAGAAAAGTGTACTCCAAAAAGATACATGATTTAAGGACTTGCCACAAAAATCCCCAAGGTTGGAGAAGGGGAGTGGCAATGGTGGAATTGCACAAGCCTTTCCCACTCCAGGCTTTCAGAATGTTAGGTCCAGCTGTGTGGATGAGGACAGGACTCGAAGTCCCTCATCACTATGGTCATTTACTTCATAAGGGGAGTGTGGCCATTAAAATATTTCCTTCATCTTCAATAGGAACTTGTCTTTGGTTCTGCTATCACTTTTTTGTTAGTGTTACAAATATGTAAACAGCCAGATAACCTGGGCACTTGCATCTCAGGCAGCCTTGACTTCCCAACCTGATTCATATAGCATCACTTTTCCAGCTACCTAAAAATCAAACAAACAGTACATATGTTTCCCACCCCACCCTGCAAACCCAGACTCACATCAGATCTCCAGATGACTAGAGCAAAGACTGTTTTCCAGGAAGCAGGTAGCCTGGGAGGTTATACCTACATGTGGACACTGGCCATGTCAGTCAGAGGCAGGCAAGCTCTACTATGATGACAGGACCCAAAATTTTAAAATGACATGTGAGCCACCTATGGGACAGAACAGATTATGCAGACCCATGCTCATACATTCAGTCTTACTGGAGTTCACAAATAGTGGGGACAAGGTATCATGTGTGTGGTCAACTGTAATAATATATCCAGGTCAGTTGACTGGGTTTCTGTCATCCTACAGCTAGGCATGATGTCACCATGGCAGAAAGCTAGGAAGGGAACCTAGGCTTTTTATTATGTTATATTCGCTGCAACTTTTGAGACTCTATAATGATCTCAAAATAAAAGACGCCAGTGTTCCTCTGTCACCCATGACAGGTTTCCCTCGAAAGCCAGCTGGGACTTCTGCTCTGGGTTTTCCTCTCCCTTGTGACTCAAGAGAAATAAGCTACAGGGCACCCAACAGGGGCCCAAAAGTGACCCAACTACTTCTCACCACTGAGGAGGGGTTTAAGGAGAATGTTATCCCACTGTGGTGAGCAGAAGAGGAGGAAAGGGGGAGCTGGCCTGCTCTCTCTTGTTCTGGAAACCTGACAGCATTTGTTGACTAGCATGAAGGAAGGACCACACCACCAAAGCAAGCAGAGAGCTGCCTGTGGTGTGCTAAGTGTGAATTCTGAATTAGAGATTCAGAAAGGACTTCCTTACTTTTATTTTTTGGAAAATAAGTATATTTTTCTCCCAAAAGGAGACCAGCCTCTGCTATTCATTTCTCATCACATCCCTTAGCTCCTCCTAAGCTGAGGTTTCTTTGTTTTTTTTTAAAGAATTATTTATTATTATTTATATGTTTAAATGTTTACCTGCATGCATTCTTGTATATCCTATGTGTGTCTGGTACCCACAGAGGCCAAAAGAGGACATCAGAACTGGAGTTGCAGGTGCTTGTGAGCCTCGTGTGGGTGCTGGGAACTGAACCTGGGTCCTCTGCAAGAGCAGCCAGTGTTCTTTACTGCTGAGCCATCTCTCCAGCCCCACTGCAGTTACTTGCTGAGAAGGTGAAAACCAATGGTGTCATGCAAAATGTTCATCCTGGAGCCTCAGGAAAGTGCTCAGGTCAGGAAGTTCTGTCTCATGTCCGCAGCTGTGAGAACCGTCACGCAATTGCTGTGCTGTGATGAGAACTCATCACCTCTTCCTCCAAGACCTGTTAGGATTCATTCTAAGGAGGCTTTCTTGTTGTGTGGTACTCAGGATTGAACCCAGGCCCTCGAGCACAGGCAAGTGCCCTTGAACTATATCCCTAGCTAATAGATCTGTCTATTGAAGAAGTAGAGTCCTGGAAGTTACAGGACATTCATTTTTTACTAATTCTGCTGAACCTTGATTCTTCTACTTTTACCCACTAGGCTCTATTTTTGTGAAACCCGGCGAATCTTAGCTTATTTACAATATTAATATTATAAGAGGGATCATACAATAGTAGTCAAGAGATCAGGCTGTTTCCTGGTAAAAATCCACCCCTATTCATGTACTAGCTAAGCCACTTGGGGCAAATCCTTTACCCTCTCTGTCCCTCAATGTCTTCCAAAAGACTCATTGCTCTAAGGGTCATTTGTGTGTGCGTGAGTGTGGGCTTGAGTGTGTGTGTCTCAAAGTAGCTGGGAAAGCCCTAGCTACTCACTCTTTCTTCATGTCTGGTAGAGTTAGGAACTAATTTCAGGATCTTTAATCAGACTACACCGAGCATGTCCCCTGTGCTCTTCCAAGGCCAAGAGAAAAACCTATCTAGTCTGTCAGAGGTTAACGTTATTAACTGTGCTTACAGAGAAAAATGTCTAGTCACTTTATACATCATAAAACCCAATGCACAGGGCAGTTTGGTACAGAGCGTATGCCTAGAATCCCAGCACTGTGGAGTGAGGGGCATCACTGGAAGTTTGAAGTCACTCTAGTCTCCGTGGACTTTATAAACTGAGCCATCTCTCCATACTCCAAGAATATATATATTTGAAATGCAGGAGCATAGAAGGATGGTTGTTATTTTTTATTTTGATTTTATTTTGTTGAGAAGGTGCATGTCTTGTGTTCACAAACTGGCTCCAGTTCCTTCTTTAGCAATTCCCAATAAAGGTGATTTCCCAGTCTCCCATCCCCAAAATATAATCTTGCTTCCCTCATCAATCAAAGATTTCCCTCCAACAAGCTCCCTGGAGTGTGGTTGCCTAAGGCAACATCTGCCAGGGCTTTGTGTTCACACTTGTAGAATGCTGAGCTGTGAGATTCTGCACATTAGTGGTCTTTCAACATCACAGTGTCAGGTAACACCCCTTCTGTGATTTGGCTGCCTCTGGGGTCTAAGAGTAAGACCTCTCTACCCATAGCCCATTGGGTGTCTGGGTTTCAACCTCATACCCTGTTCACCATGATCTCCTGTATTTAGAATGATAAAGTAGCCCATAGTTGGCAGATCATGAGCACTTGATAAATCCTTACTATAAGAGTAAGCCAGGAATTTCTGCGATAAATGCATTTAAAGATGCCCCACTCAGCATCTGTCAAAAATCATACCTCTTCCTCCCTTCCCATTCTTTTTCCAGAACTAGCAGTCCTCCTGAAACCTGGGTCACCTCCCACAACTCCTTTGTACTGTTACTTGGAGGCAATGCTTTCCAGATCTTCTCTGAATGCCCACAGACTACTGACAGGGGAGGCACCTATTTTCCTGTCTATAGAAAAAATACTTGAAGCTGGATACTTTAAAAGTTAAAAGACTGCTTTAGTTCACAGTCATGGAAAGTCAAGAGTATGTTACCAACTTCTGCTTCTCTGTGGGGAGGGCCTTCTGAGCTATATCGCTATATGGCAGATAGCATGTAGATAGGAATGTGTGTGAGATGAAGATTGCACATGGAGACAGGAAGTCAGACCAGGGATGGGCTTCTTTTCCCATGATTCCTTACTCCAACAGAAACTAAGCAGAGTCTCTCAAGAACTACATTAAATCCTTCTGAAGATGACATATCCAATAAGCTAATCATCACTGTCCCTCGGGACCCTACCACCTCAGGTCTGTAATGCCAGGTATCAAAGCTTCTACACATGAGCCTTTGGAAGGCACACCTAAATCATATCAAACCTTAGAGCTATACCACCTAAGCCTGCAGCTAAATGAGAAAGACTGCCTGTCTATTACAAAAGGAAAACCATGAGGCAGAAATGATTTATCAGAGTTTATGTCTGATAAAGAAATCATCACTAGGCTCCCAAGACTTCAAAAGTCTTTATGCAGTCCACACTTCTCTCAAATGTTTGCCATGCTCCATTCATGGCTAAAACCCAGATATGCCAGAGCAAGCCTAGCAACGAAGAAGCCTCATATTTTTAGTTTTTTATCTTTCTCCAAGAGGACTCACATGACAGTAAAGGTGGACACAGAGTACTGAATTGTGACAAAGTCAATGACCAGAGGATGAAGGTATCCTAGGGGGATACCATGTTGACCATGCCTCTAGTGTTCCCAGAAGAGCCCTCTGAGTGCATGTCCATGGCTTAGCAAGCACTGACATTGTTTTTTCTCTAAATTCTGTGTCAAAATATCTGAGAATCCCTGCTTTGGGGCCTCCCATAAAGAATCACAAAGAAGGAAAAGTTATCCTAACGTTTGTGTTCCAGGGTCATGTTAGGGCTCTACATGGCTTTCAGCAAGGACCTGCCATTCAGGGCAGAGTGAGGGAAAGAGCAGGCCAGACCAGCAAAGAGCTGGCTCTCTAGCCAGAAAAGCACTAGGTAGATAGCTGAAGACGCTCAGAAACCATGGAGTACACTGGACCCCTCAAAGACGTGTGGGGTGGAATTTGCAGGAAACAAGGATCCCGGTGTGAGGGCTAGCAGCTGTTTCATGGGAACTGCAAAACCAGTTCACCTGGGTGGCCAGTCCTTTAAAGCCTGGAAGCTGACACTTTATGGACCTGCTTTTTTGGGAATTCTTTTTTTTTAATAATTATAATACATTTAGTATGTATGTATATATGTATGTATGTATGTATTTAGTGTGTGTGTGCCTTATGTGTACCTGTGCCAACACCACAACATACATGTGGAGTCAGAAAACAACTTGTGGCAATCAGTTCCCTCCTATTATCATGTGGCTCCCAGGAATCAAACTCTGGCCATCCCTCTTAGCAGCAAGCAACTTTATTCCACTGAGCTGGCTCACTGGTCCACCCTTGGAGGAACTTGTAAGTGTGTACACAAAACAGGGCAACTCACATTTTAGAATAAATGCTCCAAGAGAGAAACTGACGACTTTGCTAATAAAAACAAAGAGCTTTAGAAGAAAGATGGCCTTTGGTAGTGATTTCATGCAAACCTGTCCTTTTACAGATGAAGGCATGGGCACTTCATTGGGGGCAGATTGCTTCTTTCTCAAGTATACCTAAGCTAAGAGACTGCTCTGTTTCAGCCAGTCCTGCTGTAGCCTTGGAATTTAAACCAGCTCTGGCCTTTGAGGAGGGCCACTGTGGAGTTCAGTCACCAGGACTGCTAAATATATCTCAAGTGCAAGAACCATGTTCCACAAGAGATACCACTGCCCACTATCATTGACCTCCAAAATCAACTGGCTCCTCCAGACCCACTGACAACCCTCTACTTTCTACCTACAGTCTACCTTCAAATCTAGAGTTTTGTCGGCAAAGACACTTGAGATGCTGTGCCAGCCAGCTGGTCCAAGAAACAGCCTGGGAAGCCCAACCTCTGCTAAGGCTATGGGCTGACTACCTTTGGGACTCCTTGGGATGTCGATGTGCTAACAGGAGAACACCTTTTTCTTTTCTTTCCAATGTGAGCTGCACCAGGTGAGGCACACCAAGCTATCTGGTTATCTGCCAGGAATTTTTAAAAAGAAGAAAATAAGTATTGGTCAACCAGGCATACCTGCCAATAAAAGACCTAACTCAAGCCTGGGGGGTGGTTTAATAGCTAAAGGCACTTCCTGCCTAGCCGTGCAACCTTCGTTCACTCCTTGAGACCCACACGGTAGAAGGAGAGAACTGAGGCTTGCAAGTTGCTTCTGGCTTCCATGTGTGTCCTGGCATGTGCACACACACACATGAGAGGGGAGAGGATAAGTAAACCAACAAATAAATAGGCTCAGCTCTGACAGGGGCCTTAATGAGCCATTTCCAGGCCTTCTCCAGCCACCTAGAGAGAGACTGTGGGTGGGGTTCTCTTAAGTATTCCTTCACTAAATCACTCATGACTTTCTTGTAAGCCTCTCTAGAAATCTGAAATTAGAAGAGTAGACATCCCAGATGTGAAGGCAAGTAACCAAGGGGAAAGGCTTAGTGTTGGGTGGACAGCCATCTCCGTTACAAGTCCTCCATCTCTATACGTGGATCCCTACTCATCACTGGCCTTCTCCCTCCAACCCTCACTTTGGTAAGAGAGAAAGATGGCCTATTCACACATTTCTTTATATATACTCCATTCAGTGAGTGCCCAGTATGGCACTGAACACTATCAATGCTCCAGTAGCATTACAAAGGTCTTGGCCTTACTGAGTCTGCGGTGTTCAGAAGGGAAAGACGATAAGAGAAGGCACGGAAAGGGCTACTACAGGCTCCAAGTGTTGGAAGTCCACCCCAAAAGAAATGATACTTGAATTGCAAACTTAAGAGCCAATCAGTGAGCCAGGCGTGGTGGCGCATGCCTTTATTCCCAGCACTCAGGAGGTAGAGGCAGGCCGATCTCTGTGAGTAAGTGTCAATCAGTGACTTGCTGTAGAGGAAGATCCAAGGCTGACATGGGGAGACGATGGCTCCACACATGGAAGGAACAGCCTGTACACAAAAGCTCAAGGTGGAAAGGGATGGAGTTTATCCAGAACTCAGAAAAAAATGAAGGTGAGGTAGGTGAATAGGAAGACAAGAGCTTAGAGACAAGAGGCTTGGACGAGCACTGTGGTCCCAGTACGGTAGTGCCTTAGAACTGTCACTATGCTCCAGTCCCTTCTCCACTGGCTTCAGTGTCTTCATATGTGACAGAAAAGGCTCAGTTAGCTAAGAGACTACTCTAGAGAAAGTGGTCACACAGCCTGGCCCAAAGGCCTGTGAAGGATTAATGTTAGAAGGGCAAGGGACTGTCACCTTGGTCTCCGTCTTTGAACTGACTCCATGTCCCTTCAGTCCGAGGAGGAGGAGGGCAGCGGGGATTTTGTGGAAACTTTCCTGAGCCCCGGAGCCCTGTTATCAGAGGGAGACATTTGTATAGTGCACTTTCTCGATAGTCGGCGTCTGAAATGTTTTGTTGAGCTTCAGAGAGGGTAAATACTTAGGTGCGATTACAGGGCACACTGAAAGAGCTTCCACTGTTTAATGAATGGAAAACAAATACTGATTGGAACAAATTTAAAGGTGTCATGTATTGAATAAGAAATAATGTTTAACAAGGTTCCTAGTCTTGTCCTGTACACAGGAGGTGCTCAGTCATTTTGAAATGATTTATGTAAAATGTGTAACCCTTCTGGCGCTCCTTATGCTATTGGTCATCACATGGAAACTCTGCCTGCTTGATGGAGAACAACCATGCGCACAGATATGTGTCATTAGGCTGGGCCCCATACAGCTGGTTTAAACTCCCAGGGTTTTCCCTCCAAAGAAAATTACTTTCCTCTGGGTTGAGCAGCGATGATCAAACAGATGTCACTCACAGCAAATCCATAGCATTGAATCAGACCATTTTACACTCAAGGTCACAGGTCCAAGGTCATTCCTTCCCTGGGAAGGCCTCAGTACCTCTTAGGGTAATTATTATACCCATAGAAGGTATAGGTTATGGGTGAGCAGAATGGGACCTTGGAGGATCTGGTCCTCAAATGACATATTTGATCAATGATTTCAGCTTTAAAGAACACTGTTTCTGCTATTTTGATAAACACGGTCTTTGAAGCTATACCCAAGAGCCATTTGAAGCACATTAGTTAAAAAAAAAAAAAAAAAAAAAAAAAGCCTGTGGTAAAGGAACCACAAGGTGAAGTGAGAAAGTACAGTCTCATTTCATAAAGACACATGCCAAGGTTTTCGTTCGGCTGGCCTGACCTAGACCAGATGTCATGACATCATCAGCCAGCCTGGACACCATTTCATCTCCATTCACCCCAGACAAAAGATGTGACCAGTGAAAGATCATTTCAGGGTGGGAGAGATTTAGGTAAAAATGCTAAAGGCAAGAAAATTGAAAAGTGGCCACTGTGAGAGCATTTAGAGGTCCTCTAAATCCTGAAATTAGAGAAGGCAATATACAACATGTGCACCACATACGTAGGTGATATTCCAGGCCTAGTCCCTACACTGGGGAAGCATAATCCTGTTCCCAGACTGTGTGTCTTCAAATAACCCCCTGGAAGCCACTGGGGCATAGCTGATAGCATCTCTAGAGATTACCCCAAAGAGAACACTGACCTGGTGAGCAATACTCCAGTAGAGAGTATCAGGTGATCCCTGTCATCTATGTGTCACGTGGCATGTTCTAAAGTTGGCCTTTCACAGCCTCGCTTCTACCATTTCCATGTCCAGCCATTACCTGGGTTGGAAGCTAGATGTGTAACCCTCCCCCTCCATGGGCCAAACATCTACTACCTCCTATAATCCCAACCGAGCTCAGTCCCGGGGTCTAGAAGCTCCTTAAGCACAGTGGTCTCTAGCATTCTCTTTGCCCAGTGTTGGCATGTGCTGCACACCCTCCTACCAGAACCTGCCTCGGCTGGCTGCCAGTCTTCTTTTCTCTCTTCTGGAGCTTAAAGGTAATTGTTCGTCTTAATGTTGACCAAGGTGACCTTCCAAGATCATTACTGCTAGAGCAAGAACATTCAACAGTTTGTTTAACCTTTCTCAGGCCACCTGATATAAGCATTCTCAGAATCCTAAATGAGCTCTGTGTTTTCTCTGTTTTTGCCCACATAAGATCTCCTGGGAATAATTTTGGGTTCTGATTTACTATTTCCATTTGATTCTCTCTCTGTCTCTCTGTCTGTCTCTGTCTGTCTCTGTCTGTCTCTGTCTCTGTCTCTGTCTCTCTCTCTCTCTCTCTCTCTCTCTGTGTGTGTGTGTGTGTGTGTGTGTGTGTGTTTGTGTCTGTTTGTGTGTACACATGTGGAGGCTGAATCCTGATGCCAGATGTTTTCCCCTATTGTTTTCCTCTTTACTCATGGAGGCCAGGCCTTCTCACTAACTTTAGAGCTTTCTGATTGGCAACAAAACTCTGTCTTGTCCTCCCAACACTTGGCATCGGGGTTACAGATGTAAGCTACCACAAGAGTGTGGAGATACAAACTTGAGTTCTCAGGCTCGCATGCATTCACTGGACCCTTTGAGCTGTCTCCAGCCTCTTGGTTTGATTCCTAAAGATGACTGGTTGAATGAAGAAAGGAGAGTGGAAATCACAGAGAGTTAATGACTGTTGGACCCCATCCCCAAAGCTGTACAAATGAATCCAAACAACATACATGGAAGATACACCCAAGGTTGTTGCAGCCCAGGACAGCCCATATGTATCCCAACATCTGAAGAAAATCATGCAGCATTTAAGTGTGAACTTTTTCTTCCAGCTTTAAAATTTTGGCTGTGTAACTGAGGCCTTAGGTTCTCATTGCTAAGTCAGTCAAGACACTTCTGTGCAAAATATCACACTAATATAGACAAATTTACGTTTACTAAATAGGCCAAAGAAAAATAGAGGGAAAATCACATTAAAACATGATGTACTTTCCTTTGAAAATGAGAATAACTTTAGAATCAGGTTATTGGCTACAGCTCACTCTCTTCAGATCTGATTATTGTAAATACTTTGGGATACTTATTTTAACCAAACTGCTAGGAAACTGAGGAGATTTTGGAGCCTAAAAAGGAAATTAGTTAAAGAAAAAAGATCCAAACTTGCCTATTAAGACCTTCCTTCTCAAAACTCTAAGAAGGGAGGGTAATTGTCAGTATAGGAACACCCGTGGCCAAGTGTCCCAGCACTCAGGGAGCTGAAGCAGGAAGGTCTTGAGTTTAAGGCCATCTTGGGCTTCATAGACAGACCCTGTCTCAAAAATAGATAAATAAGAAATACAAAACCATTTCTATCTCAAAACTTTTAAATAAACCATCGGTGATTTGTTTTGTTTTTACAGAACTGCTTTTGATTTTCTCAGCATTCTTGAAATATGGGCTTAGGGGCTATTCCTAAAAAGAAAATTTGATGTATATGAGTGTTTTGCTTATATGTATGTCTGCGCCCCACATATGTGCCTGGTGTCAAGAAGGTCAGAAGAGGGTATTGGATCCCTCAGAAATGGAGTTTATAGATGGTTGTGAGCTGCCATGTGAATGTTAGTAATTAAACTCAGGTCCTCTGGAAGAGCAGGCAGGGCTCTTAACCACTGAGCTATCTCTCCAGCCCCACAGTTTTTTTCTGCAAATGAGGAAATTGTGGGTGAGTCAGGTTTAAGGTCATCCAGTTAACTGGCAGATAATCCACTCCGATAAAGACCTTTGGATCTGGGAAACTCACCGCTTTGTCCAGATTTCTGCTTCTACTTACTCAGAAGCAGAAAGAAGACTTATTAAACTGTGGAGGGACTTAAGAACAAGTACAGTTGGAGAGGGGGAAATTCTTCAAAATCAGGCTCCTGCTTATTGCCAGAGAGTTCATAAAACCTGCCTTTTTCTATGCTTCCTGTCAGTATCGAGACATAAAACTCAAAAATGTCTTGAGCTAAGGTAGAATTCTGATGCTGGGAGCCTTCTAAATACCACATTGTCTCCAGAGAGAAGGACAATCCAGCCTTTGTTCCTCAGGGGCATTTTCTGTCCATGCAGGGTCTCCGACAGGCCCTCTGTCCTTAGAAGGGCTGTTGTCTTTTTCCTGCCACAACATCAGTGTGACATATCTCACACTTCAGAAGGCAGCCTACTCAGTCCCCATTCATAGATTCCTCTGCAAATTAACGTCTACTCACCACTACCCCCTCACGAAAAAAAACCTGGCTTTGTCCAAAGAGTTATTGGAAATAGAACTTGTGAAAAGCCCTTAGTATGTGATGTGGACCCCGACAATAATGTTTTGTAAGAGCTCTGTCTGATGTGTGCTGACGGGAATGAATCACTTCACTTAACAGAATTGCTCTTTGTTATGTAAACTTTGTAAAGTCCGCCTGATGTGACCTCTTGCATTTGGGGAAATTCCCAGCTAAAAACTGTCATCTTTCTGTGGACAACAGTATTCTTGTCGTAACTTTTGGTGCCAAATTCCCAGTGGACCTCAAAGTTCTGACCCCCTGGGTCACGCGCCAAGTCAAGTGTAGAACTAAGACTGTAAAACAGGTACAGCTGCAAGGCTCATTCCTCAAAAAGCATTAAATAGAAAGAGTATTTGCTTCCCTAGCTTTCCTGTCAGCATGTCACAATCTTAAACTTCCTCTATCAGAGTGGCCTTGTATATAAACATACAGCCTTCCTAGATTAATCCTGCACATTTTAGATTCCTATTTCTTGCAAGTGCATATATCCAGTCCGTTGGAAAAGACACGATTTGGATAGGGACTGTGCTTCTAGAAGGGTATTTAAGAAGCACATAAGATAGGTTGTCACCATTGTCACCACCAAAAGAAAAAAATTCCTTCTCCACATGGTTTCTTTGGCAGGACTTGAGTTAACTGTTCCAGTCTCAGCCAGTATACTTAGAGTCTGCAACCACAACCACAACCACAAAGACCATCTGATGGTCAAAACTGCAGGACTCTTCCTGCCCATGAGATCTAAGATGACTTAACTTGTCAAAAGATCTTCCTTGTCTCCTAAGTTGTTAATCCCCTGGACTTGACCATGAAGTGGTCAGATCCTATGTGTCCCATAAACGTGCTCCATATAAGTCAGTTAGCAGCCCCAAGGATTTTATGGATAGATCCTTCAAGAATAACAAAGGTCTTAGCAATACATTGGCACACGGTATAGAGGATGACAGCAGGTGTCACAGTAAAAAAAAAATAGTAGGAGGAGGATTGAGTCACATCCCACCTCTGCATTAGTATGTACCCACACATATACACACACACACATACATGCACACATATACAGAGAGATACATAAATTACATTTCATATATATATATACATATATCACATACACTATGTTATCCTATGTTTGCACATGATGCACACACATACATACACAGAGAGATACATAAATTATATATGTGTATTTATATACATATGTTTTTTGTATATATATATATCTCACATATACTACTCACATATACCTTTGCACATAGTGCACACAAATACATACACAGATACAAAAATTATATATGTGTATATATACATACACATGTATATATATGTATATATATATCACATACACTATGTGATCCTATCTTTGCACATGGTGCACACACGCACATACATCACATAGCAAGCTATCAAAGACTCAGGATTTCTTTCCTGTCCTCGTGAGTGACATGTGGTTGAGATTTATCAGACTAATGCAACCACAGTCGAACTCAGCACACAGAACCCTGTGAGCATCCAGTGCTGACAACTATTGTAATCACCATCATTATTATCACAGATGTTGTTCCTTCTAAGATTGAAGTAACAATCATTGCCACAAGTTTTCAAGCAAAAACTAGAAAATCATGCCAGGTACTAGATTATTATCCTCTTTTTTTTTTTTTTTTTTGAAATTCTATTTCAAAGTTAGCATACAAAGTGACAGATTTCACGGTGAAATTTACACACGTCATATTATTACACCTTCTCCTTATTCATCCTCCACTCCTGGGGCCCCTTTCTTGCTGTTCATTATTCTATTAAGTCCTACATTTCTTTTCCTTTTATTTCTTTTCTCTTTTTTTCCCTTCCATTCATGTGCGTGTGTGGCGTATGTATGCTTGTATGCACAGAGGCCACGAGAGGATGCCAGATTCCTGCTCTGTCCCTCTCCACCGTATTCCATTAAGACGGGGTCTCTCACTGAACTGCAAGCCCCAGTTTTCCTCCAAGCCCTCCGCCCCATGGTGCTGGGGTTACAGGCACAAAAGCAGCAGGCCCAGCTTTTCCTGTTGGTGTCAGGAGTTTGAATTCAGGTCCTCACTCTTGAACAGTTGGCCTTCTTACCTGCTGAGCCATCTCCCCAGCCCTGCTTCGGGTTTTAAATGTGTGGACCTCTAAGCGAACAATGGCATGCTTATTGTCATCAGTAAGAACACTTGTCTCAGCTACTGGAAAATTACAGAAACAAAGCCTTGAGCTCCTGATACTCCTTTCTTTGAGTGGTAGAAAAAGCCTGTGCTAGTTTCACACAGCTTTATCTGCCATCTGAGTGGAACAAGATTAAAGTTCTGGCCCGCACATTTAGCCCAACTGATAATGCTGTGAGTGTAAAATTTTAAAACCTGTGGAAACGGGGTATGTGGCCAGCACGTGATAACCTGTAACCCTACCTGGAACTCCAGTGTCCCCCAGGCTTATCAGCAGCTGATAGGAAATACAGCACAGTTTTCACTAGATGTGAAGGTTTACTGTGGGTCTTTTCAGTACAAGGCACACAGCACAGCAGTCTGCCAGGGTATCTAGCAGTCCATCAGTGTTCACTGATCAACAGGGAATCTGAACAGGTGAAATACTGCACACGGGGAATGATGGAGGTCCGCATGTCTGTCAAGGAGGAAAAGCGATTTACCTACCTTAGAGTGGACTCCGGGTCTGCTTCCCATTAATGAACAAGGAAGCTTTTGTTTTGTTTGTCAAAGGGTTGGGCATGTGGTGTTGGGCTCTACTGGGGCCTGCAGTGGCTCCCCTCAGACCTGGCTTGCCACAGAACTTCTTTGGCCCTTTCCAAAGAACCTTCCAGCACTGGCGCTATATAGCTTTCTAATCCCATTAACTGTAGCTGTGTGCAAACAGACTGTTTTGAAAGCCATGTTTGAGGAAAATGTCAAAACTGAATCTATTTTATTTTTATTTCTTTATTTTCATAAGACTTAATAGTGTGATCCAGGGAAGTGGAAAGTAAACACTAGTTCTCCTGGCCCCAGGATATCATCTCGATACTATCATTTTCAGAATTTGTACTCTACGTCTACGCATCTGTAAGAACGAAAGAGTCCAGCTCAGACCGCACAACTTGGTGATTTTCCCCCATACTGCGCATCCCTCTGTTACAGGTACCAGCACGACTGAGTGAGTGCATCCACAGCCCTTCCAGAAGTGTCCTTGGCCCCTTCTGAGCAGCTCTGGCTCCTCTGAGGGTTGTCTTGCTCTGTACTCCACAAAGCCTGGATTAGTTTTGCTTCGCCAGTCAACAAAAACAACATAGGCATATGGGATTGTTTCAGACGCCCAGTGGGTGCTTATCAAATAAGTACACAGTCACCTGTAAGTAAATACTAATTTTTAGTACATTCTGAAATAGTTTATCAGCACTTTTTTTTTTTACAGTGCTAAGGAGCCTCAGCCTGTATTTTTACATACAGTAGTACCCTTCCCCTTCTGTTATGACTTAAAAGTACAAAAATATTAATTGAAAAGTCAAACTCTCTCTGAACTTCATTTTCCCTAAATGTAACTTCCATAAGTGGATTTGGTTTTTTTTTTTTTTTTTACTTCTTTCAGGAAAATGTCAGTGACATTTTCTAGAATTTTTATTCCTTCATCTTTGTCTCCACCTCTTTCTCTTCTCTGTTACTCTGCCATTCCGTGTCACATTTATGAACTGTCCCAGTCTTTGTTTATGTTCTTTGTATCATTTTCCCACAAACTACTCTGTTAAACGTATTTCCAGCAGAGGTAGAGAGAGGGTGAGGGAAGACATTTTATACTTTGTGATCAAGTAATGATTATGATTAATAGAATGCCAGAAAGAAAAACAGCTTTCCCTTTATAAAAAGGTAGATAAATTCTCCTGAGTCCTTCCTGCTTCTCCAGTTTTCCAGGTCATGTACAGCAGAGCTGAGGGAAAAAAATACCCATGAGAAGATCCCGTGTGTTCACTCTCCAGGCGCCCAAGCCCTATCAGGGCTATCCATACAAGCAAAAAGCCCTTTCCTGAGCAATGGTAATCATTACACAAGATTTTCTTTGCTAGCAAGTTAAAAAAAAACCAGAAACCTTTCTTTCTACGGCAAAATACCTAGACATCATCTAAGCATTCTTCAGCAAACTGATTTAATCTTGTTTTTCTTTAGCAGAGGAAATTGCCATCTAGAGAGGCATTTTCTAGTAATGCAGACTCTAAGCCTACAGCTTTGTTTTTGCTTAAACAGAGATTTTTCCAATAGGTGGCACCAGTGTGTTTAGATAGAACTACTATGTCCCCGGTGGAAGAGGCTGTAAAGTTCACATAGCTACAATTAATTACCCTTTGGCAACAAGTTTTTCATATACTCAGAGGTTGCCTTGGCTTCTTAGCACCTCAAAATGGGTCGCAAGGTACCCATACAAGCATTTCAGAGACCGGCCTTGGGCCTGCTAGATAAGAATGAAGACCTGAGTTAAAATTCCCAACAACCAAGTAAGAAAAAAGCTGGCTGTGTTTGCATGCCTCTGTAACTCTGGTTCAGGGGCAGCAGAAACAGGTGGCTCTTGGGAGCACACTGACCAGCTAGTATATCGAGAGCACTGGTTTAAGTGGGAAGAGACCTTATCTCAAGAGATAAGATGGAGAGCAATTTAGGAAGACCCCTGAAATCAACCTCTGGCTTCCACACGCACAGACACACAGACACACACAGACAAAATCCATTGGTAAAATCAACTTAAATATACTAATTTAAATGCTTTTTATCACTTAAGGCTAAACAAAAAGACCAGTATGTTCAACATATCAGCCTTGAGTTTTAGATCCAAACTTTTTTTTTAACTTTTTCTCTTTTTTTAGCTGATTATCTCAGGGTTTTTTTTTTAACATGTATTTATTTATTCAAGTTACATCTCAATCATAATCCCTTCCCTCCTCCCACTCCTGGTCCCACCCTCCTACCCTATTCCCCCTCACCCTTCTATCTGCATTTTTGGTTTTTTAAATTTAAAGTATATCTTTTTCCCCGCAACAGCTCCCCCTTTTAGTTCAACAAAATGCTCTTTTTCTTATAGCAATAAATACAATACAAAACAATAAGAACAATTAGACCATAATTATGAAAATTATAGGATATAACATACATTCCTAATGTCCAGTCCATATGTATTTGGCAACTGATATTAGTATTCTATTATGATCTATCTCAATGACTTTAAAGTTCTATACCTAACTCAGTTTCCATCTAACTTGCATTACTAACTTAAAAACATCTTCTTAGACCTTGAGCATCCTCTTAATTCCTAAACAACTTAAAATTTAACTGAGACTATAATTTTGTACCTTTTCTTTAAAATCTCTCTATATTTGAAACTTTTTGGCATCCCCATGTCTTGAAGGAAAGTCAGATTCAAAATAACTTTATGAAATTTTTATTTATTATAAAAGTGACACTAGATCACTAGTGTCAAACTTGGAAAATTATGAAAAGCAGAAATTGGAGTGGATAAATTGTCACCATGGTAGAGATATGCATAGTTCATAGAGCCTAACACTGGCAGAATGTGAATAGCATTTTATTACAAGGTTAGAGAGTGGCAGATGAATAAAATAGGGCAGCCTTAGACTGATATAGTCAAGGGACAAACACAGAACTTTATAAACCCACTTATATTGCTGGGAATTTTACATGGGGCAGAAGACTGTACTACAGAGCTTCCAAGATACTTTCCTAAACTTAGGTTCACTATCCATCAACTGATGTTGAGCATGTACCATTGAGAAAATGTTGTGCCGGGTGCTGAGATTTGTACCATTGGGCACAAGCAGCAGGAATGAGGCATTGTGCAGTGAATCCAATAATTCATTACTTGTTCACAAGCATAATGAGAGGTAATTGTGAGATTTTCATGAGAAAGCAGATGGTGTTCTGATGTAGGGAACAGGGTTGGGAGATTTAATCATTAAAAGAGAACCAACAGGCAAATAGAGGAAGAGGAAGTGGAAATACTCTATGCAAAGGCCCTATGGCAAGAAAAAGTCCTGTGTCGCTTAGGAAAAGGCCACAGTTATAGGAGTGGTAATGGGTCCAGGCATGGCACCAATGAGACCAGAGATTGAAGGGACTATGTAGATTATTAATAAACTTATCACACTAGCTGGTTGGGTCTTCTTCTTCTTCTTCTTCTTCTTCTTCTTCTCCTCCTCCTCCTCCTCCTCCTCCTCCTCCTCCTCCTCCTCCTCCTTCTCCTCCTTCTCCTCCTCCTCCTCCTCCTTCTCCTCCTCCTCCTCCTCTTTCTCCTCCTCCTCCTGTTTCTTCTTCTCCTTCTCCTCCTCCTCCTGTTTCTTCTTCTCCTTCTTCTTCTTCTTCTTCTTCTTCTTCTTCTTCTTCTTCTTCTTCTCTTGCTCCTCCTCCTCCTTCTTTTTCTTCTTCTTCATTCAAAATAAGGTGGGATAGCTGATATGGTAGTGCACACCTGTAATCTGAGCCTTGCAGGGTAGAAAGAGAGATATCAAGAGAACAATATCATCCTTGGCTATATAGCAAGTTTGAGGTCACCCTGGGCTATACAAGACCCTGTTTTTAAAAAGGTGCAGTGGATGGGATTCCACTAAGGAATTTTAATTTTAGGAGGGCCTGATATTAATATTAGGCTTCTGTATTGATGCTGAATTGGGTGATTTGAAGGGATGGGTGGAGATGGAGATTCTACTGAAGCAGGTCAGGCATGAAGTGATCATAGTAACCACTAGCTTTAAAGTAGCATCAGTAGGAATTGATGCAATTAACTAGGGAGAAGATTGTAGAAAGAATGCCTTCCTACTCAAGGGTATTGAATCAGGTTGTTGGTCTGTGTATTAAACTTCTGGAAATAAGCTCTACTTGATCAACAGGCATGTATCAGTCTCTTAGATTTCAAGTCAGTCTCTATTTTAGGTCTATTTCAGGCACAGGGAATCCAACAGGGAACACAAAAGACAACCCCCCCAAGACATTTGTGAACTATAGTGTGGAAAAAGTAGAGACAAGGCATCAGCAAATTCCTGCCCCAGACAAATTTGGCCTATTGCTTGTTACTATAAATAAAGTTTTATTGGCACAAATCCATATCTATTCATTCACATAGTGTCTGCGAGTGCCTTTCCATGCAAGTGGATGCGGTGTGATCCACAAAGATGAAAACATGCTTTGGTTGGCTCTTTACAGAAAGTTTGCAAATCTTTTTACTCAGGCGATCTATGTTAATCTTGCCTTTTTCCTTCATCTTTGTTATCTTGGGAAAATTCATTAATTTCTCTGACTCACTTTTCCCAGTATAAAGCAGAAATACTGTTGGCTGTACCATCTACACGAACAGAGAAGACACTAGTGAGGATTCTGAAGTGGGTAGGTAGCGTGCCTCGTGGATGTGTGGTGTCAAGATTCAAGAGTGTGCTGTTCATTCTAAACTTACCCTACCTGGTGTTTTAAGTCCCTAGTCTACCTTTTTAGCTTGATGTTCCACTTTCTAGAAATATTTTTTCTATTACAGCATACTGAGAACTGACATCAGTCTGGGCCCCTTGCTTGTGCCTACCCCTTACCTCTCCATCTTTGAGCTTATTGAAATCGTCTCTGTGTGTCTTTTCCCCATTTACCTTGTTCACATATCCATCACTCCAAGTTGGTCCCTACAATTCTCCTATACTTGTACTTCTATATCCTTCCCAAAATATGGAGAATGTGCTTTACAGCTTACACTCGGCACAATGCTTTGTCCTAGCTGAGGCTCAATAGCTAACCCTTAACTGGAATTATGTAAATTTCAAATTTCAGTCCTGAGAGTGATTCCTCCATGGGAAGAAAGCACTGTAGAAGTAGAAATCTCCCGGTGACCCGAAGATAAGCGGACAATGGCATCACTTTGTGAAAGTACACTTTGTACCCTAGTCAGCACAAAGGTCAAGTCCAGATTAGAGACGACCTTTGTGTCTTCAATTATTTGGATCCAGGCAGGATCTGGTTTCTAATTAAGTTACCAGAATACTAAAATGGGAAAACCTCATATGAAGATCTGAGTTTGTGACTTCTTTTAGAGCAGTGGTTCTCAATCTTCACATTAGCTGTGCCCCTTTAATACAGTTCCTCATGCTGGGGTAACCCCCCAGCCATAAAATTATTTCATTGCTACTTCATAACTGTAAGTTTGCTACTGCTATGAATCTTAATGTAAACATCTGCTGTGCAACCCCCCCAAAGGGGTCACGACCCACAGGCTGAGAACCACTGCTTTAGAATAAAGTATAAAGTATAAAGAAGTTTGTGGATTCCAGGGTCAGATTGTTGGGTTTCAAATTCTGGGGGCCCCTCCTATACAGATTTGTCAGGTAAAACATAGGAAACCCAGTTAAATTAGAGTTTAAGAAAAACATTTATAATTTCTTTGCTCTAAATATGCCCTGTATGCTGTAATTTGCCAAATCTGGTAACACGGCTTGTACTTGTTGTGTGACTTCAAACAAATTTCCTAACTTTTCTGTGTCTTTGTTTCCTCACTTATAAACTGGAGACAATAAAAGGATATCGTGAGGACAGAATGGCTATTAGCCACCGTCTGTGTTGATTGTTTTAAAAAAATGGAATGAAGCATATTTCTTGCGACAGTAGGGAGCATGTCTCCACATATGATAAAGCACGAGACTTGCCTTGAAGTACACAACTCAAGATGCTGAATTTGAATCATTTACATTAGGGGTCACTCTAGACAAACCTTGAAAATCAAAATGATATACCAATAAAGGTTTATTCCTCCTTCCCGTTAGGTGAACGGTCAAAGGTCATCTCCCCCATATATGGAAGCTGTGACTTCTGAAGTCACCACCCACCACAACAGAGGAAGGTGATTAAGGCACTCTAGCTGCAACTTCACTGGGGTCCTAGAAATGACGGTGGCAGCTTCAGTTAACATTAACAACCCACTGGCCAGAACTGGTCTCGTGGTCCCAACCTAGCAGTGCAGAGACTAGGAAATGGATTCCAGCAATCTCCATTCATGCTATGAGCTCAAAGTCATAGCCCACACTGTCCACTTGAGTACTTTCCTAAGCAAGCAAGATGTAGCCAGAGGACTTTTTCTCACTGAGAGATGCACCCTCTCATCCTTACTAGAAGCACAGAAGGACCCCTGTCTGTAGGGAGGGACGTTGTTCTTGGTTGAGTTGATTCCAGGCTTGGAGACTTAGAAGCAGGCTGAAGTCAAGCAGAGAAGAAAGGGGAAGAGGGAGCATGGCATGCATGTGTTCTGGTGAGGGACCCACAAGCATGAGAAGTAGTGAGGGTGCTTCAGTTTTGTTTGCTTGTTTTTTCAATTTCTGTAGTACATACACGAGATCTCATTTTTCATGTCACATTTGGAGCTGCACAAACCCTGACATTCCCAGCATTTGAAGACTAATTCTCAAAAGATACACAAATGCCTGTACAGGTCTAATCAGTGGGTAAATGCAGGTGTTTGCCTGGAATGGAATGCCACTCAGAAACTCAAGTTGAGTCTTTGCATTCTAAAGAGGGGCACACGGATCAACACAGCTGGTTCAGGGCTCACTGGCCATGAGATCTACGGCCAGTGCAGTTGCCAGACCACCAAGGCTAATGAGACTGGATTGTTCTAATCTCAATCTTAAACAGGGTTTCTGAGCTATGCACTGGGGTGGGGGTAAGCTGGTCAGTGGTGAGGCCCTGTCAGTTCCACCAGTGTGTGCGCGTCGCAAATCAGCAAACACTTTCTGATATCCAGACCTGGACCTGGAGTTCAGGGGAGGGTGTTTACATGTGCTCTGAGAGATTGCAAGTAATTACTTGAAAATACAACCCTTCCCTATACTGGTGAGCCATCCGTGTGCTGAACGAAGAGTTCATTTAGTCTTTTCCCTGCCTTCAAAGAGGAGGAAAGTGTTGCTGGCAGTCAAATCAGGACGAAGGTCATGCACCAGTGTCCTCACACCACCCTGAATTCTGAGGGTGTCGTCTAATGCTTTGGGAACACCAGGCCCAGTGCAGTGATAATCTTTAAAAAGGCCCAAAAGAAAAATAAATGACAGATTTGTTCTGGAATTCATCATCATCATCATCATCATGGGGAAGTTGCTAGGGCTGGATGTCGAATGCATCCCCTAACCTCCCACAAGGTTCCAAGATGACACCATTGGGAGGAGGTGCCACATAGGCAATCCTCAGGCCATTGGGCATATGCCATCAAAGGGGACTGTGGGACACTAGCCTCTTCTTCTGACTCTTTTGATCAGCTGTATGCTCCCTGCCACTGGCAGCCAGCATCTCCAATAGGGGCCTAAAGTTAGTGGTTCCACCAGATGCTGAACTGAAGCCTCTAACATTGTGGGGGCAAAAAAAATTTTTTTTCTTCTTCTTCTAAATTGATTAGCTCAGGTATTTTACTATAGTGATGTGAAGTTGACTCATATAAAGGTATTTTTTGCTGTAAGTGTAATAAGTTAGGGACACTAAGACAAAGTTCTTTGGCAACCATGATGATCTTTGTAATCTGCCTTTTACTTTGTCCATATCCCTAACCAGGCAGACACCTCCATGGAAGCAGTAAGACATCAAGATATAACTGCTTCAACACCCTTGAGTGATAGTCGACTGGATCTTATTCTGGTGTGACTAACAGGCATACTGGATGGTAAAGAGTATTTCAGTCCTGTTCTGTAAGGTTAACCCTGAACATTGTATGCTTACCAGGCACTTTCCTTACATTGTTTCCTTATACTTCCAGCTTTCTCTTCAATTTCAACTATTATGGCTATTAATGGCTTAAGGAACACTCCAGCCTGGTCTCACTTAGTCTGTGATCATTTTCCAACAGTCTTCCCAGTGATTCTTTTTCAACATTACCAACATCCTTTCTATAATGTCTTTCACTATTTCAACCAGTTTCTATTGATTGCCACCAGAATTTCTGCTTCTGACATTATCTCTCCTGCCAGGGTTAAAGTCACCCCTATCCTCAAGAACCCTTTGGCTAGGCTGTAACACATTTCAGAATGGGGTAAGTTAGTCTATGGCACTCAGGAGAATGCTCAGCATGAAATTTCACTGGAACAGTTCAGAACCTTGGCCAAAATCCTAGCTCCAAACTTTACTTACTGTGCAACTTGGGGCAAGTGAACCACCCTTCTAAGTCTTGGTTTTGTCAAGAGCAAATGCTTGTTTTAATGCTCAGAAGAGAAGCTGTTGCTTAGACACCATTTAGGATAGACTGGTGCTACATGTCTATTATCTCAGTTGGCTGAGGCAGGAGAATCATGAGTTAAGACCCAGCCTGGGCTACAAAGGGATATTCTGTCTCAAGTAAGTAAAGCACCTGATAAATAATAGCTATCATTGGTATAACAATATTGAATTCTACTCTTTAACTTATATTTTATATTCAATAGTATGTACTATGTCTGGGTCTGACTTATGCTTTATCATTTGTTTCTTTACATCATATTTATAATTATAAATAATTGAATAGTTATACACTTTAATGAAATGTTCAGTTGAATTTAATTGCTTCTGTCTGAATTCAATTTAAATGGAAGCCATGAGATTATTGTTCCTTGTTGTTTTTGTTCTTTGCAATGTTGTATATCAAAGCCATGGCTTCATACAAGCTAAGAAAGCACTCTACCATTGGCCTACAGAATCCAGTCCTATACACATATTTGTGAGTTCATGTGCATGTACACATGTGTATGCACAAATGAGCACAATGCTCAGAATCAGATTTTTAAGAAAAATTTTCCTACTTCTTTTTTTTTGCAATCTTTGCTAGTAAATGTCCATTTAGGGTAAATAATAACTTTTTAAACATGAGTGTTATTAAAATATCAGCAAAGGATTTCATAATATTATATTTTTTAACTTCTACCCATGGGGTCTTCACTTCTGTGGCAGCATTGTCTTTTTAACGTCCTGGGGTGTACATTAAGAATCAGTGCATTTCATCTGTGTGACACATCCCCAGATCAGGGGCATTGTTCATAGAGCTGGAGACAAAGAAAGCCATATTTTTAGGCAGACCCCTTTTGTTTTTCTTAGCATGGTACATAACCCCGAGGCGTCACTATTCTGAAGGACACTTCTCATCCTCAGTTGACCCATTAACTAGTTTGATTCCTGAATCTGAACTCATTCCCTTCAGCACTTCCTCCCTGTCATGGCTCAGGGTTACTTGCTCAGCACCCCATCTTTTCTTATAATTTCTCTTGTTGTGATGAGAATTTTGTCTGAAAATTTGAAGTGATAACACCTTAATTGTCATATTGTCAAAGGGGAATGTAGAATGGGTGTTTTGATTTTAGCTTTTTAGAGTCCCCTGATCACTTACAACACCTCATTGTGGGGAGTCTACCAAGTAGAATCAACTCATCTGCTCAACATTGTCACTTAGAGGCTGAATAAAGGGGAGAGAATGATCTGAATGTTGACCTGATTTCAGTGTGTGTGTCACACATCTGTCCTGTCAGAAGCACACCACCCAGAGATGTTCTCCTAGAAGATGCATCCACCTTTATGCCAAACACCCATCACCAGTGCTGATTTTGACTTCTTTTTTTTTTTTTTTTTGTTTTTTTGTTTTTTCGTTTTTTCGAGACAGGGTTTCTCTGTGTAACCCTGGCTGTCCTGGACTCACTTTGTAGACCAGGCTGGCCTCGAACTCACAAAGATCCACCTGCCTCTGCCTCCCGAGTGCTGGGATTAAAGGCGTGCGCCACCACCGCCCGGCTGATTTTGACTTCTTAAATACAAGAAGTTTCCCCTAAAATATTCAGTGGCTGAAGGATGTTAAGCAGAGAAGGTAGTACACTCCATTAGGTAGAACTCTGCTTATGCATTGTTTCTGTTGCTTCAATGGCCCTGGAAGCCTTCTCACCCAGTTTACAAGCAAAGAAGCAAGAACTCCAAGGGCCAATACTACTTTACTAAACACACCACCAGAATGTGCTACAGTTCACTGGTGGGCTGAGAATTTCTGCTCAACATCTACTGCCCTGCACATGAGAAAAGGGTGGTGGGTGTTGGTGAGTTGTAAACCCATCTAGTAAGCTGTCTGGCCACTGACAAGCCCAATAGAGGTACCATTGTTCTAGAACCCAAGAAGATAAGTAAGGTGAAGAGAAGAGCGGTTGAATGATTTCAGCTCCCACTCATGGTTACAACCCTATCAGAGGACACTTGACACTGTCTGAGCTTTGTAAGTGCATTTTCATATAAGTAGGAAGAAGTATCCACACAAAGCATGGAATTTTGTGTAATGTGCAAAAACCAAAAAGAACACACATGTTTGGTAATAATGGAGTGATTGGATTCTGGCAAATCTATAAATTCATGCTGTCCAGAAAGATGGACCTACATATGTTGAGCTAAAACAGAGATCTTTAAGACACATTGAGTGAAAAGGACTCAAGCAGTGGAAGCATGTGCAGAATTATTGTATTTACGTCAACCATAATTTAAAAACCTGTGTCTTAGAGAATTCAAATGAGGAAAATCATAGTTCCAATTTTGGGAGGCAGTAAGCATAGGCAGGTCTCTGTGGAAGTGATATCTGAACTGGGACTTGAAGACGGTGAAAAGTGATGGTCAGGATTTGCTGAAGGACCCCTCACAAATAGGGAATAGATCCAAGATAGGAGTTTAGTTCTACCTGGATCTAGACTTGGCACTCAATTCCTGGGCTGTGGAGATGGCTTAGGTGCTGAAATGTTTTCTGTGCAAGCATGAGAACATGATATGAGCCTCAGAGCCCACTGAAAGTAATAGCAGCAGCAGCAGCAAACAAACAAAAACGCCAGGGACTCAGCTGTTAAGAACACTTGCTGCTCTTCTAGAGGACCCAAGTTCAGTTCCCAGTACCCATGTCAGATGGCACCCATAACTGCCTATAGTTCTGGTTCCAGGGAGATATACCCTTGGTCTCCTAGGGTACCTTTAGTCCCATGCAAATACCTTCATACAGACATACACACATACATATCATTTCAAATAAAATGAATATATTTTTAAATGCCAGGCTTGGTGGTATACACTTATAGTCTCAGTGCTGGGGAAGCAAATGTATGGATCCCTTGGACTCGATGACCAGTTAACCTAACTGAATCCAAGAACTCCAGGTTCAGAAAACAAGGTAGATAATGACTGAGGAAGAAACAGTAAGCTAACCTCTGGCCTCCACATACATGTATACACACACCTGTGCATACACCCTTACAGGCACACACACACACACACACACACACACACACACACACACACACAAATTTTATGATGCAGATTATAGAGAACAGATATGCATGAGAGTCACAGCTTACATGCAGTGTAGGGACAGAATGTGTCTGCATTTATTAAATACTTACTACACTTTTGGGGCTCTGTCAGAAGTTAATGGACTATCCAGATGAATCAGCATCTCAGGCTTCATCACGAAGTATCTTTTTTTAACATTTATTTATTTCTTCAAGTTGCATCTCATCATAATCCCTTCCCCCTTCCCTCTTCCAGTCCCACTCTCCTACCCTCTTCCCCCTCACTCTCCTATCTGCTTTTTTTAAATTTAAGGTGTATCTTCCCCCCCAAACAGCTCCCCCTTTTAGTCCAATAAAAGGTTCTTTTTCTTATAACAATAAATACAATGCAAAACAATAAGAACAATTAGGCCACAATTATGAAAATTATAAGGTACAACATACATTTCCAATGTCCAGTCCATATGTATTTGGCAACTGATATTAATATTCTATTATCTATCTATCTCAATGAGTTTAAAGTTCTATACCTAACTCAGTTTCCATCCTAACTTGCATTACCAACTTAAAAACATCTTCTTACACATACAACATTCTTTTATTTCCTAAACAACTTAAAATTTAACTGTGAGACTATAACTATCTAGTCTTCAACCATATCAGAGACCTGAAAAGGATAAATACGTGTGTGTGTGTGTGTGTGTGTGTGTGTGTGTGTGTGTGTGTGTGTGTACAGGAAGTGCAGAGTCAGCAGCTTCCAAAACTAAGAAATGACAAACAACTGGCTGCCTGGACAGTCCCCATTTCTCTCAATACATTAGAACATCTATCTTCAGCCTCTGGCCCAGTATCTCTGACAGACATTAATTGTAAAGCAAGAATTATAAAGGACTTACCTTCCTTGTCTTGGCAGAGCTAGGCTGAATCACATGGTATCTTATAGGGGAAAAAAGTGCATTTATAAATCTTTCTATCTAGGTCAAAAACAAAACTATAAGGAAATTTAAAAAAATCAATGGGCCAAGAAGAGACAAAAGTAACTCTAGTTTACTAGAAGAGGTACCATATAAAAATGCATTCAGCTACAAACAGATGAACTAGCAAGTTATTTACACTGTAAGCTTTTGTTTCCTGGCAAGAAGCCTGGAGCTGGCTTTCCTTCAGCATGTTGGGCATCTCAACAATATCATTGAGGATATATGTTGAATAATAGCTTATGTGTCCCTGGCCATCCCATGGGATGCCCAGATATATGACTCTACTCCTTCTCCCGCTGTGCCCTTGACAGTATGCCTGAGAAAGATAGGTATTTGAATTGCTGGAGATGGGAAATTGTACAGTTAGCTATTCCTGGTGGCTAGGCCTGATCCATCTAGCAAGGATCTGAATAGAATGAAAAAAAGAGAGCGGTTGTGCCCATCCTTCTGTGCCTCATTGTTTGAGCTGTTGTTCTCCCGTGCTGAACTCTCCAAATTCTTATCTCCATAGAAGACTGGAATCTATGCCCTCAGCCTTTCCACTCTCAGGCCTTCTAATACTACCCACTTCCGGGGTCTGCAGCTTCTCATGAGCCAATAGCAATTCCTAGTATTTTATTCTTCTGGAAAACCCCTACTAAAACAAATCCTTCCTATTTTCTCCATTTTTTTTTAATTTGTGAGTTTTGCCTTATAATATAATATGGCAGCTAAGCTTCAGAAATATTAAGCAGGATGTAGCTACAACATGGTTTTAATGAATATAAGTCTCATTTTATCTCTGGAACGCTTTTCCTTAGTTACCTCCTCCAGAAACTTGTTTTTATATATTGCTTTGGGTTTTTTTCCAGTCCTGGCAACTGAACTAAGATCCTATATCCACCCAGCAAGAGTTCTACCTCAGCTACCCAGTCCTCTTCTTATGCGTTCTTAGCTACAACTCACACATTCTGCCTCTCCCTCCAATTCCCCATCAGAGAACACTGGGAGTACAGTGTGATCCTGGTTCCTCCTTCCTCCAGCTCTGTCAGGGAACACTAGCTGGAAGGAGAGAGCTCTGACAGTGGTAACACCCAAGAGGAAGCCTTGGCAGTGTGCATGGAAGAAGCCATATTGGGTTGGTCTTAAAGAATGATGACAAGGACATTCATTGGCTTGTCTACTCAATATCCCTTTCCTAAGGATGATTCCTGTCCAGCTCCAAGGGAAAGCCGCCAAAAGCATACAGTCTGCTCCTGTTCTCTGGGGATCAGCTGCAATGCTGCTTGACAGATATTGCCAAATTGCCCTCTTTTGTTCATTCCTCTCTAGGGACCTTTCTAGCTTTCTTCTTTTTATTGATACTAATTGTGTAAGTGTCTTGCCCCTGCTTGGCTGTGAATTGCTCTTTGTTAATTCTCTGAGCTCGACTTCCTGTATTAGTCAGGATTCCAGTGATTTCATTAGGATGAAATTCACATAAGGTATTGGTAATCACATAGGAAAACCCTGGAAAGGCAGAGGGGGCTGAAACATTGGAGGGAATAAGAACAGGGAGCAACAACACCCAAGTGTGGAGGGAACAGAGACGCTGGGATAATTGAAGCTTAGCAGAGTTGCTGGAGTGGAGTTTACTTGGTAGAGTGCTTGCCTGGCATGTTGAGAAGGCCCATGTTCTATCCCCAGCATGGTATAGACCAAGGTGTGGTAAAACATGCCGGTAAGCTTAGGACCTGGTGAGGATAGAAGAAGAAGGACCAGAAGCCTAAGCCACATAAGAAATTAGAGGCCAGCCTGGGAGACATGAAACCCTGCGTCAAAACAACAAAACAAAAAAAAAAATCAACCTTTAGAAATTAGGGCTCTAGGAGGCTTGAGAGAGGCACCCACGGAAGTCAGTGTTCTCAGGAGAAGGTGCCTGTGGATGCTGGCATCTCAGAGTGTGAAATGCCCTTGGTTCTAGACAGAGAGCAAACTATAATCTCTACCCAGCTGGTGCTATGTGAACCAATTGACTTACCAGGGAACATTCTAGAGAAAAACCCACAGCAACAGTAAGCAGAAGCGAGAGGATCCAATCTCTTCTCTCCTCCAACTGGCCAGGTGCATCTAGGGGTCCTTGTCGATAAACTTAAGAGAGCTGCAGGCAAACCTAAAGAGAGCTTTGCAGAGTCCCTGCCCCATCATCACACAACAGGGCAGAAAGGTTGGCAGCCGAGAGATAACGACATTACAACCAACACAACCACTATTAATTTATTACTGTTGCCTCAATGTGACCCAACTCCCTGACAGAGCAAAGTCTAGGAACAATGATCATTTTCATCTCACTGTTTCAGAGGGGTTACTTGGTTGCCCAGCACTGAGCTCCTTGATAGAGCATGGTGGAGTGAGAGAGGGCTTACCTAGCACGTAAGAAACACTGTATTTGATCCCCATATAGTATAAAACAGATGTGCTAAAGCATCCCTGTAATCCTAGTTCTGGCTGCAGGGGTGGAGGGGTGTGGGGGGAGTGTCAAGAAGCTACCCTATAGTGTCATTTTGAAAAGTAAATATAAAATAAATCTTGCGAAGCAACTTTGAGTGCTGAAAGCCCAAGGTGACTTGAGAAGTTCATGGGTGCTGTTGCTATTAATTAATCCAGGATCTGTTTTGTTCTTAATGATATGGGCAGATACCCAATTTAGTCCTAAGAACATGAGACTGAAAGCTCTGACAGTGGGTGCGTGTATCTGCTAACAAACTTGTACCCAAAGCGAGTAAAGAACTCTCAAAAGGTCAGTTGCGGGGTGGAGGTGGAGGGTGTTAATTAAAGAAAAAACAGGCAAGAGATTGTAACTCTAAGGAGATAAGTAGTTTGGTCATCAGCCCTGATGGTCAACTTGACAGAATTTTGAATCACTTAGAAGACAAGCTTTGGGTGTCGCTCTGAGGGAGATTCTAGATTACTTTACTGATCTGGGAGACCCACTCTAATGTGGGTAGCACCATGTCATGGTCTGAGGACTGAGCTGAGTGCCAGCATTCCTCCCTCTCTGCTTTCCTGACTGCAGATGCAATATGACCAGCTGCCTCACAGTCCTGATATGATTGATGTCCTGTGCCCTCAAATGTGAGCCAAATAAAACCCTTCCTTCCACACGCTGCCTTTGTCAGGGTATCTTACCACGGGCAGCAAGAAAAGTAACTAAAGATGACAAATAAGCAGATGAAAGAATGCCCAACCCCATCAGTCCCTAGGTAGATGAAAATTAAAATCTTTATGAGAAGGGCTGGAGAAGATGGCTCAGTGGTTAGAAGCACTGGCTGCTCTTGCAGAGGACCCACGTTCAATTCAGAACACCTACATGATGGTTCACAGCTGTCTGTAACTCCAATTCCAGGGGAGACGCCCTCTTCTGACTTCTGAGATTTTCCTCATGTGCATGGTACACATGCATATATTTGGTCACACATACACAAAATGAATGAATGAATAAATAAGTATTATCTTTTAACTGAATGAGATTCTACCATTCAAGTAGCAAAATATCTTTTTTAGAAACTGCTATAGGGCTGATGAGGTGGCTCAGCAGGCAAAGGCCGTGCTGCCAAGCCTTATGTCCTGAGTTCAGTCCCCAGGACCCACACGGTAGAAGGAGAAAACTGACTCCACACAGGTACTATGGCACACATGCATACACAGAATAAATAAGTGTTTAAAAACAAAAACTGCAACTAACAGTTCGACTACAGGAGATAGGGAGTGAATGGAGTCTCTTGAATATTGCTAACAGGAATGCAAAAGAGCACAGCCACACTGACAAATGCGTGGGCAATTTCTTTCATGGTTAAAATTAACTACTGAGAAAGGCAGTAAATAGCATGAATGAATCTTGGTTGCATATGTGAAGCCAGAATCAAAAGGCTGGCCCCTGAATGATTCTGTCATGACTTCATTCTGGAAAATGTAAAAACGGAGGGATATGCTTGGGCTCCCTGTAGCACAGGGTTGAAACTGTTGGGGAAGGGATGACTGCAAAGAACTCCAAGAGAAGTTTGTGTGGACATGAATATGTATTCTAGGCCATGATTGATTTGAGGCCATGACACTCATTTGTGGAAATTCATGGACCTGGCCACTTAAAAAGATGAATTTTACTGTACAATGCAGATTGAGTCATCAGCTGAGACCTTGCTGAAGAAGTGATGTTTGAGGTAAGATATAAAGTGACAAGATGCAGCCAGTCAAGGCACATTTGGCAGCAGAGTATCCCAAACAGAAAGAAAAATAACCTGAGCATGAGACTAGCAGGCAGGGGGCAGGTGTCGGAAGAGAGGCCTGTGGGCTTTGTCCTGATAAGAACTGTCATGGCTGCCACCCTGAGCTCCACCGTGTGGCTTCCACTTGACTGTCTGGGGCTGTGGGATCAGGGCAACTGGTGTCTCCCTGCAGAGGTGGCAGGCACCCAAGAATCCATCAGCTGACCACTGTCCCCAGCATCAGGCAGGTGTGCATTTGGGTGACAAAATTGACACTGAATATAATCTCCTTGGGAGATATGTCTCAGCACATAAATTCCTCCCCACCCCCACCCCAGGGATATTTCTGATAACTGTACTCAAACTGCATATTATGTCCTATGAAAATAACTTTTAGGAAACATGGCTTAACTTATTTTAAGAAAATTTTTAGATATGAATCCAAGTTCATATAATAGGGAAAACTGAGATATTTACTTATTTGAGGAAGGGATTTTTTTTTTTTTTTTGCAGATTTATTCAATTTTACTTCTTGTGTATGGATGTTTTGCCTGCATGCATGTCTATGTGCATGTGTGCACTACCTGAAGAGGCCACAAGAGGGCATCAGATCCTCTGAAACTGTGTAACAGATGGCTGTGAGCCTCTACAGGAGTGCTGGGAACTGAACCTGGCTCCTCTAGAAGAGCAACCTTAACCTCTTAACCACTGAGCCATCTCTCTGTCCTTTGACAAAAGGATTTTTATGTTTAAATTCAAATCAAATATTACTTAGGAATTTAGGTATAACTACTAAAATACACTTAAGGTGCATTTGGTTGGTTGGTTGGTTGGTTGGTTGGTTGGTTGGTTGGTTTTGAGGCAGGCTCTCATGCAACCCAAGCTGACTTCAAACTCTGTGTAGCTTTGGTTAACTTTGAACCTCTGATCTTCCCTCCTGGGTGCTGGAATTATACTCATATACCACCATACTCAGTTTTATGCTGTGCAGAGGACTGAAGCTGGACTTTGTTCTTGCTAGGCAAGCACCCTACCAGGTGAGTCCGTGCTAGGCAAGCACTGAACCAACGGGGCCCAATCTAGGCAAGTATTGTATCAACTGACCTATATCTTCACCCAAGCTCTGAAATACATTTAAAATGTCATATGATTCTCCTGAAAACTTACACGCTCCGTCTTTACACTAACTAAGTGAAGCACTTTGTCTCCTGGAAACTTTGCCCCACCTTGCATGGTGAGGCTATAGAAGGAGGAATAATTTCAGGTTGTCTGAGAGCAAAATCCAGGGTCGATGGGACTAAAAAGTGGGTTTATATCTTTTCCCCAACCCCATTCATTCCTTTTTCCGTTGTAGCCTTCATTTAAACAGGGATCATATTCTTGGCTTCAGAGCTCCAGGTCAGCTTTGCAGCAGGGTGGAAAGCAGGGGTAAGCCTGTGGTTTTGAGGGCAGAAGTGCAAAGGGTAGCAGTGGAGAGTGAGCTTAGAGCAGCAGGGAAGACAGCTTTGTGAGGGGCCTGAGGGCCCAAGGACCAGGGGTCATCTTCCTGGCAGTACTCAAATAGGACAGTAGAGCCACCAGGAGCATCCCTGATAGCCCAGCAAAGGAGTCCTCTGCAGGTAGTGACAATAGTGAAGTCTTTTGACAGTGGCTGTGTGACCTTAAATGAAGTCACTTTGTATTTTTGAGCCTCCATTTTTAGAACAGTAAGGGAAACGAGGGTACACATGCCCACAGACACATGGAATTGTTTCCTAGACAATGCCAAGCCAAGGGTTCAAGGAGGCAGCTAAAACCACCCTACCCTACTCATCACTACTGCAACCTGAGCCACAGTTGAATGCCCCTTTTCCTTAATCACATGGAGAAGTTTTGTGGGCTACTCTGACCCTTACTGTATACAATAGTTCAATTTAGCAGTCTCTCTGGAAAAAAAAAAAACAAAAAACAAAAAGACCAAAAACCTGTCATCTTTTTAATCCCAAAGTCTCTCTCCCCATCCCACTCCTTCTCCCTCTCTCTCCCTTTTCCTCTCCCTCTCCACCCTCCCCACAAACACACATGCACATGTGCACGCGCACACACTGACTTCATTCTAGTAATGTTAGTCTATGCCATGTACAACTTCCAAGTACCACCTAAATATCTGCAAAAATAAGATTGTTTCAATTGCCCAACCTAATTAAATGATATGGCAAATAAGTAAGAAGGCTTATGAAAATCGAGAATTAAGACTAATCCACCTTCCATGAGACATTAGCAGGACCTGGCAGAAGCTGACCCTGTGGGGAACTTCAGGTCCAGACAATTTCTGCAGGAAAAGGCCTGGTCTCTGGTTTTGAGGAAACATGCTACCTCTCAAGCTGACTGAGCTAAGGGTGCTGCTGACTCCTACCAGGAAGCGCGCCCCTCAGTGCGACAATGCTGCTGCAGAGCACGGCCAGCTGAGCTTTCTCAAAAGTCCTGCATGACTGAATCCTTGGAGCCCGGTGGGGAAGCCAGGCAACAGGTACACTGAGCCATTGTCTTGTCCAGCTTGCGGGGGAAGGCAGACAACTGTTTCAAAGCAGGCGCTCTGACCTGCCATTTTAATGAAAATGAGCCACCTGCACAGCGTTAGGTGGAAGGCACTCAGAGACCCCCAAATCCCCAGAATCCCTTCACAAAAAACAGCAGGGCGGTCCACTAGGATCCCCAAGAAAGGTCCTTTATCTGCAATGGACAAGGCCTTTCCCCAGGCCACCCCACTTCCAGCTAGCACTGGTTAAAGGGAGAGGCCAGACCAGCTGGCCTGTTGCCTGAACCCTGCTGTGGCTGCCCAGGTTACCACCCACCTGTGTGCCTGCCTGTCTTCACCACCCTTGCAGGGGAAGCTGTAGGAGCACCCTGGGTTATTTTCCCTGTTTTCTGGCAGGAGTTACTAGAGGAAGCTGAATTAAAGTCATTATTGTAATTGAATTTCTTCAAACTCAGAGCTTTTTTATTTCCAAATATATCAGGGGCCAGGAAACATTCAGAGAATTGGAGACACCATTCCAAACTCAGAAAGGTTAGAGAAGGGGCGGACTCATGCTAAAAACTGCCACTAAAATCACAGTTCATAATGACTGCAGTTTTAATGTCCTGTACACTAAAGCACACAGTGTATATTATTACATAGCTAGACAGTAGTCCATTAATCTGCAATAGAGTTACAAAGTTCATTATATATGCTATATGTGTATATATTTTAAATGCTCAAAAATAATGTTGGTGAAGTTAAAAGATTAGAAGCCATTCTGAAATCAGAAGTCAGGGGCCAAATAGGTATAAACTGAACATTGGGAAGGTATACTGGGCCAATTTACTCTCATAAATGTGGCATATTTATATCTATTGTTTTGTATAATACTTACTGTTATAAGAGAAGGAACCAGCTGTTGGACTGAAAGGGGAAACCTCTGGAGGGAAGAGGGTGAAAGGGCGGGTTAGGAAGGGGGAATAGGGAGGGGTTTGTTACTGAGATGTAACTTGAAGAAAAAAAAATAAAGTATTTATAAAAAAAAAATTCTTAAGAAAGAGGAAATGACGGCTAAAAATAATTATCATTTAAAAATTATTGTTTATTGGTAGAATATATTTAGCACATTGATAATTATCATATTATATAACTTCTGTCTTGTAAACATAACTATGTATTATTATTGTTGTTGAAGGTAATATTTGTTAGTTGCTTACCAAGCGCTATATTAAATAACTCAAAGAATTAAATCGGTTAATTTTAACAATAGTCTTACAATGTGGATGCTCTAAGGCTACTTGTTTATTTACTTATGAATAGACAGGGTTCTTTAGTTCAGGCTGTCTCAAATTGACCAATAGTTGCAGTTGACTTTGAACTGTCCCTACCCTACTGCCTGCAGCTCCAGAGTGTTGGGGCTAAAGTTATGCATCACCTGGATCCCTTCTTTTAAAGACTTACAGCCTAAATAAGCTGTCCTTCACAGGCCCTACAATCCACCCACTCACCAATCACGGCCCAGTGCCTTTTAGTGTATTTACAACATCACAGCAAACACCAAATCAATCCAAGAACATTTTCATCACACTGGAAGGAAACCCTGTGCTGGTCAGTTCTAGACAGTTCCAGAGCTGTGCCCACCGGTTCTCACCAGCTCTACACAGCCACCATCTGTTTTCTGTATCTACTGGTTTGCCTGTTTTGGACATTTCACACTAATATAATTATATAGTATGTGCGCTTTCACCAAGCATAACATTTTCAAATCTATACATGTTAGAGCATGTATCTATGTTTCATACTGTCATTGTCCATCATTGGATCCATCACATTTATTTACCCATTAATCACTTGATAGACATTTGACTGTACCTGGGGGGGGGGGCAGTGTGGAGGTTGCTACTGTGATTTTTTTGTTTGTTTGTTTGCTTGTTTTTCAAGACAGGATTTCTCTGTGTAATAGTACTGGCTGTCCAGGAACCCGCTTTGTAGAACAGGCTGGCTTTGAACTCACAGACATCCGCTTGCCTTTGCCTCCCAAGTACTGGTTTTAAAGGTGTGCTGTGGTTCTTCATGTACAGTTTTATGAGAATGTATACCTTCTCTTGAAGTACTGTTTTGCCTACTTCATAAATGAAGAAATGAGATACAGAGATAGCAAGCAACATGTCCGCGATCACAGGGCTATTTAATGCTCTGGGACTCAACTCAGTTCTGTCTAATACTTGGAGCTCTCACTTCCTTAAGTTTACCACAGGGAGGGCAGCAGCTCCCAGAACCTCCTAGGTCTCTGGAGAGCCACTGAGAAGAACCCCAACAGGGAAGGTTATTGTTGGAGCTGAGGATGAACTTTCTCCCATTGCAGGTGGTGACTGAAGACTGCACAGGATTGCTAAGGAGGGGTGGAGTACTTTTAGGGGATGAAGGAATCTCTGTGGGGCCTTTAAGACACACAGGGCTCCTGCCCTCCTGAGAATGGGGTTTGGCTCAAGGCTGTTAAATAGCAGGCTTCCTTCTGCATCTGGCGTCCAAATGGTATGAGAGGGTCCAAGCTGAGATTTGGACCTCCCTCAGCCCATCTCTTCCCTGGCCCCACCCCAGCCACTCCATTCTGTTTCCAGGACCCTGCCTCACCCAGAAGGATCTCCCAGGTCCCCCTTCCAGTTCATCCCAGGCCCTGACCGGCCCTGCCCTGTAGCTCCCACTGGGGCAGCTGAAGAGTCAGCTTAGCTGGCAAAGGTTGAGCTGAACTGGTGGTGGGTGGGGAGAAAGGTGATAGATGTTAGGGAGGGAGGGAGGGAGAAAGATCCTCAGAGGAGCCAATTCAGAACACACAGGGCAGGGCAGGGCCAAAGGAGAAGGGCCCGAAGACTCTTAGAAGAGATATTAGTTGAAGCACATGGCTAAGGAGTCCTCCAGACCAGTCCAGCATGCCTTACCAAATGCCACTGGTACACTGTTACTGAGTACCCTTGCTATGGCTGTCTTGTAAACAACACCAAAGAGTATACTGCAAGACCTAAAATTAGTATTATTCCAGTCAAAGGCAAGTAAGACCCACTGACTTTGGGAAAAGCAAGAACGGGGGAATAAAATTCCAACTTTATGTTAACTATTCAGCTCATCTTTTTAAAAAAACTAATGATTAAGCCAAATCATGTTCTCATATCCACATGGTGACAAGCGGTCAGAGTGGGTGGTCCCTCCAGGCATCCGGTTTACAACCTTTGAGGGCCTAATGCTGAAGTCAGGAATAAAATACTATGAGTTTTGACTATAAGCCCCTTCATTTAAAATTGTTGAGCCATGTGTTTACAAATCATGGTTGTACATTTCTGAATAGCCCCATATGTACAGTATAAAGCCTATACTAGAAATAGTTTAGCAGAATGGCATTGAAAATAAACACAAATCAGCCTGGGAATTGGTTGAGAGGATGAAGCACTTGCAGAGCAAGCATGAAGGCTAGAGTTCAGTTCCCAGATCCTACCTCGGCAGGCTTGGCAGCAAGTTATCCCAGTACTTGGAAGGCAGAGATGGAGGATCCCTGGGACTAGCTTGCTACACTGTGAGCCCTGAATTCAGTGAAGGGCTTTGCTTGATGCTAAAGCACAACTGAGGAAAATACATGGCATCAACTTCAGGCCTCCATGTTACACACATGGACACACATGTGCACATACATGCATACAACACACACACACACACACACACACACGCAAAAAATAAAACCCTCAAATCACTCTTTCCACTTCCCTGTACTCCCTGGATTGGCTGACAGCCCTTTCCACAGAGCTGGCCCCACTACCTGGGGCCATTAGGTGCTCTTTCTCTCTGGGAAGCCCAGACTGACTGTGAACCTGTGATTCTCCTGTCTTTGCCTTCCTATCTGCTCTGTCTTTCATGAAGTTATTGGTGGATGAGTGCAGACCTCTAGCATTCTTACTAAAGAAAGGCAGCTCACAAGCCCTGAACCTGACCCTGGGCTGTGTGCCTGGCTCATCTGAGTTCAGCAATCTTTACAGCAAGATTGTGAATTGAGGGTTAGTTTCCTTTTAGCTTATCCCTTTTTCTTTTTTCTTTCTTTAGTTGTGCACAGTAGCACAAACACAGTCATCCAGACCTAGGCTATGCCTGAAATGACAATTTAAGTAAATGCAAGTGTAAAAAGAGAGAAAAACTGGCTCACAACTTTTCTCTCCAAATGTAGTAAAAAAAAAAAAAAAAATCTTCACCAGAGCCAGCAGGATTGGGAGAAAATTGTACCTTATTTAAATGATGGGAGTCTTCAAACCTCGAAGCAACCACACTCTATTACAGTCCTACAGGGAGTAATGCCATAACAAATAGTAACTACTTGTGACATGGCCTGAGATTGCTGGCTGAAAGGACACACAGGAAGGTTAGAGGGGGTTAGTTATTATGCTAGCTCTGGGGCTAACGTTTGGATGTTTCAACCTCATTCCCTACCAAATTTCAAAGCTGCCAAAAAAAAACCAAACAAACCAACATTATGACTGACAACACTGGGATTTCTTCCTCTTAAAATCCAGTAATAAAAGTGAGAGAAGCAATGGCTGGACAGGAGTCCTCCACACTCGCAAACACACATACATGTGCATGCATGTACATCATACACATGCAGAATCACAATTACATATGCACACACATATTCACAAATGAATACACCGTCAACATATACATTGAAGCACACACAGACATATACATACACACACTCATATAGGCACACACTAGTAAGCACACTCATATACATACACACTCAAACACACACATATACACACCATATGCACACAATAACATACTCAAATATGCACATTTCACACATGTACATACATATACACTTATGCACATACACAAACTCATACAGACACATACAGTAACATACATATATACTCATACATACTTACACACACACACATACATACATGCACATGCACACATACTGATTCACATACATTCAGAAATGCGTGTACACATACACAATAACACACATAGACACATACTGCACTCACACAACACACACTGTAACCATAACACCTTAAATGCAGCCTTATGAGCCCATTGAAGCCCTAAAGAATCATCTTCATTTGTCAGTATTCCTGATGCTGCCTGCCAACACTAGGACTCAGTATGCTATTAATTCTTGTTGCTATGACAAAAACACCTAACAAGCAGCTTGTGGGAGGAAATGCTTATTTTAACTACACTCCACCATGATGGGGAGGCTATGGAGGTGGGAGCACAAGGTAGATGGTCTTATTGCGTCCACAGCCAGGGAACAGAGAGAGACAAATGCTGTGCTCAGCATCCTTTCTCCTTCTTTCAGCCCAGGCCCCCAGCCCATGGAACAGTGCCACCCATGTCACAATGGGTCCTGCTTTCACTAATATCTCTGGAAATGCCCTCGCAGATACTCCCCGACATTTCTTTCCATGGTGATTCTACAGCCAGTCAACGTGACAATGACGACCAACCATCACAGTCTTGTTCCTCAGCCCATCACTGTACAGACAGCGCAGGTGATGTGGCATCTGGGTAACACAACTTTTCAGCTGTGGGCTGGAGCCACAGCAGGACCTCCCTCCCAGTCTTGAGAGAATGCTAGGCACAGTGGTTTCCCACAAGAAAGCTGGTGGTGATGGTCCTACCTATAATTTCCAACTTTATGTAGAAACAACAGATACTCAGTAGAAAGCAACACTTTACATTTTGAATTTGGGCCTTTCCTGAGCTAGTTATCCATGAAATGATGTCCCCAGACAGCTGCAGTAGCTGGCCCTCTTCAATGGGTGGTGTTGCTGGGCGACTTTGTCCAATAGGATAAATGTCACAAATGAATTTTTCTTACATCTTTGAGTTACATGGCTTTATCAGGATGTGGCCTTGATAAGTTCAGGAACAGGTGGACATGCTCTGTCATTGTGCTACATACAAGCTGCATGTATGTATGTAGTACATACAGGCTGTTTCCCCTGCCTCTCTGCTCTGTCATCAGAAACTCAGTGGTCCACATTTAAAACTTTAGGCTAACCCAGACTCAGAAAAATGAATATGGCATCTATTCACTTATAGTAGGATTTTAGCTATATAGTAGAGGATATCGATACTACAACCAACACACCAAATGGAACATGGACATAGACTTTTTATTTTTTATTTTTTTATTTTTATTTTTCTTTTTATTTTTTATTCTTTTTTATCTGTTTGCCTGCTTATTTGTTTGTTTGGTTCTTTAGTTCTCTCTCCCTGGCAATGAGACACTTTTCACTGGTGGTACTGCCTTGTAGACCCCCATTGTATGAGGAGGCTCTTGGCTCTCATATGACCTCTGAAATGGGATGAGAGACTGTTATATAGGGACACTCCACTCCAGAGAAGTGGGATGGAAGGATCAGGGGATAAAGAAAAAAAAAAAAAAACGAAATGTGAAGTTTTGGCCTTTTGCTACTAATTGTCATAAACTGTTTAGGATAATTAAGAAATGCAAACTAATAGTCATGCAAGCCTGTCATTTTGTTAGGTGCTATGACAGTCTACTATAGTTATTTTCTAAGCTAATCAGAAATCAAGTTGCTAAGAGACAAGCAACATTTGCTTATCCTAATATAAGAGATAGATAGGGCCTCTTCAAAAACCTCAAGAGATCTGCAGAATATGGCATTCAAAGATGTTTTCTTAACTTTAGATTTTTTTTTATATCAAGACATGTCAACTACTGACAGCACCCCCTATTCTACTGCAAGTAGAAGATGAGCATCGAAGAATCTCCAGTGAGAGATGATTGAATTAGTGGCAAGCCTGTCTCTTGGCAGGAAAAACCCCTTGCTCCAACTGTAGACAGAATGCTGTCCAAATAGGACAAAACCTGGAAGCAGGTAAGTCGACAACCTAGCTCTGCCAAGACAGGGTAAGCAAGTCCTTCATAATTCCTGCTCTACAATCAATGTCTGTCAGAGAAATGGGGCCAAATGGCTGAAGATCAATGCTGTAATGTATGGAGAGAAAATGGGAACTGTCCAGGCAGCCACTGGTATGTCATTTCTTAGTTTTAGAAGCTGTAGGCCCTGCACCTCCTATATAATCAGATATATTTATCCCTCTCAGGTCTCTGAGGTGTTTGAAGAATAGATAGCTAGAGTCTCATAATTAAATTTTAAGTTGTTTAGGAATCAAGAGAGTGTTATGGATCTAAGAAGATGTTTTTAAAATTGTGATGCAAGTTAGTGTGAAAGCTGAGTTAAATATAGAAATTTAAACGCATGGAGATGGTTATATAGTAGTAGAATGTTAAAGTCAGGTGCCAAATACATATGGACTGGACATTGGGAATATATGCTAAGCCATATAACTCTTTTAATTGTGGTCTAATTACTTTTGTTGTTTTGTATTGTATTTATTATTATAAGAGAAAGAGCCATTTGTTGGACTGAAAGGGGGAGCTGTTGGGGGGAAAAAGATATACCTTAAACTTAAAAAAAAGGGAAGGGTATGGGTGGGTTGAGGCAGAAGAGGGTGGGAGGATGGGACTGGAGGGGGAATAGGGACGGGATTGCAATTGAGATGTAACTTGAAGAAATTAAAAAAAAACCTTTGGGTCCACTATTCTTTTCTGAGCACCTCTGACCCACATTTCTTTCATGTAAGCTGGGGTTTGGAAAGCTTTTCTCCAGAAGGAACAGACAGAAAATAGCTTCAGCTTTGTAGGGTGGACAGTCTCTTTTGCAATGATTTACCTCTGCCTTCATTGCACAAAGACAGCCATAGCCAGTAAGCACATGGTGGCTGCGTTCCAAGGAAATTTGTTTTACAAAAATAGGCAGTAGTGGGATTTGGCCCTTAAGCCAAAGCTTACTGCCTCCCCCCCCCCCAACGACTTAGGCTCTGTCCCTGCTCCTCCCAAAGTGTGCAGAAAGGAGGCCTGAGGCCATGTGAGGGGACCAAGTGTTTAGCACATGTTCTTCAGTGGGAAGAAGAGAATGAGCCTGGATGATGTGGGCTTAAAGGAAGTGAGAGAAATTGGGCTCACTCTCCCCACAATGAGTTGCTCAGACTCTCTCTCTCTCTCTCTCTCTCTCTCTCTCTCTCTCTCTGGAGCAAAACTGTCTCAAAGTGCAAAGAATGGGCTGTCATGTAGGGAAAAGGGGAAGGACCCAGTGTTCTGAGTACATCAGATGCCTGCAAGAAGGCTCTGCTCACAGGGCCCCTCCATCTTACCGCATGGTGATACCCCACTGTTCATAATCCTGGGCAGCTGAAGAAGAAAGCCACACATGTTTGCACCAGCAAGAGCTTTGAAATCATTCCAGAACCATCCACTCAAAATATTCCTGGTTTTACCATATGATGAAGGCACCAAACATTCCCAAAAGGCTGCTGAAATCTTCAAGAAAGGGATAAGTAAGGAAACTATTTCTTAGTATTTTTCTGTTCTCTAGCCACTCTATGCATTTGACATCCCTCCAACAATTCCTACTTGGAGAAAGTATCTTCTCAAATCCTTAGTTTCCCTTAGTTTTTCTGCTCGTTCAATCTCTATCTTTCTTTGGGGGAGAGAAACTCCATTTTTCCTCAACCTCAGCAAGCTCTTGAGTAGAGAATGAAATAGAGCCACAGAATGAACTAAACAGCTCCTCTCTAGGGTCTACACTACCCTTGCTGCTCTATTCAGTTCTATGTACCTTGCCTCTGAAGCCAGCAAACTCCTGCAAGCTTAAGTGTGGTGGATAGAAGCTTCCCAGAATGGGACTTTTTGTGTTTGAGAAGAGATTACCAACATGAAATATGAATTAGCATGATGCACTCTACAGGCCACATTTGGTCTCCTTTGCTTTCTTTATCCACAGCCAGCCCTGAATAACTGACATAAACTTGGGTTTGGGGTGTCACTGTCCTCACATTTCAAATTCTATTTCTGTTGAGAGGCTGGGCATCAGGCCCTTGGTGTTCTACTTACTTATATAAGTAGCTTTTCCCTTTGATTCTTGGGAAGGTGTCGAAGGAACTGGCTTCCTCCCTGGGTACAGATGTTTATATTCTAATTTCTGATGGGAAAAGATGTTTGAAGGGAAGATTGTGGGCCCCCTGGCAGCATGAATTCTGGATTATTTGTTATAATAATAACCAAGTTGAGGAATCTCTAAAAGGCTAACTGTCTGTCTTCTGAGCTACCCCAATCCTCCAAATAATAACAACAGTAATTATAATATTTCCTTAATCAAGAGCTCCTCAGATTCCAGGCTGCATTAGAACACATCTGAAGAAAGACATTAAAGCCTGAAGGCCTCCTGTGCTTCACTAGGGTTGAGGAAGTCCTGGGGACCTCTGTCTGTAACATGCACAGTGTCTACACACTTTCCAAGATAGCGCATGTGTACAGGGTGAGAATGCATTTTTTCCTATCATCGGTCTATCAGTTGTCATAACACTGGGTTTCGCCTGCTTTAACCCTCACATCCTGTAATCCTTTAACCCTAACAGAAAGCACCATGAAGTAAGATGATGTTAAGCAATTCACTATGTTTCTGTCATTCTGTCTCCCTGGGCCTTCCTGACAAAGAAAGTCAGTTTGAAATGACCAGTCTGCTTCTTGTTTTTTCATTACTGCTTTATTCGACCTTTCTTTGTCAATGAAACCATCTTTCTGCTCAGCCTATCAGAACACTTCGGTTTCATAGGAATCTTACTGCCCAATTCTAAAATCAGAAATAAAGCCTGCGTAAGAGTTTCACACTGAATCATTATCATGTGGTCTTTTGACACCATTAACCTCTTTCAAGGTTGTGGAAGCTGTGGGGGGAGGGGGGAGACATCAAATGACAAGGCCACAGTGGCAAAGCCACGGAGTCACAGAGTTCAGAGTTCAGTGACATTCTCAGGGCTCCATACTGAGCATGGTCAGTGCCGTACAGGAGAACGAAGTCCCTCTCAGTAGCCAGGGCTTGAATTGTACAGAAGGGAAAGAAAAAACAAAAATACCTGATGGACTCTTGCATCTGGGAAAGCCTTTAGAGCAGACACTAGAACAGCCAGAGGATGAACAGCAGCAAAGATGGCTTGTCAGGCTAGGGTAAGGTGATTAATTGGTGAGTGGAATAGAGCCAAGAGCAGAGAAGTCACACCAGGCCTTCACCCATTTGTCCATGCCCTGAGGTCAGAGATGGAACAAATGAATCTTTTCTGGCAGGGGAAAGGGTGGAATGCAGCCACAGGGGAAGTTGTATAAGGAATTCACAGGTGTTTTCTCATCGTGCTTCCTCCTCCCCGGGACCTCTGGGTGTGCTGTTAGCAGTGGAGACTAGGCAGTGTGCTGGGCTGGGCTCTGCGATCCTTCCCCCACCCTCCCCCCAGCCCTGTCTTCTTGTGAGCTACCCCAGGTTTCAATTGAAATAACAGAATCCACACTCAAGCCACCGAGAAACATGGGACCTTCGCCTAATTTCAACAGATGACTGTGAAAGGGACCTTAGATTTTTGGAAGTGTCCAGTCTCTGAGGTCACACCAATGCGGGCATGAGCACACATCTCGACCACCCTTCAAGTGACCCAATCTTGTTTATTCTGTAGATTTAGGAGAGTCAGTCAACTCTCCTCTCTTCTGCAGAGGAAGAAAGTCGCAGAGATTGGCTCAGCTGACTCCTTCTCACTGAGATGCTGTGAGTGTTGGTAGTTGACACTCAAAAGCATTGGGGGAGAAGAGGGACAATCAGTGCACATCAGGTCATTTCTCTTCACTATCTAGTAGGATTTTTTTCCATAAAAAATTATTATTGTATTTATATGATATGATGTGCGTGCATGGTGGAGTGTGTGCGGGTGTGTGCAGACAGGGAATGCAGTAGAGATCCGAGGACAACCTGTGGACTCTCTTGTCCCTTTCTGCTGATACATCGGTTCTGGGGACCAAACTTGGGTCTCCAGGTTTATGTAGCAGATACCTCTACTAAAAGATGACCTACCTGTCATCTTTTCCGCATTGGAAAAGATTACTGTTTTAAGTTAGTTTTAAGAGCTGAAAAGATGACCCAGCAGTTAAGAGCACTTAACTGCTCTTGTAGATGAACCCTGGTTGGGGTTGCAGCACCTACACCAGGCTGCTCACTACAGCCTGAGACTTCAGTTTCAGGGAACCCAAATGCCCTCTGGTTTCTGCAGGGACCTGCATGCATCCATGTGGCACACATAAACTCACATGAGCACAATATGCATATACATAAAAAATATAAATATATATTTAAAAAATTCTGTTCAAAAAGTTCTTACCATCCAGGAAAGCAAGCTTTGTTACTTTGGTGTATTTTTCTCTGAACAGGCAACTCTAGCAGGCAAGGACAACTAATAAGGCCAATAGGGCTTTGGGAAGGCAGTGTAAATTTTTGTTGACTACTGGGCCATTCAAAATCAAGTTCAGAAAAGTAGGAGCCAGCCATAATAGCACAGACAGGCCTGTCATCTCAGCACATGCCTGATAGAAGTAGAAAGACCAGGAGATCAAAGTCACCCTTGGCTACATGAAAAGTTTGAGGCCAGCCTGGGCTACATGAGACTCTGCTTCAAATGAAAATTCTAGGGCGAAATTGGCTCCCTCCCTTCCTCTCTGATAGGGAAGATGCTGTGTCATTCTGTTGGGGTGGTCCTGGCTGATACTGATACACCAGGTCAGAGAAAGCATGGCAGGTTCCAGGACAGGGAGAGGGGGTTCGGTTGAACCTCTGGTTCACAGTGGAGCACTGTGGGGTCTGAGAGAGCTTCTTCTGCTGGTGAAAGTTCCTTTAGGCAAAATAATGACAGCTCTAAGGGAGTCTCTTTGGTGAATCAGCGACTCTTCATTACAGCTTGTGTGCCATGGTGGTCTTAGCTCTTCAAAATCCTCCTCTGAGATGGATGAGGGTTTATGAGCCCTGGGAAATGTGGAGGGATTTTTTTTTTGGAGGGGGAGGTGAATGCATTCCATTGGCTGAGATTGAGATGCTGACAATGCTTTATTTACATGGGGAAAGGTCCCAGAAGCTGGGTACATGACCAAGCTGGCCTGTGACCTCCTAGGTGGGTGGGGGGGGATTTGGAGCTACAACGAAGGTAGCTACTTTGGGGAGTTGTACCCACATGCTCCTGAGGGAGACAGAGGCAGGGAGAGAGCTTTGTTCCACACCTTCCATTCTCAGAACCATGACACCTCAATTTTGAGATTTCCAGGATGTGAACATACTCAATCTCACCAGCTCCATGCCGAGTCCTCTGGAGGCATGTCCCAACAGGGACTGTGAGTGAGGTGCACAGCAAAGAAACTGCCAACATGCTCCATTAGGGGAAGGTTTTTTGTTTTGGTTTGGTTTGGGGTTTTGTTTGTTTTTCAAGACAGGGTTTCTCTATGTAGCCCTGGGTGTCTTAAAACTAGCTTTGTAGACCCAGATGGCCTCGAACTCACTGAGATCCTCCTGCCTCTGCCTCCTGAGTGCTTAGATTAAAGATGTGCCCCACCACACCTGGCAGGAGAAGGTTTTTATTGTGGCTAAGAGAGAGAAAATATCCAGAGGCATCTGGAAGAGTCCAGAGCAGAGAGATAAGAAAGATTGGGCCATGGCTAGGACAAAGGAAGTGGGAGAGCAGGAGAGAGTAGTGGAGATAGCAAGAGATAGAACATAGCAAGGATGTGCAAGTTGGACAAATCTTGTGGATTATAAGGACAAGTAACTGGGGATAGGGACTCCTTTGGGGAATGGAAAACTGTTTCACAAGTTCCTGAAGAATGCTGGCTTTTATCTGACCACCAGAAATCCTTTTGTAGACCAGCTTAAGCCCATTTCTGAATAAAGCATAACAAGAACATTGTCTTCCTCTGTACACTGGGGCTAAGAGATGCTACCCATGGCCAGCTCCGCCGTGGTTCCGGATAGCTTTAAGACATTGCCAAGCTTGAGTTAGCCGTGAGAGAGTTTTGCATAAATTTCTTTTTCCCACTCAGTCATATCAGGGGAGTTCTTCCTAGGTGTTCAATTGTTGAAGGCTTTGTATTTTCCTCAGTTTTTACAAGTCTTTTATTGGGGGACTAAGCAGAAACTGCTTTGGAGCCTGCGAACCAAACACATTTTAAGCCAGATGTTGAGTTGGCCTCTTCTAGGAAGAACTGTAGCCATTCCTTCAGTAATTGTTGACTAAAGAGATGCTTACACCAGCACTGAGCTTTATTAGAATGAGTTTGTTCACTCAAAAGATCCTATGAAATGATTTTCTTTACAAAAACTGAAGTAGAAATGGCCCACGTGCTTGGAATCCTGACTGTCAGATCAACTCTATTATGCCCTTCTCTGGAAAACAAAAAGAAAGAGACAGAGGTGGTGGGAGTGGACCCACAGACAAGGAAAAATACAAAGGTCCAAGAACCAGATGGGAAAGAAAATAAAATTAAATCTGATTATAGGAGAGAGGCCAGATATTGAAGATTTGCCAAGCTCAGGACTCAATACTTGGCCCCGTATTCCAGAGCTTTTGGCTATAGTTTTTAGAGCTGTGTCCTCATATAGAAGTACAACTCATTTCTTCTAGCCCTGCTGAAATTTCTTTCTAAAATTTCAGTGGATGATAATAACTTTCAGTGATCTGAGGGGCTAAGGATGGGAAAGATAATGGAAACTTGTTAAGAGTTAATCCTCTCCCATTAACATAAGGGAAACCCGTGTGCCAGGCTCACATGGGCTCTAATTCCCAAATAGAACCTGGAGGGAACCAACTGTTTATTTTACAAGTTCTCTGTAAGATACTTCCTGGAATCCTATACACATCTTCCTGCATTTCCTGTACTTTTATAGGCTACAGGGGTAAGGAAGAAGAAAAGGGACAAAAAGAAGAAAAAAAAATAGACCAAAATTAAAAGCACAAATACCCTAGTTTGAATGTAAAAAGATATACTATTGCCATCCTGGCTCTGGGCCCCAGCGAGGACTGACAGAGCGTGAATAATAAACTTCCCTAAGGAAGTTTTATTTGCAGTGGGTCTTTTTTATAGTGGTGTGGGTATAGAGACCCACAGGGGAGTTTGTGAACTGAGGACTAGTTACAGTAAAGATGTCACTTCCCATAAGCCGGCTACTACAACTGAAAGGAGAGCCACATAGAACAAGATGCTTGAAACAAAGCTATGTCCTTCCTTTTCAAAACGTAGTTGAGTACACAAGGAGTCCAGACAAGGAGCTGAATGCCTGGATCTGTCTTCTCCTGCCTCGTATTCGTTGAAGGTTGTTATTGGATGTACCTTTCTGGAAGCCAGTGCAGCAAGAGGCCGTTGAACTCTCCATAGGAAGTTCCTGGAGCAGAGAGCAAGGCAGGAAGTAGTGAGTGTGGAGGGAAAAGGCAAATACCCAGCGTACTTGCCACCACACATGTTTAAAAGCTTTACAAAGCAGAAAATGTTTGGTTGGGAATAGTGCTAAATAGTATATATTTATGATATATATAATACATTGCTGATTATACATATTAGAAATATAGAAAACTATAACTTCAATTAAAACACAGTTCAGAATAACATTCTTAAGACCTCAAGGTTGGTCGCTCACCCCGTTGGCATAAATACAACTGAGTACTCTAGGTGGACAACCCATTCCTATTTTACTTCCACGTGGCTAATCTTCAGAGTGAGTGACAGCAACTACACCATAGACGCCTGAGCACCACATCTCAGTATGTGACCATTTTAAAACTCCTTAAAGTACTATTTTCTCATAGCTCCATGTGAGAACCAGAGCCCACTGTAGCCCACAGGTCCCTAGATAAGAAGCCTTAGGCTTCTCTGAACACTCTTCTAGTCACACTGCTTCAGATTCACCTGTCCTAAGTTTCTTCAGGGCCTTTGTTCTTGTTCTCTCTCCTCTTTCTCAAATATGAGCATGACTCATATCCTCACTCTTTTGGAATATGTTCAGGTATTGTCTTTGGAAAGGCTGTCTGATGATCGATCCTATGTAAAACTTACATTTAACCATAAATGTGTGTTTTTCAAAAGTGCCCATGATCCTCCAGAAACTTAATATGAATAGCCAGATCATTCTCTTCCCCCAAGCCAGCATGTAAAGATGCAAAGGTATGTACAGGTTTCATTCAAAAGCCCCACCTCAGACAATATCCACCCTCCAGGTGGAAGTGAATGAGCCAGCAGACACTTCTAGCCCACAGCATTTACTGCACTTCATCTGTGGCTAGAAGCTATAGACAGAAGCAATCCCTCCTGAGACCTGCCCTTTACAGACCACTTATGCAAATATAAATAAATGATGTCACTATTTTTGGAGTAATCTGTATATTTTGTTGTCAGAAGTAAGATGTGGAAAGAATAATGAAAACCTAACAGGCGAAAATACCCCTAAGATGAAGTAATGAACAAAAACCTAGTTGACTCTTGAAAACAGTGTAAGTGATAGCTTAACTTGCAGGTGTGTCCAGTGTGCGGTGACCAAGGGTAGCTATTAGTGTGTCCAAGCATAAAACTTATTCAAAATATTATGAGAGGGGGAGTTTTGAGATTTTTTTTCTAGTAACTCTTGGTTCTTGGATGTGAACTTTCTAGATTGCAATGTCATGCTGCATGTCCAAAGGTTGGACAGACCTGACAGAAAGGATCTTGAAGAGGCCTGAGAACCTTCTGGAAAGCTGTCAGAGAGGCCATATCTGGTTGGGGTGTGTGTGTGTGTAGAGACAGTTATTGGAAACTGGGAGAAACATTTGCAGTGCTGTCTTGCAATGATAGGGACACTGTAGGATGTCTTTACTTATTCAGGTGGTCTGGCTAAAGAATTTTTGAAAATTACTATGGTACCCTTATATTACTTGTTCTATAAAATAAAATAGGGCATATAGCAGTTACCCTGTGCCTGTATCACCCTGATGTATTCCATGTGGAAGGGCCAGGTGAATTGGTTCTTCACAATAAATCTTAGATAGGAAACTCCTTCAAAAGTTCTATTTGAGCAGCCCAAACCAGGACACTTCCGCACGTGAAGGCACACTCTCCCGAGCAAGGGCCCAACTGAGAACCTGAGCCGTGCAGACCCCAGTGAAGAATGGCTTCTCTGCTTGTGTGAGGCTTGTGAGCAGAAGCGATGGCCAGATGACAGATCTTAGTGTTTGTCATTTTCAAAAACCAAATCTAGCAGTAATTATTACTCTGTATAATCTTCCACAGCCTGGCTGCACTCCATCACTTCCCTTTGGGAAGAGCTTGAGAAATGTAGTCCCGTTTAAAATAAAGACAAACTGATGCAGAAATGCTTTAAAGAGCCCAACAGACAGGGACATGTATATAAAGTGGATGTTTCAATGTCATAAGCATATCAACTAACCCCCTAAATGAGTATTGTCAAGGTAATTTAATTAGATGCCGGGTTAACAGGTGGGTTTATCATGGAACTGACCAAGCTGCTCTAAAATGTGAGAGCGCTAAAGAGTTGGTTCCGGGGAAAAGCACTTGTTGCTCTTGAGGAGGACCTAGGTTCAGTTCCCAGCACCTACATGGTTACTCACAACCATCAGTAACTACAGTTCAAGGGTATCTGATCCCCCCTTCTGACCACAGCAGGTACCAGGTACATCTATGGTGCACATACATGCATGCAACCCAAATATTCATACTCACATGTGGGCAGGTTTTAAGCCTACTAGAATAGGTAAAATATAGAGTAGAAGAATGTCTCAGTGATGTCAGGATGGGGAAGGATTTCCTTTAACACCATACAAACCACAATAACTACATGGAAAATACCTGATAAACTTGTCTAAATTAAGATTCAAAACTTAGGTTTGGAGGTGGTGGTGGTGGATACCTTTAATCCCAGCTTTTGGGAAGCAGAGGCCAGTCTGGTCTACAAAGTGAGTTTTAGGACAGCCAGGGTTGTTACACAGAGAAATCTTGTCTCAAAATTTCGAAAACAAAACAAAACAAAAAAATCAAAACAGAAAAATTCAGGGATACTAAAAATAATGTTCAAAAAACTCACTGACTGGGGAAATATTTGCCATGAATTTAAACCCCCAAAGGATTAGCATCCAGAATGTATAAATAACTCAAAACTGTAGCAATGAGAAAAGCACAAATTATAACCAGAAATGAAATATTTTTCACAGCCCACAGGTTGGCAAAAAATTTTAATCCATCCATACCAAATGTGGGCAAGGATGTGGGAGAAAGAAAAATGTCAAACATGCTGACAGAATTCTAAACGGGTCTCCACAGAGCATCTCAGTACTGCCTAGTGAAGCTGAGCCTCACACAGCACATAACCAATGCTTGTCCTTGTAGGCTTTTGTCTTGCAGGGAGTCCCTGCACATGCAGACAAAGAACCATCTCTGTCCAAGCATATTTGCTGAGACAGTGTTTGTTATGAGAAAACATTGGAACCAAGACAAAGTGTTCATGGGATGGAAAGACGAAAAAACCAAGTGTAATTCACTCATATAATGGGATGCTTTACAGTTGAAATAAGTGGACCAAATCACACATGTGTATCTGGATAAACCTCAAAGTAGGCTATAGAGTAAAGCCGAGTGTAGAATTATCTGCGCATACAAATCTTAAAACCACCCACATAATACCGTGGTTTAAGATGCTGTCTGTGCAGTAAAAAGATTAAAACATCCCTGAGAATGATAAAAACAAAATCTAGGATCAATTTAAAACCCAGGTGGTAGGGAATTCCAAGTGTATCGGGATGTTTAAAAGGAAAAAGGCTATAGTACAATGCTAAGATTTCAAAGTTTCAGTGTGGTGGAGTGAGCAGTTGGTACATTTTCTTCCATCTTTTTGTGTTGACAAGCATGTTCAAAGCTAACGAGAATCATAAGCCTTGGCAAGTCTTACTTGCAGATCTGGTACTACATTTGTTACACAGCCTCAGCAAAGTATGCTCTAGACATGTGCATGGCATTCCGATCCTCTTGTCCTCTGAAGTGACGTCTACAGTTGTCACCAGAGCTCTTCAGTTTTAGGTAAAATAAGCATTGTTTGTTCTCCCTTCCCTGGCAAAGGGATTTCCTTTAATTCCGCCTCAAGAAGATCCATTTACAACAGGTCTAATCTACAAATGAAAGATAAACTGGTGGGTTGATTAATTTTGATCGTCAGCTTGATGGGGTTTAGAATCACCATGGAAATGCACGCATGGGTGTGTCCCTGTGGGAGCTTCTATATGGGTTAACTGAGTTGGAAAGACCCACCCTATACATGCCTGGCTTTGGTACTTGATCTGGGATTCTAGACTGAAGGACAACATAGCAAAGCACTAGGATTCATATCTTTCTGCACCTGGCTGTGGATGCAGTGTGAGCAGTGACCTCAAGCACCTGCCACCAGCCTTCCCTGTCAGGAAGGACTTGTACCCTTGAGCTATGAGCCAAAATAAAGCCTTTATTTCTTAAGTTGCTCATATGAGGTATTTTTGTCACAATAGGTACAGTTGTAATCAAATTGCTAACCACCTCCCAACAATCTAAAGCCCAGAAAGAAAAGAAAAATTGAAAAATTCCACATATTTAGCCACATATGTGGAATTTGGTGACAGAGTCCAATTTCCCAGAGTGAGAGGGAAGATAGCTCCCACCCTTCACAGTGAAGGTTTACTTTAGGAGACTACGATCTCTCAGTTACTGAAAAGTCTCTGAGGCATAAACCCATCCCCATGCCTGCTCCCTTGCCTCAATTTACCTTGTGGTTCTAGGAGTAGACTATGACGTAGCTTCATTATCAGGGAATGATAGTGAACAGATAGCATTTATGTTGTTTTAGGAGGGCATTTTTAGCTTTTAAAGTGCAAAACCATACACTTTTTGGTAGTATTCTCTAAACTCTGACAAAAGAATTTAGGCAGAAGCAGTTTATTTGGGGAAGAAATCTCGGGACATCGGGGACACAAGGGAATGAGACTGAGAAGAGGAGAAAGTCAGCAAAGGTTATGTCAATGAGCAGCACACTGCTGGGGAGAGCTGGGGTCAGTTTTGCTGGAGGCTTGGAGATGTCATAGAACACACCATGAAATGGGCCCTTCACAGCATACAAGAGGAGGTGTTTTTATCATCCCAACCTGGTACTGATGGTTGTTCTCAAGAGACTTTGCCCTTTAGGCCTGGCCTCCTGTATATAAGCCAAATGGGAGCTCCTGTGGGCTCCAGAGAGCCCTTTCTGTGAGTCCAGAAGCCAGCTGTGTACAAGGGCACTATGTACAAACTTCAGATGGCATCCATCATGGGCCAGGAGAATTTACCAACTGCCTCTGCCAAGGGTATCTCCAACATCCCTGTGCCATGTTTTCTGAAGCATAGGCAAGTAAAGTACCACCAGTGAGTGGTTCAGGGGATACTTGCTGGTAGTTCTGGGCCACCACATTAAGTATGGAATCACAGAGCTAGAGTCCTCCCTTTTCACTGCTCCTTCTTGTCCTCTGTTATCCAAGGAAAACACCTCATTGTATTATTGTAGTGCTGGTTACAATTTTAATGCCTCTCCAGTTCCTGCAGTTTTCCAGTTTAACAGAGATAGCCCCAGGTTCAGCACATTCACAACCAGCTACATTTTGGCTAAAGAGTACTGACATTGTCCCACTCTTAGAGTCTTTACTTTCACAGTTACCTCCCGCCCATGGCAAGTGATAGTACTGATTGTTTTTTTCCCAGAAACTTGTGGCACTGCCTTTTGGGACATATTTATTTAATCTTTCAGTTTAGTCAACTTACAGAATCAAACAAGTAAGAGAACCAGAAAGATTGTGTGAAATGGCACTTTCCAGATGAGTTGTTTGCCCAAGTGAGAACGTTGTGTAGACTGAGAGTGACTTTGGGCAAATCACCTGACTTCAAAGTGAATCACTAAACTTTGGTAACCTTGATAGTGACCTCCTGGGGAAATTCAAATGGGGGGATATTGGTAAAGCAAGTACTACACTAAGAGTAAATGGGGATAAAAATCAGTAAATGTTAACTCACTCTCCTTCAAATATTTATAAAATACTGTATTTTTAAAACAGATTTTAAGCAACTTATTGATTGGCTATCAGAGAAATATTCATCAGATAGCAATTAGATTTTATGTAGTTTCATTTAGAAAAACCCCTTTCCCGTCATTCCATTCCATCTTGGGAAACAGGAAGGCATTTGAAGGGGTGGGAACATACTTGTCCTCCTCAGCAGCTATGAAATTGATTTGTGCATTTCAATCAGATTCACTAAACTAACCATGATGGGTGAAGACACACTTCTTCTATGGCTTTGTTTCTCAGTATACAAAGTTCTAACAACAGAGCCCTAGGGGTATGAGAAACATATCCTGTTTTCAATCAAAAAACCATATCACTAGACCTGTTGACAGACAGAAGTTTGAGCCCATGTCCTTAAAACAGTGAAAACATGGGTTTAGTACACAATGCAATGCTTCTTCCTTGGGGAACAAAAGCCAGCATGGAAATCCCCAAATGTGAGTTATTGCAGTATCTTTCTTGCTGGGATATTTTAGATTTTGTTTTCTGGTTTCTAGTTCTGTTTCCTCCACAGAGGGATATATGATAGGTTTGGTGTCATGTTAGAAACAAAAGAAAAGAAAAAAAAACCTTACTTATCAACAGGATTCTTAGAAATGATGTCTCCAAATCATTTTGAAGCCACATGATTTCTTTAATAAACTTGCCATCTATGTGAATAAAGAGAAGGGTGGCTCTCGGGAGAAGTTAGAGGGATGCTGGTGAGCAGGCTAGGCTGTAAATAACAGAGCCTATAGAGCAGTGGTTCTCAACATTCCTAATGCCTTGACCCTCTAATACAGTCCCTCACATTGTGGTGACCCCAACCATAAAATTATTTTATTGCTATTTCATAACTGTAATTTTGCTACTGTTTACATTGTAATGTAAATATCTGATATGCATATACGGGATATCTGATATGTGACCCCAAAGGGGTCATGACCCACAGATTGAGAACCACTGCTCTATAGCCTCAGTTAATAACTGAAATTCATCATGTACCCCAACAAGTGGTAGATTCTGGGTAGAAGAAATGAACAGATGAACAAAAGAGAAAAACTTGTGCCCCTAGAAAGCCTGCATTCAGAAGCAGTTTTAACTTTGTAATACTGAGGGCTGTGGCAGCCACATAGTCAATGGATCTTATCTCAAAATAGTATTTTCCAACATATACAGTAAGATATATAGAACTCAAAGAAAACCAATTATATTGCAACTCAGAAGCTTGCAACACTATGTAATTACACATTCTCCTGGCAATGTCATCTTAAGCCATACAAGTTAATAATTTTGCCAACCATCAAATGTATTTGAGTATGTTCCATCTTTCTGGCCTGTGTGCCTACCTCTGTTACAAAAGGCCATGCATTCTTATTATTATAGACAAGATTTCTTGTTTGAACTGTCAGCTTTGATGAAATTCTAAACATTCTATGAACAACTTATTCCTTCTTGGGTTGGCAAAGGAAATTACTAGAAACAACTAGGACTTTCTCCTCATTCTAAGATACTGAGTTTTTACCATTGGTGGCTGAATGACAGCCAGGCATCCACATATCTACTTCTCTAAGGAAGGGTTCAGTCACATGTCCTCAGAGACAAGCTCAATGACTGCCAGAATTTCAAAAGTGAGCACAAACAGTGTTTCATGGTATTCAACAACTGTAATACTATTAGGAACACATCTGCTTGAAGATAAATCACAGCCATTGCTCAGTCTTGGAAGTGCATTTTCATAACTGAAGGAAATACTATATTTCAATTAGAGGATTGTCAAAATTATTTCTTTTCCAATCCAGTGCTCCCTCCCCCCATAAATCTTCCATTGACTCTAGATATAATTCCTGGTAAGAAAGCAGGCAATAAATATGTAGCATGCTGAGTATATTATGTATAAGGCACATAGCACAAGGGGTGATACAGGACCTGCCATGTGGAAGGTAGGAGCTACAGTTTAAAAAAAGAACACTATTCTGGGGGGATCCAAGATGGCGGCAGCCTGCGTGGACGTATTTTGATTTCAGGGTTAACAGTCACAAGGCAGCAAGTGTTGCAGGATGCTGTACAAAGGGCATGACCCCTTCTAAATCTCACCCAGCTACCAAGGGACCACTGAGAATCCCTGGGCAGGACGCCCCTTCACACTCTCGGGCACACTAGGAAGCCACTGGACCCGGGAATAGGGATCACCCATCCCCCACCAGGAGAGACTGAGACTCCTGGTAAGTTCCAACCTAATACCCAGCGGGCAGATTCAGATCCCACGCAGAGATAATCCCCACCCTGCTGGGCACCCCCAGGTCTCGCACAGACGATCCAACTATCTGGCGAAAGGTTGCGACCCTTGGAAGTGAGCGCCACTCAGCTGCAAAGTGCTTTCAGACTGCAGATTGCATTCTGTGACGAAACTGACCAGTTTACAAGCCACAGGAGCAGCAAGGCTATTGGAGCTGAACTGGAAATTTACCCGCTACAGGAACCAACCCCGGGCAAACTGTGAGATATTTGAAACTGTCATATATCGCACTTTTGTACTAGTACTGGCCCTTCTGGCAGGGAAGCACAGCTTACTTGTACACAGCTCCACCACCTGGATTAGTTAGATCTCCACCTAGGAGGAGGGGCTAAATGACTCACCTTATAGGGGTGGAGTAAGGCGACTCTACTCCTACACCACAGTGCCCCCTTTGGACCCAAGTCCAGAAAACAGCAAAAAAATTCCACATGGCCAGAGGCCCCAGACCAAAAAAAAAAAAAAAACAGAGCGAAATGTCTCCAACAAAAGAAAGCAACACTATTCCATCCAGCCCGAACCACCTCACCACACATGAAAACGATGACAATTCTACATTATGGAAGGTAATAGAGTCCCTTCAAGAAGAACTTACAACTATGAAGGAATTCAAAGAAGCCACAATTTTACAAGTCAAAACAATGAATAACACCATTAAAGAGCTCCAAGCCAAGGTGACTTGCCTTGAACAGGAAAAGGACAAAGCAATAAAAGATTTCCAGGCAAAAATAAGCAAACTGGAGAAGGAAATGTATGAAACGAACAATACCACTCAAGACATGAAAATAGAAATGGAAACAATAAAGAAAACACAGTCAGAGTTAAAAGAGGAAATGGAGAATCAAGAGAAGAGAACAGGAACTACGGATGTGAGTATGAAAAATAGGATGCAAGAGATGGAAGACAGGATCTCAGGCATGGAAGATTTGATGGAAGAAATCAGTACAACGTCCAAAGAAAAGGAGAAAGCTAAAAAAATTCTCTCACCCACAACATCCAAGAAATCAAGGACTCAATGAAAAGACGGAACCTAAGAATTAGAGGCATAGAGGAAAGAGAAGACTCCCGACTCCATGGTCCAGGAAATATCTTCAACAAAATCATAGAAGAAAACTTCCCAAACCTAAAGAAAGAGATGCCAGTAAAAATCCAAGAGGCTTACAGAACACCAAACAGATTAGATCAGAAAAGAAACTCCTCTCGCCACATAATAATAGAAACTCCAAATGTGGAGAACAAAGAAAGGATATTAAAAGCTGTAAGAGAAAAAGGCCAAGTCACATACAATGGCAGACCCATCAGAATCACACCTGACTTCTCCTCAGAAACTTTAAAAGCTAGAAGGGCCTGGAAAGATGTCCTACAAGCCCTGAGAGAACATAGGTGTCCAGCCAGACTACTATACCCAGCAAAACTCTCTATCAACATAGAAGGAGAAAACAAGATATTCCATGACAAAATCAAATTCAAACAATATCTCCTCATAAACCCAGCCCTACAGAAGATCCTAGAAGGAAAATTCCAACACAGAGAAGATAACCAAACCCAAGAAAACAGAGGAAATAGAGACCTCCACAGTAACTAAACAAAAAGAAACACAAGACAGCCAGCTATACCAAAATAATGGGAAATAACAACCCCTGGTCACTAATATCCATCAACATCAATGGACTCAACTCGCCAATAAAAAGACACAGACTTACAGACTGGATCCGTAAACAAGACCCATCTTTTTGCTGTATACAAGAAACACATCTCACTATTGAAGATAAACACTATCTCAGAGTAAAGGGCTGGGAAAAGGTTTTCCAAGCAAATGGACCCAGGAAACAAGCTGGAGTAGCCACCCTAATATCAAACAAAAGAGGCTTCCAATTGAAGTTAATTAAAAAAAAAAAAGACAGAGAAGGGCATTACATACTCATTAAAGGAAATATCCACCAAGAGGACATCTCAATATTGAACATCTATGCCCCAAATATAAAGGCACCTACATTTATAAAAGAAGTGCTTCTAAAACTTAAATCGCACATCTATCCAAACACTTTAATAATGGAAGGCTTCCACACCCCACTCACAACTATGGACAACTATGGACAGATCATCAAGACAGAAGCCAAACAGAGAAATAATGAGTCTAACAGAGATCATGAACCAAATGGACCTAACAGATATCTACAGAACGTTTCACCCAAAACAAAAAAGAATACACCTTCTCAGCACCTCATGGAACCTTCTCCAAAATCGACCATATAGTTGGACACAAAGATAGCCTCAACAGATACAAGAAAATTGAAATAACCCCTTGTATCTTATCAGACCACCATAGAATAAAGCTGGACTTCAGTAGCAAAAGAATCAACAGAAAGTCTACACTCACATGGAAATTGAACAACTCTTTACTAGAGGACCACTGGGTCAGGGAAGAAATAAGGAAATCAAAGACTTTTTAAAATCCAACGAAAATGAAGACACAACATACCCAAACCTATGGGACACAATGAAAGCTGTGTTACGAGGAAAGTTCATAGCACTAAGTGCCTTCAAAAAGAAAATTGTGATAGTTCATATTAGCGAATTAACAGCTAAACTGGGTGAATTGGAAAAAAAAGAAGCAAACACTCCCAAGAGGAGCAGAAAGCAGGGCATCATCAAACTTAGGGCTGAAATCAACAACTTAGAAACAAAAAGAACTGTACAAAGAATCAATGAAACCAAGAGTTGGTTCTTCGAGAAAATCAACAAAATACACAGACCCTTAGCCAAATTAACTAAAAGACAGAGGGAGAAAACACAAATCAACAAAATCAGAAATGAAAAGGGAGAAATAACAACAGACATTGAGGAAATCCAGAGAATATTTGGATCCTACTTTAAAAATCTATACTCCACCAAATTTGAAAACTTAAGTGAAATGGACAATTTTCTTAATAGATTCCACCTACCGAAGCTAAATCAAGATCAGATAAACAGATTAAACAGCCCTATAACCCCTAAGGAAATAGAAACAGTCATTAAAAATCTCCCAACCAAAAAAAGCCCAGGGCCAGATGGCTTTAGCACGGAATTCTACCGGACCTTCAAAGAGGAGCTAACACCAATACTTTTCAAACTCTTTCACAAAATAGAATCTGAAAGAACATTGCCAAACTCATTCTATAAGGCCACAGTCACCCTGATTCCTAAACCACACAAAGACCCAACAAAGAAAGAGAACCTCAGACCAATCTCCCACATGAACATAGAAGCAAAAATACTTAATAAAATACTAGCAAACAGAATTCAAGAACACATCAAATGTATCATACACCATGATCAAGTAGGCTTCATCCCAGGAATGCAGGGATGGTTCAACATACAAAAGTCTATCAATGTCATTCACCATATAAACAAGATGAAAGAAAAAAAAACACATGATAATCTCGCTAGATGCAGAAAAAGCATTTGAAAAAATCCAACATCCCTTCATGCTAAAAGTTCTGGAGAGAACGGGCATACAAGGACCGTACCTAGAAATAATAAAGGCAATATACAGCAGGCCAGTGGCCAACATCAAATTAAATGGAGAGAAACTTGAAGCATTTCCTATAAACTCAGGGACAAGACAAGGATGTCCACTTTCACCATATCTCTTCAATATAGTACTTGAAGTTCTTGCTAGAGCACTAAGGCAACTAAAGGAGATCAAGGGGATACAAATTGGAAAGGAAGAAGTCAAATTATCCCTATTTGCAGATGATATGATAATATACATAAGGACCCCAAAAATTCCACCAGAGAACTTTTATAGCTGATAAACACCTTCAGCAAAGTGGCTGGATACAAAATTAATTCAAAAAAATCAGAAGCCCTTCTTTATACAACAAGCAAATGGGCTGAGAAAGAAATAAGGGAAACAACCCCCTTCACAATAGCCACAAACAACATAAAATACCTGGGGGTAACTCTAACCAAGCAAATAAAGGACCTGTACAACAAGAACTTCAAGCCCTTGAAGAAAGAAATGGAAGAGGCCTTTAGAAGATGGAAAGATCTCCCATGCTCATGGATAGGTAGGATCAACGTAATAAAAATGGCCATCCTACCAAAAGAAATATATAGATTCAATGCAATTCCTATCAAAATACCAACACAATTTTTTATAGACTTGGAAAGAGCTAGTCTCAATTTCATATGGAACAACAAAAAGCCCAGAATAGCTAAATCAATCCTGTACAATAAAGAAACATCTGGAGGTATTACCATCCCAGATTTCAAGCTGTACTACAGAGCAATAGTTGTAAAAACAGCATGGTATTGGTATAGCAACAGACCAGTAGATCAATGGAATAGAATTGAAGATCCAGAAATAGACCCACACACTTATGGCCACCTAATTTTTGACAAAGAAGCCAAAACGGCACAATGGAAGAAGGACAGCATCTTCAACAAATGGTGCTGGTCCAACTGGATGTCCACTTGTAAAAGAATGAAATTAGACCCATACTTATCACCTTGTACAAAACTTAAGTCCAAGTGGATCAAAGACCTTAACATAAGGCCGGTCACACTAAATCTACTAGAAGAAAAAGTGGGAGAAACCCTCGAACTCATTGGCACATGCGACAACTTCCTGAACAGAACACCAACAGCTCAGGACTTGAGATCAACAATCAATAAGTGGGACCTCATGAAACTGAAAAGCTTCTGTAAGGCAAAAGACACTGTCATTCAAACAAAATGGCAGCCTACAGACTGGGAGAAAATCTTCACCAACCCCACATCTGACAGAGGGCTAATATCCAAAATCTACAAAAAACTCAAGAAACTAAATGCCAAGAAACCAAATAATCCAATCAAAAAATGGGGGACAGAGCTAAATAGAGAATTCACAAAGGAGGAATTCCTAAGGGCTGAAAGACACTTGAAGAAATGCTCAACATCCTTAATCATCAGAGAAATGCAACACAAGACGACTCTGAGATTCCATCTCACACCTGTCAGAATGGCTAAGATCAAAAACTCAAATGACAGCACATGCTGGCAAGGGTGTGGAGAAAGGGGTACCCTACTCCATTGCTGGTGGGAATGCAGGCTTGTGCAACCACTATGGAGGTCAGTCTGGCGATATCTTAGAAAACTTGGAATAGCTTTGCCTCAGGACCCAGCCATACCACTTCTGGGTATACACCCAAATGCCTCTTCACGGAATCATAAGGAAGTTTCCTCATCTATGTTTATATCAGCCTTATTTGTAATAGCTAGAAACTGGAAACAACCCAGATGTCCCTCAACCGAAGAATGGGTTAAAAAAATGTGGTACATCTACACAATGGAATACTATTCAGCTATCAGAAACAATGAAATTATGCAATTTGCAGCCTAATGGATGGAACTAGAAAAGCTCATCCTGAGTGAGCTAACACAGACTCAGAAAGATGCACATGGCATCTATTCACTTATAATCAGGTTTTAGCCATATAGTACAGGATAACTATACTACAGCCAATGCACCAAAGGGAACAGGAACATAGACTTTGTTTCCTGTCAATGAGACACTTTGCCCGAGTGGTGCTGCCTTGTAGGCCTCCAGTATATATAAGGAAGCTCTTAGCCCTCAAATGACTGCTGAACTGGGGAGGGGGACTGATATGTAGGGACACTCCACTCCGGAGGAGTAGGGCAGAAGGGAGAGTGGATAGAGGGTGGAAGGGTGGGACTGGGAGGTATAGAAAGAAGGCACCGTGATGCAGATATAACCTGAAGTAATAAATAAACATTAAAAAAAAACTTGATGTAAAAAAAAAAGAACACTATTCTAGGATAATATTCAGCAGTGATCTAAAAGAAGAAATTCAAATCTGAAAGAAGGATTCGACCATGACGGTGTACAGGATGAACATCTAGGGACAGGAAATGCCAAGTATGGTCCCATCTCTTTGGATGGAACCTGTTTGACACACAGAAGAAACAGAAAAAGTGATATCTGATGGCTGAGACCATACGAGCTCAGAAGACAGCAGTGAGAGGCAATTTTAGAAACCCAGCAGTCACACTCTATCCTGGAAGCAGAAATGCTATGTCTTAGAATGATGGCTTTCTATAGGAATTAACCTTCTATACCTGAGGAGAACAACGCCCTGCATGGTGGTGCTAGATGCCATCGGAGAGTTCTCTCGTCCTGATGTAGGCAATCATGTAGATCTTGCCAGGCAGACTCAAGTGCCAGCAATGTCAGTTGCTAGAATGGATGCTGAGGAGGGCTGGCAGAGGAGTCTAGAGAAAACTTTGCCTGATTGTCACCTGAGCATCCACAGACAAGCATCTGCATTCAAAACGCATGCCATTCCTCTGTAGTCAACTGTGATCCAGGGGACTGTAATAAAAGCAGTCCCAGCCTAATCAAGTTCTCAAGACAGCAAACTACTGCCAATGCCAATGTAAAGAAGTGGGCTTTGAATTTTAGTAAGAGAAAAAACCACCAGGTGGTTTGTTTGACATATTCTCATTTTATTTCATTAATGAGGCATTTATTTAGTTGAGGGGTATAATGGAGAGTCCAGAAACACTTTACAGTTCCACCTTGTCTCATTATCATACAGACCCTGGTCACCAGGTGGATCTGAATAGAGACGCACGTGGTCCGACTTACAAGAATCCTCCAGCTCCAGTCTGTAGGCTGGACAGAGATGGAAGCAGAAGAATCTGTTTGGGGACTTTCATTGTAATTTTTTTGAGAAAGAATCAAGATCAAGGCAGCTATAGTAAAAGTGGTGAGAAGTACATAGGTCCCAGGGTGTTCTAAACATTCTCCTAACAAGGGCTGCTGTCTAAATGAGAGCGGTTAGTCAAGCTCGCAGGCCTGAGGCAACTGGAAGAATGCAATTCCCATCCACTAAGATGAGAAAGGCGACCGGAAGAAAAGACCAACAGCGTGTTGGGTGGGAAGTCATATACATCCTGCTGGCAATGTTTATTGCACTGAGTGGGATAACTGGAGAAACGAATCTGAGGTTTAACACTGTTAACTGAGAACTGAGTGGGATAACTGGAGAAATGAATCTGAGGTTTAACACTGTTAACTGAGAACTGAGTGGGATAACTGGAGTAATGAATCTGAGGTTTAACACTGTTAACTGAGAACTGAGTGGGATAACTGGAGAAATGAATCTGAGGTTTAGCACTGTTAACTGAGAACTGAGTGGGATAACTGGAGAAATGAATCTGAGGTTTAACACTGAGTTAACTGAGAACTGAGTGGGATAACTGGAGAAATGAATCTGAGGTT